>OX465555.1:2400000-3600000 GCA_950022955.1 Xestia ashworthii | reverse complement strand
GCGGACAGACAGACAGACAGACAGACAGACAGACAGACAGACATGGCGAAACTATAAGGGTTCCGTTTTTTGCCATTTGGCTACGGAACCCTAAAAACAGACATGTGTATGCATCAAATCAAGAATCCATTTAAACTCTGTCAACAATTCATCAATTACACTCAACCATAGACAAACAAGGCACTCATCACTCGAATGAAGCCCGAAAAAATGGGTTTAAAAAACGAAGCGATATTAATTCCCTTGTACTAAACGCTATACATTTGTTCACGAAGATATATGAGCAGAGGAACAATATACGTCCGGTCATATTAATTTAAGGTCGTATATCATAACAATATGTTTTAGCCAACCAACGTTGACTTTTGAGTGTGGATGGCCATTTATTGTACGTGGCATTTAAATTTCGAACAAGGGTCAGTACAATAATAAAAAAAAATAAGAGAATCGTTTTTTTATTGTGTGGTAACATTGATCGATACTCAACTCTCAAATTTATTGTAAGCAGTGCTAGCCTAGTGCTGTGACCATCGGAATACCAAGTAAATCTCAAATTCAAACCCAAGACAACCCGACGACCCAAATGGTGCAGCGGTAGTGAAGCTGCCTTACGTTCTTAGGGTCCCGGGTTCGAATCCCGGTAGGGGGCGTATTTTTATTTTTTTGTACATTGCATTTTTTCACGTGTCACCCCACTTGTGCTATTTTTTTTTTCTGTGATCATTATCAATATTCATGATGTGAATAAAAAATGAAGATTAGTGTTTATTTTTGTTTTAAAATGTGATTTTTAATTTAAGGTTTTCGTTAAAATTGTATTTTTAATGATTTTCTGAAAGTACTCGTAAGTATGAAAATGTTATGTAACTCACTAAATGTAGTGGTTTACTCCTTACACCAACATCACTGTTGCCGCCAAATCTTTGAATTTTTACATTTGTATATTTCTGAACGTTCAAAATGCCTTACACGGAAATATCAACCGTAAATATTGTATAATAAGAGTTTATTTCTCGTAACTCCAAATGGATCTAAGTGGAAAGTTCCTACTGAGTTACGTTAATTTTAATCATAATATGATTTCTTTTTACGGGATGTAACATTTTTCAATTTGGCAACAAGAACTCAAACCGTTATAACTGTCAGCGATTTTGTATACCGTGACGAGAATCTAATAAGTGTGGACGTTAGTTTGGTGCTCTTGAAATTTTCCAATGATTTACGGGAATATTCGAGGCAAATTCAAGATAAGAATAATTACTTGTGTTTTTGTGTTATTTTTTAGAAATATCAAGATACTAATAATTTAAAATACAGCTTATGCAAAGGCAAAAATCAATAACCTGTGAAATCACTTTTGTATTATCACCCTCATGGAAGCGTTACTTCGGCTAGTAAGGGCGTCAATTTACAATTTGTACACGTACAAATTTATAAATTGACTAGCGACCCATCGAACTCCCGTTCAAAGCCAGGGGGCTTCGAACGGGAGCAAAATATTCACGTTCGTCCATCAATACCTCTTTTCCTGGCCGCTGCAGCGCTATTATACGCTCGTACATAGAGTAGCTTCATTTTATAGAGCAAAGCTTTACTTGTTCCATTTAGTTATTTCGTAATTCCATTGAGTGATGTCTACCAAATAGAGTGTTAAGAAATTAAAATTATTTCGTTAAGTTCCTTAATTAACGTGCCATTTTGTTAGCAAATAAATATGAATTTCCTTTATTTTACATTGTGTTATATTGTATCGTCTAATTTGTCTTCAAATACGTTATTAAAACATTTAAATATTCAGATAATACATATTTTAATGATTAAAAAAATGTTCATATATTATTTTATTGCAGTTTTATATTTTTGAACTATGGTACTTACAAGAAAATAAAAATACGCCCTAGGAGAAAATAAATGGTTGTGTGATGAGCATAGACATTAAAATTTGTTTTCGAGTCATGGATGTTTTTGTTCTAAGTACTATGTTAGTAAAGTATGTATTTATAAAAATCAGCCAAGTGCGAGTCGGAATCGCTCATGCAAGGTTCCGTAGCAGCAAGTAACATAATGTAAAAGTTCTTGTAGTTCGTTGCAATTGAAAGGTAAATTGCGGTTTACGATTTATGACGTATTAAAAAAAAAACTACTAACTATCTCCTTCAAACTAATTTTCGGTGGATGTTTACATGGTAATAGATACTATGATAATCATTTAAACAAGAGTTATGGGTAAAATAAGTTTTCTATAGAAATTTTAAATTCCTCATATCTCGTCTAAATATCACTGACCTCTCAAAATATATATTTGGGAACCTAGATATTATGTTATCCAATCGAAATAAATACACACTTTCTTATGAATATGTTTGGTTTACGAATTATTTTGGTATTACGTTTGCATGAACGTCGCACGCTCCGCCGGCCCCTTAATACTCAAAAAGAAAACCTCTGATTAGATATGTTTTGATCACAACTATCAAAGTAACCAGTACAAATTGGTTGGAATTTCCCTACAACCTTTTCCAAAGCAAAAACATTTCAAGTTCACCTTAACATTATTTCTTTTATTTCGCTACGTTTAGATCAACACCATTACCACAATATAGAAGTTGCTCCCTTGGAAATAAGGATTAAGTACCTATTACAGTTTACACTAATGAACTAGAAAACTGAAACATCATTTTAATGTTCGTAACAAACAGAACCACTCAACTTGATAGCCCCCTTTACGAGGTTTCTGAAACAATATGGCTAGACAATAATTAAAAATATTTTGAAGTACAAAATAACCTTTATGTGTATTAGGTTAAAGCCTCGGTCACACATAGTACGTCCTAAACGTTGCCAGGTTAAAATGAACGTGTCAAAGTTGCCAGGTCTAATTACAGGCGAACTTGGAAGTCAATGCTATTAATATTTTTTGTGTAACTGACTTTATCTATTCAGCTACTACACAAAAGTATTAGTATGAAAATAGATTCTATTGAGAAATTACAACATGCTGGCTCAAAACGCCCCTGAATACTCGTGCTTAGTGCAAGTTACGACTGACACAAGCTAAGATTTCAATGTTTTTATTGGCTCACAAACTAGCTTAAATTTCCCAAAAAAGTGTCAGTACTGAGAAGAGTGAGCTTCCACATCCCGCGTGAAACGACAGATGCGTTATTCAGTATGAGTGAGTGAGACATTAATATCCAAATGTTATTATTTATTTATTTAAACTGTAGCTGTTGCCTGCAACTTTCGTCTATGTGAAATTATTATAAAAAGATAACATAACGTCTCTTTATAGATCAGATTTTGTTAACATGATTCATGGGTTTTTTAAAAGGCCTAAGGTGGGTCCTCATCTATCTGCCATAGAAGTCCCACCCAATGTCGGTCCATCGAAAATTTAAGCGACACCAACGCCATTGAGTTACGCCCTTCTGTACTGCACCCTCATTCCTCAGGCAATGCGTCACATAGTACACTAGTTGATAGGTCACTCAGTTCAGGTCATTACTCTGAAAATATCGTTATTAATTTTAAATGAGATCAATATGTATGTAGTTGGCATATTGTTCTCAGAACTTTGCTTCATTAAATATCTGTTCGTTTGTGAAATTATGGCGCATAAAATTTGATGAGCCTTTAAAATTTTGTGCACCGCAATTGAATATTTTAACGGTTTTGACTTATAGAGTATCGTTATGGCCTGTTGTCTGAGCTCACTGTTCAAATGTATGAGATAATTATTTCAAATAGTTGAACAATAACTTTCTGGGTTTAATTTTGTAAAGTGCGTTTTATTGTTTTTGGTTGGTCTACTAGATGTTTAATGTAGCGGTTGGAAAGTTTTTAATATTGCCAGATGGCAGCTTGTGACAGTATTTAGAATTATTATTTAGTTGAAGGTTTAATTGACGTCTGCGGCTTGCGGTTATGGGTTCAATACTTTGAGTCGATCTAAAGTCTGCAGTCGGTAGTCACCGTAATAGTATACGGGGTGTAAACAACCTCATCATGAAGCTGTCAACCAAGCATTCTGTGCATCAAACTACTAGTAACATTATGCAAGTATTATTGCTGGAAAACGATTTTTATTTTGGGGTAAAAAATCAGTATTGTGGTAGAACTCAATGTAACGCACTCAAAACATTGTGCTGATGGATGGATTGAATAGTACGGGGGTCGGGAGGGTATTTAAAGTAAAATGTTACATTAAAATTTATGTTAAAAAAAGCTTGTCAAAGAGTTGAAACTTTGGCCTCCAAAATCTCCGTAACTGGAAGATTCCCAGGTATGGTGTAGAAGAAAATAAATTTCGCAATGACGGGGAAAACAAGTGACTTTTGGCTTTGTTAAGAGATTTTTACACCCTTTATACGAAATCTCTTTCAGTTTTATGTTTATTGTGATAGTAAAGTGCACAGATGCGCGGGTGCACTTCATAGGACGAGAGTTGTGTAGTACCAATCTTAAAGAAAACTTGCAGTAACTTCCGTCGAGGAAATGTGCCACTAGTTTGCTGAATCAATATGAAAACGTTACAAGCTCGTATTTAGTTTTCAATGCCTACTTTGATCCGTCTCTATATGAAAATTTCTTTACTTGTTTGGATTTTCAGTATTTCTTTCAATAGTAAAATAGCATGGAACTATGCAAAAGTAGTTTATAAGAGACTCAATTTACATCTTCTATTATAATTGTTAGTGAAAACATAACTGAATAGTAAGTACTACATTTAATTATCGAAAATAGCGTGCATTAAGCGTGGAAGAAACATACTTTAGCCAAGTTTGGCAATCAGAGTCAGAACTGCTATGACCTGTAGAACCATGAAACCATGGTAAGAGGCAGAACGGATGTTAAGATATTGAAAAGGTTGATTGTACTGTATTGTATAATGGGCTGGTGTCCGCAATTCCACGTCATAGCGCGTATTTTGCGTATGGGCTAATCCACCACGCGGGCCCAGTGCGGTTTGGTAGATGTCGCATGTCTTCGAATTTTTGGTTCTAGGACATGCCGGTTTCCTCGCGATGTTTTCCTTCACCGTTTTTGAGATCAGGGGTGATGAAATAAATTACACAAAGTAATGCGCCTGCCTGGGTTGAACCCACGACTTACTGTACGTCGCTCTCTAAAAATGGTTGATACTTAACTAAATATCAATTTTCTAAAAGTACGAACATTCTTAAAAACGTAACGTTTTCGTCAACATTCGTTTCGCAAACGAGTCCTACGAAACATTTTAGACGACACCTACACCGCGTATGAAAGAAACAAGATTCAGCAACAATTCAAAAAAAAATTTGGATACCCGCGTGTCCAATTTTTTTAAATTTTTTAATTCTTGTCAGAATGACATATATTTTTGATAATCAAAATTACATTAGGTGGCTCCCCCGTTGTTTTACGTGCAAATAACTATGTTTTTACAGCTCAGAAACATAGCTCATTTAAATCCTTCTTTACCCAGTCCTAAGTAACTAAGTAACTTCGTGATTTATTTCGTCCTCCCAAAAGACTACCTAGAACATAAGTAAGTACTCTAAACTTGGAACAAAAATAGCTAATCTCGTTGCACTCACCTATTCTCTTGTTTATACTAGTAAAGAGTTTACGGCCCTGTCCGTTCCATTACCGTAAATTCTAATTTATTGAGTCCCTCATGACTGCGTAGCGGGTATTTGCTGTTATTATGTATAAAAGTGAGTGTTTGTTTCGAGAAAATTATGTAGTCCTGTCTTAGAATTATTAAAGGTTTTCAAGGTAAAGGCGTACTTACCTACTTTTGAGGCAAATAAAAGTAGAATATTGGGTAGGTACTTACATAATGTAGTAGCTAAACAACGTTGATAAGGTTGAAGATCTATCAATTTATAAACAGCGTGACTTTAAGTACGTAAGTAGCTCCATTGTTCTGTCATTTGTAGACTTTTGGCAGTCGATACAGGTGGTCATCTGCAGTGGCCCGAAAGTCTGACTAGTAGTCTTATTAAAGGGTATTGTATTATCCAGCGCTAACTGTATTATGGAGGTCATACAGGCACTTGAGGTATATTTGCATACGGTGAAAACCCCAACCCAACCCAAGTCGGCTCCCAACTTAGTTGAGAAAGGCTGGGTAGACGTTGAAGTGTCTGTGTCGTAGCCGATTCGTATAACATGCCGTATTACATAATGACGCGCTGGATTGTAAAACGTCGCCCTTATGTGGATTGTAGTGGCGATACGTTCGACAAAGTGGCGTCCAACGTTTAGCTGTATTGTAAAACGACCGAATAAAATACAAAAAATCCGAAAATAAAGCGTAATAATCGTAGCCCCGCCTGTTTGTAAGGTTTAAAGTGACCTAACGTCGGGTGCCCTAACTACCGAGCTCGATTTCTCGCTTTCAAAGCGGCGTATCGACGATGAGCCCGTTTGTATTTGGGCGGCACGTTTACGCCGCTTTGACGAACGCGAAGTGCTCAATAAATGCGGCTTTTTTTTATTTCAGCCGGATTACAATACGGCTGAACGTGACGACGCCGCATTACATAACGGCGACGTTTTACAATCCGGGGCGCCATTACGTAATACGGCGTGTTCTACGATTTGGCTGAGACATCTCCATTCTCCGTTGATTTACATTACATAACACATCTATCCACGCTAGGCAGAGGTGTGTACCATATAGTACATTTTTTACACATACACATACACACACACACACACACACACACACACACATATATACACACACACACACACACACACACATATATACACACACACACATACACACACACACATACACACACACACATTTTTTTTTAGTACAGTTTTTTTTTCTCGTATGTTTAAGTCCTATTTATTAAAGGGCTCACCTATTGCCATCAATCGGAAACAAGTCAAATTCCGTGCTTGTTGATTTGTCATTGGAAATTCAATACAATTTCCTTATCAGGGATCTAAAAAAGCTTGAGGAGCTCGTGGCTAAATATAGTTACAGCCAATCGGGTCAATCTTTAGGTTAAGCCGTGCTTGCCTAGGTTGATCTGTGGATGGACGACCACCCTTACATACCGGGTTTCCTCCGTGCCTCGGAAATCACGTTAAGCTGTTGGTCCCGGTTATCATTTGTCCATCTTTGGCAGTCGTTACAGGTGGCCCAAAATGTCTGATAACCAGTCTTACCAAGTAGTATCGTATTACCCAGCATTAACTGGGCTGTGGAGGTCAGATAGGCAGTCACTCCATGTAAAATACTGGTATTCAGCTGTATCCGGTTAGACTGAAAACCGACCCCAACATATTTGGGAAAAGGCTAGGCAGATGATGGACCAAAAAAAGCTTGTTACGTAACACTTGGTAACACTGATTTACAAAAAAAATGTTTCACGGTTCTCTTTGGTCTAGTAGTCGCGAGCGCGACTGCCCAGCCTGCCATGTGTTATTGGGTTTTCGATCAGGAATTTCACTGTAAAACCCACGCAGTTGGTATCTGTGCCCGGTTGATGGTAATAAAACCCACGCAGTTGGTATCTGTGCCCGGTTGATGGTAATAAAACCCACGCAGTTAGTATCTGTGCCCGGTTGATGGTAATAAAACCCACGCAGTTGGTATCTGTGCCCGGTTGATGGTAATAAAACCCACGCAGTTGGTATCTGTGCCCGGTTGATGGTAATAAAACCCACGCAGTTGGTATCTGTGCCCGGTTGATGGTAATAAAACCCACGCAGTTGGTATCTGTGCCCGGTTGATGGTAATAAGCTCACCCCTATTACATGAGACTTTAACATAACTGGTGAAATGTACTATTAGGTATGTCTATGTATATTCCAATAATATGCTAAACTCATCCACACTGAAATAACCTCCAAAGGACCTTCAGCAACAAAACACCGAACACAAAAATACAAAACAGCAAAAGGTCCCCGCAATATTGCAATAGATACGAAAGAAAATCCAACGCTTTGCTTCATCAGATATCTCTAGGTGAAGTTTGAATCGAGTTTCCTCAACGCAAGAGGTCAAAGGAATACTTTCCTTGTAAAATGCAACTGTTACCAATCGTAAGGTCGCGAACTGTTCGGTTGTATCTATATGGCAGTTATTGCGTTTTATTTTATGTGGAAACTTGTTTGTTTGTTCTCGATGTGAGTTTTTGAGTTTGTGATCTTTTTATTGTAGGTTTTTGTTTTTGATTCGTCTTTATAATGTGGTTAGTGCCTAACTTGGTGTCAGAGTCTTATTCTGCCCTCTCACTTGGGTTAACATGCCGTAACTTCACAAGTAATCAGTGGTCCAAAAAGTTTGACAACCAGTCTTACGAAGGGGTATCGTATTACCCAGCATTAACCGAGTTTTGGAGATCAGTAAGCAGTCGCTCCATGTAAAACTGGTATTCAGCTGCATCCCGTTAGACTGGAAGCTGACCCAAACATAGTTGGGAAAGGCTAGGCAGATGATGAAAAGGTTCAATAAGCAAACAGAAAGTAAAATAAACATGATTTATTCAGACATATGCAACTGGCAGTAGTAACATCAAACAGAAAGACTCAGTCAACAAAATGTCTCCATAGCTGTATAAAAAGCCGCTTGGAGCGTAACTGCATTGCTCATAATGCCCGTAAAAGGTCTCAAAATGGGAACGTGAACGAGCGCGCCTTTTGGTGTAAGTAACTACGGCTCTTTCAGCGATACTGGTTTTTTAAAAGTAAGTTCACATTCTTTTTCGTACATCAATCAAATTTTGTGTGAAATACTTTGTTCACACAAAAAGATGCACGAACTTGATTTTATTTTTTTATTTATGTTCACACAAAACAACAGACAACCAGTCTTACCAAGGGGTATCGTATTTATTTATTTTTTAAATACTGGTATTCAGCTGCATCCAGTTAGACTGGAAGACTGGTGGTAAAAAGGCTAGTCTATGGATGGATGATGAAGTTTACACAAAACACATAATATACAAGAAATCATATTATACTCGTACATGTATACAAAAAGAAAAAAAACCCATTTAATTTAGAAATCTCTTCCAGCAGACGCCGGCGATAGTAGACGAAACGAAAGTAGATCAACCATCATTTTTCAAAAACTTTTTTTGCAAAAAATAAAACCGACTTCAAAAAAAAAACAAAAAGTTAAAAATAACTTTAGCTTCTGAAGTCGGTGACCTTTGTTTGATTGATTTAATTTCTTTGTCACCGACTTCAGAAGCTAAAGTTATTTTTAACTTTTTGTTTTTTTTTGAAGTCGGTTTTATTTTTTGCAAAAAAAGTTTTTATTTTTCAATTTTTAGTGGTTCACATGTGCTTGGTACACATGGAAAGTGCATACCGTTACAATTACAACAAGCCCAAACACGACTAGGATACATTGTCTCATTATGGAGTTCCGTGACTCTTGGCTTCATCATCCGATCTGATGGTAGAATGGTTCTCATCAAACGCAAGTGCTTCATTTGTTGCAGAAAATACCAAAATCGCTGTACGTTATGCTATAAAATTTGAAGAGTTCCCTCGATTTCGCCAAGATTCCATCATCAGATCCCGACTTGTTAGCTATGGGACCAACTTGGAAGTATACCCTTTCAAACAAAAAAAGAATTTTTCAAATCGGTTCAGGCGTCTTCGAGTAATCGGTGAACATACATAAAAAAAAAAAAAAAAAAAAATACATACAGTCGAATAGAGAACTTCCTCCTTTTTGGAAGTCGGTTAAAAACATTTCACACAATTTAAGTAGGTAAATGTAGTAGCAGTCACTTGTGTTTGTGGATGCTAACGTACATAGCTATCATGTAGTGTGCCATTGGCAAACATGAAGAACTTCATTACAAACTATCATCTGAAATGTAATCTTTATAGGGATTGAATTTTCAAAAAAAAAAAAAATATTTTAATTTCTCTCTCTTGTCCATTTTTTTAAGCTTCTAGCCAACGGTTCAGAGGGTGCGTTGACTCGCAGTGAATTTCACCTTTTTATTGATTAAAAAGTAAAAAAAAGAAACAAAACAAAAACCACCAAAAATGGTAACAAAAAAAAGCTACGCAATCCGAATGTGTGGCCCGTAAACAGTCGTGTACGATCGTCACGTGACCGCGCTTGTCCCCTGAGGGACGTAACTGGAACTGCCAGTTTGTCACCAATGCACGACAGGCATTAAAGCAGAAGATCCAGTACCTTCGTTAACCATTATTTTATCATCGATTTGACATCACTGTCAAAATCATAGTGAGTTTTATAAACGTCACAATAATGTTGCTGTTCCATTGCTGCCACTGACAAGCCTATCAAAGGCACAATGAATCTTTATCTTGTTGCAATAAGGTTGTTGACGCTGGCTGTTGGCATTGGTAAAATAAGTGTGAAGAGAAAGGCTTTCATTCTTAGAGACTATGGTTATTAACGCAAATCACAACATAACTTAGGTACCTACTTGCATTTATTGGAGATTTTCAATGTGTAAATGATGAAAATTAAGTTTTTTTGTTTTGCATCATGGTCTAAAACAAATGCAACCAAAAGTTCACAAGGTATGCCTTGGAACCTTTTAGTTGCAGAGATGGAGGTCGAACCTCCATCTTTTTTTTTAATGTTATAAAATTACTTTAAATATCTTCATGACCCTTAGACTATTATTCAATCCGTCCGTCGGCACATGTTTTAAGTGCGTTGATTGCTACCGCAATCCGTGATATTGCTCCTGAAAACAATAGTTTCCCAGGAATCATTAAGAGTTTAGCGTAGAATGCCTAGTTGATCGCTTTGTGAAGTGCCTGGTTACACTTTGTATATTATGAAATACTCACATAACAGTCCGAAATTAAAAATTGACCTACTGAATTCGTTTTTTGTTGTCCCAACGCAGGTGGACACCATGTCATGACCCAAAAACAATTACGTGACGTAACTAGAAAGATAATTTTGATGGTGACAAAACACAAGGGCGATGTCCTTTGTGTATTGGTGATAAAAATTACACTTTCTCTTGTCTATTAAAAGAAATTACTGTATTTTTTTTTATGCGAGTCGCATGGGACCGGTCAATGTGGCGACACTGGGGGGAGGCCTATGTCCAGCAGTGGACGTGTTTCGGCTGAAATTATGATAATGATGACTGTATTTTTTTAGCAACGCTGGGGTTTTGAAGTGAAAACTTCTTTAAGGCTGGGGTACCTGCTAAATTAGCAACTCTATGTGTGGTGGTTCAAACTTTGTTTGAAATTCTGTTAGAATAAAGTTCTAATCAGCTTGCACTACAAAGTGGTTGTTACGTCAGTCACTGCTGGCCGAATAGTGCGAAATTAGTGTTTTTTATTTCACAGTAGCCTAATAAATCATTAGATCAAAATGCCAATTGCCCAATTTATGAAGAAAAATGTGACAAATATTTGTGTGAAAAAAAAAACCTAAAACTTAATGCCGTTTAGGAGTAGTTACGAAATTTAAAAGAAAAAATGCTCCATTTTCAATGTTTTTTTCAAATAGTAATAATAAAGTTAGAATTATTTCAATTGTACCAATAAAGTTTAGAGTCTAATATGCAACATAATTTTTTTTTTGCACATTTATATTCACTCATCAAAGAGGAGTTACATGGAGGAAACATCTCGTTAGCA
Source organism: Xestia ashworthii (assembly GCA_950022955.1). Classification (NCBI taxonomy): domain Eukaryota; kingdom Metazoa; phylum Arthropoda; class Insecta; order Lepidoptera; family Noctuidae; genus Xestia; species Xestia ashworthii. Next base: position 3,588,396 of record OX465555.1, on the reverse strand, counting down.
GATACCACCCCCTTAAGCGCGTTGAGCACTTTTTGGGTGAACAAAAATCATGGAACTCGCGAGACCGTCACCTAGCACTTCGTAGTACTCGCTACGGCGTAGCACAACCCGTAGCAGATATAGATTACTTAGTTTTTACTTCTATCGGCAGCCCCCTGCATGTTTTTTTTTTAAATACCGGTCATCATAAACTTTATTTTTAATGGTTTTGTTATATTTCAAGTCGTGTTTGGGCGATTTTTTGGATTGTTTTCTATGTTTTATGTGTATTCTAAGTTACCTGCATCACAGCATAATTATAAAGGGTGTCAAAATTCTCTTAAGAAACCGAAAGGCACTGTCTTCAGAGATCATGGTTTTTATTCTACACCATACCTAGGAACCTTTTAGTTGCGGATATATTGGGGTTCAAAAGTCCGTCTTTTTAACAAGTTTTGTTTTAAATACAAGTATTTAATGTAAGATTTTACTTTAAACACCTCCACGAACCCCGTACTATTCAATTCATCCATCAGCACAATATTTTAAGTACGTTATATTGAGTTTTCACCCAAAAAAAAAACGTCGTTTATTTCGTCGCATTAATTTTTGCGTCAAATTACTGAGTTTGATGTACAAAATGCTTGGTTGACGGCTTTGTGATGAGGTTTTTTACACCTTGTATTAAGATTGAGTTTGGATTCGGGTTAATTTGATACCAAATAACTATGTTTATTACAATGGAATTCAATCGACTGTCCTCCAAAGGACGTATACGCTCACACCTTTTTCCCGTATGGGTAAGTAGAAACTGCAGAAAGCCTCCACACTCTTGCTTTGTCTACGCTCACACCCCACTCAGCAAAGATTCCACTAAATTACATCTCTGCCTTCCTTACAAACGCGTGACATTACACTACACTAAATAACCATTCCGTTAAATTATTCCACGAGAGTACATTCCCGTCGTGGCCTCTTCGCCAAATATGCACACTAGTGCAGCTTAAGGCGAGGCGACATAAAGAAAACATAAATTCCGAGCTTAAAGATTGCAACACTGCAGGCACGGAGGAAATGGACCTTTATGGAAATTTACAATAGTAACCCATTTACTTTAACTTGCTAGAAACAACTTGTGGAAAGTTGTGAAGGTGATATGTTTTAAGTTGAGATTCTGAAATGAAAACTCGGAGAATGTGTGTTTTACGTAGACATTTTAGAGGATGACGGGTTTATAGTTTACGAATTCGGTCAAATCAGGGACCGATTAAGCGGTATAAAAGGTTGACTGGTTGGACCTATAACCCATAATTATATTTGAATAACCATGAAACGCAGAGAGAAGAGGCCTGTCCCAGCAGTGGGAACATTAAAGGCTGATGATAATGATGATGATGAACCATGAAAGGGTTAACCCATAGAATTTATAGGTTAACCGTTTAAATATTGCTGATTACCCAGAATGAAAGAGACAAAGCACCAAGTGCGGGCTAACTGTTGCTTTCATGTATAAAAATGAACTCTGTGCATAAATCCACGAGAGGCTATTAACCCTAAAGTACGGGTTAACCTTAACTTTATAGTTTTTTACCTAAAATTAAAAAAAATACTCGATTAAATCTCCTGTACGGGTAACTTTTCAGTCTCTGATTCTAACATAATAATAGGATAATTATACATACAAATATTATTAATGTGGGAATATTTTTGTCTGTCTGTTACTTTTCACGCATTGTCCTCCGAACAGCAGGAGGTAAATAATGACGTAGACTACTGTTAACCCTAGATATTATAAACAATAGTTTAAACTTAGATGAAGTCGCAGTCATCAGTTTGTTTTTTGCCAAGTACAAAGTTCACCAAACTTGGCCACTAGCTGACCGCTAGAAGGTAAGTACGTAGTTTTAAAAATAAATGTCAACACTAACTATTGATGAAACATTTTGCTTTGAAACTTTCGCAATAAAAGTTCAATTGTGTCAACCGAGACAGCTACACTAACTTTTCCAAAAAGTTTAAGACAAGTGACTTTTATATTTCACGAAGACGAAAAACAAAAAAAAAGAGACGAAAATTAATTTTATAATCTTTTTCCAACTTGTGTACTGTATTACTCGCCATCATCATATTATTATGCTTAGCCTCTTCCCAAGTTTGTTGGGATTGGTTAATCGGCTTCCAGTCTGCCCAGGTTCGTACCAGTATTTTACTGGTTACTGGCGACACTTGCAATCAGTCAGTAAGACTTTTCGTCTTCTTGATACCCTTTCAACTGTCAGGGATCTACTAATGGTAGCCGGGACTCATGTTGGTGGAAGAACTGACTGTCCAAAATCCACAATTTCTTAAATTGTTATTCATAAAGGATTTATTATGATTCCCTCTTATAGAAAGAAGGCCTGTGCAGTAGGAATATTATGGTCTGATTATGCTATGCTAAAGGCTCCATTGTATAAAAACTAAACAGAAAAGAAACACATCGATCTACATTAAGTCACACTCTCCCTATTTTCTCGAAGTGCACGCAGCAGTAAGTAATTGATATCCAGTATTTCGCAATACTTTCCATTAAACAGAATTTAAAACACTACCGCGGCGAGCGGTTTCGGTATCGCCAGAATTCACCTATTGCAATAAGATATCGCGTTTAATGGCACCGCGTGAATTATTGCAAGCCATTGCCAACGAATACCACATACGTTTCTCACTTTATGTTTCGTGCTTTTAGCTTGCAATACGGTAAGATTTTTTTCGGATGCCAGCCTGGTATTATAATAATACCGATTTATATTTGCCACAGTACTATGAAACAAAATAGATAAAACTTGTACTGTCACGACATCTAGAAAGAAAGAAAGAAAGAAGAAAGTTATTTATTAGACAAAACAAAACTAAGGGTAGGTATGAGCTTAGTTTTAAACCCGTGAAAGCTTAAAATAGTGATAGAAACCAATAAATCTGAAATATAGGTTTCGTTGCAAAGAAGAACAGCCGCATTATAATTTCAATATAAATCGGACAATTAAATACCTCTAGTTTACCTAGGTACATTTTGCCACTTTTTTAACATTGATTTATCCTTTAGACGGGTTTAGTGTAAACACGGAAAATAGCCTTCAGGTATTCGCCAAAATTGGTAACAAAAAGACGATTTTTCAAAGTCACTTTTAAATTTTGCCTAGTCATCAAAATGCTTTAAAAAAATCATCGCACTCTTCAGAGCGTTCCACCCTGTCCTCATAAGCCCTCAGACATAAGTACCAAAGTTCGAAACAAAAGACAATAAATAACACACAATAATATAATTCTCTTATTCCCCCACACGATGCGTTATCAGTCAAATTCCCTAACTAGGATGTTCGGTCGAGTAGACGCATTAGAGGCAACCGCGTTCTTGGCACGTTCGCGTATCGTACGACACCCTTACGTGACGAAGAGCTCCCTAGCGGATAGCTGTCTCAAATAAAACCCCTTTTTTCGACGAAATCTCGCATTGCATATGAAGACATTTCTAATAATGTTTGAAAAGGGACTGAAATGATTCTGCCGTTTTTTCGCTTTTCTGTAATTAACTGTATCCTTTTCGTTTTGCGTTGACGGGTTTTTTGTGTGATCTTTACTACTGTTTGTTTTTACGTTGATTTGTGATTTATCGCAAAAATATTTTTGTTTCTTGTAAAGATTCTTGACGATTTAATAAATTGTTCGCGTATAATCTAACCCATATTATTTTATTGTTTATTTTATGGCCGTTAAAACTGCAAAATTTTGGAATTTGACAGAAATTGCGACGGGGAAACACGTTCAGTGCTATTTGCTTCATGCTGTTTTCACTTGCTGAAATACCTACACAGGTATTTCGTAATAACTTAATATTCTTTTGACGCGTGATGTTTACACCAATATTTTTCTAGTTTTTTGGAAATTCTAAAACCCACTAGTGCTTGTTTTTAGAAGTCCTCAGAAAACTTTCAATACTGATTCATTTATGAAATTTATATCGCCAATGTCTCCTTATTTCCCTTGACAATATTGGGCTTCTATAAAGGAATTACCAGTAGGTAGCACCTAGGAATTTAGATATGCATTCGGTAGATGACAAAAGGCTCACTCCCTATTATAACATAAGTCTGAAACATTTATGTAATGAGGATGAACCGCCCTACGGTTCATGTCGGGATTTTCAGACATATAATTGTTAAAACTTTGCAGTTTTTAGAGGTAATCTCAACAAAACTTTTGCGAATAAATTAGGAAAGATGACAAACAAAATATATTTAGTCCGTCAATTAGATTTTTATTTTTTATTTTATTTTATTTATTTTATAAAGGTAGCTTCACAGCTTACAGCACATTAATTTGAAAAAATAAAACGAACATTACGCCAATTACGAACTACACAGAAAAGCTTATGATTAGCCGAGAGTGGTGCGAATTAATTGGCATTAAAATGTGTAGTGTGTGCCTGTGTGCGTATGGGTAACTGTACGGTGTCTGTGAATGTGTATGGTGGTGAGTGTATGATATATTTGTGACTAACTGGCACTAGAGGCGGCACTGAATATCCCGCGTTTGATCCAGGATTAAAATTATGTCTTTTTTAAGGCGGTTCCGTGTGGTATTAAAGGGGTCGAGCGTTGGGAACTTGTCGTTGTATAATGCGGGTAAACGCAAAAATGGCGACATCTGCATATAATTAGTAGAGGCCGAAGGAACTGCTAATAGAGAGGTATGTCTGGTGCGTCTGGGAGGGACGTTAAATAATATTTTGCTGAGTAACGTTGGACAGTCAAATTTATTATTAAGTAGGTCGTACAGTAACACCATGTCATTCATCTGCCGTCTCTCTTCCAGTGTATTTAAGTTATGGTATCGACAGGAGTCCCGGTAATTTACGATGTCAACTTTTGTTCTATAATTTAAGTACTTAATGAATTTACGTTGGGTGGATTCGATTAGGTCAATATATTTCTTGTAAAAAGGTCTCCATACTACACTTGCAGATTCTAATATGCTTCTTACATAACAGTAGTATAACGTTTTTAAGCATAGTGGGCTGTTAAACTGCTGACTGTTACGTATAACGAATCCTAGGGACTTGTACGCTTTACTGGTGATGTGAACAATGTGTGACTCGAACGTGAATTTTTCATCCAGCATCACACCCAAATCTCTAACTTGTGATGTTCGCGGTATAATGTCATCACTGATGCTGTAGTTATAAATAATATTGTTGCGTTTCCTGGAAAAGGTTATTATTTGGCATTTCTGAGTATTTACCTTTATATTGTTTAACGCATAGTAGTCACTAAGTCTATCTAAGTCAGATTGGATCAATTGACAGTCATTGGTGTTATGTATTTTCATGAATATTTTTTTGTCATCGGCATAGAGAAGATGTTTAGAGTAACGGAAACATTGCGTTATGTCAAATAAATAAATATTATAAAGTAAAGGGGATACAAGTGAACCCTGGGGCACCCCGGAAGTAACATCCACATAGTCAGATCGGTAACTACCGATAACAACAGCTTGTCGCCGATTTCTTAGGTAAGAGTCTATCCATCTTAGCAAGTTCCCCTTAATACCTACGGCTTTTAGTTTCTCGGTCAGAATGCAGAAATCTACCCGGTCAAATGCTTTCTCAAAATCTGTGTATATTACGTCCACTTGGGCACCGTCGCTCATGCCAGTAACAACATAGTCGGTAAGCTCAAGAAGGTTGGTATTGACTGTACGAGACTTTACGAAGCCGTGTTGGGAAGTGGGTATACAATGTTTGGTCGCAGCGTAGATGTGGTCGTATACTATTTTCTCCAGCATCTTCCCAAAGTTGTTCAGTATTGATACGCCTCGGTAATTGGTTACATCGCGTTTGGATCCCTTTTTGTGGATTGGTACAATTTGAGCCTCGCGCCATTGTCGCGGAAACGTACCCTCGTCGAGAGATCGCTGGAAGATGATCATGAGGGGAGTAGTCAAACCTAATTCACATTTTTTTATAAATATTGTAGGAAGCCCATCAGTACCAGCTCCTTTCTTGCTATCTAATAATCCGAAAACGGTTTTTAGTGATTTGGGAGCGATAACAATGGAGTGAGTAACATCTGACAAGGGGGTATCATCGCAACTTAAATTACTATTACTGCTAGTAGGACTAAAAACACTTTGAAAAAAGTTATTAAATGCATTGCAGATGTCCTCACCGTTCGAGTACGTTACCCCTTGATATACCATCTTGCGAGGGTATCCAGTAGATTTCCTTTTATTGTTTATGTACTTCCAAAACTCTTTAGGCGATTTTATTAATTGTTCCTCACATCTAGTTGTATATTTATCGTACGACTCTTCTTGGAGAAGTTTTACTCGAGATCTTAACAAAGCGAATTCGGCATAGTCTGTTTGATATTTGTATTTTTTCCATCTTTTGTGTGCTTTAAATTTTTCCTTGATGGTATTTATTAATGATGGAGGGTACCACTTCGGGTATCGGAGACGCCCTGATACTTTTACCGTTGGAACGTGTGAATCTATAATCGAGTTTAGTGTTCCGTAAAGGATATCGACGCACTCTTCTACACTACGCTGGTCAAAACGGTTATTCCAGTCTACGTTAACGAGCTCCGAGTTAATTTTTTCATAATTAGCCTTGAAAAACTTTTTTATTCTTCTAGGTTGAGAGCGAATAGGTTTAATGCAACAATTCTCAATGCAAAGAACCAAAGGGGCGTGAAACTTGTCTATGTCCACCAGCGATATCTCACTTACGGTGCACTCTAAAGATATATTAGAGATGACTAGGTCGAGAACATTGTTACAGCAGTTTGTTTTGAGGTTGTATTGAGACAAATTCATAAAATCCAAACAGTTAAGAAATTCAGTTGTGACTTCAAATAAATCAGAATTACTTTTGGATTTCCAACCGTATCCGTCCGACGACCATGCTATGAAAGGTAAGTTAAAATCGCCTACTATTAAATACATATCATTTGGGCTCAAATTATAGGTTTGAAGAAGTGAGTCCTTAAAGTCCTTTAGCACTATTGAGGAACTTTTGTTGGGGGGTACATAAACTATTGCTAAATGTAGGTCGCCTTTCTGTGATGATTCGATAAAAACATTGTTCCTAATAGTCACCCAAATACATTCCGCGCATCCCGTGTGGATATCTGACCTCGAAGTAGCAGAGTACCCACGTTTAATAAGGATCATGACGCCGCCGCCTTTTTTACCACTGGGGCGATCGTATCTAAATACATCATAACGATCGTCACATATTTCTGTATCCAGTATTCCGTCGCACAGCCAACTTTCCGTAATAAGTATAATATCAAAGTCCTGCGATTCAATATTAGATTTTCAAAAAATATTTGACTCGTATTTTTTCTTTTGTTACTTAAACCAAAATTGGAACACTTAAACCAAAACGAAAACACGACGCTTTTAAAACTCTCATTGATACGTCACGCCGTGGTTTAATTTTTAGTGCGTTCTGACGTCACGAGCCCCACTCCCGAGTTTTGATGCGTTTAATCTTCATCAATACCTATTCGTTGATTTACAAAAACAAAAAATACGTGTCCATTATTTTCCAATATTCTAACTGATGGACTAAATAGATTTGCAATTAATGATGATGGAAACTAGCACATTGTGAACTTTCTTGTTCTGTTCCGTGTGATTAGTACATAACCTAATGTCAGAGTAAATAAGTCATCCATGAGCCACTGACTTGGCTTTACGTGCAGAATTGAATCCTACTAATATTATAAATGCGAAAGTTTGTGAGTATGTATGTATGGATGGATGGATAGATGGATGTTTGTTACTCTTTCACGCAAAAACTACTGAACGGATTTGGATGAAATTTTGCACGCAGATAGTTTATATCCTGGATTAACACATAGAATACTTTTTATCTCAGTAGTAAGATCCCATGGGACAATTATCAAACTTCACGCGGGTGAAGCCGCTGGCAGAAGCTAGTTGAGAATAAAATTGTGATCATGACCTTAGATCTAGTTTTGTTAGCTAATGTGGTATTTTTTGATTTTGATATTAAGAGTAAAAAATATATTTTTCGTCACATCTGTCTCAAATCTTCATAACACCATCATAAATTCACGCCTCATTCCATAGCCAAAACATTTGTGAAAGTTTTAAAAATAAGACAATTTTAAATTGTTTTCGCGTCCACATCCGCGCGTTGGAACGAAACAAAAGGGATTTCTGTTGTACCGTGTTCCTGGAATAGAGGTATTTTTCTTTGTTATGTAAAAGAAAACAGTGTTTTGGTAGGAAATGTGATTACATTGGTACACGATACATGTTTTAGAGCTGCGGAGAACTGAGCTGATGTTAATTTATTTGACACTTGCTTTTAGAACCATCCCTAGTAGCATTTTTTGTTGGCATTTAGTTGGGCCACATACCTCAGGTTAGTTGGCAAATGAATACAATTGGCGGGCAGTTTGCGGGTTGGGCCCAAAACTGATGGCCTACGTGGATTTGCCTACGAAGGCCCAACTTGCGATGGGGCCAACGTGGATTTGCCTACGAAGGCCCAAGTAAGTACTTGGGTCTTCAACTTCTACCAATGTTTACTACCGAGCTGGTAGTGTTGAACTAACAACCTTGTGTGAACACTAATAGGGTTGATATAAAACCAAATTGCTTTCTGATCTAAGGCGCGGGTCATAAACAAGTGGCGTATGGCGTTTGCGCGGCGCTGGCGCGTGTGCGGGTGCGCGAGGTAGTGGCGCCACTTACTCACCGTCCCGCGCGCGCACCCACGCCACCACCATACGCCATACGCCACTATTGTTCGTCCCGCGCCTAAGCTGGTAATATATTTACTAAAATTCACTCGAACCCAACCAAATCGTGGTAACACAACGATAGCGACTTCTAATTGGACTACAACGCCATCTATCGAGATTGGGGTACAACTTTTGAACCTTTACGATTATTATCATTACGGTTTCAGGACATTTAGTGACAGAATGTCCTTCTTAAATTATCCTTAAATTTCAATTTTGCACTTTGTTTACAGTATAAACCAAAAATCTCAAATATACAAAAATAATTATAAAAAATATGTTTCGTAAATCTTAGAGTTACTAAGAGTTAAGAGAGTATTATTAAGCTCATACTGGGTAATTATACCTGTACCAGTATCTAAGTATCATCCCTAACAGACCCATTGAAAGGTTTAAGTTGGACCGATGTAAGTTGTTATCATAACTTAAATCCCTACAAAAAACTCCCAACAGTAGGAATAGAAGCAGCAGGCCCGTCGTTAGTTGGCCCAATTTTGTTTTAGTAATTTAAATCCCTACAAAAATCTCTCAACAGTAGGAATAGATGCAGCAGGCCCGTCGTTAGTTGGCCCAATGTTGTTATAATAACTGAAATCCCTGCAAAAATCACCCAACAGTAGGAATAGTAACAGAAGGCCCCTTGTTGGCTATTCGTTGGGCAAATAGTGCATGTTTATGACAATGGGCCTATTTTAAGTTTAGGTTGGCGGAACAACTAACCGTCTGCCAATACATTCCCAACTGTTGGCATAAGGAAGCCAACGGAAATTGCTACTAGGGATTACACAGAAAAGTGAAGACTAATTTATTTATTCATGGTTTAGTAGTATCGTGAGGAACTCGTGGCTAAATAATATCCAGCCGCTCGGGTCGATCTTTAGGTTAACCCATGCTTGCCTAGGTTGATCTGTGAATGGGTAACCACACCCTTCATCATCATCATCATCGGCCTATTAATGTTCCCACTGCTGGGACAGGCCTCCTCTCTATGAGAGGGAATGGGCTATATAATCCACCACGCGGGCCCAGTGCGGATTGGTAGATGTCACATGTCTTCGAACTTATGGTTCTAGGACATGCCGGTTTCCTCACGATGTTTTCCTTCACCGTTTTGAGAGCCACACCCTTACATACCGAGTTTTCTCCGTGCCTCGGAAAGCACGTTAAGCTGTTGGTCCCGGCTGTCATTTGTCCATCTTTAACAGTCGTTACAGGTAGTCAGTGGCCCAAAAAGTCTGACACCAGTCTTACCAAGTGGTATCGTATTTCCCAGTATTAACTGGGTTGTGGAGGTCAGATAGGCAGTCGCTCCATGTAAATTACTGGTATTCAGCTGCATTCGGTTAGACTGGAAACCGACCCAAACATAGCTGGGAAAAGGCTGGGCAGTTGATGATGGTTTAGTAGTATCGTGTAATCCAGAATTTTGATGTTGATGGATGAAGGAGGAAGACCAGTGAAAAATGGATGGATTATGTGAGAAATGATATGAAAGAAAAAGGAGTAGATGATAGCGTGACGATTGACAGGGGAGAATGAAAGAAATAAAAGTGTTGCGCCGACCCTAAATAACATGGGCCAAGAGTAAGAAGCATCCTGCCGGGGTTGCGGGCCTGTTCGAAAGAGATACCGCGGCCCCGGAACATAAAGGGCGAGGAAGGAACATGGATGGGTTTTAGTCAGTAAAAGTCTCTGACACTCCCTCCCGCTCCGCCCAGAGTGGGAGAAGTCATTTGATGATTTCCCATGCTAAAAAAAAAAAAAATGGGTAAGAAGCATAATGACCGCCTCTGTTACCTACATTTAAACTTTTATTATTTTTTATAAGCCTATATTGTCCCACTGCAGGACTAAGGGGGTCCCTTCCCTCCTTCCACATTTCGCGATCTTGTGCGATTGTAGTCCAATCCTTTGAGAAAGAGTCTAGCCCATGCCGTCATCTCCTTCTGGGCCTGCCGCGTTGTCGTTTCCTGCTGTTTGGTATCTATTGAGTGGTAATTTTTGCCCATTACTCCCATAACATGCGGCAAATGTGACCAGCCCAGTTCCACTTAAGTTTAGCAGCTGTAATGCCAACATCAGATATTTGGGTTTTGGAGCAAAGTATAGAGTTTCTGACGCAGTCCGTTAGTATGACACCCAGTATGCTTCACTCCATAGCTCGTTGGCAGACCCCAAGTGCGGACAAAGTTAAACTTTTGTACCTCTTATATTTTACTAAAATATAAAAGAGGTACAACATTATGTTTACAAAATAATTAATTAAATTATACTATACACGGTTGTTAACGATCGAGGGAACGAATGGAAAAGTTATGAAGTGGCGACCGCGAACCGGAAGAGTTTGCGTTGGAAGACCTCCCACTAGGTAGGGTAAACTTGCTTAATTCGTACTTACGCCAAATTCGTACTCCACTTAAAACTCGGCTTTGGTAACAGCTATCAGCGCCTCTAGTGTCAAAAAATATAAATAACAGTCGGCCATTTTACCACCTGACAGATAACACCTGTGAAGCTGCTCTCGACAAAAATATTGAAAAAGTAAGCTTTTTTCGACTATTGCTGTAATATTTTTACACATTTCGTAAGAGTTTTATTCAAATAAGGTCGTGTATAACCTATTTTGCGATTTGATACGTATTAATGTGTATCTTTACGATTTCATCTGACGTGTTATAATATTCGTAACTGTTGTCAATTTTTTTGCCGGTAAATTTAAAATTTGTTTGGCTCTTGCTCCTATTTCGTACTTGAGTTAAGTTCTTAAAACAGCTTAAAACGTACTGGTACGATTTAGCGATGATTGCCGAGAATTGGCGAAGATCATCCGTCGAATTTGTTAAGAATTCCTACTTGTTTTAGTAACACATTGTTGATTTTGATGCTGATTCTCAATACTGTATACCAATGAATAAAACTCAAAGTACGATTTGGGATGAATGGTCTTAAATCGTACTTTTTTCAGTTTTTTTTTAATTGTTTATTTTTGAGAAGTTTATAAGGTTTATGTTAAATTTGATTATAGAAACAATAAAGCATTAAGCAAACAAAAATTCCTAATGATTAAAACTAATTTATCCTAAATTTCTAAATATGATGGTTTTCCCTTAGGGGGTACGAATTATGCAAGTTTACCCTAGACCGATGACCTGATGAAGGTTGCGGGAATCTGCTGGATGCGAGTCGCACGAGACCGGTCAATGTGGCGACACTTTTGGGAGGCCTAAGTCCAGCAGTGGACGTCTTTCGGCTGAAATGATGATGATGATGATACTATAAACAAGATAATTTACAGTGTAGCCTGGAATCTGACAACCATGTTCTACCAAGAGGTATCGTGTTACAATATAACATGTGTCCAGCTGCCAGATAAGCAATCTCTTCGCGTAAAATACTAAAAGTCATCTGGCAATTCTGGAAGCCTACTCAAACATAACTGAAAAAAACTATACAAATGATGACAAAAACGAAGCTGAAAAGGTAATTTGATATAGTTACTAATACATTCATGAACCTTTTAACCCCAGATAGTACACTTCTAAAGCATTACTCATAATACTCGTCCTACTTTAGCGTACTTACTTAGTGTGCATCAGTACCCTACAATTCTAAAAATTCTCTTCAGGACCACTCATAGAGCGTAACTAACGCGCATGTCACTTGCAACTCATTTTGCATTTCTCTGCCGCAGTCGCAATATGTACTGACGAGGGAATAAATGTACTGGATGAGGTACAATTGTGGAGCAATATAAGTTTTAATTTAACATTCACTGATAAACGTGATCTCAGAACGTGAGTGAGGAATCCAGAATCCAAACATAATTAGGATGAAAAGGACACTCGTCAGCGTCCTTTTCATCTTAATTACGTTTGGAACCTACGCTTACCGCGTATGCAGTACATCATTCCGAAACCACAACACACAGCGCCATCTAGTGCCACACTTAGCAACGCTTGCGTCGTGGACACCAGATAGTTGATATACGAGTATTACATAGATAGGTACTTTTTGTTTGTAAATACATACTTATTATACATATAGACATCCATGACTCGGAAACAAATGTCCATGCTCATCACACAATAATTGGTTCCTATCGGGATCCAATCTCGGGACCCTAAGAACATAAGCAAACTCACTACCACTGCGCCATTCGGGTCATCAAATAATTGTTCGTCGATTATTAAAAAATAAACCGCTGGTTACTCTTTTAGTCCCCACGGAACGGCACCTTTAAATAGGGTTCAAAACAGTAATGGAGAGTATTATATCTCAAATTGGCCCATGAACACTGACTTTAAGGCGACTACCGGATCTAAACGCGAGTTTTATAATGCCTGTAAAGTATATTATGATTCACTGCAAAAAACAAAACCAGAAAAATATATGATATTCTTCGGGATATACAGAGTGTAAACCACCTCATCACAAAGCCGTTAACCAAGCATTCTGTACATCAAACAAAGTAACTTTACGCAAAAATTTTTGCTGGGAAACAACTTTTTTTTTGAGGTTATAAATCATGTTTTTTGGTAGAACTCAGTGTAACGCACTTAAAACATTGTGCTGATGGATAGATTGAATAGTACGGGGGTCGTGGAGGTGTAAAAAGAACTCGAAATCTTACAAAAAAAACTGGTATTTAAAAAAAACTTGTCAAATAGTTGTGACTTTGACCCCCCCTATCTCCGTAACTAGAAGGTTCCCAGGTATGGTGTAGAACAAAAAATGATCGCAATGATGGGGAGAACAAGTGCCTTTCGGCTTCTTGAAGAGGTGTTTTACACCGTTTATTATGCTAGTATGATACAATAATAATAATATTTAAAATAATAATTGGATTTAATACCTGGACGCTGTTTACGGCAGTGACTTGTAAGGCGTATTGATTTGATATTGCTTTTGTAGGATCTAACCGATTCCTTAAATGTATTTGTAAGTTATCTTAATATACGCAGTATACACACCTGCGAACGCCCACACGGACTACGTGCCTGCCCTTTTGGTGTGAGTATTTCTATTTCGAAACTGTGATCATTATCTCGTTTCTACCTATGACTTAGTTATGTTATCTAATGTATTTACTTCATATTTTTAGACGGTAAATTGCATGATATTATTAATTGTTGAGCTGGATTTATTATCCAATCGTTAAAGGAAGTCACAAAACCACGTGACCACCAGTCTTATTAAATAAGAGGTATCATCTAGTGAGTTGGGGGTCTTGACAAATGAATTGACAAATGCATTCATGTGTACACCATGCGGCTCATATATCCGTTGGTCAGACCGAGTAAAGACGTCTGTCTTTACACACACACAAAAAAACTTGTCAAAAAGTTGAAACTTTGACCCCCAATATCTTCGTAACTAGAAGGTTCCCAGGTATGGTGCAGAACAAAAAAATGATCGCAATGACGGAAAGAACCAGTGCCTTTCAGTTTTGTTAAGAATCTTTTTACACCATTTGTAAACTCTCGCATTTTTTAAAGTAAAAGCGATTATGCCAATTCAAGCCCAAAATCGTTTTTATGACGGTTTGAGTGAGGTCCATGTTCAGGAGAGTATTCTCAAGAGTTCGTGCAAACTATTGAGACTAGTTTTATTTAAGTATAACGGCCTAAAATCGGATTTTACGACTATCGTTTTTGTTATAAAAACGCAAGTCTGAATTGGTTGAAAATGTGCTTTTCTAAAATTTTAAAGAGACATCGTTTTTTATTGCAAACAAAAAATTACATTTTATTTTTATTAACAAATTTTCTGATCAAAGAACACGCTCTCTTAAATGTAGATTTTACTATTTATCGCACAACTCCAGCTCAATATAAGCTAATATTATTTGATAAAGAAAATTCAAAACATCTTAATTTCACAAAAAAACATACGTGAAAACTTGGTAAACTAGGTAGAAAAATTTGACAAACACATTACTATTTTTGAAATTAAATCCTATACAAAAAGTTTACGTAACATTGCTAATGGGTTTGAGAAGGCTGTGTAAGCCACCGACTATTCTACGAAAGCGTGATGAGGTTGTTTACACCCTATATATATGATATCTACGGAGACAGAACTAATCCTCCTCCTGCACTATTTGGCCAGATGATGGATCACATTGACACCAAACTCTAGACATGATCGATCACCGTCGACATATCTATAAAGAAAAAACTTCCTGTAATGTTATTCCTATCCGTTTATTGAAAGAAAACCGAATTCTCGAATTTTCCTCGTATGTACTGAAAACAAAAGAGTTTGGTATGCAGGCAGAAATTTGCATCTTTTTTATAAACTGTCTCCTATCTGCCATGCCTTTTGGCAGCTATGTTTGTTCAATTTCCGCTAATATCGGATGCAGCAATTTACCAGTTGGTATTGAACATGGAACCATACTGTCTATTTGACATCCACAGCGTAGTTACTCAGTGACATGAAACTTACTGGATTGGTTATCACATTTTCAGGCTATAACTGATAAAATTACTGTTTTTATGTATAAATTCTTAAACACACTAAGATATTATTTAAAAAAAAACTAATTACATTGTTTATACGTAGTTGCAAGTTTTGTGCCCGTACAGTCACGTCTAATAATATGTATACACTTTTTTTAATAATATAGCTATTTTCGCGAGAAATAACGATTGTAACTAGGAGATTGGATCTTTCTCATAAAATAGAATACTATGTACGTAATAACATTAAATTTTAATCAGTACATTAGGAGAAACACAATTTAATTTACGTAATATTAGACGTGACTGTACACAAAGTTGTTTCTTTGACTGTACTTCACATACTGGTTCGAGTTCGATTTGTCAAAACAATGTCGGAAGTGAGTGTTGTAAGATATACGAGGTAAAATTGGATAGGAAAATGTGAGGGTGAAGGGAGGGGTTTATAAAACGCATGCCTTTGAGGCCTGTCGACATTATTGTACATTAAATATTATGAAAAATAAAATGTGAACTTCACTTTCACTGAAGAAAGTTTGTTTATAATATTTGTTCAATAAACCTTCATCTGTTAGCGAAGTAGACACAAAAGTTAAACAATGGCGTCGACCGATTCGGAGCATAATGCTAAGCGCAAAAAAATGTACCTACAAGCTTTTTCTTTGTAACAAGTAAATCTTATAAAACATAAAGGGCAGAATATTTCCCTAAAATCAAAATCAACTATATAACAATAAACAAACCTCGTTTTCATTAAAACCAATACTATTAAACCAGAATTTCAAAATAGAAATAAGTATCTCCATTATTCCTTCAGCTTCATCCATTAGTTCAATATCTATGTTCACAGCACATCCCGTTTCTAACTCTTTTCGAATGCAGCTCGCTACAGAATCGCTCTGAATGTGACGTTTGAGCGGAACGCTCGAGCGACGATTAAAAGCGCGCTTAGCAATACCGTATGACGTTTTCAGACGGACTTTATGTCGACAGAAATTGAATCGGATTGAAAAACACACAGCGACCCGTTAATTGCCGTGCTACATGACGTATGCTTCATTTTTTTCTGGCCTTTTAAGCTGTTAACTGGTCCTTTGAGATTTTGGTCCTTTGGCTTCGCCTGGTGTGTCGTAGCTTTGGTATTAGTCTGACAGGTATATTTTGTTCATAGCTTTCTTATTTCACAATAGTGAGTAACTGGGAAAATAAATATTCTGACTTCAAAACGGGAAAACGAAGTCAAGACGCAATTTGTCCACACAATGTATTTACTTGTAGGAAAATATTTTATGATAGCAATGTTGATTGCTAACTTGGACAGGTGTCGCCTTGCAGCTGTCTTGCTAGTTACCTAATGTACACAACAGGCACAAAGGAAGACACCTAAAAAGCAGATTCCTATTCGATCCTTTACATAGCACAAAATAATAGTTTATGCAAACCCAAGAAACTGTTTTCTTGCAGTAAAGGTAAATTATTTTTATCCTGTAATTTTCAGAAAAACGCAATTTTATACTTATTAACAAAATTCCAATTCATAAAGGTTAGTAGCGTCCGTTTGTTAATGGAAAATAAAATGGGAAGAAGTTAATTGACGTGAAATTAAAACAGTCAGAGTTTAATCTAAAAGCCGTGTTTAACGCTGAGAAAATCTCGTCTCGTCTTCAACAAATTAGTTGATTTTACTTCTTAACTAACGAAAGTTGAATCTAATAAAAATGTTTTGCTTAAATATATAATCATGTTTTTTGAACAACAGTTTTTCTTCTAATTACCTTGTTTTTAAACAGACAGTCTAATTAGGCAACCTGTGTTTCGTAGAATATAAAAGAGATTCCTATTATTGAGGTTAAACAAATTGTGTTGCATTAGTGGAAGTTCAGTGATCCGTAAGCTTTGCAGGGTTCTGTTAAGGGTGCCCCAAATCTCTATTTGGACATTTTGAAGGTGTTTGTTTGTTGGTCTCAGTCTGTCACAGACTTTGCTTTTGATTTGATTTCAGACGTGGATAAAATGTAACGTAACATATATTGACGCTTGTTATCTCTGAAGTATTAGGCCGAGGTGTACTTAATGGGGGGAGAGCCTATTGGAATCCAGACTCCGTGGCTGCTTCTAAAAAATCCTAAAGGGAAAGCCTAATGACAATTTGCACAATCTGGGAATCGAACTCAGGACCTCATGCTCAACAGTCGCAACCACTAGACCAACGACGCAGTGAAAATAAACAAAAAAAAAATATCTAAATATAAAGAGATTCTAGATTTATGACGATTGTTATGAGTTTCCAGGTCATTTAATAGTGTTGGAAGTTCACAAGTCCGAACAGAATCCTTAGCGACTCGCACTTGACCGGTTATTTTTCCCGCTTTCATTCTTTAGCGTAGCGAATCAGCACCCACGATGCTTTTCCGATCTTGAATGCTTCGCAACCACTGTAGTTTTTCTACTTTATTTTATAATAAAACTAGGATAAAATTATACTGCTTCGTTAAACGTGTATTGTATGGTACTAGTTTCTGAAAGCTCCTCTATCTAAGTACCTATTGTGTTATTTTTTTCGCATCTTACAGATTTTGTTTTTGCTGCCAAGTTCTTGTTTTTATGATGTTACTGAAAGTCTCTGGCAATACTGGTGTACTCAGTCAACATAATGGTATGTGGTATGTCCAATTTAGTACATTGATTGAATTTAAATAAATAAATTTATTTATTTCAGGTAAATAACACCCATTGCCAAATAAAATATAACAAAAACATTGAAATCAAACTCAATGAACTTGAATTAAATTAAATAGAACCAAAATAAAACGAATTCAATTTAAGAATAGAATAGAATACTCTTTATTATGTACACCATAAAAATAGAAATACAACAATTTTAAACATTTTACAAGGGGTGACACAATGGGCGGTCTTATCGCTATATATAAGCGATCTTTTAAAGACAACCTTTGGATGGATTTAAAGGGGAAGGAGAGACAATACTGCAGGTAGCCTGTGGTGTACCATTTACATATATACAATAAATAAATACATATATATATATATACATACATAAGACACTCATATTAAATACTCGTATAATATTTTTTTTTCCATAAAACAAGTGTGAAATAACATACCTACCTAACAAAAAAAAATTGCTTAAGGAGAAAGATACAGTTTTTTTATGATACTTTTAACAGGCAAGGCATTCCATAACCGTGCTGCTTGAACTGTAAAAGACTTATCATAGAAACTGGTGGAATGCATGTCTCTAGTCTTAAGTTTTCTGATGACCTCAGATATCTATTATGTGTGTCATGAAGGAACTTGAAACGTTCTTTAAGATAAGAGGGAGTTGTAGGATTAAACAGAATACTGTAAAGCTGAAACAGGATATGAGAATTATTACAGGAACGGGATATGAGAGATATTTAATTTTATCAAATAAAAATCTAAGTCTAATAATAATTAATATGAAATCTAAATAACTCGTAAATATAAAATGAAGAGAAAAATATCGTCTCTTTTCATACTTTTCCCCCAAGATTGCTATTTAAAAGAACTGCACTCCCGAAACAGCAAAAAGATCCACTCAAAACAATCTAAGATCTGACGTCCAAATATTGCGCCTGAGGGAAATGTGAATAAAGCAACAACAGAATTTAAATACAAACATTTACATGCCCTCGACATATTTGGCCTGAAAAGATGGCATAAAATGATACGTACGAAAGAGCAAGGGTTCCGTATCGGTTGATTTCCATAAGCGGTGTTTACAACAACGTAACTTAGGATCAAGGAGTTGAAATCTCTGCCGGGATACCATATCTTAAAGGTTCCGACGTGATCGGATTTCCATAATAGGGGACCAGTCGGCTTTCTCCTATGTAAATGTTGAGTTTTTCCTACGTTTCTAGAGCGGTATTAAGTGTTATAAAGGCCACGGATGATTGATACGAAACGGATGTGTTCCCGCATGATTTATGTGTCTTTGGAACATGTGCATAAGGCTGACAATTCCATGTTGGATGGTGGATGATAGTATACCACTGTGTATACGATTGTATCTTTACCAAACAATCTCTTTGGTATTTGGTTGTAGGTCAAATTTACTAAGTTAGTTTCCGAAATAGGTGTTCTTTTATTTATAGTTATTATTAGTTTTTAAACCAGCACTGTCTGTCCATCTTCAGTTAATTCCGTGATTATGGTGCTTACGACAGCGTCAAAATATCTGGAACTTGACATAAATATCACGTGGTTGGTGTTAATGAAAATATTTTACAGTTTATCCAGTGAATTGACATAAGTTTTGATGGACGTGCCACAGAGAATAATGATGGTCTAACTATACTAATGTATTATTTAATGCGGATAAATATTTTCATTGATTTTTGAGAAAAAGCGATGGTGTCATGGTGAGTTTTTCAAAGCTTCTATATTTCCTGTTATAATTTGTTCCCTAAATAACTTTCTGCTCATGTTGGATATCACTGGGTATTCAACATGTTTCTCTAAACAAACTAGTACAAACATTGAAACGGCGAGCAGCGAAGCAAACCTATGTTCACGGACGACAGCCAACTGCATGATAAATACATAAAAGTGAATACTCAGAGCGTATGTATACTTGTATAGAGGTAAGTAAACGCATTTTACGCATTCTGGAATGCAGTCACCATTTTGGACTTACTGTTACTTAAAATTTCTATCTATCTGTCTATCTAATACCTTTAAACGAGCAATTCTTGTTTATATGTGTACATAATCTGTATCTCGGGAACGGCTCAAACGATTTTCATAAAATTTAGTAAACTTACAGGGAGTTTTGGGAGTGATAAATCGATCTAGCTAGGTTTCATTTTCAGTAAAAAATCCGAACATAGGTCGGGCATCCAGATATTGTTATTGAATCGTGAAATGTTTTAAGTTTCGAGTAAATATAAATTAAAGTTTATTTTCTGCAATGTATCAACAGTACCTACGTTCGAGCTCTGTTGGGATCAAAATAGAGAAAACGAATATTCCCACATATGAGACCTAGCTAGATCGATTTTACCCCCTATTTTACGCTTTCTATATTTCAACTTTCATCGAAATCGGTTAGCGTCGTTTTCGAGAACGTGGCTACAAAGGTTAAACAACATTACATGTGAGTTCCTAGATTTTTCTAAATCATGTAAATATTAGTAATAGGGTTGATTTCCTATATAAACAAATATTAATCCCTTAATAATATTAGATGTAGACTCCTCATCGTACCTCGGAAAGCACGTAGGTTGTTTTGGTTGTGATAGAACGTCGCTTCATGTAAATAAATGGTATTTAGCAGCATTCGATAAGCCTAGGAGTCGACTTCATCATGGAGCATCAACATGATAACCAGCCACTACCTTTGATCTCTTCTGCTAAATTCCAAAATGCATTCTACTATCAACTTATAAACAATAAGTTTTAACTTCAGAAAAATCAGTTTCCAGGAGATAATGATACCATCAATGTGTGATAAACCAATAAACCTTTTACACTCGAACCACCACAGCTAAGTTATCTAAGTCAAAGCAAACAAAATGTCTGCCAAATCCACAAATACGAAAAGCCACATCAAACACAATGAAAATAGACATCAATTAACTCTACTTAATTTCCAAGAAGAGTGTTTATAATTTGTTTAATAGTTCGCCATAAAATAACAGCGAAACACGATCGCATCTCGTAATTATGATGAATTAGACCTCAAGAGACTCCCCCCCCCCTCCAACCGATAACGTCAAGTAATTAATCAACTTCATTAAACATCCATTTTGCGTCGGGGTTAAGTTACATTTTGTTTGTGGTACAAATAAAATTGTTTACGATATTTATCCATTTCGCGAATGTGTGATCGTCCTCTGTGTCTCGGCAAGCACGAAGCCATTGGTCCCGGCTGTCATTTGTCCATCTTTGACAGTCGTTACAGGTAGTCAGTGGCTCAAAAAGTCTGACAACCAGTCTTACTAAGTATGTATCGTATTACCCAGTATTATCTAGTCAGATAGACAGTTCGCTTCATATAAAATACTGGTATGTAGTTGCATCTAGTTATACTGGAAGGCGACCCCAACATTATAGTTGGGAAAAGGTAGATGATGATATCGGGAATGTGTACCTGAAAGTGCCAACTTACCCAATATTGATTATTCATTTACTTTTAAAGAAAGCTAACATACCTACTAGGTAATAAATATCTTAAATATCATGCATAAGTAGTGACATTTGCTAATTACAAGCTTCCACATGTATTTATCTAACAAGTTATTATGAGTACATCCCTAGATAGAACGTCATGGCTCAGGAAAATTAGGAGAGCCGACCCCACTCAATGTGGGATGGAGAAAAGAAGAAGAAGAAGTTATTATGAGTTATTCGCGTTGACCAGCCGTTGATGTTGCGATATACAGCCGTCTGTACTTTTTGGAATCAGTACCAATTTCAACGGTTTAGGATGGCAAGCAGAGTGCAATGCAGATTATCAAATTTAAAGAAAATAAAGACGATGAGCAACTGTCGTTTGTCAAGGTCATTGTTGTATCTTGTTTGGGCTATGAATATTCGCAAACCCTACTTTTTCTGAATATCACAACTCCATCAAATTGAAGTGCTGCCTTTTATAAAATAAGTGACCATATTCGTAAGACATTATTACCCAACGCTAACGGATATGAAACTTAAAGATAACCCACTCAAAGTTCAAATCTCATGTCCAATCTTTTTGTCTGATTCAACGCAGAAATCGGGTAATCTTCTACTCGGGTTGGTTAATGTGTTACTATCAGACAAGCGTTTTCACAAGAACTGAAACCAGACACATTTACAAAATGCCACCGCAGCAAACAATTTAGGAGCATAATTTTTATAATTTCAAACGTGTTGTGACATGTCTCTACAACAGTATCCCGCTTAGTCCACGGATTTTATACTCAGCTAAATTTATGCCACGTCACAGTATATACTCCTGAATATTCATATTATTCATATCATGCTGTTGTACTCGCTGCGTAAGCGAGAATTATAATACGTACAAGTATGCATATAGGTATTTGTTTATGAAGTCGTATGGAACTTAGGCGAAGATTTAACGGATGGAAACGGAATTGAGAGATACATGATGGAGGTGAGTTCGGAGCTGTTAAATTACTGTGGTAATTTACGACAATTATGAGTATGCACAAGCAACTGTTGGGGATTTAAAGCCAGGACAGACTGCAGCTAGGGAAGTTTAGAGCTATGAATACCAAACAGTCTACATATGTGTGGATTTTACCTCGAAATACCGTATAAGGCAGTTATTTGCCTGATCCTCATAAGACTTGATCAAGATTAATATGTCTTGACTTTAAAAGAGACTGTGACCTCTGAGTTTGTTTCGGTGTTTATTCTCGGAGAAGTCGGATAAGAAACTGACTTTATCTAGTCTTCAAACATAATTTATCTATGACGTGTATAAAAATTTTAACAACCTATTTACACAATTTGTCCCACAGTCAAATAGGTTATCAAACTAAAACAATTTTTTGAGAAATTCAAGAAGATCTTATCTCCTACGAAAAACAAACTACGATCATAATTTTGCCTGCAAAGTGTCACAACTACTGGTCCAAATCACTAAGCAAATTATTATCAATCTTCATAACGTTCATTCATTCAGACGCCTACGTCCGATTTTATTAGATGAGGATGATATAAGCCACAAAATATAATAGTTCTGTATATTTTCACTGTTATTTTCCTTGCTTTTTTTTTGCCATTCATTCCCTTTGTATACCATTCCACACTTCGGCTGTACACGAATTTATCGTTCGTACTGCATCGTGTCGTAAACAGTGACTTATACGTATCTTTGTACCGAGGGCGTAACGTTCGAGCTGTCAAATTTAGTTTCTCGTACGTATGAAATATCTTGAGGCTGACAAGCAACCAAAGAGTAAAAGTATAAGCAAAGAAAGGCATATCCACAGCCAGACTTCACCTGCTGCTGGCAGAGGGTGAAGTCCGGCTGTGGATAATTATGATCTATTGAAGAGGAGCTTTTTGAATTCCAGTTCAAAACTTACGTTGGAGTCAGCAACACTACAGATAAAAGAGGTTAGAAGGGCCTTGTGGGTAGGGCAGGCGCAAGCGGGCGGGCTTAAGTGAACGCTCATATGTCAATAGACAAACAGTCGCGCTCTTATTGTGTACGTCAACCACAGTTTTTGCATTATTGTGACAATCAATAGCAAGCTCGCGATCTAAGAGTGGATTGTTTATTTGTGTGTGTAATATGCACGTAAGTATTGGTCTCCTGCTTGTATTGGAGTTCAAAATTGGAAGACAAGCAGCGATACGCGTTCTAATACAAATCAGGAACTATTTTCTCGAGGAAATGATGATGATGATGATGTGTGTAGTGGCCCTAAACTAGAGGTAGGCAGGACACTTGGCAAGACAAGGCGATTGGAGTGGTGCCGTAGAGCACTTACTGAATATTTACCAAAAAATAGTGAAAGAACTGTCAAAACTAAATTTCTAACAAAATTAATTAAACCGATCTATTCTATTTTTTTTTTTAATTTATTTATTTAAAAATTACATTTGACACATTTAAATAAAGCACACAATGAGACCCCTCTGTCTGTCTTAGCATGCCATGACCTGAGATTTGATCAACGTGCTATTAACAGTTAAGTTATAATCGACTGGATGTAATATTATTGGACTGTTAATTTAAAAAAAACAACACAGTGAATTCACAATGTACCAAATAATGTTTTCTATTCAAATAACGTGAACAACATTTTTTTCCGCATAGTTTGACATACTTGTTAAAATAAAACGAAACGAAAGGAATACAATGACACAGTTTTCAGGGTTCCGCACCTCAAAAGGTAAAAAGTATTAAGTAATAATATCTGCCTTGTCTCACCGTCTGTCCGTGTGTCATTACCGATTTTCACAGGAATAGGTGGACCTTGCAAGTTGATTCTGAGGTCTATAGTACCTATTTGGTGTATAAAATAAAGGTCCTGAGTCAGCACGATAAAAAGATATAGGAAAATTTACTTGTTCGTGAAAACTTGTTGGTGCCAAAATTTACCTTAATTTTCAACTTTTATTTTAGATTTTTCCCATTAATTGTGCTGCAAGACCTTGCTTTTAACCAAAATAAGAAACCGGAAGTACCCTACAGATTTTTTCGAAAACCTATACGGTAGTTCCCGTTGACCCAGAATCACGAAATTTGGCAAAAAGCAATGTCTTATCATAATATAAAGAGAAAAAACTTAAAACCGTATCTAGTTTAATAACAAAATATACCGAACCCTCGGTGCGCGAGTCCAACTTGCACTTGGCCGGTTTTTTATATAAAAACCAGATATATGTTTCACATTATTCAACTATCCCCGAAAATATGTGAATCGTATTACAGATTTGTGGAACCGAACAGAATTGGTATACAATTTTAATATTTTTATGAAATTGTAATTGGCTGACAGATACATCTGTTCATTTTGTCAGTACAATATGTTTTGTGTCTATCCAATAACACAAGAAGCAAAAAATATAGTATGATTGCTTTTTTTTTGTGTATTCTCTATTGTTGTGCATAACTGGGACATAATTATTTTACATGGATATAGGAGCTCGTGGCTTAATAATAACAGCCGCTCGGGTCGATCTTTAGGTTAAGCCGTGCTTGCCTGGGTTGGTCTGTGGATGGGTGACCACTTTTACAATACAAAGTTTCTTACGTGCCTCGGAAAACATGTTAAGCTGTTTTTCCCGGCTGTCTTTGTAGATCTTTGACAGTCGTTAAAGGTCAGTCAGTGTCCCAATAAGTGAGCCTAGAGTTTCTCACAGGTCATGGTAACTTTAAGAGTAAATTATTTTCTTTCAAGCTTAATATGAGCAATATGCACATCACATTTTATGGGAGTGCAGTCTTTGGTAGAATGAACGCAATATCATGTTGGATAGTGTACAAGTTACATCCGGAGTTATTTACTATACGGGCCTTGTGGAAACTAGACCAAACTAGGCAGCTGAATACCAGTATTTTAATAATTTAATGCAACCAACACACAGTGCAACAACCACTAAAATCCAAAAAGAACACTCAGAGACGCAGCTCTCACACCGGTCCATGTACAAGTCCTAACAGGACACGGAGGATTCTCTGCGTATCTCCACCGCTTTCACCTCAAAGACAGTCCCTCGTGCGTCTGTGACCCCAGCTGCGACGAAACCGTCTGGCATCTACTCTTTGAATGCCCCAGATTTAGTCACGACAGAATGGAGCTGGAAGTCAAGATCGAAACCCAGCTGAGCCAGTCCATACTCCACACCATCATGGGGAGACCGGCTACCAGAAAACCATTCTTGGCATTTGCAAGCAAAGTCGCCATAGTCGCAGCAGAGGCTAACAAAACGGTCGCAACCTCACAAAGTCGAAGCCGACTAACATCTGCTAGGTGAACAGTCCCGACCACAGCAACAACCACAACAACTGCAACACAGTCAACAACAAATCAAAACATAACACGTACACGCCTCACCATTACACGAGACACACACGGAAATACCAACGAGCGGCCAGTGCCAGCGGCAGAAGCAGCAACAGCCGAAGCTAGCCTACAACCAGCGCCCAGCGCCATGCCCATCACGGAATTCCTGGCATGTGGAGGAGATGGAGTCCCAGGTGTCAGGCTGAGAGGTGTCGTTCTCTCTTTGATCAACGGAAGCACTACCAAAACGAGCATGAAAGGCAGTAAGTACGCCGCACTGCCTCAAGTGGAAGTAGCCACCCACCGATGCCGTCTAGTGCAATTCAAAGGGAAGACGATCACACTACTCGAGTGGCAGGAGGAGACTTCATTTGCTCAGGCAAGCTCATTGCTTCAAAAGATCAGGGAGGCCGGAGAACACGTGCCAGTCACAGCCCGCACAATAAGCGTTGACGCGATGGAGGTCGGAGGAGAGAGAGGAGACGTCGCAGACCGCTTCGGCTGCTTAAAAGCCTCGGAACAACATGAGGTAGTCGTCTATGAGGACAGAGGGGAAACTTTAAGTTTCCTGAAAGCCCCCAGAGACCCAACAGCCATCGCGACGAGCTCCACAACTAGCACGACCACACAAAGCGGATCAGAGAGGGCTCAGCAGAAGGCAGCCGCCGAAAAAGCTGCAAAGGAGCAGAGTGCCCCCACCAGCCCAGAGGACCAAGCCAGGTCGAGGAGTCGCCTGAAAGCCTTCGGCACTTTCCTGAAAGCACTGCTCCCAAGCACCAGCCGCGCATCACTGGCCGAGAAACAAGAAGCAGCAGTGGAGAGGTTCTTCAGGAAGCCACCATCAGAACCAACCCAACGGAAGCCTACACCAACGAGAGCCGACAAAGGGCAAGTCAGCCCGCCTGTCCTCGCAATGAACTCGGGCACCACAGATCACGTGAAGAGCGCTTTCCTCGAGTACGTAGCAATCGTGAGGGCGACCAGAGAGGTCAACCTCATGACATGCAGGAAGATCCTGCAGACCTTTCAAAGGAACACAGGACTGCTAAAGGTACTACTCAAGGAGGCAGAGGCAGCGGTGTACGACAACGTTAAATCCCAAGTCATCAAAGGGGAAATGACAGGGTCGTACATGGCAGCCTACAGCGTAAAGAACGGTTTTGTGGCACTTGACGAGGAGGAAATGGAACGCGTGGGAAAAATAACATTCAGAACACCAAATGACGTCCCGATAGTGGTTACCGCCAAATGTACCAAGATCATGCTGGACGATAAGATCCTTGAAATGGCACAGTCCATTTCGGGGATCCCAGACAACACAGCATCTCAGGGAAATTGGACGGTGCCCAATATCAGGTGGGTAAATGGAGTTCCCGGTTGCGGCAAGACAACCAGGGTGGTGAAACACTTCGATGAGGAAAATGACGTTGTCGCCACCACGACGACCGAAGAAAGAAAAGAAAGAAAGAAATAAAGAAAAAGCATTTATTAGCACGCACAGGACAAAACACATAAAAATATCAGTAAAGACCAAAGACCTCAGAGAGAAGCTCGCGCACCGCTTATGAGACCGAGTAAAGACAAAGGTGCGCACTATGGCCTCAATCTTAGCCAACGGGTTCAAGAAAGAAGAGAAATGCTACCGCCTAACGGTGGACGAGGCTCTTATGAACCATTTTGGGGCCATAGTAATGGCAGTCAAGTTGTCAGGAGCAAGCATAAACCAGCTACCATTTCTGGACAGAGAGAACCTTTTCGAGTTAAGGTATACCCGTCCAAATCTGGTGGCTGGCATCACCCAGGAGCTGCTCTGCACACACCGCAATCCGATGGATGTGGCATTTGCGTTGGGCGAGATATACTCCAGTATATACTCCTCCAAGCTGTTGCTGTCGCGGGTCCACTCACTGAGCGTGAAAGGTTACACAGTAGCGCAAATACCGAGCACCGCCCAAAACACCCTATTTCTGGTTCATACGCAAGAAGAGAAAGCTTTTCTCATCAGCCAGGGATACGTCTCCGGCGAAGGGTCGCGCACGCTAACCATTCATGAGGCCCAGGGTCTTACCTTTGACAGCGTGATTATCATCAACACCAAGTCTAGGAGACTCCAAATCCACGACAGCATCTCCCACGCGGTAGTGGCGGTATCGAGACTTACAGTCAGTTGCGTCTATTACACCGACGACGCCGATGACGCCACTGGCCGCTTTGCAAAGAGAGCGATGGATGCGTCAACTAAAACGGTCGTTGAGTACAACCTGAAGACGGCCATGCAGCATCGAGATGCAGTCGTTGTGGAAGCTTTGCTCAGGCTAGCGAAGTCCCTGATCAGACGACGTAATTAACAAAAAAAAAACCCCATCCTAACCCCAAAACCCAAAGCCAATACATCCCACTCCCAAACAACTCTGTTACCAAAGATAGATTATGTAAAACTGCATGGCAGGGTGAGTCTGTCATACTCACGTAAAAACAGTGCCGATGGTGGCGCTGCACATCCGGTCGCTAAGTTCCCTACAAAATGGTTGAGCTAAGCGGCGCGGATGTGCAGGTCATGTCCGTGAACGGGTGCCGACGGTTGCTGCCGGTCGACTCACATTGCCATGCAGTTATGAAGAGAAATAAAAAATATATAAGTATATAGTTAAATAGGTAGGTGTAGATTTTTGTTAAAAAAAAAAAAAAAAATTGGATGTACTCACGTAGATCTTAAGTTACTAATAATAAGCTTAGTTTAATGTAACGTGTCCAATGATGGAGCACGATCGTAGTTTTAATTTTTTCTTTTAAATCAATCAAATAATTAATAAAATGTAAATAAGAGCGCGGACCCCCACGTCTGCGGTAGAAAACTAATTATAAAAAAAAACCACTAAAATCCATCTACTATAATAAACAGCAACAAAAAAAACATATAAATTAATTACTCGTTTATTACGTCACTAAACTTGCTATCGGCCAAAATAATTGGGTCAGTATTATCAACTCAACCCCTCATCACACTGATAATTAACAATTATTAAATACGGTGACGATACTTTTTTAAGGTTTGCATAAATTATGGGCTGTGGTTATGATATTTCAACGTTTATTTTCTCTTCCGAAATTTTTTGAAGTACCGAGGGAATTTATGACTTTGAATTATAAAGTCGCCGAATGAGAAAAGACGATTTTGCTAGAAAGAGGGTGATTTGGAGAAGGTGACTAAGAGGCAAGAAGGGAAGAAGACAAGACCCGAAATAACTTCTTTCCATCGTATAAGGATCATTAATATTCTACAAGATCAAAAACTTTTTAAAATCGGTTCTATTGACTGATCAAGTTATGATCCTATAACGAGTAATCTAATAATACTAGGGCCATGAGTTCAGAGTGCCCACTTAGTATTTCGGGATACCACCAAAACAGTTGGTCGACTCTTCACGTTATAAAACATATGAAAACGGGTATTTATCGCGAATTTACCTTTAATTTAAGCCCGACGTTTCGACCGGATTGCACTAGCCGTGGTCGCGGGGAGACTGAAGTGTTGGAGGTACCGCCACAGCAAAGTGAAGGTGTTTATTCAACTACCCTCACTTGATCTTCATAAATGTTAATTAGGGCCGGTTCACACACTACACTAACCGTGTCCGTATATTGAGGCGATTTCACTTGACCGATTTCACTTGACGAGTACACTGGTGTTCACTAAATGTGTTCTGATCGTGAAAGTTTAAAAAAGACAACGACTCTTCACGTGACCAGAATCCTGCCTTTTTTTTGCCAAAGAATCAGCATTGCCATCCAACGTAGCAATGCTGCCAGCCTTTTGGGCACTTTTCCTATTGACAGTGGACAATGTGGAAGACTTTTTTGACGCCCTGTTTTTGCTTTCCCCATTTTGATACTTGTACATTTATTTTTATTACTGTGTTAGATTTTTTGTAGTCAAAATAGTAAAATAAACATAGTTGTAATAAATAGGTAATAACTTAATACAAATATTAGGAGCTCGTGGCTGAATAATAACAGCCGCTCGGGTCGGTCTTTAGGTTAAGCCGTACTTGAATTGGTTGGTCTGTGGATGGGTGACCACCCTAACATACCGAGTTTCCTCCGTGCCTCGGAAAGCACGTTAAGCTGTGGGTCCCGGCTGTGATTTGCCCATCTTTGGCAGTCGTTACAGGTAGTCAGTGGCCCAAAAAGTCTGACAACCAGTCTTACCAAGTGGTATCGTATTACCCAGTATTAACTGGGTTGTGGAGTTCAGATAGACAGCCGCTCCATGTAAAATACCGGTATTCAGCTGCATCCGGTTAGGCTGGAAGCCGACCCCAACATAGTTGGGAAAAGGCTAGGCAGATGATGAACTTAATACAAATATTACAAAAAAATGACAGCACTTAAAAATAATCCGTTTTTAAATACGAGAGTTAAGTATCAAAGAATGGGTTGAGACCTACATTATAATAGTATTTCAGTACATGACTGAGAGTGCAAGATGCACAAATCTGAAACTGTATTATTTCTATACAAAAACTTTAAGAAAAATATTACACTCCAACATTAGCCACTAACAATCTTCGAAATCAATATCCAACGACAACTGAGATCACAAAAGAAACAAGAATGGACGGTAAGCGCAGTGGTTTTTATTCAAAACATAAACAATACAAAAAGTGAGGCTCGGTCCGGTTCTAACTGACACTTCTATCAAGTAGGCCGTGTAGTGCACATGCTGCCGAATTAATATGCACAGCGTTTCTTGTTGCTTGAATATTAATTTAGGATATTGAGATTATGTAAGAAGTTTAATAATATGTTTCAGGGGGGTGAAACTTCCATACATTGGCTTCAAACAAAATTTTCATAGATAGTGCTGCCATCTGTGTGTTTAGGTACACCAACTTTTCAACTGTTATAACGAGAACAGCTATTTTAGACTACTTGCTAGTGAAGTAGATAGCCTAGCGGTGACAGCGGTTGCCCTTGTGACTAATAGTTCACAAGTTCGAATCCTCAGAATTTCTTTTTACATTTATTTGGTTGAACAAAAACTAACAGCGCCATCTAACAGTTTGGGTACACAGTCTAAACACGAAAACCAGAGTTGCTTTTTCTTTTTTTGGATAGGGCATCTCGCAGTTCAGTCTACGAAGACTGGCTTCTGCTTAACCGGGCAAGTCCTGTGGATGCCTTGAATGTAAGGCCTCCAGCCAGGGCAAAAATGACTAAAAACTAAGCGACAGCGCTCTAAGGGCACCCCCTGTGGGGTACGGACCTCGGCTTAGGGCGTCACTGGGGGCAGCAAAGGGACAGGCTGGATCTGACTGTCGTTAATTAGGGACTGTTTTATTACTAAAGGCTCAGCAACGCGGGCTGGCTCGAGCAAGGGTCGGGGAGGGATTGACATGGGATTACGCGCCGGACCTCGGCGGCGAGGTCGGAATGTCTTCGGTTTGTATTTGTACATTCTACGAACTGTACTGGTATCTTTCCTACTCTCTTGCAAGATAGTGATCGGATCGTTAAGCATCTCATCATCATTAATCATCATTGTATTATATAATGTATTATCTATGATGTGTTTGCTGATCCTTCTTAATTCTTAATTCTTATTCTTTATTGCACACACAAAAATTAACAAACAGAAATTTACACAAAATTAAAATATATAGCTTATGTACAACGGCGAGCTTAACCCAGAATTGGGTTTTCTTACAGCAAACCATACTTGAATTGCGAGATTTGCAGGAGAGGATAAACCTATGTGCACAAACAATACAGTTAGAAACTTAAACTAACTTATTTTATACACTATATAATCTAATACATACCATACAATATACGTAATACATACAATATATATACATATATATAAAGATACACTTACACATAAAACATTATTTACAAACTAAAATCATGCCGACAGGAAATGTTCCTTTACTTTTTTCTTGAAAACATCTAACGAAGGGCTATCCCGCAAGGATACTGGATTTTTAGTGGTGGTTATAATGGAACTTGCGTGACCGTCACCTAACCTTCGTAGCACTCGTAGCCGATCTACGGTGTGTGGCGTTTTGTTTTGGATACAGGATGAAAAGGACATTGAAATTAATTTACGGTAAAAGTTTTGTTTTTGTAAATAGGTAACATACAAAAAAAACGTTCTAGTTCACTGTCGCGCAAACATCGATTCGGTACCATGAACCTAAAGAAAATCCATATACCCAGTTATATTATAACAATATAGGTATTTTAGGTAATAATAAGGGGATATGGTATTTTACTATGTTAATTTATTTGAATCTGCATAAAAGAGCGCGCAAAAAAACAATGGCCACGCCTACGCAATTGTTCAAGCCCTGAATAAACACATTTTCTATAGTACGTCCACGTGCCTACCCATAAAAGCACAGTATTATTCAGTTACGGAAAAATAGAGATATTAATATCATTCTCAAAATTTTCCATTAGCTAACAGGAGTTCTAGTACTACAGACCACCAACCCAATATCCCAAACCCGGGTTATTCCCGCATTAACCCAATATCTATAGCTACATACCGTCACTCAACGGTGTCCATTGTTGTACCTATTCTTAAAATTTCCTTCCGAGCAATATAGACACAAGACTGGTACAACAATTCTGACGGCAAGTGTACAAAGCCCAGTCCGTTGCATCGGACGCATTATGTACAACACAGAATGGCACGTCTCTCTGCGAATGAAAAACAAAAGAAAATCCACTCGGCTACGGTTTCACCGTGTATTGTGGCAATAAAACGCGATTAATATTGCTTTGAGACCTACTAACCCAATGGGGAATATGAGATGCCATGAGCATCAGACCATCATTGAATTAGAAAAGTTTCTTATTTTGTAATTGGCGTGAATTATGTTACGAATTAAGGTTAATTAAAGTATTAAATAAGCCAGCTAGTTGTCTGGCATTATATACCTCGTAAACAGTTGTCTTAATGAAAACTACACCGAAGTAGCCGAAAAAAATTCACAATCGTTATACTACTCACCTAATATTTACTGGACTAATGGCTGTCTTGCCTTGTTCTTGACACTAATCATCATCATCATCACCATTTCAGCCGAAAGACGTCCACTGTTTGACATAAGTTCCCCTTAGTGCACATTACCAGTGCCTACATTGACCAGTCCCGATCTTAGTACAAAACGTACAGTCACTACTCTAAATAAGTCTACAAAAATTATGTTAATTATTGTATCACTCTAAGCATAGTTCAATTACACTAAACTTCTACTGATCGCAATCAATATAAAAATGGTAATTTAACCTTTCAATTATTTGGATTTTAAAGATTATATTAAATGACAAGATTACAATATTTAAGCAATTATTAAAAAAAAATATATGGAATTTTTTTGGCTTGAGAATGTACTCCTTTTCTATGTCTGAGTTTTTTGTTGCTCATGGTAGTCAGCCAGGAATTACTGATCTAATCCAGTAAAATAATATATTAAATTAAAATCTTAAATCTACTTTCCGCCTAGTGTTTTTTGAAAACTATTTACATAGTCAAAATCATTATTTTTTAATCTTTGCCCCAACTAGGAATTCTACCGGTATTGTGCATGCGTTTAACAAACATTTATTTAAAATAGGTAGATTTTTTTTTTTTCAAAAAAAGGAAATCTACCTAAAAAAAAAACTCAATCAGCAAGAAAGAGGTGATGGTTTCTTTGTATGACGCATATCACCATCATCTACTTAGCCTTTTCCCAACTATCTTGGGGTCGGCTTCCAGTCTAACTGGATGCAGCTGAATACCAGTATTTTACATGGAGCGACCTTCTATCTGACCTCCACAACCCAGTTAATACTGGGTAATACGATACCACTTGGTAAGACTGGTTGTCACACTTTTTGGGCCACTGAGTACCTGTAACGTCTTTCAAAGATGGACAAATGACAGCCGGGACCAACTGCTTAACGTGCTTTCCGAGGCATGGAGGAAACGTATGACGCATGTGCTTGAACAAATTCAGAATGTCGTGAGAAGGAGTTTAACTCATGAGTTCACGGCCCAATTTAATTACCCTCTAAATTAGGCGTGAAATTGAGGTGTCTGTTAATATGCACCTTATGTTTTACACGTACTATATTTTATAACGGAATTCAGCAACTTACATAATTACCTTTCAGGTTGATACTCAACTAACTTTAGACTTTTTTTTTTTTTTTAAGTTGATTATGAAAAGGTTTGGTTAGTTGCAATGGAAGTTGAACTAGATCATAAAATTTGTCGTTATGAGAATTTTATTGAGTAATGTTTTGACTTTCAGTTATGACGTGTTCGCTTTGCATGTTCAGTGACAGTAAAAACGTTTTGCCATATTAAGTTCTAAGTGACGTTTGCAAGTTCTAAGTGACGTTTGCAAATTTCAGCTTAAGATTCTAAATTCAAATTCAGACTATAAATTATTTTATTAGCTTTCAGACCTGATTTCAGCCTTTTACTACACTGAGACCCTCTAGCAAAGGTATGCTAATCCCAAGACTCAGTTCATTGACTCTTGAACTACTTTTACGTTACGAGCATAATTTATCAGGTAAAATTGTAAACGGATATTCCCATATAGGCCGCCATTTTCTCAAGTGACTATTAAAGTAAAGTAACACCGTATGAACGTTATACGTCAAAAATACTTATGAAATTGCCCCTTCATGTTAAGGGGACTACAGGAGCTAAAGCAACTCCATTTGTGATGGTTCAAACTTTGTTTGAAATACTGTTACAATAAAGTTCTAATTAGCTTGAACTACAAAAAGATTGTTACGTCAGCCACTGCGGGCCGAATAGTGCGAAATGAGAGGTTGCGATTGATTTACAAAATAATCTATTGATTGGACTACAAAAATAAAACACTATGAGTGAGTATAAGTTGCTTGTAGACAAAAATCATAATGATCGCATATATTTAAATATGGTTTTTACACGTTAAAAGATTTTTTTATCGAGTAAAATTAATTGTATTACGTTTTCAAACCACTATCATACTAGCATATATCCTGAAGATCTGGTTTTGTTTATTGCAGTGAATCATATTTTATACATTTAGACATTATAAAACTCGCGTTTAGCTAATGTAGTCGCCTTAAGCCAAGATGGCTGAACGGGTAAAATATTTTTACGTTTAAAACGTAAATTTACGTAACAACATAACATAACATCACGCTTGTAACCCCGGAAGGGATAAGCAGAGGTGTACATATAAGTACACACATTTTTGTTAAAGTCCTATGAAATAAGAGTCGAGTCTATTTCCGTCAACAAGGAAAAACCCAATTGTTCGCGACGAACGTCACCAACAAAACAAGTGTAAATAGTGTCTTTGCAATAATAGTGTAGAGTCAGTGAAACATGGGCAATAACAGATAAGTGCGTCAGTGATTAGAGTTAGTAAATAAACCAAACAGTAAGCGCTGGACTCATATTAACTCGAAAGAGGTATTTATAGTTTTAATTTAATTATTCGTTGAAATCCAGGTAGCCTAGGTTGCGACCTAGGCTTGGATATAGTTTTTTGTTTAACTTAGCCCTTCAGGAAAACCACATGTCGAGAATATGACGGTCTAACGCAACTATCTTTGTTCATTATGTGTAAATTTTATCTAAAATACCGACAGTCGAAGGATCGTTACAGACTGAACAACGTAGATACGTATAAATAAATAGTAGATCTCAATAGGTCATATACCCTCCTTGTATATGGCACCTTATATACTTACAGTATCAACGCCAGTTTTCGTGTAATTCATCCTGAAAGATCCTTCAACCAACCAAGTTTTAAAAAGTTGTGTACTAATTTAGTAATATTTCTTTAATGTCAATAAAGAAGAGTATAGTTTTTGTGTTAATAGATAGATAACTTTATGTAAAAGCCTTGTGACATCTAAACATACTTAGATATAAGCACAGAATTGTATATTGAAAATTGCAATAAAAAAAAACAAAACAGGAAGCGATTCGCGGTTCTCGTTACAGTAAAGTTCCGTAGTACGATAGTAAATATAGAATTCCATACAATTGTAGTCATCAGTACGGCAAATATTATATTATAAAGTGAGTAAATCAAACAGTGAAAAGTAGTGCGTGAAAGTCCTGAAGAAGTTTCGAATCGCTTCCTGAAATATAATAGTTATGAAAGTTTATCAGTGTTATTATTCCCAGTAACCCTTTCCCCTAGTAACGATGACTGAGGTAGTCTGAACATATAGGTGTAGGACGTCAGCGCCGTCTCGGTCCGAAGATTATGTGGGCACAGTTACAGTATAGGCAGATCGTCAGGTAGGCACACATACATCCTCACGTCCAGCGATCACGTCCGTCCGGCACACCAATAACACTTTGCCCGACCTGGGAATCGAACCCTGGACCTCTTGTTCAGCAATCGTGATTGCAACCACGGGCAGTCCAATTAAAGTTAATGGCTGTTTCATTTTGTTTCAGATGAGTGTGAAAATTATTTAGATCAAGTACAAAATATGATATTTATAAAAAATCTTTTTACACAAATAACATTTTTTGTATAAATAAAGGTTACCGTTGAGTGATTAAAATGAAAATACTTTTACCAATAAAGTCTATAAGGGTAAAAATGATTACATTTTTATTTTTAGGAAAATTTAATTACTGTTCTGTTTGAGGCTATTTTTACGTTTAATTCAATCATTTTGTTCCACAGAATTGATCAAACTTGTACAGATAAACGGCAGAGACATCTCCGGACACAAATACATTGACAGATACTTTAGTAAGTAATTTCTATGGAAGTATCTGTATAATACAGGGCAGCATACGCAATTTGTTCGTACCTTAAGACCATTTTCTAGAAAAAATACTGAACCAAGCACCAACATAATAAGCTTTACCTACGTTATGTTTAAGTACTGTTTGTTTCTAATTAATCAAATGCTTAAATATGTTGTAATGGCTTCTTAACGTTTTTTTTTCACGCTAGTTTTCAGGTGACCACTGAAAACTAGCGCTGTGCTGTGCCCCCGCCTCCCCCTCTCTTCATGCCCCCGCCCCCCTATTAGCACAGCATTATGCCTTGTCTTTGTTTTTGTTGATGTACCGTTTTATTATTTTGAAAGTTTGTTAATATGTTTATTGTTTCAGTTTTCTTATTTTATATGCACGTCATGTCCTTGTGATGCATAAAGTAATTTTTTTTTCTTTCTTTACTAAAACTTTCAGTTTAAAATAAAATCTATCAGAATTCAAAACATCCCAACATGTTACGTAAAAAAGTGTACGTTCAGTGTTTGAATAGATAGAACCCAGTCATTATTATATTTATCACATACCTAACCAAAAAGCAAATCCCGCCTATACGAGCACAAATAAAATGGAGGCAAAAATACGAGTAATCAATGGTACGATCTGGGACATAACAAGGCAAATAACTAAGTCGTTCAGTGGACATCTGGTGATATTCGAGGTTATATTGCTTTTTGTCCGAATAAGAGGCTACGAAAGCCCGTTACGGCTTTTTTATAGCTGTACTTCATAACACTGTATTGCGTCGTGAGTTCAGAGGATTATATTTATTAAGTTAGGCTTGTATTGGTATTAGTTTTATGTTGTGCGGTCTTTTACAGCTGCATATGAAGTTGATATGTGTGGAACAAAAATGCTTGAAAAGACGAATGTCACAAACGGTGAAGCTATTTATTTATTACTAGCTTATGTCCGCTTCGCAAGCGTACAAATTACATACTTAAACCTCCTCGAGAACCCTTCTATCCATTGGTAAAAACCGCATGAATATCGCCGCAGTAGTTTTTGAGTTAAAAGCTAACAGACGGACAGACACGGCGGTGGAGTTGTTTTATAATATGTAGCGAATTTGGGTGGTTCAAATAGTGACAAAGACCATCAAGAATCACGGAACATCCATGGGGTAGTTTCAGATGTCCTAAGCATGAGGCGTATTTTTTTATGAAGTTCATATTTGAACTTTTGACGTTGAAAGATGACTCGAAATGTCCGATACACTAGAACCACATCAAAATGTTTTTGCAGACTTAATAAAGCCAATGTAAAAATATGACAAACAAAACACTAGATTCAAATAACAAAGCCTACAATTCGCCATAACCTGACTCACTATGGACCGGTTGGTCTCAAAATTGTTAAATCGATTCCCCGGGTGCCGGGGTAAACGTCATTATTCGATTTTTCGAATAGCGAGTCCGAGTCAAAATGTGTGCCCGGAAAAGTCCCGAAAGCCCCATGCAATTACGCTCACAAATATCCGCAAAACGTGGACACTCTAACGGTATCCCAATTTGGACATCTCAAACACTATCTTTCAATAACCTTAAACATACAGCAGGATTTCGCATTTCACCTCTGATCCCAATAGTACTCAATGTTTCAGAATTCAGAATTGCAGATACCTCGTTCGGGTTCACAGCACAAATGTTTATACGTAAACTTTTGATTACGGAACCGGCAGTTATGGAAACGAACTGGGCCGATATTTTGTCATCTAACACGCTGAGGCGAACCCTAATAATATATAGCGAACCCCTTTTTATTGGAAATCAAAACTTTCCGCTTCCACGCATTTTGATGAGAAAAATTTTCAACGGTTTTTCTAAAAATTGTAAAGGTTTTTTCGTGTTTTTGCTTTATCGTGTTGTTTTTATTATATCTGTTGTTGTTGTGGATTAAAATTCATTTTTTTGGCAAATTGTTTTACATACCAAAAAAAGGATAAAA
This sequence comes from Xestia ashworthii, assembly GCA_950022955.1. Lineage (NCBI taxonomy): Eukaryota > Metazoa > Arthropoda > Insecta > Lepidoptera > Noctuidae > Xestia > Xestia ashworthii. The sequence goes on along the minus strand of OX465555.1, from coordinate 3,549,872 downwards.
TGTGACTAAAGATAGATCTCCTTAACAGGATCAGTCTCATTAAGACTTACAAATTTAAAGCTGACCCTTGTAAGTCATCTAATTGACCTATGAAACATAGAATATGAGCTCACTCAGCTTACAATTTGTTAGGGCATTGCAGCGCCAAAGTGTTCCCTGAGCCAACAAATAATTAGGGCATTGCAGCGCCAAAGTGCTCCTTCAGATATATAATGTCCATGTGTTAAGGTAGATAAGTACTCCAATTTGATCTTATAAAACTCAAAATTTTGGTCGAAAATTCTCATACAATTTTCTCAAATGACTTTACCCTTTAAAATTTCCCCTACCAAAGTAACTTTACAGGAACAATTATTATTTAACCAAACGGTTAAACATAGTACATTACACAACATAGTTGTACGCAGACGAGTTTGTGTTTAATGGATGGAAAATGGATATCGCAAGTAGCACTGGCTTCATCACGCGACCTCAAAAGTATCGTTAAGCTATGTCTTAGGGGATAGAAAAGATATGGAGCGCGTATCTTAGGATCTACTTCCTTGTGTGCACTGACGCAACGTCGACGACGCCGACGTAGTGATTTTTGTAATGATTCCGACTTACGTTTAATTGGTGGACGTTTAGTCAGTTGATGTCATTGGATGTCATAACAACAACAGCCAATGATGGTTTAAGCATGACATCATTTGAGCACTTAGCTCAAATGATGTCATGCTCAAACCTAGTACGACGGCTCACGATGTCCATCTGCAAATTAAGTTTAAAAAATATTAATTATTTGAATCCTATCGTTAAGGACAGGTCTATTCACAATTTGACCATTTAACATTTATCGATTATAAACTACCGAAACTGAATACGTTATATTTAACACACATTAATTATCGATACTTATAATCTCGTAACAAAAATGCTACTCTGAAATAAGTACCTACTACATTTGACAGTGTTCACAATCTTACGGTGACATTATTGTACAGTAAAAAAATATATCAATGTTGCTAAAGAGACTTGAGACTTGTTTGAAGAAGGCACCAACCCCTAAACGCTCTACGTCCATCAATACTCCTCGAACTCTTAACTCCGCTTCGCAAAATGTTCGTTCCACCACATTCGTGATTCCAACACTCAAGGTAGGCAGCACAAGTAGGCTGTAACCCATTTAAATTAAAATTACTAACTTCGCACACCCAACGAAGAGTCGTGTTTACTCAGTGAAACTTTTGCCGCAGATTTCGTTTAGCGCGCTATTAGAAGGAAAGGCGGGAATCCAAAATTTAATTCCCCTGATGTTTGCGGTAGTGTGATTGTGTTAGGGTGAAATGTTGCGCAAAGCTGGTAACGTGACAAATATAGGACCACAGATATAGATTACGCAATTACGAATATTACGATCCGAATGAAAACCAAGTGTGGTATTTTTTGGCTACCTACTATGACGTCATAAGCACTATTTAGTTACTATACAAAATAGAGTACGTTGAGGAGCCCGTAGCTAAATAATATCAGCCGCTCGGGTCGATCTTTAGGTTTAGCCATGCTTGTCTAGGTTGGTCTGTGGATGGGTAACCACCATTACATACCGAGTTTCCTCCGTGCCTCGGAAAGCACGTTAAGCCGTTGGTCCCGGCTGTCATTTGTCCATCTTTGAAAGTCGTTACAGTGGCCCCAAAAGTCTGACACCAGTCTTAGCATGTGGTATCGTATTTCCAAGTATTAACTGGGTTGTGGAGGTCAGATAGGCAGTCGCTCCATGTATAATACTGGTATTCAGCTGCATCCGGTTAGACTGGAAGCTGACCCCAGCATAGTTGGGAAAAGGCTACGCAGATGATGACAAAATAGAGTACGTTTTTGTTTCATGAATGTTTAAAATTAAGTTCTTCAGTTGTAACTTTGCTGTCATATCTTACTTATATTATAAATGCAAACGTGAACGAAACATGAACGAGTGGATGATCATTACCTACTCTTTCACGCAATAATTACTAAACGGATTTCGATAGTTTATAACTTGGATTATTAGGTAGGAGACTTTTTGTTCCGGTAGTATAATCCCGTGGGACAGTTACCGACCCTCACGTGGGCGAAGCCGCGGGCATATGCTAGTTATAGATAAATTAGCTTGCTGCAACAGTAGCCACGTTAAGCAGAAAATGCTTGAGCTGGCACGCGAAGTATGTAGGACTAGCAGCTAGACGAGCAGCGGTGGCCCAGTGGTGGGGACCCTGACTTGCGAACAATAAGTCATGGGTTCGAACCCAGGCAGGCGCATATTACTTTGTGTAATTTATTTCATCACCGCTGCTCTCAGAACGGTAAAGGAAACATCGTGAGGAAAACCGGCACGTCCTACAATCAAATATTTGAAGACATGTGACATCTACCAACCCGCACTCGGCCCACGTGGTGGATTATAGCCCATTCCCTCTCACAGAGAGGAGGCCTGTGTCCCAGCAGTGGGAACATTAATAGGCTGATAAGTAGGACTAATGTTTATCCGAATATTCTGCCTATAATTTAAGGAGTACTTAAGGATTCGATCTTCAAGGTTTAGCACTTGCCGATAATGGTCCGTGAATGAGTGACCATTGACCACATTTGACATTTGATGGGTAGTTAAAATTCCAAAACCTTACGACCACTATTTCCAAGGGGTTAGGTTGTGGAGGTCAGATAGGGAGTGGCATCATATAACTGATTAACTGACTGACTGAAACCTGACCCCAATTTAGTTGGAAAACCCTACGCAGGAAATTATGGTTTATTATTGAACGATTAAAACATGTTTCCCAGTGACCATTATAATTATCTCGATGCAAATTAAGGGTATGAAGGGATACGTAGCCCAAAGTTGCCTGAACGTTTGATAATAAGGGGTAAAGATTTTCCTTTACAAAATTATACAAAAAATATTATTTTTATTATTTTGAGCTCAATTTTTCATTGTTATTTCAACAACAATCTTTGTTTACAAAACCATTTAACGAAGGAGAAATTTCCTTGATTATGATGCTATTTAGTCAAGTATTTATTATATTTACCAAAAAATAAACGATGAAAATCTAAAAATCTTACAAAGATAATGTTCCAAAAGAAAATTGTTAAAAATGACTTTTATATCTATAAATATTTCATGGGCTAACGTTAAAATTACGGGCACGTTTATCTCATTACCTAGAAGCATCAGCTTATGCCAATATTAGTCAGACAATATGTGAAAATGAAATCCCGCATATTATATTGTAAGGGATCCAATAACGGCCCACAGGAACATCTGCGAAAAAGAAATTTATTACATACAGTGTTACGCCTGCGGCGCCACCCACGTGCGGTTTTAAGGGTAGATCGCACTTTATTTGTTTGCGCGACTAACGTGATGGTATTGACGACATATTTAATTTGAAAATAATATTCTATTTCTGGATACCGTGAAGTTATGGATTATTTATTGTACTGGAGCTATTTTAAAAGGACTTTACTTCATGAATTGTTGTTGTAAATTGTTGACCTATAAAACTCTCCCCGTATTATTACAAAACGTGGTCTTAAAATAGTACCGGGTTTAGTACCAGGTCTAAACCATGAACTTGAAAAAACGTTATTACAAAACGAAGTTTATCGCTAGTCCTAGAACTATCTATGGTACCAAAGTTAGACCATCGCGACCCCTAGTTTAACTATGGTACTAAATTGTCAAACGTCAAATTCAGTCAAATTCTTAACTTTGAGGTTACCAAATTATCTTTCGGAAAGTATTATTTTGTGAAAAAACCAAAAATGGATATTAATAATAATTAATAATCTTGATGTTTTTCTTGTCTTGAATTTACTTTTAAGTTGTAACATAGACATTTCGATAACATTACTCGAATTACGCGCGCCGCCAAGTTCACTTCGTTATACGCTCGATAGTTGTTCCAAACCAGAACAATTTAAAATAATTGTGCACATGCATTAAAAAAAAATGCAAGTCGAAATATTTAAATACCTTTAAATAACAAAGCTATAATTTTTATCACTACAAATAACAATTTATAAAATAGTTTTTCTTTAATTTACGTAACAACATTGTGTAAAAAGGAGCGGCACATAGAACGCTGAACGAATGAATGAATGGTTTAAATATTTTTTTGCTTATAATCTGTGGATAATATTTGAACTAGGGACTGTCTTTGGTACTAAGTAGTCCTCTATTGGTCTACGATTTGTAATACGAATGTAAGAACTAACGTTATTATCGTACTAAACCTAGACCTTTTAGTTCTGGTTTAAACCTGGTACTTACGGAAGTTTTTATAATAAGACGGTCCAGGTTTTGTGATCTGGGGGTCTAAAATTGTCGCTTTAGCAGAACATAATATGAATCACGTTTAAAAATTAAAATTCTTAAAATGGACTTTATAGTTACTTAAGAGGTTAATAGAACTTAGTAATTTATGAACGATTTTAATAAACGCCTCGTTGATCTAGTGGTGGCAAGCGAGACTGCTGAGAATGAGTTCCTGGATTCGTTTCCAGGTCGGGCAAAATGTAATTGAATTTTTCCATCAAGAATTTCTCAGTAACAGCCACATTGTCTGGAATTATGCCTGGTTGGTGGCAATAGGCTTGCTATTACGTGCGACTTAAACATAACTGACGAAATGTGAATGTACCAATTGGCTCATTTTTGTCTAAACCTTCGCAGATTAGAGGCGTGATGTTTTTTTAATCAAATCCATATGTCACCGTAAAATTGTCAAACACGTTATATTACAATATAACGTGTTCCTCTCTAGCGATATTGTAATATCTCGAATTATTGTCAACTGAACATACGGAAGTATCTCTGCCCCCATAATCGGGACTTGGGGCACCCCCCCGTTAGGTAAGTTAGGTTCCTTTAAACCCTGCACCCGGAAATAGAGGCCCCGCGAAGCGGGGCTCCGTCGACTACGCTTTTTAGGGGAATATGAAGTGTTTTAAGGTTAGGTTATATTAATCGATATTTCTCAGGAATGGTACAGTATCTTTTCATGAGAGTGGTACCACTGGGCAAGGGGGACCCCTCCTTCTCTCCACACCGCGTGAGTTGACTACCATCGCATGCATTTCACGAAAAATAATGCGTTTTATTGTAAGCAGTATGTTCATTTGACAATAATTCGAGACTTTACAATATCGCTAGAGATATTACAATATAACGTGTTTGACAATTTTACGGTGACACATACACTTTTAAACGACGGACGAGCATACAATCCCTATATATTAGTAGGTATATACTCTAGACATCCCAGCCGTTGTTCGAAGCAACCATCTAAGAGCGGTTTTACATAAAAAGTCACTTACGTAAAGTCGACTTATAGTAAAATCTTCGCGTTACATTTCGTCAGCTACAGCAAAAATTTTGTTGATGGGAATGTTGTAACCATAATACGAGTATAATACTAAAACAAAGTTATAATACTTTTGTCACCGTTAGGACTATATTAGTTGATTATGCTCTACTTGGAAGACGAAGCGTTGGAAGACCTCCCACTACGTGGACCGATGACCTGGTGAAGGTTGCGGGAATCCGGTGGATGGACCGGTCAATGTGGCGACACTTGGGGGAGGCTTATGTCCAGCAGTGGACGTCTTTCGGCTGAGATGATGATGATGATGATGCTCTACTTTATTGAGTCACGTCATTCATATAACACCACGCATAAAGTCCCCAAAAGGTTAAGCAGAAGTGTAACTATTAATAGAACCTCATTTCGCCAGTTACATTATATTCATCATCATCAGCCTTTAATGTTCCCACTGCTGGGACTATAATGGGCTATAATCCACCACGCGGGCCCAGTGCGGATTGGTAAATGTCACATGTCTTCGAATTTTTGGTTCTAAGACATGCCGGTTTCCTCACGATGTTTTCCTTCACCGTTTTAAGAGCAGTGGTGATTGATGGTATAAATTACACAAAGTAATGTGTCGTCTGGGTTCGAACCTACGACTTAAGTCGGGACCGCCACCACTGGGCCACCGCTGGTCTCAGTTATACATATATCGTCACTTGTAAAAGGAAGCGATCCTATTGCCATCAACCGGGCACAAATTCAGACCCCGAGATTGCTACTGATTAATTCCTGATGTAAGAGCCCAATAACACTTAGCCTAACCGATTTTTCTATTGATCCCGAAGCAGTCCTTGTGTTAAAACCTAAAATAAAATAGGCATGACGACAGCATCAAAAAATTACAAATTTATTTAGTCCGTCAGTTACTTTTGAAAAATAATGGACACATATTTATTGTTTTTGTTAATCAATATATATATTGACAAAGATAAAACACATTAAAACTCAGGAGTGGGGGCTCGTGGCGTCAGAACTAGCTAAAAATTATACGTAGTGTCGTATTACTTATCCAAAAAAAAAAAGTAATACAAACAATTAATTTAATTAAATAAAATTCAGTCCTATCACGCTTCACAGAAAAACAAAAAAGTTAGAGGAAGGTCACAATACTTGTTGGCTTGAGCAACCTCCTGGTCCAACTCTGTGAAAACGAACAGCTTCTTGGTCAGCTTCAGGGCTTGTTTGTGAAGGCGAACAGCTTCCTATTCAGCTTCAGGGCTTGGGGCGCGTCAGAGCGTCAGCGCCACCAAGCTACTGCTCCAACCTCCTGGTCCAGCTCAGTAGAGAGCGTGGAGTACTGCTTCCTGATCAGCTTCAGGGCTTGGGGCGCGTCAGAGCGTCAGCGCCACCAAGGTACAGCTCCAGAGGACGAACTTCACCGTGAATTCGGTGACTTGATATATTATAAAGTAACTTGCTTCAGATCCCGTAGTAGACTGCCGAATGTGACAGAAAATCCCCATTTATAGCCAAAAATCCGCAGTTTTTCCATATCAGTTGTTTTATTATAATTCTATAATTCTCCCTAGAATTATTTGACTTTAAAATCAAAAATGTCAGTTGCCTGTATTTAAAACAGCCAGTATTATTCAGTAAAAACTTCCTCGAAGAATTCTGAGAGCGTGCTAATTAATTATATAAAAGTAAGATAAGATACTGTTATTTAGTAAACAAACGTAATTAACTCTAAAATACATTATTTGAGCTAATATATTGATAAAATAAAATAAAGTTATATAAATCAAAAGAAACCTTCATAGGCCTAGGCCAGTAAGAAAATTAAAAGTAGAGGAAAAGTAACTGACAGCTTGACAATTGACGTAATGTCAAAAAAGTAAATATTGAAAAATAATTTTTATTTCAGCTAAAATCGATGTTAAAACATCGTTCTAGATTGAAACTAACGTGAGCTAAAATAGTTACTGCCAAAGCGCGACTTAGATGTAAAAGAATATACAAGGATAATGAATATGAATGATAGTAAAAAGTGTAAGTACCTATAGTGTGTAAATACAAAATTTCCTCATAAGTATAGAGTGTCTGAAACATGAAAATACTATAGTAGGCGTGACGTATTGAGAATTTTAAAAGCGTCGTATCTTCCTCAATTTTGATTTACGTAACAAAAGAAAAAATACGGGTAAAATTGTTTTAATCATCTACCTGATGGACTAATTAGATTTTTTCTTGTCATCTACCCTAATAGACACTATACAAGTAAGTTAATCATAAATAGTTATCCTAAAATGCGTATTTACAATACACTACACAAGTAGGTTAATCATAAATAGTTATCCTAAAATTCGTATGTACAATTAAATACACTACACAAGTAAGTTAATTTATTTATTTATTTATTTAACACTTCAAGCACAAAAGTACAGAGGCGGACTTAATGCCATAGGCATTTTCTACCAGTCAACCTTTAGGTGATGCAGAGACAAGCAGTGGTAGGTGTCATTTCTGAAAATCTGAGAATAATTTTATTTAATACTACGATAAACTACAAAGATATATAAAATACTCTATCTATTTATCAAATACTATAAATATATATTAAAGTTAAATTAAATAGACATTTACATGGATATACTAAAATAAAAAGACAAACAATGACGAAAACATTACCGTTGTGACGAAACTGCCAGCTTCTTCCGAATGTACTCGCGAACTTTAATTTTGAAAGATAAGCGATTGGTTGCCATCCTGATTTCCTGGGGAAGCGCATTCCACAGAGAAATAGACTGGACGAAGAATGATCGATGAATGTAGTCAGTGCGGTGAGAGGGACAGTGAAGCACACGGTTTTGCGAAGAGCGCAGGCTCCTACTGTGGTTGGCACAAATGTATTGAAAGTGGGGAGCAAGGTAACTAGGGGAAGTGGGAGACACAAGAAAAGAAAACAATGTGGTTAGCGCCCTTTGCTCCCTACGCTGACGTATGGGCAACCACTTAAGAAGAGACCGGTGCTCGGAGACATGATCATATTTACGCAGATTGAAGACGAATCGAATGCAGTTATTTAGAAGACGGTCAAGTTTGTCGAGGAGATCTGCATTCAGGTCAAAGTAGCACACATCACCATAATCGATGATGGGAAAGATTAAGGACTGTACAAGCATTGATTTCGTATTTGAGGGCAGAAAGTTTTTCAAGCGGTACAGAGCCCGCAACGAACCAGTAACCTTCTGGCTGACACGAGCGACTTGTGTATGCCATTTCATGGTGCTGTCAATGTGCAAGCCAAGATCCTTTACATCGGTGCTAAAAGGAACGATCGTACCGTCGAAAAGAACTGGTGGCAAGGTTGTACCATCTAACTTGCTCAAGCTGCGCGAACTCCCAACGATTATAGCCTGACATTTATTAGGATTAACTGCAACACCGAATTTATCTGACCAGGTTTTTATTGCCATCAGGTCGCTGTTTAGATTGCTGACCAGATTTCCTATTTCGTCAACCCTCCCCTGACAGTACAACTGCAAGTCATCGGCATACAGATGATACGCACACTGAAGCTCAGAAGTTAAGAGATTTATAAAAATAGAAAAAAGAAGAGGAGAAAGAATGCCGCCTTGTGGAACACCAGTTTCCAAATCACACCAACATGATGAGGAATCTCCAGCATGAACTGACTGCTGGCGTTCCTGAAGGTAAGTGGAGAACCATTCTAGTGCTCCGGGAGAGACCATAATAAAGGATAAAACTGCTAACAGGATGTCGTGACTAACGGTATTAAAGGCATTCGAGAAGTCGACTAGCACCAGTACCGTTACCTTGGTGTCTTCTAGTCCTGCCCTCATATCGCCAGTCACCTTAAGAAGTGCGGAAACAGTGCTGTGCCCGGGCCTGAACCCAGATTGAAGCGGGCTGATAAGCGAGTGCCTATGGACAAAACTGGAGAATTGTTTGTGCACACAGGCCTCAAGCACTTTGGATAGAAAGGGAAGGATCGAAATGGGACGGAAATGGGTAGGAAGAGAAGGATTGGGGACCTTGGGTAGCGGACAAACATAGGCTTTGCGCCACAGGGAAGGAAATACTCCGGTGAACAGGGAAAAATTCACAATGTGGGTAATCGCAGGTAGGAGTTCATCCAAAAGAGTTGTGATCATACCACGTGTGATATCATCACAACCCACTGCTTTGGACTTTATGGACATGATGATCTTTTTGATCTCTCCCGGTTCAGCTGGAACGAAGCTAAAGTGGTTAATGTTAGGACGCGTTAGACCAGAGATGAATGATAAAGTTTGTTGTTTGATTAAGGGATCCATGGGTGAAGTAGAAGAAAAATGTCGGTTAAGCTCGTCCAGGTCAATAGAGTTTGGAAGGTCTAAATGTCGCGGTTTGCCGATACCCAGAGTTCCAAGGAATTTCCAGATATTGGCAGGAGAAGAAGAAGTTATATTATCGAGAATGTGGCGGCGTTTACCGATGCGTATCATCTGATTACACCTATTCCTTGCAACCTTGTATAAAGACCAGTTTTCGTCAGTACGATCCCTCTTAAATTTACGGAATGCTCGGTCCCGACGTCGCATCGCCATACGTATCCCTCTTGTCATCCACGGAGCAGGAGGACGTTTCAGTTTAACTTTTTTGATGGGGGCATGGATATTATATAGGTTGACCACAACATTGTTAAATATCGCAACCTTGTCGTCAACCAAAGGGGCTTCTAACATAGGATCCCAATCAATCACAGATGCGTCTTTCTTGAGCTCCTCAACGTTCATCCGCGCAAAACAACGCCTGTACAGAACCTTGGGTTTAGGTTTGGGAGGTTTCAGGATATAAGAGAGGAAAATCAAGTCGTGATGAGAAAAGCCAGGAGCGTCATGCTGACCATGGGAGGATACAAGAGAAGGATTTGAGGTAAGGATCAGATCGAGCCAGGTGTCCTCACCGACAGTGTTATGATGGGTAGGCTGGAGCGGCAAGACGTGCAGACTAACCGACTCGATAAGCTGGAGGAGTTTACAGGATCGAGGGGCATTGCGGGAAAGGAGATTTGTATTGAAGTCACCCATAATGATGTGATGTGCATACTCTGAACCCAAAGATTCAAGTACTGATTCGAATTCAGTGAAGTAATCAACAGTGGGGGGACAGTAAACAACGCCAATAATGGTTTTGGCTCCCTTGATACAGACTTCAAGGAAAATATACTCTGCAGAAGCAGAATATTGTGAAGGGGAAGTGGCAAGTATTTTGTAGGGAAAATCACTGCGGAGATATATGGCCACACCACCCCCTCCCTTACCAATCCTATCATTCCGTATAAGAACGAAGCCAGTAAGAGGGTAAGCAGTGGACAGGAGATGTGGTTTGAACCAAGTTTCGGAGATCAGGATGGCGTGAACGTTGCTGTTGTTAAAGGCGTCGTAAAGCTCACTATAGTGGCTCGGAACGCTTTGAGCATTAATATGACACACATTCACCAACCGGTTAGAGTTGTCATTAAACTTCTGCTTCAAAAATTCACCAAGAGTGTCATTTAAAGAGCAAAAGCTTCCATCGCTTGAAGAAGCAGCAGATTCATCCGCGGATAAAAACAATTCATTGTCTGACATAAATATATACAACTAGCTGACCCGCGCAACTTCGTCTGCGTAAGACGAACCAACAGTTCCTAAAATTAGCGCGTTCAACCAACCAAAAAAACAAACTCTGCAGCTTTATAATATTAGTACAGATTCAAGTAAGTAACAATTTATTTTTGCTCGAATAGGTTTACATTAATCGCCAAAATATTCTACTTTTGTTTATTCAATTATGGGCTCTTCCTTCGACTGCCTTACGTTTAGTTCTATCCTTGGGCACTCGACGATTTCATACTCCAGCTAGGTCAAAAGTCTTCTTCAACTGGCATGGCATGAGCCGCGACACGTTAAAGCTGCTTCAAACTGTTGCGGACCTCTCGCATCTGCCTTCCTTCTCCAAAGTCAGACCTTTGATGTTAGTCATACTCCAAGCAGGTCAACACAACACGTAGATGTAGATGCTGTAAACTCTTGAAAACCTTTTGCAAATGTTTTCGTCTCCTAGCCGAGCCGAGCCGATGAGCTATTACTAAAGTTCTCATCAAGGTACGTTAAGTGAGCCCAATGACGATATAACTGCTGTAAACTCTTGAGGATCTCTCGCAACTGCCTTCAGTCTCCATCGTTAGACCATCGATGACAGTCATACTCCAGCTAGGTTTAAAAGTTCTCATCAAGGTGTACGAAATGAACCTTAAACACGATAGAGCAGATTTGAAGTGTTGCGGACCTCTTGTGACTGCCTTTCGTGTCCATCGTTAGACCTTCGATGATACTCATACTCCAGCTAGATCTCAAGTTTATATCAAGGTGCACGAAATGAGCCGACACACGATATAGCTGCTGTAAACTGTTTCGGACCTCTTGTGACTGTCTTACGTCTCCATCGCTAGACCTTCGATCACAGTTAAAATTCACCCAGGTCTAAAGTTGTCAAAAAGATTATGAAATAAGCCCCAACACGACCTTCTTCTTTATCGTGTGGTTAGTGCCTAACCTGTTGTGAGAGTTTTTATGCCGCCCAAGGTCCTCAGTCTTGGCTTTACATGCCGTCGATCAAATATCTCTCAGGCATGCTGATTTTCGGCGGACAGACCTCCAGCGCGATCTCATGGCGACATGGAGAGAGCGACTGTTGCAACCCCGTGCGGGGCACGCCACTATAGTAGCGGTAAGTCCCCTCTTTGAGGAGTGGCTGGAGAGGCACCACGGCGTCCTCACCTTCCGCCTGACGCAGGTCCTCACCGGACACGGATGTTTCAGGAGGTACCTGCACCGAATCGGGCGAGAAGAAACGCCCGGGTGCTTCCACTGCGAGGATCGACCGGAGGACACGGTGGAGCACACGGTGGAAGTCTGCCCTGCGTGGGCGGAGCACCGCCGTGTCCTCGTAGCGGCGATCAGCGGCGGCGACCTCTCGCGTCCGGCCCTGGTTCAATCCATGGTCCGGAGCGAGACGGAATGGGAAGCCGTCACCTCCTTCTGCGAAGCAGTCATGCTAGCGAAGGAGGTGGCGGAATGAGAAAGGGAGATAGCCTCTCTTCCCAGCCGCCGCGGGAGACGCACCGGGCGTCGGGGGCCACGTGGTGGCTACCGGCCACCGTAGATGCGGGCCTGTGGACGGTTAGCTATGGGCTAGCTAGCCGTCCGTCCGTCTAATGATGACAGGCCGTGTCGACGGCGCGTTCGTGTTCCACGCGCGCCTCAAAGAGATGTCAGCATAAGAAAAGGGGCCCGCAAGGGCCGAAGCCTGCCGGGGTTGCGGGCCTGTTCGAAAGAGATACCGCGGCCCCGGAACATAAAGGGCGAGGAAGGAACATGGATGGATTTTAGTCAGTAAAAGTCTGACACTCCCTCCCGCTCCACCCAGAGTGGGAGACCCAAAAAAAAAATGCCATGCTGGTTTCCTCACGATGTTTCAGCATGCGATGATTATACAATACGCACATGAATCTGAAAAATCAGAAGTGCGTGACTTTGATTTGAACACGACTATTTTTTTTTTTTCAATATAAAATGAGACAAACTTTGCGATACACGCTTTTCAATAAAAAAATAATCATGAAAATCGGACTTTTCTGGAAAAAGTTATGCGTCATAATCATCATCATCCATAGTCTGACTTCACCCACTGCTGGGCACAGGCCTCTCTTTGTTTGTGCCAAGCTCCACGCTCGTGTGCCAGTCTCATCCAGGATATCCCCGTAATGGCAACAATATCGTCTGCTTATCTCACCTCTGGACGACCAAAACTTCTGTTTCGATTTCTAGAACGCCACTTGGTCATCCTGCTAGGTGACCTGCCCTACTCCATTTGATTTATCATCACTCATCGTTATTTCAGCCGAAAGACGTCTAATGCTGGACCTGTGTCGCCACATTGACCGGTCTCGTGCGACTCACATCCAGCAGATTCTTACAACTTTCATCACGTCATTTAAGTATTGCTCAGCCATACATAAAGAAAAACAGGCGTTGGATTGAAAACCTCTTCCAAAAAACCAAACTTGAGACATCTGAAACGGGCGAATGTCAGTACAGAAAATCATAACACCGTGATTCAGAAAATGGAGTCAAATGAACAACGCCATTAACTATAGAGCACGAAGTTAAACTGCTAGAACATATGCATGGAAAGCGGTCGAACAGATACTCTACCGGCTATGCAGATTTAAAGCAGGGTCATGTTGACTATTCTCTTCTTCTCTATCTTGTGATTTTTATTCATTAGTATCATTTTGATTCAATAGATGTCACTGCATGTATCCTTAGATCATGATGATAAGTTCTCTTAAAAACTTTAAAGTCATAATATATCTTTTGATGGAGAGCACCGATTACAAAGAAAGAAAAATGAAAACCTTCTCTAAGTTATGCACAATATTAATTTGTGCATTGAATCGAACCACATTGGTTTTATAATTTACACATGATGCTATAACAAAAGGGCTACGTAGAGACACACAGACAGACGGAAATTTATGAAATAGTAGAAAAAGGGTTCCGTGTGTGATCCTTTAACAGCTTAAGTGCCATATTTACAGATTTATTATTTGTAATAAGTGATTCCCAAACTGTCGTTTAAGTGTTTAAAAAAGTATGTATTTAGGTCCATGTTCACCGAAAAGATAACGGTCTGATTATCTAAAAACAGCTGTCACTGTGACATGTTCCTATACAAAAATGTTTTTTAAACAGCTGTTTTTATATAATCAGGCTGTCATCTTTTTGGTGAACATTTAAAAAAAAACAAAATACTTTGTTACAAAAAGTGAAAACCGTGTGGGTTTTGAACGTGCGAACCAAAGTTACTATCGGAAATCTTACAGCATTATACAAAATGTATTGCATGTCTTTGCTGAGGCTTGAACTTGCGACTCATTGTTCGAAAGGCGGTAGCCGTCACCGATGGGCTATTTGTTCTAATGACAAATGGTTAAAAATAGTTATTCTATTACAATGCATGTTATGACGGTTGTCAGTTGTCAAACAGTTGACAAATATAGACGAAATGCATATTGCTCACCCCCGTAAGTAATTAGCGTGATAATATATAGCCTATGTCCTTCCCTAGGTTGAAATACATCTCCTTGCCAATTTTCATTACGATCCGATCAGCCGTTTCGTCGTGAAAAGGTAGCAGACAGACAGACAAACAGAGTTACTTTCGCATTTATATTATGGTATGGATTATTACAAAAATATATTATATTAAATAAAAGAAGAAAAAAAAACTATTACTAAAAACAAACTAAGTATACAACAGGCGCAGAACTCTGCACCACCCGCCAGCGAACACAAACACTATTAGAAATATGACAAGCGAATAAAATAGCACTTATACACAGCAAAATGTAAGGAAAATAAACTAAGACTTGATGATCCCAGACATAAAACTAAAAAAAAGAATAACATTTAAATAAAGAAAAAGAAGCAGACACACCCAACTGCAAATTATGTAAGTTGCACTTGGAACGAAACGTAAAAAATATTATGATCTGTGAGTTTACCAAATACAAAGTTTCAAAACGTTTCCGAACGTTTACTTGTAACGTCAGTGTCACTTTAAACTGACGATGTCAATTTGACAAACCGAAGCTGACAATCACAAAAATGTCAAAACTATTGTAATATGGAAAATAAACACAGTTGAGGGCACTTGAGGGTATCTAAATACCAAGGCACCTATTAAAAATAGAAATAAAAGAGGAAATATATACAGTTAGAGTAAAAAACACAAGAAAGATAACTAACTAAAATACTGGACAACTACAAAATGGTAAGTAAAGATTTGGATCTAAAAACTAATGAGTATGTACTACGAAACAACAACTAAACAACAAACACTCTAACCTATTAATTTCTCGTTATGTTTCTCAGGTTCCCGGCAGCGTCGCCACCTCTTCCACTCATAGAAGGAGCCGCGTCTGGTGCCTTGGGGTACTGGGCTACCAAAGGCTTCAACTCATCAAAGGAAGTAATCTTGTGCCGCTTTCCGTCAGGAGCTTTAATGAAGATAACTCCATCTTGGGTCCAACAGGACCGCATGTTGAAGTGCTCCCGTGCCTTGCCGAAGACAGATTGCCTGGTCCTAGTCAGGAATTCCTTTACAGACATTTTGGAACCTTTCAAGCCTGTTTTTGCCCTCCAAACCAATGTCTTCTGTTCAACACTGGCAAACCTTACAAGGATAGGCCTGTGATGATCCTTGCTGAGGGCCCCCAGTCTGTGACAGGCTTTTATTGAAGCTGCAGAGATGTTTTTGAGTGACAGCTTGGTATTCAAGACATTTAAGATGACAGCTGTGCAGTCTTCGGTGTCCGCTTCAGCAAGTCCTTGGAAAACCAAAGCTTTTCGCCGGTGCCTGGTCTCTAAGCCATCAATTTGTTTGGCACACTCATTGATTTGGCTTCGCAGCAAACCAAACATGGAAAACACAAGCTCCCGAAATCCACGAAACTCCTCAGCTATCTTTGCCACTGTATCCTTGGCAGGCCCAGCACACTGTATCTGTGCCTCAAGTTCACCCATCTTCTTCAAGAAGTTTTCCTCAAAGTTCTCTGTGCAGCCAGGACTTCAGCAAATTGTGACATTGTGTACTGTGTTAGTGCTTGTACTATGGTATAGTTGAACAGCTGGCAGGTGGTGAATATAACCAATTTATGTCACATAAATGGGCCACAAACGTGAGTAGCTGATATATAACTGTTCTATATGTTTTTCTGATAAAAATTTAATCAGTTTTTAAATGAATTTTAATTAAAATAAATTTCCGGACTCTCAAACACGTCTATACTTTTTTTACACCTACCCCCGAAAAAAAAGTTAATAATAATAATAATAAAGCTTATCGCTCAAAAAAATCATCTTCATTTTATTTTCATATATTTTATTGGTTTTTATACAAAACGCTTTTACAATAGTTCTTATAAAGTTCTGAAACCACTCAAATATTAATTAATTGAAAAAAAAAAACGATAAGCAAACCAAAACATCGAAAATATGAAAATCTGTTTTACTACGACCAATGACGTCTGTCAAAGACGTCAATCAAACATTTGGAAAAACCATGGAAAAACGATGAATAATGAGATGATTTAAAAAAATGATCACGAGAGCTGCCTCCCGACGCGCACTTCTTCCATCCCCGGACTCGTCGCTCAGCTCCGCCTCGCCGCCACCGGACCCCGGATCACCAGTGTCACCGGTTGCGGCAGTTGCGTCGAGCTCGAGTGACGAATATTTCTCTCCGCCGACGTCGCCAACACCTGTACGTCGTGCGGGGAGAGGCCGGCCACCGAAGAGCTTGGGACTTAGGGGCCAACAGGCCCCGAGCCGGGTCCCCGCTACCGGTGGTTGTGTGCAGCGCATGAAATGGACTCAACTAATGAACGAGAACGTCATGCGCGCATACTACGGGTCTACAGAGGGGGGGACTAACCTCACTGCGTACCGTGTTAGGATGCTGTCTCTGTTTCAGGATCTTGAACCAACTGTCAACGCCTCAGCCCAACGACTATCGGATCAGGTGCGGGTCATCCAACGCAATCACCTGTTGGACGACGACGCGCTTGATAGGCTGCGCTCAGAGGTACTGAGCAACCGTATCATCTTAACTCCGGCACAAACCGCGGTACAAGCCTCAGCTATTGCTGCAAACCCACCGCGGTCCAACCCTGCTGTTGTAGAGGAAGATGATAG
Organism: Xestia ashworthii; assembly: GCA_950022955.1. Taxonomy (NCBI): domain Eukaryota; kingdom Metazoa; phylum Arthropoda; class Insecta; order Lepidoptera; family Noctuidae; genus Xestia; species Xestia ashworthii. Next base: position 3,532,735 of record OX465555.1, on the reverse strand, counting down.
GGTTGCCACGGTAAGTAGCCAGTGCAACGACCGATTGAGGAGCGCACTGGAGGATGCACTTCATGAGTATCGATCAACTGCTGCTGAACTTAGGCCCCGATTACCACGGTTACCCATGCATAAGAAAAATAGGGCGTTGGTGTGTGCCCTGGACTCGCAACTCAAGAATGTATTCGAGAGTAGCGAGGACCTCGTTGATACACACTCGATCCTGTTCTGCGGGGCTGTTGCGGCATGTCGTTTAGCTAATGTCAAGTTCCCGAATTGTGACTTAGCTACTCGACCAAAACCAGCCGTACCAGCCTGGCAACGCAGGATTGAGCGCCGTATCGACGGGGCCAGGGTACTCATCGGCAAACTACACTGCTTCAGGGAGGGCAATACACGACCACGTGTGATGCGTTTTGTGAGGCGGGCATTCTCGGGGACTGAAATCTCTCCTCAAGAATATATGTCCCGTGTCACAGAGCGCATCGACTTCCTGAAGCAGAAAGTTTATGCATGGGCGAGCCGTATTCGGCGGTATAAGCGGCGGGTTGATCGGTATTCGCAGAATCGCATGTTCCAGAGCGATGAAAGGTGGGTATACAGAGCTTGGGAGCGACCTGAGCAAAATATGACAGACGTGTGCCGCCCGGGTGATGCCGTCACGAGTTCCTTCTGGCGCAGCATCTGGTCGGTGCCCGTCTGTCATACTGAGGCTGATTGGATGCGCGATGTCGAGCGAGTGTGTGAACCTATTTCAGAAATGGCACCAATTCTAATAACACCCTTAGATATAGCCAGAGCAGTTCGTCCGTTACCGAACTGGAAGTCACCAGGACCGGATGGACTGCACAACTTCTGGCTCAAGTGGCTTAGTAGTTCACACACTTGCCTGGCATCCCAATTCCAGTCATCCTTAGAGTCTGGGTCCCTACCACAGTTTCTAACAACAGGCGTTACCCACCTGCTCCATAAGTCAGGTAGTCCCGCGGAACCCAAGAACTACAGACCGATCACGTGTTTGTCGACGGTCTATAAACTTCTTACATCCATTTTGAGAACGAAAATTAATACACACATTGACAATAACTCTATTATGTCTGCCTCTCAAAATGGATGTAGGAATGGGTCCCGCGGTACTAAGGAGCTACTCCTCATCGACATGGCCATTAGCCAACAGGTCCGTCGATCTCGCAAGGATCTGTCAACATGCTGGATAGATTACAAGAAGGCCTACGACTCGGTGCCACATTCATGGCTCATGAGGGTGCTGGAGTTGTACAAGATCGATGCAACTCTACGCGCCTTCCTTGAGTCATGTATGGGGCAATGGAGGACGGTCCTTCGATATCCAGGATGTCGACAGATCCAGGGGAACGATGAACCTGTATGGATTAAACGGGGAATATTCCAGGGCGACAGCCTGAGTCCACTTTGGTTCTGTTTAGCCCTGAATCCTCTAAGCACATTGCTGGAGAATTCAGGGTTAGGCTACCGGTTGAGGAAAGATGGTCAGGTCATATCTCACCTGCTTTACATGGATGATCTGAAACTCTTTGCCCCCAACAAATTGCAACTGATGGAGCTACTAAAAGTAACTGAAACATTTAGTAACGCCATCAGGATGGAATTCGGTGTGGACAAATGTGCAGTCATGTATGTAAAGCGAGGGGAGATTATGGAATCCGAGGGACTTCAGCTCTCGGATTCCATACACCTAAGATCCCTTTCCTCATCCGAGAGCTATAAGTATTTGGGTATGTCGGAAGCGTTAGGCATTAACGTAACTGACATGAAGCAATCGTTGAAGGAGCGCTTCTTCGGTCGCCTAAAGAAGGTATTAAATAGCCTTCTTTCAGGTGGGAACAAGGTGCGCGCCTTCAACGGTTGGGTCATGCCGGTTTTAATGTACTCTTTCGGCATACTCAAATGGACTCAGACTGAACTTGACGCCCTGGATAGAAGAGTTCGTACACTGCTGACCGAAAACCGGATGCATCACCCACGGTCATCGATGATGAGACTGTACATCCCGCGGAAATGCGGGGGTCGAGGCTTTTTAAATGCGAAGACCCTCCACAACCGCGAGGTGTGCAGCCTCAGAGAATATTTTTTAAAAGTCGAGGTGGGTATGCATCAGGATGTGGTCACAGTGGACATAGGACTCACCCCGTTGTCCATGGCTAAAGAGAACTGGCGCAAACCTGTGGTACTTACTACTGATGACCGCAAGAAAGAATGGCAGGGCAAGGAGCTTCACGGGCGCTTCTACCGGGCTCTTCATGGGCCCGATGTAGATTTTCTAGCGTCCGTGTCCTGGCTACGTTTTGGCGACCTCTTTGGGGAAACTGAAGGTTTTGTCTGTGCGATTATGGACGAAGTTATGTTGACGAACAACTACCGGAAATATATTATGAGGGACGGGACGGTTGACGTGTGTCGGGCATGCCACCTTCCGGGTGAGTCCATCAGACATATTATTTCTGGTTGTTCTCGTCTGGCTAACGGTGAGTATTTGCACAGGCACAATCAAGTAGCCAGGATTATTCACCAGCAACTTGCCTTGAAATTTAATCTTGTGGAATCAGAGGTACCGTACTACAAGTATGTGCCCGACCCAGTTCTCGTGAAAGACCATGTTACGTTGTACTGGGATCAGTCTATCATTACTGACAGGACTATTGTCGCCAATAAGCCTGACATAGTGGTGATAGACCGATCAGCGCGCCGCGTAATGATAATCGATGTTACCATTCCGCATGACGAGAACCTCGTGAAAGCTGAGAAAGAGAAACAAATAAAATATCTCGACTTGGCACACGAGGTTCGCGACATGTGGAATATGAACTCGGTTATCATTGTGCCGATTGTCGTGACGGCCAATGGCTTGATAGCCAAGAGCCTCGACGAACATCTGTCGAAGCTTTCTTTAGGCGGTTGGATCAAGGGCCTGATTCAGAAGGCAGTACTCCTCGATACGGCTCGCATTGTGAGGAGGTTCCTGTCTCTGCAACCCTAACCACCGGTGACTAGGACCCTGCTCCCGACACCGGTGGATCCCTATTTTTTATATTTTTAAATGTTTTTATATGTTTTTTAAGAAATATTTAAAAATGTATGAAGTAAGATGATAAGTAAATAAAGGAGATAATAATAATAATCGTTTATTTCGGAAATCAGGTTCCATTTTGTTACTATTAACTTAATCATAAATAGTTATCCTAAAATGCGTATGTACAATTAAATACACTACACAAGTAAGTTAATCATAAATAGTTATCCTAAAATGCGTATGTACAATTAAATACACTACACAAGTAAGTTAATCATAAATAGTTATCCTAAAATGCGTATGTACAATTAAATACACTACACAAGTAAGTTAATCATAAATAGTTATCTATATGTACAATACGCCGCGCAAGCTCCATCCCTTGTTTTATTGAAAGTCCATACTTGGCTAGCTCAAGGCCAGGGTCAACCTGTTACCACAGACATGCGGTTGACGGTACTTACGTACGGTATAGTATTGAATTTCCGGCTGGTGTTCGCAATTCTGCGCCCAAGACGTGTAATACAAGCCAATACACAATGTACCTACATGTAGTGTTTATCTTCATTGATTATTTACTATTTCCATTGCAGAGTAGTTTGATTGATTTGGCAGTCATTCAAGGCTATGACAATATATTTTTTTCTAGTAATTAACACCTCATTATTTCCCATTAGCATTCGTCACGTAACTTAATAACTTAGTTATGAACAGTTTTAGTAGTGTGAACGTCGGATTGCCAAGTCACAGGTCTCAATTTCGGATTCAAACCATCTGTTTTTTTGGTTCATGTGGTATTATACGACGGCTTTTTCATGACTGGCAATCAGCGCTGTGCCACTGTCTCGTGTGTTGTTACAGCATTACGCTAAGCAATGGCTATATGAAAACCAACAGGGTATAAAGATCCTCAACACCCGATAGAAGGAAGGATCCTTCGACCGGACTGGTGTTGTGACTGGTATAGGCAAGTTGTTGGGTTTTTATATAACTAACTTAATCTAACTTAACTTGAAGAGGATTGGGGGATCTACGTTAGCTCGCTTCGCACGCTGTCTAGACCCCACCATCCTTCGAAGCCGAGTCGGGGCGCCCCAAATCCTGAGCGAGCGAGTGGTCTTTTAGTCCCGGAGGTACCGTTGCATTTTAGGTAGTATTCAATAGATCTCGAATGACTGATAAGTGAACTCAGCGTCAGCTACGCAACTGCGGTGGGTTTAGGATTGGAGGGTTATGGAGGTTAAATAAATAAATAAATATCATTAAATGTTATGAAAAATATTTAGTTTTAATACCGCAAGATAAATATCCAGGTCTGAAAGCAGGACACAAATCCCACCGTCAAGCATATGCGCACATACAAAACAAGTGAGAAATAATTAGCATGCCATGCAATCAAACCTATACTCGACACGTGTTTCGCCCCTCCACGGGGCATCCTCAGGAGTTGTTGACTCGTCGAGCGTTCGAGCTCGAATGAGCTAGTCGCTCCGCTGTTGGCCTTTTATATACCGTTTCGATGACGCTATAATAACGGTCGATACAACGTCACAAAGACATCTGTGCTGAACTACCTGCAATCATACTTAGTAGTGGTGATGGAATTAAATTTGTTTGGTCATTCAACAGTGTATATGCATTATTATTGTTATGTTTTGATATTTCTAACTGTTCCAACACACTCAACCGGAAACCCTTATCGCAAACATGCAAAATGTTATAGGAATTGTTGTCGCTCAAGGAGTGGCCGGTGTCGATTAAATGTTTTGCGAAATGTGATTTATCTGGATGGCCATTCCTGTAAGCGGCAACATGTTCCCTGTACCTAATTTCGAAACCACGGCCTGTCTGACCTACATAGACCCCGGTGCAATCATTGCACACTAATTTGTAAACTCCGGACTTTTTTGAATTCTCTAATTTATCTTTACCGTTACATAGTTTACGCCGTTTATGATAGTTACAGAAAGCGCCATCTAGTACCACACTAAGCAACAAGGCTTACACCAGATAGTTGATATACTACATAGATACTTTTTTGTTTGTAAATACATACAAGCTTATTATACATCTAAACATCAAAGAGTTGTGAAAAAAAAGTAAGTCATAGTACCTACGCCGGCTGAAAATTGTTTCTATAGTTTAAATCATACTGAGCTTAAAAAAAGTCGTCAGCTGCTTTGTGGAGAGGGGATTATGTGTCAGCCGCTCGCATGAACTTGTAAAACGAAACGCCTGATTAAATAACTACGACTGGCGCAGTAGTACTTTTTGTACTATGTTGCTATAGTACTTTTTTTAGTACCGCCACATACTTAGGGGGCGTCTATTAATCACGTGAGATGCGAAAAAGGGGGGCGTGTAGTGAGATATTGACGTGTATTTACTTTTCTTTGAACGCGTGATTTCTAAATTGTCTGTCTGGACATTTTTTCTGGCGGCTTCATTTTCCAGAATTAAACTATTATACCTTTTAACCTGTAAGTATGAAATGAAAAAAATGATAATTTTTTAAGAGACTACCAAAAAATAAACGTGATTTTGGGCAGGGGGAGGGGTATAGTCTAAAACCTCACCACGTAGCACCGTGGGGGAGGGAGGGGGGGGGTTAAAAAGTTGCTAACAATATCACGTGATTAATGAACGAACCCTTACCAAACATCAGTCTTGAGCTTATCACATAGATATTCATCAAATCCTCACCTAATGAATAAAGCGAGCATCTCTTTCAATACAAAATTATTTCCGTCAAGTAAAGATAAAAATGAGACAGAACGTAAGCAGGCGTAAACCCCAAGGGACATATTACTAAGACTGATTACATGAGGCTGGTACGAATAAATGGAATTTCGTTGGTGCCTATTGCCTCTTTTCTAGTATTTTGCTAACGTTTTTTTTTCTTTAACAAAGTGAATAAGGAGTTAATACAGTACATCAACATAAGTTCAGGTCGCAGTAGCGGTCCCCACCCACCTACATTAAGGTATTATAGTTCTTAATGCACTGTTTTAGACTATCACGGTTTATCACTACACTTTAAAGTACTTACGGGATAATAATCTATCGAAGTGAAACCGTAATATTGTGAAATGCATGCGACGAAACTATCTTTGCCGCCATGTAAGCAATATGTTCGTTTTACAATGACGACCCGAATGGCGCAGCGGTAGTGAGGCTGCCTTACGTTCATAGGGTCCTGGGTTCGAATCCCGGTAGGAGCAAATGTTTGTGTGATGAGCATGGACATTTGATTCCGAGTCATGGATGTTTATATGTATACTAGGTATGTATTTACAAAAAAAATAAGTATATACGTAGTATTATCAACTGTCTGGTGACCACGACACAAGCCTTGCTTAGTGTGGCACTAGATGGCGCTGTGTGTAATGTCCAGCGATATTTATTTATTTTATTTATTTATTTACAATCTTTCGAGAGTTTACAATCTCTCTAGTTATATTACAATCTAGCGTGCTTGACAATTTCACGATGACATATCCATCAGCACAATGTTTTAAGTGCGCTACATTGAGTTCTGCCACAAAACATGATTTTTAACCCCCCAAAAAAACCTCGTTTTCCAGCAATAGTTTTCGCATAAAGGTACTTAGTTTGATGTACAGAATGCTTGGTTGACGGGGTCGTGATTGAGGTTGTTAACATCATGTTTATCCCAGTTTTGGTTTTCTCGGAACATCATCTTCCTGCTCTTGTCCCATGTTACTTGGGTCGGCGCAACACGATTTTTTTGTTCCATTCTTCTCTGTCAACCGTCACAAAATCATTTACTCCTTTTTCAACCCCTGACGCAAAAACGACGGGGTGTTATAAATTTGACGTATCTGTCTGTGGCATCGTACCGATGAACCGATTTAGATTTTGTTTGTTTTTGTTTGGAAGGTGAATAGTCGGGAGTGTTCTTAGCTATGTTTGATAAAAAACAGTCCAAGATGGCCGACGACGCCACAAAATGGCGGATTACATATTTATTCAACAACTCCCTCAATATGGGTATCAAATGAAAAGGCTTGACTAGTAAAATACTATACACTACGATAAATTAAAAATTCCAAGATGGCCGCCACCACAAAATGGCGAATTAACGAATTATGTTCTATTTAACTTTTAGCACAATGTGTCAGGGTTTTTTTTTTTATTTTAATTTTAATTTTACTTGTCTCTCTTAACATTCTTCACACAATCCATCCATCGTTTCTTTGGTCTTCCTCTCCCCCTCCATACATCAACATTTTATAATCATCACCGGTTTTTTCATAATAATATCATAATTATTTTAAGCTTTATTTAGTTAATTTATCTATTTATTTAACACTTCAAGCATACATACAGTACATACAGTCACTAACAGTCTCTTTGGCTTATTCCAACACTATTTACCAAGCTGTACTTTTTACACCAACACCCAAAATAACACTGTATAGCAACACTGTCCGTTGCCAAGTACAAATTAAATAATTTCGTACCAGCTTTGCATAACATTTCAAAAATATACCCTCAAAATTGTAGAGTAGATAATGTACTTGGTGATACAGAATAGGATAAGTATGTTTATTTTAGTAAACAAAGCACACGTCTCATTAATGTCTTAAAATGGCAATTTATTACATCCTTTTTTTTAATTTCGCATGAAAATTCTGCTTTTCTAGGTAGGCTTTTGTTGAGGCTCGTTTCCTTTTTGTGAATTTGCATGCGTCGAAAAGAAGCCTTAGTTGGTTAACATTTGGTAACAAGTTACATTATACTAAAGATTTAAAAAACCCACGACACATAATTTCAAGGTATTTGAACGAAGTTCCTATACGCGGCTCACGGGTAGTCTGATTTAGTAGAAATCGTCACGTAACGAAATGTCGTATGCTGTATGTGTGCAGTATAATAATATAATATTCCTCATTCCCTTTCAATATACATAGTGTACATTATCATGTCCTTTCATTTGATACCCATAATGAGGGAGTTGAGAAATAAAAATGTAATTCACCATTTTGTGGTGGCGGGAATATGGGATTTGAAACTTATTTTTACGTATAGTATTCTAGTTAAACCCTTTCATTTGATACCCAAATTGAGGGTGTTATTGAACAAATATTATTATGTAATCCGCCATTTTTTGGCGGCGGCCATCTCGGACTGGTTTTTATCAAACATACTTAAGAACACTCCCGCCTAATACACCTTTAAAACATTAAGAAACCAAATCAAAATTGGTTCATCCGTTCGGGAGCTACTATGACACAGACAGACACACACTTATAACACCCCGTCGTTTTTGTGTTGGGTTGGTTAATAATAGAAATAAATAGGCCAGTGTTGCTAGGGATCCTAAATAATTTAATTATAATAATAAGCTAGTCGATTTTCCACATTATAATAATCGTAATACAATATTTTGTGTAACAAGAGTTTGTGTGGTATACTAAGACTACTGAAAACCACGCTCTAATTAGATACGAAGTTAACAAGGTAAAATCGATCCCTCGAATCCTACCATTGAAGTCGGTTAAAATGTAGCCTATGTTTTCCGGGCTATAATAACTAATCCATAGACACCTTGTTTACCAAAATCGGATGAATATATTAGGTGCTACGAAGGAACATATATAAATACAAACATACATAGATAGCTAAAATCAAAACCCTTCCTTTTGGTTTCGCCATAGTTGAGTAAAAAGACTACTTGCTATAAGAGTTTGTCTACTCAAAACTGCTTCAATTACCAGAACAGAAAACACATTCTTCTGACTGGTTTTCATATAACAACAACACCACACAGCCTTCTAACTAAAAGGAATTTCGGCAAACACATACCAAGGCGACATAAAGCTACAAGACACTATCAAAGTGAAGTGTCGCCAAAAATGCGGTAGGATTTTAATTAGCCCCAACAAGAGGCACACATTTCCGACGCAATCTCTTAAAAGGCTGTTAAAAAGATTAATAGAAGGGTCGAAGAGGTCATTGGTTCGTATTTAGTGCCCTCAAGGGTTGCATATAGCAAGCCCTTTTGTCTGCCCCCGTGAAGTTAACAGTTTCGCACGATTAGATATTGTGTAGCTAATGGCGACCCGTGATGAGAGCTTATATATATAGCGTTCACTAAACACTTGGCAACACGTATACGAACGCCTAACTTAGGTGATGCCATTGGACTATCAACGCTAGTATAACCGCTGACAGTTGAATTTCCAAAATAGTGATAATAGTTAGGCATTGGTTTAAGTGTTGCTTTTTGTAAGTGAAATCGGGCGTTAGTCCTTTCAGGATAACGATAAACTACGGAAGAAGGTACCGTTTTTATCAAGAACAAAGTTGGATGTTGCGTATAAACATAAAGTTGTTAGTTTTGCAAACACTTAAGTAGTTTGTGCAGCATTATCTGCGTCGAGGTAACTTGGTAAAGTTCTTGTGATAGAAACTTGTAACTTAAGATAAATAACATAATAACAATCTTAATAAAAATTGTTCACACTGGTGTTGGTTGAATCAGGGTTTACACACAATCATTTTGAAGATGTGATGTATAATTCTGTTTAAGGCGATTACATGAGCTAAAAGAGAGTTTTATAATAACTAAAATTATATGATTCACTGCTATAAACAGGACCAGAAAAATATATTATTCTTCAGGATATATGCTAGCATGATAATGTTTTGAAAACATAATACAATTAATTTGACTCAATTAAAAAAAATCACGAACTTATCTCTAAAAATATCTTTCAAACAAAAAAAAAACATACTAATATGCATGCGATCATTCTGATTTTTTGGATACTAATTTTACAAGCAATATATTAGCATGATAGTGTTTCAGTTTTTTGATCCAATCAATAGTTTTTTTTGTAAATCGATCGAAACCACTCATTTCGCGCTATTTGGCCCGCAGTGACTGACGTAATAACCACTTTGTAGTGCAAGCTGATTAAAACTTTATTCTAACAGCATTTCAAACGAAATTCGAACCACCACGAATAGAGTTGCTAATTTTGCTCGTCTAATCGCCTTAAACAAGTCTTGAAAAATACTTTTCAAAAAATAATACTGTAATGATTAATTTCAGGCATGTCATGTTAACCATTTTGCTTACATTTTTGCACGACTTTCAAATAACTTGATTTAAATATGATGTACTAGCGGACATCACGCGGTTTCACCCACGTAGTTCCCGTTCCCGTGGGAGCATAGGGATAAAATATAGCCTATGTTACTTGCTGGTAATGTTGCTTTCCATTGCTGAAAGAATTTTTCAAACCTTTTTAGTTTATTCGCTACATACAAAAAACAAAACCTTTCCTTTTAATAATATTAGTACAGATTCCAAACGAAAAAACGAGACACCATTTCCTTGTCCTTGTCTTGTCCATTTTCCATGTCTTTTACACCTGTTTATTGTCTGTCTGGTTAAAACCATGTTTTTAATCAAAGCTTAGGCATAAATCTTAATACCGACGCAAAAACGACTATTTACCATGAATTCAGTACGTCGTTCTGAACCTTCCGCATAGATATATTTTATGCGTAATTTAAAAAACAAAGCAGCTTTGACCTATAAAAGTGCAATGCTTCCATGGTCAAAATGCATAGAACAGCCTGCTGTTCTTTATTTTAAAATCATGGATTATGAATTTCTATGAAAATGTTGGGGGGTAAATGAAAATCTGTCCTGTCTGGATGTCCCAAAAATCCCACAATACTACTATCACCTCTTGTATCCTATCCCTAGTACCTAATTATGCCTATTTCCCTAGAGACCATTAATTGGGTTTCCAATGTTCAGAACAGAACATTGCCAACCTGATATATTAACCAAATTATAATAGCTTCTCCAATGAAACGGCTAGCCTGAACACTTACCTACTTTATTGCTGTCTAAACATTATTTTGAACATAAGTTCATTACTGAGAATAACGTTTTGATCCTTAGAAATTGCAATCATTATAGGCTGCTTCACTAAATGTGGATAATGTCGTAGAAAACAGTTATTCTGTTTCACTACTAGTTTCAGTAACGTAATTTATTACCTATTTTTGGAAGAGGTAGGATTTGAAACAATTTTAAAATTGTTTTACATATTAATATTGCATCATAGCTGTAACATTAACTCAAACGACTTACTGTACTGTCACCGCTAAATATCCTTTGACCACCATTAATTTAACATCAATGATGAGTCACTGCATCACATACCAAGCAAAAATGTCACCAATCACCACAGCACAAGATCTAATTTCATTTACACAGTTTAAATTGCAAAGGCACGCACTCGTTAGTCACTGAATCAGAGAACACAATTTTAAAACTAAAATTATTATAGAAATACACTTTTTGATGATCAAACTATTACTCAACACTGTTTGTGGACAAACTAGCATAAATTACTGTTGCTTTTTTAATGGAATTTTTGTTCATAAAAGACACTAAAACACAATATTTGCAGGGAGCGTGTTCGTTAGCTCAATTAATTGTTTGAATTGAACATCCAAAGACGAGACGCAGTAAACAGACAGAGCGATGTAGTCGAACTAAGCATAGAGGAATGGCTGTGGCTAGATTGATAATACCTAGTTATAGCGCGCTAGGTTCTCCTTGAAGATCCCGATGGCTATATAAAGATAATTAATAAATTGTCATTTACTGGCTGTTTATTTTTATTTATTTATTAAGGTTAGCCAACAATTGTATACACAAAACATTTGAAATTATACATGCATAATAGTACTTTTGTAAGTGCAACAATTCCTTACAGGCTAACACAACATGCACCAATTATGGTTATCTTGTTACAATGTAACGAGTACAAAGCCAGAAAAGATACTTACAATTTAAAGCTATTAAAGTTATTCATATTAGATAATTTGCAATAAAATAAAATAAAAATAAACAACAACAATAAAATTAAGTACATTACAATTAATTATGAAATTATTTTTAACAACAATAAATTCAAGGAAATAAATTAGATGATAAAATCAAAGAATAAAATTAAAAGTACTTAACATTAAAAATTACAATTAAAATGAAAATTAAATTAGGATAAAAATCTGTTGGTCTAGTCTGTTGTCGCAGGCGTTGGTACTAGGAGGTCTATGGTTGAGATTCTCGGGTTGGACATAATGCTATTGAATTATTCCATTATGAATTATTCAATAGCACCATTTTTTTTAGGATTGGAAATCATCAAATAACTTCTCCCACTCTGGGCGGAACGGGAGGGAGTGTCAGACTTTTACTGACTAAAATCCATCCATGTTCCTTCCTCGCCCTTTACGTTCCGGGGCCGCGGTATCTCTTTCGAACAGGCCCGCAACCCCTGGACAGGCCTGCAACCCCGGTTTCATTAGCACCATGGATTCAGGATTCCGCGAACCGGAAGACGTTGCGTTGTAAGGCCTCCCACTAGGTGGACCGATGACCTGGTGAAGGTTGCGGGGACCCGGCTGGATAGCCTCATGGGACCGGTCAATGTGGCGACACTTGGGGCAGATTGGCTCCTGTAGTGGACGTCTTTCGGTTGAAATGATGTTTTTTTATGATGGGACAAGCCCGCCACACTATTCCCAAACGTAAGTGTACTACATATTAGGTGCACTTCTACCTAAACTTTCGGGTATTGCAGGAGTGATGTTATGATATATCATAATAAAAATAAAAAGAACAGAACCTACAAAAAATTTCAACAAGAACATTGTTTGCGCCTTGTTCAAATTATATACTAAAACCTTCCTTGAAAACCACTCTATCATTGGTGAAAAGAATATGAAAATCAGTGCAGTTGTTTTTAAGTTTATTGCTAACAAACAGACAGACGTGGCGGAGGACTTTGTTTTATAATATGTACCTAGTGACGTATAATTTTGGGCATTACGAAAATGAATAAAGGAGAATGATCATCATCGTGAAGAAAGCTGGACTTATGATTAAAATCTATAATCGCCAATCCGAGCTGAGTAAGTGTAGTAATCAGCACTCATTGATGCCCTCTCTGTATGAAAAGAGACCCTGTGTGTGACTGTAAAAGGTTGGTATTGTTTTTTAATTTTACGTTTTTGCTTATAATGTTTAATATAAATAGTGTTGTCAATAAAAAATGGTAAATGAATTGTATAGTAAAATGTTAAATGACCATGCGTTTTTACATTATTTACAAACTATAAATATACGGAATGTAATATAGAATTATCAAAATTAAAAATATTTTTTAACAATTCATCCGCATCGCTGTCATTGGGAATATTTATTGGTACTCTTAATTTGATTTAAGAGCGCAAGTTAATGTTTACTTTTAAAAGCGTTATAAGTAAACATTAATAAGTTCCCTAGTTAAATTGAAAAGAAAAACAGAATAACAACAGTAATTATTCAGGCCGATTTAATTTTATATGAGAATCCGTACAAACGTCTAATCTCAGTTCGTTGAAATGAAATACGGCAAAAACTTGGCCGAAGTTTCTGACCTTGCTTCAAGTTGACTTGAGCGACCCCTGTACGCTGATATTTGCTATCCGTAGCATATTTTGCTTAAATATTATGATTTACAATTTATCTTGTTAAGGTCGAATTAGGTACTTGATCTACTTGTTTAATTTTAAATACTAAAAATAAACTTGTAATCTGAAAACTTGATTTAAGTAGCACGATTTTACTAGTAGGCTGGGTCGAAACTAAAATAAATAACTTAAAATTACGTAATTGCGTCAGTATAATTATGTTGTGATAAATATGCATTGATAAATTGAGGAAGAAACTGGGTTATAAGAGAACGCTGCGGGAAAAATTGGAAAGATATGCTTAGATAATTTGGTCATATGGATAGGATGAGAGAAAGGTGACTTACTTACTTACTTTGTAATAAATAAATAAATAAATACAATACAAAAGGTGTTTACAAGGCAGATGTGAGTATACACTGACCTTATTGGTGAGATTCTTCAAAACGGTCAGGTCTGTAGTACTCGCAACCGACGTGCGTGTATGACCAGATGTATGGCCGTGAACGAGGCAAAAGGAATATGTAAGGACCGTAGTAGCAGGTGACGTTTTGTATCTAACATAGTGTAGTAGGTCCTCAAATAACTTGATTGTTCTCAGAACTAGTCATATTGTTCTATCGTAACAATACGAACATTTACTCAGTCAGTTATTTCAACATATTCAGCCTTTCGCAGTACTCTGCTGGTCATGGGCTTCTTCCAACCTGTGACACAATATACAGTCCTCAACGTTCCACATCCAGTGCATTGTATTAATAACAAACCCAAAAATAGCACCATTGATATATGATGGACTCAACCAGTTTCACTATCATTTAACTTGTTATTCAATAGAATTTGACAATAATATTTGTATTTATTTTATTCAGAAAATAAGTAAACAAGGAAGTAGCGAGTCCCAAAGAGCCAAAAGGAAACCATAGTAATTTACGTACATTACTAAAAGACACCTGTCTTCGATAAAACCTATAGTTTGTTCCCCCCCATCACTTTCAGAAACCCATTTCTCGAAAATAGAACGGATCTTTTAAGGAAAAGGAAGACCCATAATAGAGGAACCCAAAAAAAGCTTAAAGTAATGACTTTTACGTGGATCTACCAAAGTACGGGTTTTTCCCTTTTCTACTTTTTCCGTATTAACCGTACTATGGTTACAATCGATGTACTCCCTGTCATTGAAGCTTTTTAAATGTTTTCATCGGGTCTCTAAATGAAAGCGTTGACTCAAAGTAATGAACAAAGTATTACTGTAATTACAAATGGTGAATTATTAATTAATGTTATGATTTTAGCAAATGAGAAGTTGAAGAATAGGGATCTGAAATTCAAAAGGTCTGTTTAAAGGATTGAGTTAAAAGTTGAATTTCAAACGTAGACTTTGTGTCTGCTACTTTTAAACTAGATTCATATCGGAATATCTCTGTGCCATCATGAATTACTCTTACAAATAATGGGTGGTGTCCTAACAGTGGAGACGGTAAATCTAGACTGATTATGCTGCTTATAATTTTAGTCGTTTGCCTTGCCATGGACTGGTGGCATGTTACTAAAAGAGTGATGGGCATGAATGCTGATGGATGTTGAAGGAAGAAAGGCAAAAGAAAAGATAAATGTATTCTTCGAGGATTGATATGAAAAAGAAGGAGTAAATGATGCCTTGACGTCGTGAGAATGGAAGAAAAAACGTGTTGCGCTGACTCAAAACTGTTAGAAGAAAATTATGCTTGATATAATATTAGAATACATGCCTAAGAGCTATTATAATTTATATCACGTCTCCATCGATGAACAAAATAAGCTAGATATAAATTATTAACATTATCGCTCAACACAATTTTACCCATATAGGCCATATTCCGGAATTTCGGCATTAAAAGCTTATCCTTTTACTCCGTATACGAATTAATGGAACCAATCTCGCTCAAAGTCGGAGGAGATTATAACTTTACGTGAGCCAGAAATGAAAGTTCTTTTTCGGATTTTATCTTTTTGTGTATCGATGGGAATAAAAATGTAATTTGACTTTTCACATTTGTGAGGAATTAAGGTGTTTACTGTTTAGGGTTGTTTTGTGATAATTTTAATTTGCAGAAATAAGTCAGTCTTAAAAAGCGGATTTGTGAATGGCCTTACGTTCTCTTGTACCATTGAAAGTCTGTAACAATCATTATAAGAGCCGGTTAAAATTAAATCTCTTCATAAAAGTGACGATAGGGTCTCAATCAGCAAGTCATTTGCAATTTAAGGCTATAGTCGAAGTGATGTTTTATAGTTTTTATTTATGCAAAATAGAAAAAAAGAGAGAAAATTGAATAATTTTAACTACCACACTACGGTCAAACATTACCCAGTCTCTTTTTACGTACACTCTCTTTTCTGTTCGTTGAAAGTTTTCTTTGTCTTTGCGTACGTATGGTGACCAATCAAGTTATACAAAACCAGCTAATGCGTATCTGTCATTATAAGGGACATCTATACAAAGCGAGACCATGAGATACTAGGAATGTATAGCATGATTTTTAGCCGTGTGTATGTACCATGTTACCCTAGTACTTAAATAGTATCCAGGTCTTATGTACTACCTCCAGCACGATTTTGAAATAAATAACGTCCACCCACATCTGAAGCTGTGAACACTGTGAAACAACATATTGCTATTAGAAATACTAGGTACTTAGGATGTTCTGAGCTCGCACATACCTAGGGTTGTCACACATAAAGATCAGTGTCCAGGATGCCAGGATAATTTTAAAACGTCTGTGATTTAAAAGTCTTTAAATTTAAATGTTTTAAATGAAATAAAATTTAAAAAATATATGAATAATAAACAGTGCCACGTGTATATTATAATAAGTCATCTAAAAATATATATATATTTAAAAAGCACGGTAGTGTTTTACAATAAATCTCCATCTGAAATTAAAATACTTTTTGAAAAACAAAATAGCAGTATAAAACATGATAGCAAAATTCAAAGGAAAGAAAACTGGTATTTTCTTCAAATGTCGAGAACTTCTATTTGAAAACTTTTTAGTAGATCTGGGAACCCTACAAATACCTACTTAGGTAAGTTAGTACTCCAAGGAGCTTGCAACTAATAGATGCCGAACGAGTAAAGTTGTATCCAGCAAGAGGTTTTGACACCAATAGCGGAGTGCAATGCCCAATTCTCATGCGTATCAAAAAACGATTTTCCACATATGTATTTGGAAGGAAAATAGGTTAATATATATAGGGTGACTGGTAATTAGTGTACGATGCTTAAACACGTGATTGTGCTCATGATTACAAACAACTTTTGTGATAACATTTTAAAAAGTTTCTTACACTTCACCATCCACGTGTGTTGAAAGAATTCACAAAATTTGTGAAAAAAAAGCAAGAGTAACAAGCGTTTTTATGGAAAAGATCCATCTTAGAATGAAACAGTTCAAAAAGATTGTCAGTGATCAAAAATCGTCACGACACCACCAAAAATTCCGATTGCATAAAATTCTCCATCCGCGAGTTCTCAGTTTACACAGAATCTGACCTCTGCAAATACACGAGTTTCTTTTTTTCGAAAGTGTATTGATGTGGAAATGGGACAAAAGACCTTCGGTTCAATTCAAAGGATAATCAAATAGTTTACGGTTGGAAAACATTTGCGTTTCGTACTTTTCGGGTAGCAGGTTTATTTATGTTCACAATACCTTCCCCGGCCGCTTTTCCTTTGACAGATCATTTTGTGGTTAATGAAATGGACCGGTTACAAAGAGAGATAAGTATCACGACGCAATTGACTCCTTCGGAAAGTTTCTTAATGAAATTCGGTCCTTCGAACGTATGTTTTATTTGTGTTACTTTCCCCAGGACTTTGTTGGGAGTTAATGATTTTGTTCTAGTGATTCGGAGTTGATATAACGTAATGATATTATCTTAGCTTCACGAGTCCCTAAAGTTTTCAGTTTGACTGTGAGCTCAGTTGGAATTAGTTTAGTTTGCGTTTGGTTTTTGAACATTCTATTTGGTCCACATTAAGGTTAGGAGCGAGACAAAACTAAATGGATAATGTCTTAGCAGCTAGTTAAAAACTCCAAGTCTCCAAGTAGAACACACGCTCATGATTCTATTACGACAAACGAGAACGTCGAAAACTTCCAGCATCAATTCCCGCCACGAAACGGCAACAAATTCTTTAGATTTTAAACCAAAACATTCCTTTATAGTCAGAAATTAATCTAAAACAGTAATTACACTCGCATCTAACGTTGTATGTGCAATCCGGGATAGCATCTGTTGGAACAATTATCTGTCTAATTACTAAGTTCACGAGTTGTGCGGAGTAATTGTGCAGAGTCCCTTTAAGTCCGGATTTGTTCGTATGATCCTGTAGTGTCCACAGAATGTGCTAATTGGAAATGGAAGAATAGGGGATTAAATGTGGAGCCAGTGGCGTTAGAAGATAGATACGCATTGCAATAAAAACTTATCACTATCTATCTCACTTGTATTTATTTTATATTTTCAGTTTTGTACAGCATACGTCGTGTTGCCGCGTGAAAAATTCTGAAGTGCATTGAAGAGCAAATTCAATCGGATTGTACAATTTCATGGAGCACGGATCTAGTCCTTGCTTTCTCTTTGTATGTTATTTTGTATTCAAAATCCAGTGTCAGGTTTTAGTATTTTTATGAAGTTGGGTGTGGTGTAGTTTTATTTACATTTTATTCTATTTTTTTTCTAGGCATTATTAAAATTGGTACTTACGTAAGAGCGTTGCAGTATCTTACAGGCCTTGTCTCGTTACTTGCATGTGAGGCTTATCAAGCTGGAGACAATGTATTTATTGTTTAAAAATACAGCACTTTGAACTAGGAATCGTTTTCGCCTCACACTGGTTTTTGTTTTTAACACTTCAAGCACATAGTCCAGAGGCGCGGTCGTATGCCACATTGGGCACCTGCTTTAACGGCACCTGAGTTAATGGCACCTGAGGTATTCCTCATACAACACCTATCGATATTTTTTGCAGGTGCCATTAGTGGAATAGTTTATTATTTACAATTTTATTCCCCAAACGACACCTAAGAACCAGTGGTACTAGTGTTGGGACGTTTATTTTTAATCCCCGACGCAAAAATAACGGACTTAAGAGCGCTTATTCCAAAAGTTGGCAACGTCGCAAATAGCTGTCAAATATTTACATGTTTTAATTAATTTGGCAATTTTACTGTGTACAAATAAGAAATATGGCTCTGTAGTGGACTAAAAAATTGATTAGGAAATGTAATAATTAATATCGTAATATCGAATATATAGTTTTAGATGTAAAAAAAGTATTTGGGAACTTGCCAAATGCCTTTTTACACCTGAAACGTTTACAACTTCAAATTTTGGGTTTTAATTGCAATTCATATTCAATTTTTTAGTGCACTACAGAGCCATATTTCTTATTTTCACACAGTAAAATTGCCAAATTAATTAAAACATGTAAATATTTGACAGCTATTTGCGACGTTGCCAACTTTTGGGGTACGCGCTCTTAATGCCATAAGCATTCTCTTCCAGTCAACCTTTGGGTGATGCAGAGACAAGCATATCAAGTGATTAAATGTATATTTTTTTAGTGGTACTGTTTATTTTATGAAATTATCCTTTTATGGTTTGTATTTCCTGTGTGTGTTAACCACAAAATATATTTTTTCCTTAATAAAAACATTAATATTCGATTCGTCGTGATATACTGTCAATTAATGTTAGGAGGCAAAACAACGTCAACTCAATTTTCGCACCTACACAAAACTGTAACAGGAAAGACGCATGTGGCCGATTATGTCCGTTCAATGCACATCTGTGGCAGCCTTCATCCATCGATGCACACGCTTATGTCACTGCTGTCACTGACTGACTGACCTTGCCTATTCAGTGTCCAGGTTTTACTTATAGCTCATAGTATATTGTAGGCATGTTATCTGCTGATTTGATTGTCGGTTTCCAGGTTGTTTACAATGCCTAGATTTTATGTTTTTTGTTGTTGTTGTCAGTTTGAATTGTTATTTTTCCTTAGAGAATCATTTGCATTGAAATTAATCAAATAGGCATAACGCCAGTATCAAAAAGTTGCAAAACTATTTGGTCCGAATTGAAAAATAATGGACACATTTTTTTGTTTTTCTAAATCAATGAATATTGATAAAGTTAAAACGCATCAAAACTCGGGAGTGGGGGCTCATGACGTCAGTACGCTCAAAAATTATACCTAGGCGTGACGTCTTGAGAATTTTAAAAGCTTCGCATCTTCGTCAATTTTAATTTACGTAACAAAAGAAAAAATACGGATCAAATATTGACGTATGCCACATTGGGCACCCGCTTTAACGGCACTTGAGGTAATGGCACCTGAGATATATGGCACATACGACACCTATCAATATTTTCGCAGGTGCCATTACTGTTATTGTTGATAATCTAACTGACGGACTAATTATTATTTTTCATCGTCTCCCCTATTTTAGATACTTCTAACTATTTGTAAATGAATAAATATTATTTGTACATCATTGACAATCATTTGTTTGTTATTTTTTAGTCAGATAGGCAGTTGCTCCATGTGGGAAAATGGTGAGACTGAAACCCAACCCTAACATGGAATGGTGGCCTTGCCTGGTGATGAATTTAAAATGCAATCGTAGGGTTAATGTTTTCTCTGTGTAGAAAGAATCAATGTAGTCATAAAATGTTTATTTTTTAATAATAATTTCCATTGTCCCTAAACCATAGAAACTCAAGGAAGTCCACACTGTTTACACATCAAAACCTCTCCGTGTCTAGTAGAACACGTAACGCGGTCGTTCTGCACCGTTCATGCAAATATTCAGTTGTCACAGGCATTCCGAATCTTCTAAATTACGTGCTGAACGTGAACTTTGCATGTATATAGCAAATACAATATAACAGGAATATTATTTGGTGAATTATGGAACTTTGAAATATCCCAAAGGAATGTTACTTTTTCGTTGTAACTAGATTTAGATGACCTGTTAATAAAGTCCAAATGTTTACGTCCCAAGTAATGAGGCAAGCCTATTGCCATCCATTGGGCACATATCCAAACTACTGAGATATTCCTGAAGGAAAAACTTTATAACACTGCCTTTTTTTTTTCGGATGGGAAAACATCAAATTACTCCTTCCGCTCTTGGCGGAGTGGGAGGGAGTGTCAGACTTTAACTATTTCTTACTAAAACCCATACTCCTCGCCCTTTATATTCCGGGGCCACGGTATCTCTTTCGAACAGATACGGCAGGCTTCGGCCCTTCAATGTGCTGACTTCTCTTAGAGGCGCGCGTGGAACACAAACGCGCTGACGACACAGCCTATCGGTGTACGGTGCCAGGTGCGTCTCCCGCGGCGGCTAGGGTGTGAGCTTTTCTCCCTCTCGCGTTCCGCCACCACCTTTGCTAGCATGACTGCTTCGCAGAAGGAGGTGACAGCTTCCTATTCCGTCTCGCTCCGGACCATGGATTGAACCAGATTGGACGCGAGAGGTCGCCGCCGCCGTTATAATACTGCCTGACCTAGGAATCGAACCCAGACCTTATGATCAGCACTCGGGCTTGGCACCACTTAGGTCAACGAGGCAGACTTTGACACTCACATAATTGTATGCATATCACAACACCAACAACAGAAAACGAACAAGATCCCACCGTGTACACGGATCTCATTCCCTACAAAATGTATACACTTCGCTCACATACAAATGCAGCGGTGCATACAATATCGCAAGAAAACTTTCAACAGACATGTGGAGAAGGTCCTTACGACTAGCTGGCGTCGTAACAGCTTGGTCACGAGATACCCGACCAAGTAACACGCCTTTTGCGACAGCAACTTTGAGAAAAACAAATGAAAATTTGCTGGATATATGGTGAATATTGTGCAAAACAGGTTTTTACACGTCATTAAAAAAAGAATACTAGATGGGGCCGGTGTTTTGTACCTAACTATTCTGAGAAGAAACAACCGAAACAAACTCAGAGGTATTTTTGAAGTCCAGACAATCTTGCTCAACTCACATGAGAACTATACAGATTAGTCATGTCTGAGATGGTGTGTTGAAGAAAGAACCATACAGATTTGAGTGGACCTGTCCAGTCAGTGCAAGCATTTGTCAAAATCTTGTAGCTTAACTTACAACTCTCCTTGAGTTGTAAGTTAAGCTACAAGATTATTCTCATATTTTATTGATTCTCAATGACACGTCGAACAATACCAAAGAAAGTACATTGGGGTAAACAATGACGCGACTTGCCATGGTACTAAGACGAAAGATATAAACGCTGCGATGCGTGTCGTGGAGTGAACTCTATTCGCAACTCCCGAGACAGTGAATGGGCCCTAGAACTAGCTTTCCGACTAGCTAGCCCCATAATGCTCATCTCTGAAATAACTATGCATGAACAGAACGCATATACAGCGCAACAACGGGCAGTAACTACAAATTGTTTGGGCCAGTATTACCATCTTTATTAGTCGAGACTCTGTGTAATTTGTCCGGAAGCCGGCTCTCATATTTCCCACACGGGTTTATTTAGGCAGGCAACATTAGCATAATGCTGCATTACGGTACCCGCAGCGTCCCTTGCATGGACATTTCTGTACATTGTTCCGTTCAATTATCCAGATTTTATACAGTAAAAATATTGGCGTTAATTTTCTGTAATTAATTAGGGAACTGTTGTATGTTACCGCGTTATTGACTGACGAGAATTATTGAAATTCTTAATTTTGCTAATGAACGTGCTACTTCGTTTTGCAATTGGTTTTTGCTGAGTATCTATTTATATACATTATGGCATAATTAATTTATTAATGACTTGCCTCTATAAATGACGATTTGAATATTGCTGAAGGTTTAAATCTGGATTTAGCATTATTTCTGATATTGCCAGACATTTCAATTCGTTGTTTAGAATAAAAGTTATTTACTTTTATGACTGAGAACAAAATTAAAACCATAGTAGACTAACTGCATCATGACAATACACTCTTCTAAAACGTGGTTTCTTTTTCCTTTTTTTTACCTTTTTTAATTTCACACCAAAGTTAAAAAAAAAATCCTTTAGATTCTTTTCTCCAACCCACCTGAAACAATATTGAAACACCTTTCTACACAACCTTCAAGAAACTGAGTACAATGTTCATTTTAGAATATTCAGCAAACATTCCGCTACTCACTTACTCAATTTTCACTACTAAAGCAACATTTGCTTAGTTTCAACCCGAAACAATATTAGGCATAGCCTCGAAAATGTATTTTCCCTTATAATAATTTCGAAATCCTCCCAAGTTCAAGTATTAGTTTTATGAGATAAGAAAACTAGAAAGTTGGAAGAGATAAGGACCTTTCATCAGACCCCAATATCCCTAATCTTTCTGTACTAAGATTTATTTATGAAACTTTGGATCACACCTGGTTTTACTTTGGTTATTTTAGAAATACAGGCTGAAGTCGAGATGATTCAATATTTTTTAAAGACGAGTTTTATCAATGTCTTCACGCCCACCTATTTTTCTTCTGTAAAGGATATGTTCTGTACCGTTTTTCGATGGGGTTAAGAAATAAAAACTGTGGATCACTCAGCAAATGGATTTTCTACAATCATAAAAACGCTTTAATATAAAATAAATAGTGCTGTTGTGTACCATTTTACTTTTTATTTTACAGGTGCTGAACGCGAGTTTTATAATGCCTGAAAGTATATGATTCACTGCAATAAACTAAACCAGAAAAATATATGATATTCTTCATGATATATTCTAGTATGATAGTGTTTTGAAAACATAATGCAATTAATTTTATTCGATAAATTAAAAAAAAAACACGAACTTATCTCTTAAAATTTATTTAAACGAGTTAAAGCCATACTAAAATACATGCGATCACTCTGAGTTTTTGGCAAATAATTTAATAAGCAACATATTACTATCATCATAGTGTTTTATTTTTAGTCCAATCAGTATATTTATTTGTACATCCATCGAAACCACTCATTTCGTACTATTACTGACGTAACAACCACTCTGTAGTGCACGCTGATTAGAACTGTTTTCTAACAGTAGGTATTTCAGACTAAGTTTGTACCACCACAAATAGAGTTGCTAATTTATCTCATGTAGTCGCCTTAATGACGAATAGTATTAAGTGCAGCCAATCTTACCTTCGTTTTACCAATTTCAACAGGAATTGGACCTTGTCTTTTTATGATGAGCTAGTCAAATACAACCATAGAGTAGTTGGGCAATAATGAGGTTAATAACGTCCATATACCGTCCACACATACATATTATTATGTGATGCGCCGACGCTCCACACTAATCATTCGCAAGATCACACCCAATCTTGCGTTTAAACGTTCAAATGTAACTTGTTGAATTTGTAGTAAATCCACCCTCAATTGCAGCGTACATTCAGTTTCATCAACAAGTATACTAAGGTCGGAACTATTTTCCCGCTATCCCATAATAATTATGGATTCTTCAAGTTGTAAGTGAATAGTTTGTGTCAAGCGAACTACTTGGATATGCTACTTTGAGGGTATCTGTAACGACTATTTGAAAAAACTACAAATAATAGCTCAGAGTTCCGTAGTACAGATGGAAAGCGATGCTTCACCTTGAAGATCGAACCGTTTGACTGTTTTCATTCAAACAAAAGTCTGGCTTTCTTATAAAATACAGCACCGAAATACAAAAAGATTGTTGAAGGATGTGATTATATTAAATTTAATCATGAATTTTATAAACATAAACAAGAAGATTGTTTTAATCATGTTCAACTTTTTGACTCAAATTAAACTGAACAGAACAATCAATCAAAAAACAAACATCCTTACAAGCGAACAAGAAAAACTCATACATGCGAAGCCATATGAAAAACCAATAGACAGAGAGCGAGAGAGGGGGTAAATAATCCGCCTCTAACTTTCGCAATATCGGCTCTTACGGGATTAATTCATATCCTGATACCATAAGTTACATGCGCGCATGAAAGTTTTATCCGTTCTGACGTTAACGAGTGTAGTTCGAGCTGATTTGACCTTCTATAACATGTGTGTTTGATGTTAATTTTATGTGGATGAGTTACTGCTACAGTCTTTGGAGAAGTTGCTGCTTTTAGCTGCGTTGTGCATCATTTTCTCTGTTTGAAGTTTAAGACTAATCCCTCTTTTTGTTGGAGCATGATTGAGCATCGTGTTATTAGTGCCCAACCTGCCCGCGTAGTATGACCACCGGAGAAACGAGAGAGACTCGACAAATCTTTTGTTCATCTGTCATTGTATCGACAAAATGACAGATGAACAAAAGATTTGCCGACTCTCTGTCTTCGGTGGTCATGCTAAGTGGGCTGGTATTAGAGTTTTTATACAACCCATGTCTGGCTTGGATTTACATGCCGTCAAGAAATGTATCTCTCAGGTATGTTTGGGTTCCTAACGATGTTTTCCTTCACCGAAGAATAATACAATACGCGCATGAATCCAAAAACTCAAAACTCAAAAAACTATAATATGCTTTGGCAGTTCGACAAATTACTCGACATGCCGACTAAGATTAGACTGACAGACGACTGACGAATCCGATGGCAAATGCTGGTCTATCACAATAAATTATACAAACCAAAGTGAGATCAGACGGAAGACGGAAAGCAGCATAAGGAATAAGGATCCGTCCAATTAAATCTAAACCGCACCTCCAATCTTCAAACACGCCGCCATCTCACCAAAATCAAAGCATCACTTCCCATCACAAATTCACAGCCGTTAACCAAAAATCCACCAAATTTCGGGCTCGAATGAGCACATCTAACGTTTCACATCTCTATTTAGCTGGCGGGCCTAATTACCATAATGCAACATTGCGACGCGCGACGATTTTGATTACATTGCCGCCTCGCACGGTGAATGCTAATACACTGTGCATACAAGAGCGGCATGCCATTCGGAAACGTCTATGATTGTGGCGTAATGTAATATGCCATTTTCTTGTAATGACTAGATGGAGTATTTGTCGGTGTTTTCATTAAGAGCTGGAGGTTAGGAATGGTTTCTTTGTTTGAATGCTGTTGTGCTGCAGTGATAAAAGTGATTGCTAAGTAAAACTTCGTTAGCTGAACAAAGCTACAGAATTGAGTACCTATGTCGGGTTTGGCAGGATTTATTTCGTTAGGCTCGAGCATTATGTGGGCAGAAGACGGGTTTCGTGCTATGAAAACTCACTGGATGCGATACACTGTTTGTTGTCAGGTGCACGGTTCGCGTTGGTTGTTTCCATGGAGAAGAACCGGCAAGAAACTCCATGGTTACTCTTTTCAAACATATCTACACTGAGTAAACTAACAAATTACTTGACATTACACTTTCACACCATAACACTGGGCACAATGAATCGGATACAGTTTCAAGACGTCTTAACTCCACTGCGATCAGACCTAGCCTGTCCTCCTCGCTCCTCGCTGTTAACGTCAGGACTCTGTAATCAGCACACCATGGCGGGGGTAGACTGGTAAGTAGGTCGCGTGATATCACCACTGGCGCGCTTGAATCGATCATTCGCCTGTCCGTACTCATGACCGGACCCGACAAGTATAATTGCGCTTTCATATTGTTGAACTAGAAAATATTCTTAAGACTTCAGTGCATTTTTAACGGTTAACCAATCTTACCAAGGGATATCGTATTACCCAGTACTAAATGGGTTGTGGAGGTCAGATAGGCAGTTGCTCCATGTAAAATACTGGTATTCAGCTGCATCCGGATAAACTGGCAACATAGTTGGGAAAAGGCTCAGCAGGTGATGATGACTTCAGTGTAATTTTAATGGAACAAAGTCTAAGAATTGCCCTCACTGAAGCCCTGAAAGAAGCCCTTAGACAGCTTTGTCACAAAAAGTGGCCAAGTGCGAGTCGGACTCACCCATGAAGGGCAAGTAACATAATATAAAAGATGACGTATAAAAAAAAAACTACTTACTAGATCTCGTTCAAACCATATTTTTTTGTTGTTTAATCATTCTCTTATTTTAGAAGTTACCGGAGGGAGAGGGGCACACATTTTACTAATTTGGAAGTGTCTCTCGCTCAAACTATTCAGTTTAGAAAAAAAAAACGATGATGAAATTATCATATTGTATGCTAAAAAACGAACAAGAAAGCAGACAAAGCCATCCTCAATAACTACAGTTTATCCGTGATTATGGTCCTAGCAACAGTGCCGAAATATCGGGAATTTAAAACAAACAGTAAACTTAACTGGTAAATGTCCTGTTTTCAGTGTTATTGCTCTAAAAAAATCTTACAGTTATATAAAAAAAAAAAAAAATTTTCACATTCAAGACAGGCAGATAAACGAATAACATATCTCTTACCACGTCCCGCGAGTGTCGCGACTATAGAATTACTGGCTTAGAGAGATTACGTTAAGAGGATTGTCAGTGTCAGCCTCCTGGGTATCTGCTTTATGATCACACTATTCGCACTAATGATATCTGAGAATATGGACGTAACATTCAACCATACTCTTTCTGAATGCGATTTCGAAACGTCATTGCATAGCGTTGAAAACGGAAGAGTTTGTGACTACACAATAACAGCCGCACTGGTATGTTCAAGGTTAAGTCGGATTACCTGTGGATAGGTGACCATCTTTCACATAACGAGTTTTCTCCGTGCCTCGGCGACGTTTAGTAGTTGGTGTCGGTGCTTATCATTTGACGATCTTTTACCGTCGTTATAGGTATAGTCCAAAAAGTCTGACAACCAGTGCTTCCAAGTGGTACCGTATCACTCAATACTATCTGAGTTGTGGAGGTCAGATAGGCAGTCGGTCCATATAAAATAGTGGTATTCAGCTTGCATCCGGTTAGACTGACCGCAATAAAGTTAGGAAAAGGCTAGGCAGATGATAATTCCGTAGCGTTGAAAAATCAAAAATGTATTAGAAAAAGGATCATAAACTAGGTACCTACCAAAAAGTTTATGAAAAAACTGTTAAATGCAATTTTAGAAATAGGAAATGTCATAGAGTATAGTAATACAGATTAGGAAACGCTTTGCAAACCATTTCCATGTTCCAGATCCCCAGAAAAGGCCATATCAAAGCCAGTAAAAACCCAAAAACAATCATCACGCAATGAAAATACTGATGTTCATTATTTTACGAATGAGCTCACGACCACTACATCAATTTAAAAGCATCCTTACCAGCCTGTAAAACGTTTAGCAAAGGAATGCAAAGATTGAACAAAAAAAAACTCGAAATTTAAAAGCACTGGCAACAAATAGCAAAAATATAAAAAAGAAACAAAATAAACCTGCGAAGTCTTTGTTTACTCCACGTTTACAACTAACTTTTGAGCTCAAATGAAATTGGTAAAGCTTTATTACATTCATTCCACCTGGTGCTACATTTTGCTATGAAAATGAGTGTGCAAATGAGGTCGAAAGTTGCCGGTGACACTACGTCCACAATGAAGTGAGGCCCGTAACTGTTGCGCGAACGGAATTAAAGTGGGACTGGATGAGGTTTGTTTTAACAAAAACTAAAGTGTTTTTTTTTTCTGTAGAACCGCTGAAGTGTAAGGAAATGCTTTTTGCGTTTAGCTACGAGCAATGAATTCCGACAGATTCGCAATACAATTTTGCCACCAAACTAATAAATGTCACAAAACTTTTAGACGTTCATAAATTATTAGTATTTTTATGACTACCAGTGATACTCGTAGCAAGGTACTTTGGTTTAGTTTTTGTTTTAGAATTTGACCGCATTTCGTCAACTGCAAATTCAATATTGTTTAAAATTGAATTTGCAGTTGTATAGTCTCCACTTATGAAGAAAAATAAAGTACCTACTCTGCTACTTTCTGCACTTTGGAATTTTTGAAAGTTCTCTCTTCTTTGAAACATTTGAACTGCCATGGGATTTGAAATAATGCGAATGGACTCACTGCAGGGTGACTACTACTCGTAATGCTTTCTGATACGGAATGTAAAACAAGACTTAAATTACAATAATGATATCATCTGTACAGACTTTTCCCAACTGTGTTAGGGTCGCCTTCCAGTCTTACCGGATGTATTTGAATACCCGTACTTAACAGAGAGCGACTAACTATCAGAACTCCACAACCCAGTTAGAGTACTGGGTAATACGATACTCCTTGGTAACCCTGGTTGTGAGACTTTTGGGGCCATTGACTACCCGGTAAAAAATACAATAATGGCATTGAGGCAAGAACGTTTCCATTCTCCATACGTCTACGGTAACGTCGACTGCATGTCACAGCACGTAATTAAATGACTCGTGCGGACAACTCGAAGTTTCTACAACATGCACTGTGAACTGTCACTGTGTACACTCAACACATCAGACAAGTATGCAGGCTAACAGCGACAACTTTGGGATCTAAGTTGAGCATGTTTTGAGAGTATACAACCTAATCTTTGGTGCCAACAGTTAGCAAAAGGTATAATTTAATATACTGAGAACTTTGTCATGTTATTATGCATTTGCTGTGCTGAGTAGACAAAACTGTCACTTCATGAGACCAGTGTGTCAGCAGATTTGGATTTAACTTCTAATATCTATGTGTCTAAAGCAATGTATAATGATTAATTAATAAAAGCTTGTAATAACTTCTTAATTTGCTGAGTTACCTATAATGATTTAGCAAAAACGAAAATTATATCAGCCGACCACTTCGACTGTTGACTGCCTAAATTAGGCATCAGTACGCACCTTTTTGAAATCAATTCTTTGATTATTTCTTCATAGATATTGGTCACAATCATAAAAATAAGTGATGGTGGAAATTAATTGAACATCACAGTCTATTCAACATATCGGTCGTGCAAAATGTTAAAGCCTGAATACTTGTCGCGCTGATGTCGGTTGCGAACGGTCGGTCGTGACCTCAGCAAGAACAAAATACAGCTGCCGGTCGCCGCTGACTTCAGCGTCGCAGTATGGTGCTATATTGAACGCAATGTATACTCCTACGCGACCGACCGTGCGTGACCGAACGTCAGCGTGACAGTAATTCAGGCATATAAGTAACAAATTAACAGATACATGGATGTACATACTTAACTCTTTTGCTGCGCGTACCACAAAACAATAATGTTGTTTCATGCCTACCTACCTAGCTATTTGATGTCAACCACCCTCCAATCGAAATTTTGCTTAAAACGACTGAAGAAACCCGGCTTCCATACAACCCTCAGAATTTAAGAACGAATTATTATAAACTTGATTATATTAAAATTTGCAAGAATCTAAATGATATAAACTGGGAGGAAGTATTTGAAAATTTGGCTGATGTTAATGAAATGCTTCGTATGTTTTATGATAGGCTTCTAAATATAATTCATATGCACGAGCCTTCCAAACCTACTTTTAAATATAAAAAGTATCCTCCCTGGTTCAATAGAAGCTTAATAAGAGCGTTAAAAGAAAAGGAAAAAATAAGATGTCGTTTTAAAATCTATAAGAACCCTAGGGATGATCTTGAACTCAAACTATTGAGCAAACGATGTTCCAAATTAGCGACGGACTGCTATAACAATTACATGGAAAACATAGAAAATGAAATCTCCAAAAACCCGAACCGCTTCTGGGCCTACATCAAGGACAAAAAAGGTGGCTCCAGCTCTTTTCCAGCCACACTGACCAACGGTACCATACTATCATCCGAAGGTCCCCAAATATGTGAAATGTTCGCGGCTAATTTCTGCTCTGCTTTTACTGACGCAAAGGTAACCCAATGTGAACCTGAGTCCGATTTTCTTCGTAATATGAAGAATAACAGTCTACCACTAACGGCACCTGTTATTGATCGCGATAGTCTGCTGAACAAGCTTAGATCCTTAGATCTTCGTAAGGGTGCTGGCCCTGATGGTATTCCGCCAATATTCATTTATAAGTGTGCCACCGCTTTGGTTTCTCCTTTAATGCTTATTTTCAACAAATCCCTTAGCTCAGGTATTTATCCTGACATATGGAAAAAAGCCAAGGTTATTCCAATTCACAAGAGTGACGAAAAGGACAACGTCAAAAATTATAGACCTATCTCAATCTTGTCAACCCTTGCTAAGGTTTTTGAATCATTAGTTTGTCCATACCTACAAGCACACTTCAAACAGTATTTAAGCTCTTCTCAGCATGGTTTCGTAGGCTGTAGGTCTACCTGCACTAATCTGGCGACCTTTACAGAAATGCTATCGGATGCCATCGACTGCGGCAAGCAGATTGACGTGATTTACACAGACTTTAGTAAAGCTTTTGACCGCATGCCTCACCATATACTTCTGTCGAAGTTATCTGCGTATGGAATTACCGGTACACTTTATAATTGGCTAAGGTCTTATCTTGAAAATCGTTTCTGCTTTGTCGCGGTTAATGGTTTCCAATCTGAAACCTACAGGATGTCTTCAGGGGTTCCCCAGGGCTCACATGTTGGGCCGGTTTTATTTAATGTTTTCGTTAATGACATCCCGCACTGCCTAAAATTCTCAGAGTGCTTTATGTATGCAGATGACCTTAAATTTTCTAGGCTAATCGAATCTGAAAACGATCAAATATTACTTCAGAGGGACGTAGACTCGTTAGTTAAATGGTGTAATGATAATGAAATGAGCCTAAACGTAAAAAAGTGCTACCACGTCAAATACACCCGAAAGAAGAAATTGACGGCTAGCGTATATCACGTGGGCTCTAACATTATCCAGGAGGCGGATCAAATAAGGGACTTAGGAGTTGTTTTTGACAGTGCCTTGACATTTGTACCTCATGTTGAGGGCGTCATCAAAAAGGCTTCTAGAATGCTGGGATTTGTCATAAGGAATGTTGCTGGTTTTAAGCGCAATCGGACTAAAATCTTGCTGTACAACTGTATTGTTCGTAGCACTTGGAATATTGCAGTACCATTTGGAGACCTCATTACTCCACGCACATCCTCAGGCTAGAGCGAATACAAAAAAGGTTTCTCTGGCACCTAGCCTACGCTAGCGGAATTGTAAAAAGGATACGATCATACGAAGCCCGACTATCTTACTTTAAGATGGTCTCACTGGAAAAACGTAGAATAACCATTGATTCCGTCTTCATATACAAGCTACTCCGAGGCAAAATTGATTGTCCCCAATTATTATCCAAATTTCAATTTCGGGCTCCTGCTAGACTCCCTCGTGCTCCTATTACTCCTTTACACCCTCCACTCCGCAGAACAATACTGGGTGCAAACTCTGTCGTATCTCGCCTTTGCAAATTGTTAAATAGCTGCAGTGATCTTGTCGACGTGCACTTTGACTCATATGCCAAATTTCATAGAACTATCAGTAATATTTAATAATAATTTTGATTTTAATTTTGATTTTGAATTAATTTTAATTTTGATTTTGATTTTGCTTTTAACTTTTAATTGTGATTCTGACATTGATGTTCATTTTGAATTGATTTTTACTTGAATTTATTTTGTTTTAATTTTAATTTTAATGTTAATCTTGTGTTTAACTTAAATTTTGACTCTAATTATAGTTTTAACATTTTTCTTGGACATTGATTTTAATTTTAAATTGCTTTTAATTTTGATTTTGAGTTGCTTTACCTGTAATCTCGATTACGGTTTTCATTGTAATTTCATTTAAATTTTGATTGTGACATTAATTTTACTTGTAATTTTAATTTTGTTTCAATTTTAATTGTATCATTTTTCTGTTTTGTTGTGTCTTTGTTTGTTTTGTTCTATTGAATTTTACTTCTGCTGTTAATGTTAGTTTTATATTCCTACACATAATTTTAACTTACACTTGTTAATTTTAGTTAATTAGACACTAATTTTATAATATAATACTTGTGGCACTTCTAATATGTTTATGGGGCATGCGGTGCTAACCTGTAAGAAATTGTTACACTAATCTTAGATAATGGTAGATAATTACTCGAAATGTTACAGTGTAAACAATTGTTGGTTGGCCAATAAAGGAAAATAAAAAATAAAAATTTGCATATCTGATTTGCTAATGGATTTCTATGAACGGAGTTATTTGTTATGTAAGCCTGCACGTGTAATGTCTCTAGGGGTAGTGAATTGAACGTGTACGGACTCAACGCGTTTGGACTCAACTGGGAGGTTGAAACAAATGGGGCACGGCGTGGTTAATAATTCACCTCTTTTTTTCAACTTTATGTGGTATTTTTTTCCTGCGTCTACGTCCCACTGAGGGTAAACATGTTAGCAATTGTTTACAGAGACTAATTTGCTTAATTTTGTTTGTAGGTATAACTATCTCAGCCGTCACTTTTGTAGGTCTTTGTCAGTAGTTAGGCCCACAGAGTTTTCTCAAAATGAAAATGAAAATCAAAGTATTTATTTCAAGTAGGCCAGTTACAGACACTTTTGAAGTGTCAAAACAAAGTACTGTAGTTGCCCATACCAAAGCGTAGATCTATATGGAGAAGAACGGGAAAGAACCTCCATGGACACTCTTTAAATCAGAATATAGTTACAAAAACACCTTGAAAATGAAGGGTTATCAGTTTAATCCTTAAAACCAATCCTTCTACCATCCAGTTTTCCACCACGACTTACAAAAATATTTCTATAATAATAATATTTCACAACTTATAAATTTTAGATACACAACCATTTATTAACACGCCAACGTGTTTCCCGACGAAAATTTTCAACTTTCCGTCGTCTAGGGAACGATTTATCGTTTAATATAGCTTCGCATAGCTGCGGCGAACCTTCCCAGGAGATATGATCTTACCTGACATTACGATGAAAACTATACAAAACTTAATTTCGTTCATATGTGGTGGGACGTGATTTAGAAAATAAGTTCTTCTAAGTTTCGCGGTGGGTGAAATTGTATGAGTTTTGGGTTTAGAGTTAAAGTTTTGTGTCGTATGTTGTTAAGGGTAATTTAATTAGAAGTTGGTTTTTCTTACAGATTGGATTCAAAGAACTCTGTGAACTTTGGCGTTTATCTGTTTTGAAAAAGTAATGCTGGAGAGACTGACGTGATTGACATTGCCCATACTACAGTCAAGCATTGGCAGACCACTATAGAGATGAACCGACGGTTAACAGGGGTGAATGAAAAAAACAACCTTGTTGCGCCTGCTTCACTATGTAGTATGTAATAAGTCTCTTCGTCGGATTGTCTATGATTGACACTTTCACTTCCTTTATGTCTGTTTTGTTGTATTCCAATTTTTTCTAAAATTTTTGAGAAGGTCATCTATAACTCTTTGTACGCTTATTTCGAAAAATATAAATTATTTTGTAAAGAACAAAAGGGATTCCGTAAGAACACTACCGTTAACATGGCACTCTTCGACCTACTAACAAACATCATACAAAACAGGACATAAATAGCTGTTTAAGTGACATAATACATTGGCTAAACAATAATAATTTAGTAATAAACCTAAGTAAGACAAAAATAATGCAATTTCATCAACGCAGTGAAAACCCAAAACTTAATATTGCTTACCAAGGCTATAATATTGCAGAAGAAAATCAGGCGAAGTTTTTAGGTATAGTGATCGACAGCAAACTGACTTGGAAACCTCATATTGAAGTTGTATGCCAAAAAGTCAGTAAATCTGCTTATGCTCTCCGTCAACTTTCAAAAAAAGTCAACAGTCAGGCTCTTTTAGCAGCCTACCATGGACTGGTTGCCTCTGTTTTGCGGTATGGTGTTATTTTCTGGGGACAGTCTACCGATAAGGAACTAGTGTTTAGAATGCAGAAGCGATGTATAAGGTCAATGTGCGGTCTTAAAACAACTGAAAGCTGTCTACCCTATTTTAAATCTTTAAAAATTTTAACTTTTCCGTCTTTATACATTTTGGAAACAGCTCTATTTGTAAAAAATAATCCACAATTATTTGAAAAACTGTCAGCAGTTAGAAAAAATCCGATACGAAGTCAATATGTAAACCAACTATGTCAAGTGAAATGTAAAACCGCACTAATGCAGAAAAGTTTTTTTGGTATCGCCCCACGCATTTATAATAAAGTACCTGATGTTATAAAAAATATGACTGTAATAAAGTTTAAAAGGGCTCTGAACCAAATTTTAATTGAGAAATGTTATTACACCATTGACGATTTCCTTAATGATAAATCGCTGTACTGATTGACAAACTATTATTATGATTGACATACATTTAACTATCCTGACATTTTATTTATTCTTCTTACTGACATACACATGATTCTGTTTGACATTACTGATGAATTTTTACTGCTGACATTTAATTTTTTTAATTCTAAATTTGTTCGGTATCAATACAATTCATTGATTTTAGAATTGAATATTATTTGCATGCCTATACGATGGTAGAATATGGAGGACTAATATTATATAAGAAAACATCTATGTACCAATTACCCATGTTTGCAAATAAATAAATGATTTGATTTGATTTGATTTGATTTGATGTCATGAGGCACTGTGAAGCCATACCCCGTCTATGATACTTTGATTATGTAAGCCTCGTGTAAATAAACCAAGTCTACTCAACGGTATCTTTCATTCAACCAACCAACGAATACAATAGCGCCGACTCCAGTAACATGAGACAAGGTTCGAAACATGATGGTGCATATAGCTGAGGAAAAAGAAAAAATGGTAAAGGATGAATCTAGAAGAGGATCCAGTTCTTCATTATCATTGAGGAGCTATCTCATTTTAACTATTTAAGGTAACTGTATGTTTAACTGTTGAATAAGTTCGATTTCCAGGTCTAGCAAAATATTCTTGGATTTTTTGCAGCTATGGCAATGTGCTCGTCCACAAAACTGTCTGACAAAAACAGTACCGACTAAATGCGGGTGCACTAAAAGTATTTCTCTGCCAATCCAGTCGGGAAATACAGGCGTGATGTTATGTGAATGGTTTTCCCATATTAACTCTGCCGGAACCATTATAACCCCTGCTATGATCAAGTCACTCACAATCTTGCAGCTCTTGTCCTATTTTACTTGGGGTTGATGCAATACGTTTTCTCCTTCAATTTTCTATTGTCTGACGTCACCGCATCATTTGCTCCTTTCTCTTTCCATACCTCACACAATCCATTCATCTTTTCTTTGGCCTTCCTCTCCCTTTCCGTATATCAACATTCATGTCTACTCGTATCACTCTTTTAGTCACATGTGTTTCTTTCCTTTTCTTCACATTTCCATACCAAGACATAGACTCCCTTTCATTTTTTCTGTAACAGGTACCACTTTCAAACTTACTCGATTGTTCTCATTCCTTACTTTATCCATTCGAGTCACTAATAACAATAAAGAACAATCGAATATCCCATTACTTCCCCCAGCCGGTATCAAAGAACAGCGGGTATTCAAAACATAGAAACCTCTTTACGGTTCATTTACATTGAGTTTAAGCGATCGTTACGTGGAGCAAGTGCTTCCGAATGTGGGCAAACGATTAATGAAAACGTTACGCTGTTTCACCAAACCTATATAGAACATTTTCGGTTTTACTCTGTACAGTTAAGTTAAAGTGAATGCATTAATTTTGGGTTATCTTACTCTATATGTATGTAGGGGTAAGTACAATAATTAGGATGATGGCTTTAAAGTTACATTGTAAAACGAGACCTGCATTTTCCAAAGAAGTAGAAAGAAACCAATGTTTCATCAGTCTAAGAATGTATCATCATCTGCTTAGCTTAGCCTTAGACTATGTTGGGGTCGGCTTCCAGCCTAACCAAATGCAGTTTAAAACAAGTAAGTCCATTAAATATTGACAGAGAAGAATTCAACCTTATTCTAAGAATTCGCCCATAGCTGGGGAGACCCAGCTGTGGGCTTCATAGGTGTCAAAAGTCACTTTGTCAAAAGACCTAGGCCCAGTTGGTTTGTTGGAAGTCTAATATTCCAATTGTTGGGTCTAGGATATGGCGGTTTGTTCACGATGTATTCCTTCACTGTTTTGAGAGCAGCAGCCAGGTAAATGAATCTTGCTGTAACTGGGCACAACCACAAAGGGCTGTCATCAAGGAATTCTTCATAGAAAAATCTAATATAATACTGTTCCAAAACTGGGATTCAAACTCAGTTTCTAAGATCGAACTTTAGTTAAACAATTTTTTTTTTGTTTTCGTCATGGCAATTGTTTAAACCTTAGGAAATTGGTGTTCTCCATTAATTGGGTCTCGCATCATAATTGGCAGTTGCGTAGTGTGAGGTGATTCTCATCGCTTCTAGTTAAGATGGAAGATGACCTCAACATGATTGGTTTGACAGGCTAGAAAGCAGCGGGCCTAAAATGGCCGCTTTAGAAGAATCATAATTTGAATCATCTTAAAAAATTTAAATTGGTAAAATGGACCTTATTGTCATAAACATAAAGTCCATTTTAATACTTTTAAATTTTAACGTGATTCAAATTATGATTCTGCTAAAGTGGCCTTTTTAGACCCCCAGGGCTGATAACACAATCACAAAATATAATACAGCTCAGTGATCGTTTTAAATAGTTCAAGAAATATTCGGAATAGAAAAAAACTCACCCAACACGAAACATATCAATTCAATCATAAATAATTTATACTCAGACTCATAAACTCGCAGGAAGTAATTCTGCAAATAAACATAAAATGCATTAACACTGGAATGAAAACAATTAGCAATCAAAAGAGTGATTATGTTCGTGAATACGGCTTTCAATAATAGAGTCGTGAATGGCCCGTTTTCGTTTATGACCGTCGTTAGTTCAATCTAGGGCATGCGGTCTGAGGCATAATATTAATTCAATTTTAAGACTAGTTCTACCTTTAATGTTTAATAAATAAATATAAATATCGCTGGACATTAACACACAGCGCCATATAGTGCCACACTAAGCAAGGCTTGTGTCGTGGACACCAGATAGTTGATATACTACATATATACTTTTTTGTTTGTAAATACATATTTATTATACATATAAACATCCATGACTCGGAAACAAATGTCCATGCTCATCACACAAACATTTGCTCCTACCGGGATTCGAACCCACGACCCTATGAACGTAAGGCAGCCTCACTACCACTACGCCATTCGAGTCGTCAAACCTGTTTTGCTGTATTTTATTCATACAAAAATTATATTGCACCTGAACCTACTTGGTACTTTCAGTAGACTGCCTCGTTGGTCTTGTGGTAGCGTGACCGTATAAGTTTTTCCATCAGCAACAGCTGCGGTGTATGAGTTTAAACCCGTGGATGGCAATAGGCTCGCTCCCAATAATATGAGACTTATACATAACTGGATAAATGTGGGTGAACTATAGGTAGGTACACCTCTGCGTTACCTTTCGGGGATTATAGGTTTGAAGTGTTTTTGTTTATGTTTCATCATCATCATCATTTCAGCCGAAAGACGTCCACTGCTGGACATAAGCCTCCCCCAAGTGTCGCCACATCGACCGGTCCCGTTCAACTCGCATCCAACGAATTCCCGCAACCTTCACCAGGTCATTTGTCCACCTAGTAGGAGGTCTTCCAATGCATCGTCTTCCGGTTCGCGGTCGCCACTCCAGAACTTTACGGCCCCATCGGCCATCCGTTTTGCGAGCAATGTCGGCACATTGCTCGCAAAACGGATGGCCGATGGGGCCGTAAAGTTCCCCACTGCCACTAAAGTTTGGCAATTCTTCGGGCTACGTCGGTAACCTTGGTTCTCTTGCGGATGTCCTTCTTTCTGATTCGATCACGCAAGGAAACTCCGAGCATAGCCCTTTTCATTACCGTTTGAGTGACTTTAAGCCTTCTGATGAGGCCCATTGTGAGTGACCACCGTTCGGTTCCGTATGTACCTAATCACTGGCAACACACCCTTTTTTTTTTTTTTTGGATTGGAAATCATCAAATGACTTCTCCCACTCTGGGCGGAGCGGGAGGGAGTGTCAGACTCTTACTGACTAAAACCCATCCATGTTCCTTCCTCGCCCTTTACGTTCCGGTGCCGCGGTATCTCTTTCGAACAGTCCCGCAACCCCGGCAGGCTTCGGCCCTTGCGGGCCCCTCTCTTCTGCTGACATCTCTTTGAGGCGCGCGTGGAACACGAACGCGCCGTCGACACGGTCTGTCGTCACTAGACGGACGGACGGCTAGCTAGCCCATAGCTTACCGTCCACAGGCCCGCATCTACGGTGGCCGGTAGCCACCACGTGGCCCCCGACGCCCGGTGCGTCTCCCGCGGCGGCCGGGAAGAGAGGCTCTCTCCCTCTCTTGTTCCGCCACCTCCTTCGCCAGCATGACTGCTTCGCAGAAGGAGGTGACGGCTTCCCATTCCGTCTCGCTCCGGACCATGGATTGAACCAGGGCCGGACGCGAGAGGTCGCCGCCGCCGATCGCCGCTACGAGGACACGGCGGTGCTCCGCCCACGCAGGGCAGACTTCCACCGTGTGCTCCACCGTGTCCTCCGGTCGATCCTCACAGTGGAAACACCCGGGCGTTTCCTCCCGCCCGATTCGGTGCAGGTACCTCCCGAAACATCCGTGTCCGGTGAGGACCTGCGTCAGGCGGAAGGTGAGGGCGCCGTGGCGCCTCTCAAGCCACTCCTCAAAGAGGGGACTTACCGCCACTATCGTGGCGTGCCCTGCACGGGGTTGCGACTGTCGCTCTCTCCATGTCGCCATGAGATCGCGCCGGAGGTCTGTCCGCTGAACGGCAATTTGCCGCGGCAGCGGAGTTTCCCCCCGGCGTAGTGCCTCCGCGCGCCATTCGTGTAGGCGCGCGAGGACTATCGCCTCCAGA
Source organism: Xestia ashworthii (assembly GCA_950022955.1). Lineage (NCBI taxonomy): Eukaryota > Metazoa > Arthropoda > Insecta > Lepidoptera > Noctuidae > Xestia > Xestia ashworthii. Next base: position 3,493,373 of record OX465555.1, on the reverse strand, counting down.
TCCCACGGCGGCAATCCGGCAAGCAGGCCCGCCGCCTCGCGGGCGATCGTGCGGTATCCACGGACCATTCTCACGGCCACCACTTTCTGGGGCGCGTTCAGATAGTGGGCGGCTCGCCGCCTCAAAGAACGCGCCCACACTGGGGCCCCGTAAAGGGCCATGGACCGCACGACCCCCGCGTAGAGCCTGCGGCAGGAGGCGTTTGACCCCCAAGGTTGGGCAGGAGCCGCCTGAAGGCAGCCCCGGTCCGTTCCAGCCTGGGGGCCAAACGTCGGAAATGCTCCACGAAGTTCCACCGGCTGTCGAGGACGAGTCCTAGGTACTTCAACGTCGACTCGACGCCGATGGATACCCCTCCTACCGTCAGTGTGGATCCCGACGGTGGCGCGTTCCGAGGCCCATGAAAGCACATGGCCTCGGACTTGTGCAATGCCACCTCGAGACCCAGTTGCCGGATCCTCTCAACGACTATCGCAACCCCGCGTGTCATCACTTCGGCCGCCGCCTCGTGCGACCTCCCCTGTGCCATGGCAACACACCCTGGTCATAGACTTGAAAATGTTCTGATGTTATTTAATAGTCTACGACTGCAAATTACTAGAAAAATCTGTTGAGAATCACTATTTTGTGTAAACTTTACAAACGTAATGATACCCTAGCCAATTAAAAAAAAAAGGATTGAATTACCTTAAACAATTGACGCCAAGACTGGTACACAAATTAGGTACGGGGTAAACCGTACATCGGTTAATTACGATGCTATTCAATTTTCGGCTTTATGCAGAAGCACACGTATTCCATGGAGCATAGACATCAGCTTGGGGAAATACAAGGATATTGACTAGGTAAGAGCATAATTATTAATTAGCTTTTAGCGTAATTTCAGCAGGTTGGTTGGAGCTATGAATTCGATTGTGTGCTTTGACGACGCCACTTCCACTAATACTCGTAGCATTAGTACAGATAACATTGTACGGTCGAACAAGCTATTTGGTTAACACTTTACAATGTAATTTGTGTGTTAAACTGTAAACCAAATAGCTTGTTCGACCGTACTAATACTATTAGTGGTCACAAGCGCTACCGCTTAGCGTGGGATCTTAAGACGCCTGCGGAGCATGCGTATTTCATACAAACGTAATACCAAAATAATTTGTAAATTAAACATATTCCTAAGGTAGTGTGTATTTGGGTACGTATCATAATCCCGAAAGTTCATAATACCTATGATTGAAATACCGACGTCCAAAACATCGAAATTCAAAATACCGAAAGTTTTAAATACCGATAGTCGTTATATCGCAACACAAAATACCGATGTTCAAATGTCCGAAAGGACGAAATCCCTAATGGACGAAATACCGAATGGACGAAATCCCGAATGGACGAAATATCGATGGATGAAATACCGATGGATGAAATCCCGAATCGATGAAATCCCGAATGAACGAAATACCGATGGATGAAATCCCGAATGGACGAAATCCCGAATGGACGAAAACTTTTATTTAATAGCCGTATTATATGCCCCTAAAAAGCGTAGTCGACGGAGCGGGCCCCTATTTCCGAGTGCAGCGTTTAAAGGGAAGCTAACTAACCTAACGGGGTAGTGCCCCAAGTCCCGATTATGGGGGCAGAGATACTTCCGTATGTTCAGTTGACAATAATTCGAGAGTTTACAATATCGCTAGAGAGTAACACGTTATATTGTAATATAACGTGTTTGACAATTTTACGGTGACATATATAAGCACAAATTTTGTGACAGAAATGAATCGCTGCAGAACCGACTCCACGTAGTCTTTTCTGCCCTACCCCTTTTTTTTTTTTTTTTTTTTTTTTTTTTTTCGGATGGGAAATCATCAAATGACTTCTCCCACTCTGGGCGGAGCGGGAGGGAGTGTCAGACTCTTACTGACTAAAACCCATCCATGTTCCTTCCTCGCCCTTTACGTTCCGGGGCCGCGGTATCTCTTTCGAACAGTCCCGCAACCCCGGCAGGCCTCGGCCCTTGCGGGCCCCTCTCTTCTGCTGACATCTCTTTGAGGCGCGCGTGGAACACGAACGCGCCGTCGACACGGCCTGTCGTCACTAGACGGACGGACGGCTAGCTAGCCCATAGCTTACCGTCCACAGGCCCGCATCTACGGTGGCCGGTAGCCACCACGTGGCCCCCGACGCCCGGTGCGTCTCCCGCGGTTCTGCCCTACCCCTAGAGTGTTATTTAAGCCCGCGTAGGCGCGGAGGGGCGAGGCGGGCCGCGAGCTGAGGAGCAGGTGGCTTTAATACTCGCCGCCGCGGCTGAGGCTGGCCGGCATTAGCCGGCCAGCAAGCCGAAGCTGCGGTGGTGAGTGTTAAAACCCTCTGCGACGATAAGCTCGCGTGTGACCGCCAGAGCCCCGCAGCGCCCGAGCCGTGACAGAAACCATGCCTGCTGCATGCTTGCTGTATGCTTGCTGCATGCCTGCTGCATTCCTGCTGCGTGCTTGCTGCATGCTTGCTGCATGATTTCTGCATGCTTGCTGCATGCTTGCTGTATGCTTGCTGCATGCCTGCTGCATGTGTGCTGCTTGCTAGGTAACTTTTAAGTGTTTTTACGTTAGGTTTACAAAAAATCGTTTTTCTCGGAAAAGGTGACAATTTCGGGATTTTGAACTTCGGGATTTTAAATTTCGGGCAAATGAACTTTCGGGACTTCGAACTTCGGGGTTTTAAACTTCGGGATTTTAAACTGTCGGGCAAATGAACTTTCGGGTATTTGAACTACGGGATTTTAAACTTCGGGATTTTAAACTTAGGGTTTATAAACTTCAGGATTTTAAACTTTCGGGCAAATGTACTTTCGGGATTTTAAACTTTCGGTCAAACAACCATTCGGCGTTTCAATTTTCGGGATTTCGTCCATCGGTATTTTAAAATTCGGTCTTTTAAAATTCGGGATTATGATACGTACCCGTGTATTTATATCGATTGAATTACAGAATATCTAGGTTCCCAAATATATATTTTGATTGGACACTGATTTTAACAAGAGCTATAAGAAAATAAGTTTTCTATAGAAAATTTAAATTCATCATTTCTCGTCTTTGCATCACTATTCTCTCAAAAACATATTTGGAAACATAGAAATTCTGTAATTCAATCGAAATGAATACAGACTACCTTAAGAATATGTTTGATTTACAAATAATTTTGGTATTACTTTTGTATGAAAAAAGCATCCTCCGCCGGCCCCTTTTTTTTTTTTTTTTTAGGATGGGAAATCATCAAATGACTTCTCCCACTCTGGGCGGAGCGGGAGGGAGTGTCAGACTCTTACTGACTAAAACCTATCCATGTTCCTTCCTCGCCCTTTATGTTCCGGGGCCGCGGTATCTCTTTCGAACAGTCCCGCAACCCCGGCAGGCTTCGGCCCTTGCGGGCTCCTCTCTTCTGCTGACATCTCTTTGAGGCGCGCGTGGAACACGAACGCGCCGTCGACACGGCCCGTCGTCACTAGACGGACGGACGGCTAGCTAGCCCATAGCTAACCGTCCACAGGCCCGCATCTACGGTGGCCGGTAGCCACCACGTGGCCCCCGACGCCCGGTGCGTCTCCCGCGGCGGCCGGGAAGAGAGGCTCTCTCCCTCTCTCGTTCCGCCACCTCCTTCGCTAGCATGACTGCTTCGCAGAAGGAGGTGACGCGTGACGGCTTCCCATTCCGTCTCGCTCCGGACCATGGACCTCCGCCGGCCCCTTAAGTTCGATTCCCGGGTGGGACAAAAAGTGCTATTGGGAAACACCCAATAGCACTTTTTGTCTTTAGAAATTTCCCAGTAGTCGTGCCTCGAAAAGTACGTTAAGCCGTTGGCCCTGCCCGCCTAGCATTACTACCGGAGAAACGAGAGAGACTCGACAAATCTTTTGTTCATCTGTCATTGAATCGACAAAATGACAGATGAACAAAAGATTTGTCGATTCTCTGTCGTGTTTACGATGGTCATGCTACGCGGGCAGCACTTGGTCTCTCTCCAGTCGTGTTGAATGGCATCCCATCGGACTATGAGAGTAAAGGAATAGAGAGTGCACCGGTGCCTGCATGTCAAGTCACAAGTAAATATGTCAAATACACACACTTAAAATAACAAAGTAAAATATAATAAAATACTGAGCCAAGTATTCATGTCAAATCATTCAATGTCACAGTGTATAAAAGAAAGGAATCAATAATAAACAAGCGAAGTCCCAAATTTAAATATTCACAGAGCAAATTTTGTTTTAATACATTCTGATTAATCGTGATTAAGATTAAGGGACGCCTCGTTGCATGAACATGAGGTCCTGGGCTCGATTTCCGGGAAAGGCAAAGTGCTATTGGGTTTTTCCATCAAGAATTTCTCAGTAGCAGCTATGGAGTCTGGATTGAGAGGAGCCCGATTGATGGCAATAGGCTCGCCCCTGTTAAATGGGTCTTAAACATAACTGGTGAGATTTAGGTGTTCCTATTATTACACTACTGCCTAACCTTTCATAGATTACGGGTGTGATGGTTTGTTAATAAGAATTGATGTTGTGTGAAGAAGCTATCATTATTGACAATTCCAGTCAAGGGACAACAATCAAGAGCCTAAAGTCATAAAGTTACACCAATCGTAGTTAAAAACATCAGATTACAAATTCCATACTACCAAAGTACAGTAAAGCACAGACAGAATCAATAAAACATCAACCGGGTCAGTACACCATTTCGATCGGCAGAAAAGTTCACAAAAAATATTGCCAACAACTTGTGACCCAGACTTGCCAGTATCGTTTTTTGACATAGCACATGGCGGTTAAAATATAAAAAAGACAATTTGAATCTGGAATCTAGAAAACCAGCGAAGCGTACAACCGATTCGCGATATTTGTGCAGTTGAAAGTCAGAAAGAAATGGACGGTATCGGAAAAAACGGACTAGTATAACTTTCGAAATTCGAAGTTAACTCGAGTGCAAAAATGTTATTTTAGGACCCCGGGCTTCGGTTTGAAGGAAGCGTTAAGTTAAGGGTTATGGGAAAAGTTACCACGGCTTGTTGGGTCAGTTAGCTTTATTGCTATCATTATAATTATCATGAATTTATTCAGTCGATTAACTTTTCAGCTGAAGTTATTCAAGATTCATGATTGAAATGAAATACTAAATGTAATGTTAAAGTGTATAATGTTTAAAGAATTGAATTGTAAAAAAAATGTAATTGTTAAGGCAAATGAAGGCAATAATAAATAAATAAACAATCAGCCAGGGTAGACCTTATATGAACCAGTGAATCAACCAGCAAAACCTGAATTCACTAACTCATTTTTCACACAATTTTTTTTTTACTCTTTCATTGCTGAAAGGCAACATAGGTACAAGTGAATAATTTTAAAATGGTAACCACGTACCAAATTGGTAGATGTTACGCTGTCATCAACCTGTCACTTCGCATGAAATGGTTCAACTCAATTTTCTAAATTAAAATTGTGATGTTTAAGCCAGTTTGCGTTACGACCAATAGTTTTTTTTACATCCATTTTAGGCTTCGTTTACGCTTCGTTGGAATAACCAACTTTTATTTTTTTCTTCAAGTTACAATCAAATTATCCAAAAAGGTTGTTGCGCCATTTTAATAGATAAAATATATACAAAAAAAAGCAATTAAGTAATTAAAATGTAAACTTATTGATTCAAAATCAACACTTTTTGAACGTCAAAAGATATGGGATAATTTCAAAACGCTCGCCATACGCCTATAAAGTGGCGACTAATATGTGGTCCTTCGAGCCGGATTGAACCAGTAAAACCCCAAATAATATTTTTTCTATAATTCCTATACCTACATAACAAAAACCTTACCTAAATTGGTCATATCTCAGGTAGTGAGCCCCCCCACCTTGAGTGTTATGAGTATTTCAGCAATCAATATACGAAATGGACTGACTACGTTTCATTACTATTTGGTAGACTAATGACTCATGTCACACCGATATTGAGGATACTTTCAAAAATTGTTAATGTTTGCACTATTTGAAGGATAAGTAAAATAATCTACTACTTATAGCTAGAAAATAATTAAGAACTGTTCCTTGGTTTATTGATTATCTGACTGCTTGTGACACAACGCACGACCTAATCCTATGAAATTAAGGCCAATTTTTCGTTTATAGAAAAATGTATAGAAGGATCTCCATCTTGTTTCGAGGTTTGAAAATATGTGTTAGCTTTTAACCAGATTGATGGCTTATATCATACATACCAGACTTAAACGTAGGTACTTCACTGGTAAATCGGATCGGACCAAATATCCATCCATCGTCGATCCTCCCAAACTTTCGCATTTTTAATAATAGTAAGACATAGATATCTTAAATCATCAACAGTATTCGGAAGTTATCTTAAAGTTCCTTTTAATGTGGGCCTATTGCCATCAACCGGGCACAAATCCAGTATTTTATTTTTATTTTATTTTATTTTTATCCATACTACACTATTTTGCAATGAAGCAGGAAAGGCGTTTGCACTTTATATCCCTGCTCATAAACTTACCCTGCATACCTGCTTACCATTTTAGGGTTACCGCTCTGATGACGGTTGCATGTTATTATGTGAAATAAAATAAGACTCAACCCTCCTGAATTAATTAAACGTACGCACATGCTTTGGCTAAGCATTAGTTATGTCAATGTCACACAACCGTTGTGTAACACTGACAGTTGCTGTCAAACTGACAGAACATAATATATGCCAAAGTGTATAAGCTAAATCACGTTTACTAAAGTCGCTATCGCACTCGAGTGAACGATTCGCCCGATAGACTGTACATTTCACATTGTATCATAGTTCGATGTACTCGTAAACAAACTCATGTTCACATGATACCGACCATCATTACACAGGAATAAACTTACATATGCTGCATTTTGTTTTTCGTTCGTTCCATATGCGAGTGAGAGATATAGAGTGCCGAACTTCAACATCGTTGGAGCAGTACATTAATGAATTAATTTCGTTTATGAAGTGAAAATTTCTTTAGGCGAATTGAGCACTTTTTGTGTAAACAAAAATCATGGAACTCGCGTGACCGTCACCTAACGCTTCGTAGCACTCGGATCGGCTATGAGTGCTACGGCACTTTTGACTTCTATCAGCAGTCCCCAAAGACTGTGTTTTTTTATTCTGTTTCATTTTGTGCGATACAAATGAACGAAAGTAAACCGTCTCCTTTACCTATTCCCTCTCAATATCGCAGTGAGTGCATAACTTTCACTGGATGATATATTTGATAAACCCACCCCCCACCGCAAGCGAATTTACTTTAATTGAAGGGACCCGCGTTCCGTCTTTCAAACGGGGTGTTATATTTCAGCTGGACATATGGATCCCTGTGTGTAAGTGAATGAGTATTTGAGTGATCATTGTCATTACTTTGGCGATGTGTTTTCTGGTAGGTATAGCAGTCTAACGCCATTTTTGTATAAGAATAAGTGTGAGGAATCGAAACAGGAATGAGTTGAACTAGCATAGAACTGGAGTTGTCACATATCTCACAAAATAAACAAGGCGCAGTGACAATCACACTAAATCATAAATGCGAAACTTTGTTTGCTTTCACGCTATAACTACTGAACGGATTTGGATTAAGGAGGGTGTTTTTTATCCAAGCAGTATAATCCCGTGGGACAATTATCGATCTCCAGCTGGGTGAAGCCGCGGGCATAATCTAGTAGGTCATACCGATGACCGTTGAGGTAGACATGATCATGCAGTGTCGAGATTGCAAAGCAGCAATCGCTCTAGGCAAGTTAGAGTGACGATCTTCGCAAGGTGGTTGAAAGGAAACTGGACAAGGGTTGAGTTGAACGGACGACAGAAAGAGTGACATATGTCCAGCAGTGGATTTGAGAATGTGAGAAACAAAATATGACTCATTCAAACTAGTTTTAACCAATTTGAAAGAGCGTCGAGCAAACCAATTACGTAAAAATTTCGTGAAGACAGCTTAATAAATCAGACTGTAGACCTGATAAATCATTTAAGCCCCTGATTAAGCTTCTCAATTAAAAGTGAGGGGGTATCAAATGAGCTAAAGAACTCAATTAGTCGACTGAGCACCGTGAAATGCCAACACGCTGCGAATATGGGGTGAAACAAAATACGAATACAGTATGTTCCGTGAATCTTATCTTTTTGAGCAGGTTTTTAGTCAATATTTTCTCGTGTATTTTAACTCTGTGCTTGATTAATATTGTAATTTTACTGTTAACACAGTGGTGTACATCGATGTTGGGGAACTTTAATATACAAAAATTGCAAATTGGGTGAAAATGCGTCTCTTCCTTGCAATGTTCTTTTGTACAGTAACCATAGATAATACTCTTTAGATGACATAAGTGACACTGACAGATATATTAAAAATGGCCTCTGGGCCCTTGTCCACTACAAATAAACTCAAACTCAGTCGCCCAAAGTGGTAAGAAGGGGTAAAAATTTTACTTGTCTAATTATATTTAAGTCCAACAGGTCAATTGGTTTACATATTCCAGACTGTCAAATACTGGAAATATAAAGACTTCTAGCCCTAAGCAGTAAACAAAGACATGTTACTATAAGCTCTCTTTGGTCTTGTCTAGTCCACTAGAGGCACGTAAAACTAAAATCACATAAAAATAAATAATAAACCCACCGCATCTACTATAATTCTGTACCATCAAAATATTACGTCATCGAAACCGGGGCTGAGCCCAAAATAATTAATTAATAACCTCGACTCCGGCACTCCGGATCGATTAGGCAAAAGTTTACCTAATTGCCTCCTAACTTGCCGTAGATCGCGTTCAATTTGTTACTCGTTCCATTTCATTCTTAATTCCGTCCGATCAAGAAAGTCTTAATTAATTGATTTTTAATCAACTTGATTATTTTTGATTGTTGGTTAACGTTTTGTTGGTGTTCTATGCGGAATTGAGAATATGAGGTAAAAAAAGATAATAATATATACTTACGTTGGTATACACCTAGATTAAACTCGCTTTAAATCGTGTTTAAGGCGCCTATACGAGCTAAATTAGCAACTCTATTTGTGGTGGTTCAAACTTCGTTTGAAATGCTGTTAGAATAAAGTTCTAATCAGCTTGCACTACAAAGTGGTTGTTACGTCAGCCACTGCGGGCCAAATAGCGCGAAATGAGTGGTTTCGATCGATTTACAAAAAAACTATTGATTGGATTAAAAAACTAAAACAGTATCATGCTAATATATTGCTTGTAGAATTATTTGCCAAAAAATCAGAATGATCGCATGCATATTAGTATGTTTTCTATTGTTTGAAAGATATTTTAGAGGTAAGTTCGTGATTTCTTTTTATCGAGCCACATTAATTGTATTATGTTTTCAAAACAGTATCATGCTAGCATATATCCTGAAGAATATCATATATTTTTCTGGTCTTGTTTATAGCAGTGAATCATATACTTTTAGTAATTATAATACTCGCGTTTAGCTCGTGTAGTCGCCTTAAGACATTGGGACATGGGATAGATTGGTTGATGACGTAAGACAATATTCAAGATTCTTTGTTGATGGTACACTATGGACTAATAAATAAAAAGGTGATGACAAACATTTAGAAGCGACAAGCATAAGTTGGTAGTGAACGTCATACATAACTAAAATCTATATTATACATATAATAAAATCGTTGAGACCAAAAAATCTGTACATTGAAGATTAAAAAAAATCCCCCAGGGTGACTTAAAATAAGTAACTGAACATATTAAAACCATTTTTTGTTTGTTTGTTTGAACGCGCATCATGTAAAAACTGCTGGACGGATTTTGATAAAAACTTCACTAATCTGTTTAAATAAACTCAGAATAACATTTAGGCTATAGAAATTATGTAAAATTTTGGAAAAAGGGGGTGAAAAGGGGGGGTAAAGTTTGTATGAAAAAGTTTTTTAGATTGTTCTAGAATCATGAAACTCAGAGTAAATACTTATTATTAAAAATAAAGAAATACCTGTTTCAGCATTTAAAAAAAAAATCATCCAGAGACGTAAAAAAGAGGGTTTTGTGTTTAAAATTAATAAACTTCATACACCTATAGAACAAAATCCAATGAAGTATAAACCTTTAAAAGTTGCTGTAAGTACTTCAAATCTAATACAGGTAAATTTAATTTCTCTATTTTCTTGAAATTTGATTTTTGAAGTGAATACGCCCAAAATAGCGGAACTCAAGATAATCGGCTTTCCTCGGTATAAGTAGTTGGTAATACAGGGTGGAAACGGTAAACGGGGCAGTAAGGGGAACTGCAGCTACACGAAAAAGGTCTTAGAAACAATCCATAATTTTTTCGCTAAATGTTGATCCCCATTCACAGATTTAATTAAAAAATAAAGTACAGTTAGCAAGAAAATTGCCATTTTACATAAAACAATTTTTTTGATGCCAATAATGATAAACCTTAACCGTTGCAGCTACATGAAAATGGTCTTAGGAAACCATCCGTAATTTTTCGTGAAATTTTGATCCCCATTCACAGATTAAAAAAGTAAGTACAGTTAGCAAGAAAATTGCTATTTTACACAAAACATTTTTTGATGCCAATCGATCCTGTTTCTAATACGCAACGGTTAAGGAAGCTCCCCTTTCTGCCCGGTTAATCGTTTCCACCCTGTATTTACAAATAAAATAATACTACGAAGAAAATGTAGACTATACGAATGTACATCAGACATAAAGCCCGAAAAGTTACAAATACAAACGAGTTCAAATCCTACTATCTACAAATAATAAAAATGCTTTGTCCTGAAGCACTGTGATGGATCAACGCACAACCTTTACCGCAGATTGTAGAAACCTGAAGCTTGAAGGGTGTATTTCTTGTATAATAATTTCAGAAAATCATTTCTTATCGTATGCCTTTAATACGATAAGAAAGGATTTTCTGAAATTTTACCCCTAAGGGGGTGAAAAGGTGGGGGGGCAAAGTGTATGAGACAGCGCTATACATAAAAAAAGGACATGATACTTTAGGATGGTCACACTGAAATCAGTCTAATTGTCACCGCAAACCCATTATTACGTGCTCTGTTTGTACATGTTAAAAATATTAATACAGTTCATTTATAAAGTAAAAAACTTGTGTTTACTCTTATTACCAGCGTCGAGTATAACATAAAATGGTCCTTCGTAAGGAAAATGTACTTGCAAGGGCTCCGTGAAAAAGTGTTCGCGCGTGTGTGACTCAACAAAAATCCAGGCGCCATTTTTAAAGCTCGCGACAAAAACCTAAAATTACAGGACTTAAAGTGAGTGAGAACTATTTGGTGATTACTGGACAATAAAAAACTGTTTAAAAACAACAATAACGTGCAGCGAAAACTATATTTAAAGCTGTCGCAAAATTCGTCTCAGCACACACAGTGTAGTGTACGAACTTTATACCAAACGTGGTTCTATTGCGTATCTATACATATGCAACATAAAAAACTATAAGACTAGATTCGTCTGTTCTATAACGGGACTAGTCCGAACTTTATAAAACATCCAAAAGGTATAAACGTTTACCGTGGTAAAAACATTAAAAAGTGTTGTAAGACCGTTAGTAGTGTATTTGTCTACCACTAAATTTCGCGTTCTCAACTGTTATCTACGTAACAAAGTTCCTTCAGTAAAATCATACGTTATCATCCATCATTGTTCGTGAAGAAAGAAGAAATTTCGTCGTCCATTTTGTGCATCTCCAGTCTACAGGCTCCATCTACGCCACGTCGTCGGCAAGGTCATCGAGTTGCAGCGCATCGTGTTGTCTCTCACACCATCTATAGGAGTGAGAAGAACCGTCCGAGTAAAAAAAGGACAGCACTACATTTGTCTTCCTACTTTTATTCCATCAATAGAAATAGCGGAACATGCAGATGTGCCAAGAAACTGGCAACACTACTTACCGTAAACGAAAAATCGAGTGACAGGAGTGACGGAGACAGCAAGAAGAAACCTAGTACGAGAAAAAGAGAAGATATTGAGTTCCAGCCGTTGCGGTGGTACCATTGATATCCAGTTTGTTCGACTGAGCGAGACAATAAGCGTCCATATATGAGCAACCTACAAGTGGAAAAGAGTAAGGATTATTGGCAACGACGACGTGAACGTGAATCGGAACGCACCAAACGCAAGCGCTGGAACGGACGACGCTAACTTGATTCTCTTCACATTTATCCGCCATCTTGTGCTGCGTACTTTGCGTATTTTATATTTGTAAAAAAATTTTGTATCATTGTGCAAAAACTGTTTTACAATTCCCAAAATGACGGAAAAACTACAGCGTCTTATTATAGCACGAGGACAAGCGAAAGGAACAATTACAAAAATGTTTAATTTCACACAAGGTGATAAATTTAAAACTTGTGAACGTGAAGTGTTACTTACAAGAAAGCAAAGGCTAATTGCTGCCTTTCAAGAATATTGTACTTTAAACATTGATGTGTTGGTTTTAGACCCAGAAAATGATGAAGATTTCTCCGAGGTGGAGGAAAAATATTTAGCTGCGTTAGCCAAATTTGAGGCTAAACTTGTAATAGTCCCAAAAGAGGAACCGTCCATTGGGACGCAACAGCGTCTTCCACGCATAAATATTTGTAAATTTAGCGGCCAGGTAGGCAATTACATTGATTTTATAAACCTTTTTAGGAGTATCATAGACTCCAATTCTCAATTGTCTTCAAGTGACAAATTTTATTATCTAAAGTCCTATGTAGAGGGCGAAGCTGCTGATCTTATCAGACACCTATCGTTGGACGCAGAAAACTATAAGGTAGCGTTACAGCTTCTAGACGACAGGTACAATAATAAAAACAAGATTGTGAACTTTCATATAAATACCATTTTGGATTTGAAACCTATTAAAAGATGCACTTCTGCAGAACTAAGAGAGCTTATCTCACAAACTAGGCAACATTTAGGTGCTCTAGAAAACATGAAAATTCCCACTAAGCAATGGGATTTAATAATAATTTGTATTTTGCAAAGAAAAATTGATCAGTATACACTTAGATCTTTCCATTTGGAACTAAAAAATGATACACCTGACTTGAATATGTTTCTAAAATTTTTAGAACAACGTGCATCAGCCTTGGAAACAGTTGCTGAGAGTAGCAGTGCGCAAGCATGTCATGGGAGCAGCAGTACAGTGAACACCAATCGCAGGGCAAGTTTGGCAACCACAGCAAAGACAGGTACCCCGCTTAAATGTAAGTTTTGTGATGCTAATTATCATAAATTGCACCAGTGTGATAAGTTTAAGCTAGCCAGTTTGTCTGAGAGGTTTCGGTTTGTCAAAAAACACAATCTTTGCCATCTATGCCTGAGAGGTCATACGGATAAGTGCACCCTAAGCTTCCGTTGTACACAGTGTAAACAAAAGCACAATAGCTTGCTCCATGAAGAAAATGCTGATGAGGTTTTAAAACAGGTTGCGCTTTCAATGAGTAAAAATAATGATATTTTGTTGCCTACTATAAAGGTTAAGTTATTCGATAAAAACGGTAAGGAAACAGTGGTGAGAGCGCTTTGCGATTCAGGAAGTCAGGTGTCATTCATTTTATCAGAGCTTGTAGATGACATGAGCTGCAAAATAACTAACAAACCGACTTCTATAAGCGGTATTTGTGAGGGCCAAAATAAAATAACAAAACAAGCAACTTTGCAAGTTTATTCCACAACTAATAATAATACTTTAAGATTAAACTGCTGCGTTGTGCCTAAAATTACATGTGAATTACCACAATTCCAAATTGATAAAAATATTATAAAGGTGCCTTCACACCTAACCCTTGCGGACCCCAATTTTTATGAAAAAGAAAAAATAGGCATGCTGTTGGGCTGCGACATTTTCTTCGATATTTTACTTCGAGAGCAGTATCCTGTTGTTCCTGGAGGGCTACATCTGCAGAACACCGCCTTCGGCTACATGGCAGCTGGCAAAATACCGCACACTTCTACTTCAGATCCAGTGAGTAATTTCGTAAGTATAATACCTGAAAGAAAAAGTGATTCAATTGAGTCTCTAGAGAATACTATGAACAAATTCTGGAAATGTGAGGATGTGCCTGAAGTCTTCACAGAGGCTTCTACAGAACAGGAGCTCGCTGAAAAAGTGTTTGTCGAGTCTGTAGTCTTAAAAAATAATAAGTTTGAAGTAGACTTACCTTTAAAGCAAAATTTAGAGGACATTAATATGGGTAACTCTTTGTCACGCTCACTGCAACGATTTCACAACCTGGAAAAAAGATTTAAAAAAGATCCAGCGTTATTTAGAAAATATAAAGACTTTATCAATGAATATGTAAGTTTGGGTCATGCAAAATATGTAGAATTGGAAATCTATGACTTGGAGTCGGGGCAGGTCTACTTCTTACCCCACCACCCTGTTATAAACGAAAATAGTCAAACGACCAAACTAAGAGTGGTGTTTGATGGCTCCATGTTTACCAATTTAGGTTTTTCATTAAATGACATGCTGCTTAATGGACCTTGCATACAAAACGAGTTATTTAATATTCTCATTTTATTTAGATTGCATAAATTCATTCTAATTACAGACATTCAAAAAATGTTTAGGCAAATTAATATTAACCCTGAACAATGTTGTTTGCAAAATATTTTGTGGAGGGACACGCCAGAAGAAAGCATAAAATGCCTACAATTATCAACAGTGACTTATGGGCTAAAAAGTTCCACTTTTTTGGCCACAAGGTGTCTTGCTGAGTTAGCTTACAGATATAAAGATCAATTCCCATTAGCTACACCTATTTTGCAACAAAATACGTATGTTGATGATATAATTTTTGGTGATAATAATATTGAGAATTTATTAGAGATGAAAAAACAATTAATTGAATTATTAAAACTTGGTGGATTCTCTTTACATAAGTGGAGTACTAATAATGAAGAGCTACTTAATGATGGCTCATCAATATCCCAAAAAGAAAAACAATTGGACCTTTGTAAAAGTGAGACCCACTTTGTTAAAACTTTAGGCATGACATATGACATGCAGACAGACACTTTGAATATTTCTAGCCCTCAACTTGAGTTGTTAGAATCCTACACAAAACGTCAAGTTCTCAGCTTTATGAGCAAATTATTTGACCCTCTAGGTTTAGTGGGGCCAATTGTTGTTCTTGCAAAAATAATTATGCAAAAAACATGGCTTGCCAAGATTAACTGGGACACACCCCTTCCCTCTGATTTAAATAAAGAATTTAAAAATTTCATTCAAAGCTTAATAAGGATGGGCACAATTAAAATTAAAAGAAATATTGAAACTTCAAATGCCAAAATCGTTGAACTTCTGGGATTTGCTGATGCCTCAAGCAAGGCATATGGATGCAATCTGTATTTGAGAGTTATTGATAAAAACAATCAAGTACAGACGGCGCTGCTTTGCTCAAAGTCAAGAGTAAATCCAATAAAACCACTCAGCATTCCTCGCCTTGAATTAAATAGTGCATTGCTTTTGGCAAAATTAACTAAAAAGGTTTATGAACAATTAAACAATTCTAACATAAAGATGTGTGTACACTTGTATCTTGATTCCCAGATTGTCCTGGCTTGGCTCAAAACACAACCAGAAAAATTGTCTGTGTATGTGGCTAATAGAATAAAAAGTATTATGAGTTTAACGGAAGGCTTTGAATGGTCTTATATCAACACAGCTGAAAATCCAGCTGATTATGTGTCAAGGGGTTTAGAAGCACATTTATTGCAGGAAAAAGAAGTCTGGTGGAACGGTCCAAACTTTTTACAGGATCCTTCTTACTCTCACAGCCAAAAATGTGAAGTCCCAGTGGTGGTACCTGAAATGAAGGCTGCCAACACTGTGACAATCAATCCTGACCAAAATTCATTTGACTTAATTTCAAAATATTCAGATATAAATAAATTAAAAAGAGTAGTAGCATACATATATAGATTTTACAATAATTGTAAACTACAAAAAGAAAAAAGAAACTTTGGTCATATTTCATGTAAAGAATTAAACTTTGCACTAAATAAAGTAATTAAAGTTGAACAAAGCCAACATTTCTCATCAGAAATCCAATCTTTATTAACTAATCAACCTGTTCAATCAAATTTAAAATCTTTAAATCCATTTTTAGATGGACAAGGTCTTCTTCGTGTTGGAGGTAGGCTCCAAAATGCTAATTTGCAGTATAATCAGCAACATCCAATTATTTTGCCAAAAAAGTCAATACTGACTGATCTTTTAATCAGCAATGAACATAGGCTACTTTTACATGCCAGTCAAAAATTAATTTTTGCTAGTTTATCCCAACATTTTTATTTAGTAAATGGCATTAGAGAAATAAAGCGTGTCATACATAAATGCATAACTTGCTTCAGGTTGAAGGCAAAGGCTGCAGAGCAACTGATGGGCTCTCTCCCAGCAGATAGGGTAAATCCTTCAAGACCATTTCAAAAAGTTGGAATAGACTATGGGGGACCATTTTCAATAAAAATGCACAGAGTTAGGAAACCACTAATATACAAAGCTTACATTCTCCTATTTGTTTGTTTTATAACAAAGGCTATCCATATTGAGTTAGCATCTAACCTAACTACTGAATGTTTCCTCCAATGTTTAAAAAGATTTATTTCACGACGTAATAAGCCCTCTATTATTTATTGCGACAACGCTTCCACATTCAAAGGTGCTAAAAATGAACTCAATGAGCTATATAAGTTACATTCTAGTAAAGGTCATCAAAACGCTGTGATAAATCAATCTTTGGATTTAGGCATTGAGTTCAAGTTTATACCAAGCTATTCTCCAGTGTTCGGAGGATTATGGGAAGCGGGGATAAAAAGCGCGAAATACCATATAAAAAGGGTAGTAGGGCAGCAAGTTTTGACATATGAAGAGTTAAATTCAGTTATAATACAAATAGAAGGAATCCTAAATTCTCGACCTATTCTATCCTTAAAAACAATTGATCCTAATGATATGTCATATTTAACTCCTGCTCATTTTCTTACAGGCGAATCACTTACTTCCTACCCAGATACTGATTTGAATTTCATACCTGTAAACAGACTAAGTTTCTGGCAAAAATGCACACAAATTACACAAACGTTTTGGAAAACATGGTCAAAACAGTATCTTACACAGCTGCAAAACCGCCCAAAATGGCATAAAGATGTTCCCAATATTGAAATAGGATCCTTGGTAATTTTAAGAAATGACAATACATCTCCTCTTTCATGGCCTATGGCAAGAGTAGAGTGCACATATCCGGGTTCAGATGGCAAAGTTAGGGCATTATCGGTTAGAACTAGCACTGGTGCAATAATTCGCACTAGTGTCACAAAGGTTTGCATTCTTCCCATAGAGGAAAAGTAATTTAATTTCAGGTGGTTGCCACACTCGCTGTGCTGATGTTGGTTTTTAGCACTTACTGATCACATTTAAAACCTTGTGTACTTAGTTTTTAAGAAGTAAATAAGAGTTACTTTTTCTAGATATAATTTACTAAAATTCCTTTTTTTAATTTTTAAGTTACTTAGTTTTTAAGAAGTAAATAAGAGTTACTTTTTCTAGATATAATTTACTAAAATTCCTTTTTTTTGGAGAAATGTTTGTTTACTTAAGTAATAGGTAATTGAGTTAGTAGTTACCTTAAAAATTTTTGATACTCATTTGTTACATTTAAAAACTTCAGAGGCTTGTATTATTATTAAGAACTTTTTAAGCCTCATAATAGGTGCTTAATCTTCAATGAAAGAAAATAATGTTTTTGTTAATTTTAACTTTAAAATGTCTTAAGTACTCTTACATAATTTCAAAACATACAGGGTGTTAATTATCATAGGGTAAGAAAATAAAACACTTAGGTATTATTTAAGTATTTAAAAATGTATAATAATGAAAGGTTTCATACATAACTAATTTGGTTAATTCCAAGCAAAATTAGGCTAAAATAAAGCAATTTAAACTTAGTAATAAATTTTGTTTAAAAAATTTCAGTTTTTTGCCGCTGGCCCCAGTTATGTATGAGACAGCGCTATACATAAAAAAAGGACATGATACTTTAGGATGGTCACACTGAAATCAGTCTAATTGTCACCGCAAACCCATTATTACGTGCTCTGTTTGTACATGTTAAAAATATTAATACAGTTCATTTATAAAGTAAAAAACTTGTGTTTACTCTTATTACCAGCGTCGAGTATAACACAAAGTTTGTATGGGAAAATGTGATTCCTTGGTCCAATCTACTTCAAATTTTGCTATCAACAATATTAACAGAATTGATGGACGCGTTTCGTATTGCACGTAAATTGATTTCAATGCATGTCTTAGGAGATTCACCGTTTTAAATAACTCCGCAGCAAAATAATGATCATGTACCGGGCGCGCATTTTCATTATGCGGAAGGATGTGTATGATGTGCTCTTTGAAAATTGTATTACAGGTGCTTACGACCCACTCTCTGTAACCGTTTCTTTCTCTTATGTGACGCAGACGAAGTTTTGCGGGTCAGCTAGTGCGTAAATAAAAATAAAAAAAAAAAAACTTTTCGGCTCTCGGTGGAGAATTGATCACTCCCGGTGTACCGAAAAAACAAAAAAAAAACACAATCTACTTTGGAGAGAGGCTTTTGCTTGGAAATGGAATAGTTAAGGCTAAGGCTACAAAAAAAAAGAAACCTAGCTAGTAGCATTTTTTGTTGGCATTTAGTTGGGCCACATACCTCTGGTTAGTTGGCAAATGCATACAATTGGCGAGCAGTTTGCGGGTTGGGCCCAAAACTGATGGCCTACGTGGATTTGCCTACGAAGGCCCAACTTGCGATGGGGCCAACGTGGATTTGCCTACCACCAACCAACCAACTACTACCAATGTGTACTACCGAGCTTGTAGTGTTGAACTAATAACCTTGTGTGAACACTATTAGGGTTGAAATAAAACCAAATTGCTTTCTGATCTAAGGCGCGGGTCATATACAAGTGGCGTATGGCGCTGGCGCGTGTGCGGGTACGCGGGGGGCGAGGCAGTAGCAAGTAGCGGCGCCACTTACTCGGCGCCACCGCCATACGCCGTACGCCACTTGTGTTTGTCCGGCGCCCAAGCTGGTGATATATTTACTAAAATTCACTCGAACCCAACCAAATCGTGGTAACACAACGATAGCGACTTCTAATTGGACTACAACGCCATCTATCGAGGTTAGGGTACAACTACTATGTACAAGTACTATGTCTTTGTCTTTTGCTGTGCCCGACAGGGTCCATAATGATCTCATTTTTCAATTTACCACCTAAGTTCACATTGTGGAATGCAAATAAAGTATTGAGTATTGAGTAAAAAAAAAAAAAAAACTTTTGAACCTTTACGATATTATCATTACGGTTTCGGCATGAACATACCGCTCACCAAGGACATTTAGTGACGGAATGTCCTTCTTAAATTATCCTTAATTTTCAATTTTGCACTTTGTTTACAATATAAACCATAAATCTCAAATATAAACAAAAATATAAAAAATATGTTTCGTAAATCTAAGAGTTACTAAGAGTTAAGAGAGTACTAGTAAGCTCATACTGGGTGTACCAGTATATACGTATCATCCCTAACAGGCCCATTGAAAGGTTTAAGTTGGACCGATGTAAGTTGTTATCATAACTTAAATCCCTACAAAAAACTCCCAACAGTAGGAATAGAAGCAGCAGGCCCGTCGTTAGTTGGCCCAATGTTGTTTTAGTAATTTAAATCCCTACAAAAATCTCCCAACAGTAGGAATAGTAATAGAAGGCCCTTTGTTGGCTATTCGTTGGGCAAATAGTGCATGTTTATGACAATGGGCCTATTTTAAGTTTAGGTTGGCGGAACAACTAACCGTCTGCCAATACATTCCCAACTGTTGGCATAAGGAAGCCAACGGCAATTGCTACTAGGGGCTTTGAGATGTAACGTCTATAAGAAGCTGCAATGTGATGGTAACCACTACTACGGGTACTAAATAGTTCTTAGTTCATGGTTCTTACAAAGATAATCTTCTGTCTTCGTAAGTACAATAACAGAAAATTACATACATACATTTTGTATTGTCGTTAATATTTTTTTAACATCCTATGTTCATCGTATGTCTGTTTATGTATGTTCGTGAAATATTGATTTCAAACAAAAAAATTAGAAGATTTAATAAAAATTGGAACTGTGAAAATAATGTTTATAACTGCCAAAAATAAATCAGGAAGTTTCCCCTTGGAATGAAGTCACCAATTTCCATTTCCATAATAATTTGACCAACCAATAATATCATAGAATATTTACAAAAGTACTTACCTACCTCCATCGACAACGATTTTGCTTTATTACTTGACCTAATTTGAACTTACGGCCCCTGAATACTCGTAATTCCTTAAGATCGGAAATTAAACCTGTTCATAATTAAAAGGATCTAAGAAAACATAAGAGCGGTGTGACTCAATGGTAACAGTACCAACTTGCAATTGTGTAGGTCGTGGTGTCTATCCCAGGTATGTATGTTGGGGTCGGCTTCCAGTCTAACCTGATGCAAGCCAATATTTACATGGAACGACTGCCTATCTGACCTCCACAACCCAGGTCAGTAAGATTGGAAAGACTGGTTGTCAGACTTTCGGGCCACTGAGCACCTTCCTGATTATGCTTGTACGTTGATATTTTTGTAAGAACCAATTTTATAATTTAAACTTAAAAAAAAAGAACAGTACTGGCATTATCTCCAACCCCCCACAACCATACTTCCACCGACTGAAGTTTGTGCTGGCTGGCATTACCTTTTTTTTTCATATCTATCTATTTTTATAATAGCCATAATTAGTTAGTCCGTCATTTAGATTATCAAAAAATATTTGACCAATATTTTTGCTTTCGTTACGTAAACTAGAATTGACGAAAATACGACGGTTTTAAAATTCCTAATACATCACGCCTTGGTATATTTTTATGTGAGTTCAGGCGTCACCACTCCCGAGTTTTGATGCGTTTTATTAATGTCAATATTCATTGATTTACAAAAACAAAAAATACGTATCCATCATTTTACTATACTCTAACTGACGGACTAAATAGATTTGCAATTTTTTGATACTGTCGTCATGCGTATTCTAAGAAAACATAATTCCTCTCCCATTTCAAATTCCTAGCTCCAATACGATAATTCCAGCGGGTAATTCTACCATGAGTGTTTCGGTGTACCTAATAAATTACTATGTGTAGTTTACGGTAATATACGTAGAGCAATTATGTACTGGAGCACCGCATTGAGGACGTAAATAATGACAAACTGCTTACCTATTGCTTAATGTAGGTACGTAGCTATAATTACATAATTACATGTCTTTGCTCTATGGTTTTAATTATGTTTACCACGATTTTTTTAATGTTCCTTTTTACTTTTGTTTCTAATTTCTTTTATTTTTAATCTATGTTCAAATGGAAGAGCCTCTATGATGGACGAGTCTGGAAAATCCTGAGCAGTTTTGATGACCTGGACAAAGTGACATTCGACTAATGAACGATGATGTCAACTTGATTTTGTTTTTGTGTAGTTTTTTTAAGCTATTGCATAGCTTCTATCGCGGGCCTTGAGCGTGGAGACCGAATCCAGAAATTCCGTAACGAAAATAACCTAACGAAAATAACCTAACACCCCATGTCACCCCATGTCAGATAATGACAATGACAAGCTAGTTTTCTTTTTAATAAATTGCCGTAACTAGGAGTTGTAGGTTGTATACATTTGATGTTAGACCTTCTTTGTAACCATTTTTTATCAACTTATGCAATTATAATTATTTATGTATTTTATTTTTCGCTTGTTGCCGGCTCGAGGACCAAACGCAGACTGAATATTCAGGATCGGCTTCCCATCACGATGAAATTATGAATTTTATAATGAATGTTCCACACGCAAGCAAAAACGACGGGGTGCTATAAGTTTGACGTGTCTGTGTATGTGTGTATTAGGGGGCGAGGCTATTTTCATCATTAAGGCATAATTTCAGACGCGGGCCTGTGGACGGTGAGCTATGGGCTAGCTCGCCGTCCGTCCGTCATTAAGACGACAGGCCGTGTAGACTGCGCGTTAGTGTTCCACTCGCGCCTCAAAGAGATGTCAGATGAAGGAAGGGGCTCTACTCTAGCCACCTTATATCCATACTCAAAATTTTCCTCAGTAGGTACATTTCATGATTCGACACAGACATGCGACCAAATCGAATTAAGGTACATGTCCCGCACTGTGGGACTGTTCGAAAGAGATACTGCGGCCGCGGAACATAAAGGGCGAGGAAGGAACATGGATGGGTTTTAGTCAGTAAATGTCTGACACTCCCTCCCACTCAGCCCAGAGTGGGAGAAATCATTTGATGATTTCCCATCCGAAAAATAAAAAATATTTTTAAGATTCTGATGGAAAAACCCATCAAAGCTTTGCCCGACCTAGAAATAGAAACTAGGAGCTCATGATGAGCAATCAGGATTACGACTACTAGATTAATGAGGTCAGACATATTTTGTTACTTTATCAAGCTAACATAGATACCAGAATACTATTGTTATATTTAAGACTATTGACGGTTATTGTGGTATGGGTGAGTGATGTGGAGGCATGAGGAAAATGTGGAGAGAAAATATAATATGGCTTATTTGTATGAATTATTTTGTTTTTAGTATGGACACTTTTAACATGCACATCTTGCTTCATTGTTTTCACATAATATAACAGCTCAATATGAATGATGTAACCAAGACTTTGTAACAATAATTTGATTTAAAAGAGTGTCCATGGAGTTTCTTGCCCGTTCTTCTCCATAGAGATCTACGCTAGGGAATCGGCAACTACAGTACTTTTACAGCTTTTATCTCTTGTGACTGGTACTAGCTACCTACATATTAATGTTCATCTTTGTTTCGACAATTCAAAAGTGCCTGTAACTTACCTACTTGAAATAAATGCTTTGATTTTGATACTGAGTGTGAATGTGGCTGATGTGGTGAATGTGGTGTGACGATGAATGGATTGTGTGAAATATGATAGGGCTAGGAACTGAAATAACGTACGAGTATACAGGAGTAGAGTGGGAAAATAAGTAGAAGGGGTGCGCCATCCTAAAACAAAATGGGGCAATAAGCAATTGTTTTGTTTTATTTAGCTCCAACAAAATGTCGTTGCGGTATTGCATTTCAAAAATGCGTAGGTCGCTGCGGCATCGGCCGGCCCGAAGTGCGAAATGTTAATAAACTATGTTTCGTTTTCGGATAAGTACTTATTTTATTTAGCAGGTATCTTCGTGTTCTATTATTACTAATATATTTTCCTTTTTGACAAAAATATTTATTGTATATTATTTATTTATTACACACTTAAAAATGCCCAATTAATATAATATCATTATTTATTTACTTCCTACTACCCTCATCCGTGTGTCACTGCGGGGGGCCTACTGAAAACCAGCGCTGAGTGTTTTATACCCAGCATAATTATGCTGAGTTGGCTACCCTTTCGTTATGGGCATGCTCAGCGCATTTGAGCTGTTTTTATTTAGTTGTTAAGCTGTCTGCTGTTATAATGTATCTGTATGTGCTGCTCTATTGTGTTGTGATGTCCATTAACGAATAAAGGATTATTCTATTCTATTCTTATTCTATTCAATAACTAGATTGAGAGCCCCGTCAGACCAATAATACATTTCTAAAATAACAGTCACAAAACACAAAAACTAACACAAAAATCTCGTTTCCCTTAAGCTCTATTGGTCACAAAAGATACAAATTCCTCAATCTCCCGTCTACTTTATTTAAAAACGCTTCACGTTTCGTTGATTTTTAACAAAACAAATGCCTGAACAATTCAATATGGTTGCTTCGGCAAAGGTTGATACCTTTGCATGTAGTACGGACGGCCCCATTCCATTCGGTCTATTTGTTTCCATGATTGTTATTGTATCTCGGTATCGTACAATCCACATTCTATTTTCCTTTACATCCGATCCGTTGTGACGGTTTTTCGTGATCCAATAGTTGGATTTCATGTTTTTGAGTCTGGTTTTGTGCAGTAATATTGCAGTTTTGTCGTGAAAGATTACTACTAAGGTTAGGTACCTCTTCTTTATGATGTTTTTAACCCCCGACGCAAAAACGACGGGGTGTTAAAAGTTTGACGTGTCTGTCTGTGGCATCGTATCTCCCGAAAGTATGTACCGATTTTAATTTTGTTTCTTTTGTTTGAAAGGCGAATTAGTCGGGAGTGTTCTTAGATAAGTTTGATAAAAACCAGTCCAAGATGGCCACCGCCACAAGATGGTGGATTAAATACTTTTTCAACAACTCCCTCAATATGGGTATCAAAAGAAAGGGCTTGACTAGTAGAATACAGTACTGTATAATAAATTTCATATCTAAGATGGCCGCTACCACAAAATGGTGAATTTCATTTTTTTCACAGCTCCCTCAGTATGGGTATCAAATGAAAGGAAATGATGATTCTTAAATTATTATACTACACCCACACAAAATACGTCATATCGTTACGTGACGATTTCTACTAAATCGCACTACCCGTAAGCCACGTTAAGGAGCCTCGTTTCAAAAAAAAAATACCTTGAAATTATGACACAACGTGGCGGGTTTTTTAGTATTTATTTTTTTATTTAATGGAACTTGTATTTACACTAGTTACTTAACTGTTCAAGTATTCGGCCTGAATTGACGGTCGGTCGCTCTTTGGGGACTGCTGATAAAAGTGAAAACTAAGTAATCTATGTCTGCCACGAGTTGTGCTCCGCGCACGCCTAAATGGTGCTACGCCGTGGCGAATCGGCTACGAGTGCAACAAAGCGTAAATATGACGGTCACGCGAGTTCCATGATACTTGTTCCCCCAAAAAGTGCTCAACACGCCTAAAGAAGTTTTCACGTTCAGTTGGTTTTTACCAAACGTTTAATATTATGCAAAAGCATTTCTTGTGCTTGTGTATCACCATTTTAGTTAAAAAGTCACCAAATATTTTTTTCTGCAACTGTGTCATGGAAAATACCGACCGAATAAAAGGCGCGATATTTTATGACATGTGGGTACAACTTTTTAACCCAATTACTTACACGTATCCACCAAAAATGTACCTATGAATAAAATTAAACGAATGAATGAAGGTGCACCAGTCACAATTCGTCGGACATTTGGCATCAATAATTCACACAGCCGGCCGCGATCTCGTTCCATCTCTGATTTATACGCGAACACATTCAATGTACGCATCCCTGATGGAATACTGAATTAGTCGTCGTAAATAAAGTTTTGAAATTTGGAAACTGATCGAATTTCAG
The DNA here is from genome assembly GCA_950022955.1 of Xestia ashworthii. Classification (NCBI taxonomy): domain Eukaryota; kingdom Metazoa; phylum Arthropoda; class Insecta; order Lepidoptera; family Noctuidae; genus Xestia; species Xestia ashworthii. Next base: position 3,467,995 of record OX465555.1, on the reverse strand, counting down.
ATTCGAGTGTATTAAAATTGATTTTTGGATTGATGTTGGATGGGCGGCAGTGGACATGTTCTAACTGATTGGAACGATGGGAAAATACTTAGTTTCAGCTAAATAGAGCCTGGATACTGCCATAGATAACATTTTCTATGTGTATGTCTGGTTTTCTGTATGCATTTTTGAAGGAAAAATGTTTGTCCACACTCACTTGTTCATGATATATCAGTCGTTTAAGCCATCGCTCAGAGGTTGCAAAAGATAGAAAACCCTGAAATGAGAAACGAGGAGTCTTGCGGCTTTCCAGTCAGTGAAATATGATAAATATTATAACACCAAAGCCGTATGAAGCATTATATATCGAATGCTTTAGAAAAAAGTACATATTAACACTTTTTCTAGTGAAATTTTAAACAAAAGTGTATGTTAATTATAGCAGATGGCATTCTGTAAGTTCTGCCCATGTCCTTGGTCAAATGCGTCAGTGTATGTATATTTTATTTAAACCAGTTCTAACTCGTCAAAACAACACCACACGCTAAACGGCATCAATCAAACAAGTTTAGCTAAAAATGAAATACCCTGTATCGTCCACATCGAAATTCCGAAGTCATTACTATATCAGAGGCACAGAGCTGTCGGTCATCAATAATTCAGTGGGGTGCTCTCAATCCGTATCTGGTGTCCCACCCGCTAACAAGATTACCTGGACATTGTAGCTACACGCTTTTACACATTGGATTTATGACGATTTGGTATTTTTTGTGTTAGTGTTGACTAACTATTGCGAAAGTTTTCATTTGCGTGTGTAGAATAGACTAAAATCTATATAAAAAAAATAGTTGTCTGTAAAGTCGGTTTATGGACGACAGTTCATAACAAAACATTGATGAAATTATTGCATACTTATGCTCCGATCGTAACGTTGAAAGGAGCGTGAGCGTAACGGGACACTTTTTCGTGCGTGCAGCCGGCGTTCATCGATTTATTAGACGTTGTCACATCAAAACATTTTTCTGATTTTATTATTATATCAGTCATATAGTTTTCAGCTGCATCCGGTTAGACTGGAAGCCGACCCCAACATAGTTGGCTAGCCATTTAGGCAGAAGATGATGAATGAATCACCTTATGGGTTTAAAAGACTTCTTAACGAAGCCAAAAGGCACTTGTCCTCCCCGTCATTGCGATATTTTTTTTTGTTCTACATGGAATTTCTGTTCTACATGTTCTGATGTTCTACATTTTTTTTTGTTCTCCTGGAACTTTCTAGTTACGGAGACATTAATGGTTGAAGTTTATGTTTTTGACAAGGTTGATGATTTTTCACCACAAAAAAAAAAGTCGTTTCCCAGCAATAATTTTTGCGTAATGTTATTTAGTTTGATGTACAAAATGCTTGGTTGACGGCTCCGTGATGAGGTTGTTTACACTCTGTAGAATATTATATGAGTAGAATTACCCTTTAGAAAGATTTCAGTTATTTCAAGTACACTCTCTATTTTATTATTAATTATTTTCTAAGCCCGTATAAAATATAAGTACCGACGACAAAATCATAATATGAAATCACAACAACCCAGCTTAACTACATAGTTTGATAGAATATAAAATATTTATTAAACGTTGCACGTTGACTGAAATTAAGTAGTTACGAGTAAGTACTTCTAAAATATTTTATGCAAAAACTTATTAAGCCGTCGTTATTAAAACAGAATCAGCTATTTTATTTATTTCGACAGCAATGGATTTGTTTGTGGTGGTCTTTTATTACTCTTACTTTACGCTCTCTAACAAAATCAATAAAACTGGTTTTATTTGGCAGATGTTCAGCAAAACAGTTAACTTGTGAATTTTACGATTTGAGAAAGACTGAATGAATTAACCTATCACGCAATGCTTTTATCTACAATGAAAGTCTCATCTACATATTTATCTACTAGCTTCTGTCCGCGACGCGGATCCTGTTGCTTATGCCAGCGACAACGGGGTCGTCAAAATCGAAGATCTGATACGTCTGATGTCGAATTGTAAGAGCCCGGGGACGGGAAAATAACGTATTTTTGCCTACTGAGCAACACATACCGTTTGTTTCTTTTTGCCATTTAACAGCTTCACAAAAAGTACAATTTTGAACCATACATCCGATGGCGGAATATGTGGCGTATTCAATCATAGGAGTATACGTAAATGCACTCCATTCCTTATCAACCCAAGGAAGATCGCCATGCCCTACGGATACAGACACACACACGTCTTGAGACACATCCGATTCTTCAGATGATATCGACATTCTGTTCAGAGAATGTCAAAGTCGATCAGAATTCAAACGTTCGTTGCGCTCTTCTTCTGTCTCTTCATGCCGTACTCCAGCAATTCTTTCTCTCTCACTTTCTAACTGATTGTGAATATTTTGTGTGCGTCTTCGGGACAATGTATGATAATCTCGATCAGCAGTTGGTCGCGCATCACGTTCATCACTCGTTTCAAAAGCCCTGTTAGTAGATGTGCAAATACGCTGAAAATTCAAGCGTGATTCTGTATCGGTAAACGTTTCCGACTCGCGAGAAAATGCATGACGTTCACGATCAGCGGTCAGTCGCGCATTTATTCTTCACTGGTCTCTAGAGACCTGGATGTAGTTGATCTTTATATTATCACATACAGTGAAATTAGTGATAGCTTTGCAACAATTTTCACATTTTATACGAGTAAGTAAACAGGAAATGCCCATCAGACCGAACAACTTTTGCTAAGACGTCATTCCTATATGTGTTATGGTGTAGCTGGGCTCTTGGAGTTCCACAACAGGTGTTCCAGATCTTCGATTTTTATAAATCAACAGAGAGTGCTAATCAGATTGAACAACTTTTGCTAAGACATTCACACATTCCTATATGTGTTATGGTGTAGCTGGGCTCTTGGAGTTCCACAACAGGTGTTCCAGATCTTCGATTTTTATAATTCAACAGAGAGTGCTCATCAAATTGAACAACTTTTGCTAAGACGTCATTCCTATATGTGTTATGGTGTAGCTGGGCTCTTGGAGTTCCACATCAGGAGTTCCAGATCTTCAAATTTATTCTCTCAGCAGAAAATGCTCATCACGGGGAACCATTTTTGCTACGGTGTTATTTTTGTATCTCTTATAGTTTAGCTGGTCTGTTGCGGTTCTGCATCAGGTATTCAAGTTTCCAAGATAGATTATAGCCTAGATGTTGCCCAGACTTAATATCTATACAACAAAAAAAAACATTCAAATCTGTCTCGTAGTATTAGCGTGTACAAACAAACAGACAGATTTTTCTTTTTGGATTCGTGCTCTATTACTGTTTCTAAACCCCACTCAATTATTTTTTTAAATATATTCAATGTACAGACACGGTTTTTTACTGTTTTATTATATGTGTAAAGAATACAGATATGTCACCGTAAAATTGTAAAACTCCTTAGATTGTAATCTATCTAGCGAGATTGTAAACTCTCGAAAGATTGTCAAACGAACACACTGCTTACATTATAACGCACTACTTATCGGTAGATTGTAATCTATCGAAGTGAAACTGTAATATTGTGAAATGCATGTGACGGAAGTATCTCTGCCCCCATAATCGGGACTTGGGGCACCCCGACGTTAGGTTAGTTAGGTTCCTTTAAACCCTGCAGACAGAAATAGGAGCCCCGCTTATCGGGGCTCCGTCGACTACGCTTTTTAAGGGAACATAAAGTGTTTTAGGGTTAGGTTATATTCTTCGGTATTTCTCAGGAAGGTACATTATCTTTTCATGAAAGTGGTACAATGGGGCAAGGGGGACGCCCCCTACCCTCCCCCCCTACATACCGCGCGTAACCTCCCGAAAAATAATGCGTCATATTTTAAGGAGTATGTCCGTTTGACAATATTTCGAGAGTTTACTATCTCACTAGTTTTTACAATGTGACGCTGACATATATAAATCGAAACGCTCTGGTCACGGGGCTCAAGTGCGCGTATTCTTTTTTAAGGGGCCACTTCACGCGAACGACCTTGAGAAAGTCGTTTTTTTATTATATTTTATTCGTAGGTATAGCAAAGATAAATTCTGAAAAAATATAATACATATTACACACTTTGAAATAGGTATTTTGGCCATTCGATACACAATTACTTGCACTTAACTACATCAAATTTAATCGCAAAGAAAAGTCTAAATGATGGTCTAATTATTATTTCATTTGAGTAAAATTAGACTTTGAACAATACATTTATACCATAATAAAGGCCGTGAAATACGTGTCAAGCAACGGCCACCATCATGTGACATAATTATGTATCAAGGTGGGTTTTTTTCGAATGATCTTGGTTTGCGATGACGTGTGGGCTCTTGCGAGCGACGGACGGCAGACTGACCACTCTCACGCACCGGTAGACGCTATTGCTAAGCTCCTCCCACTTGCTTAAGGTCTTTGGCGTGAAGTAGACCCTGAAGACTCGCTGACTAGTCTGGACCTCGCGAAATCAGAGAGCTGGTTCTTTCTGAAGCCAAATAATTAGAATTGCCATTCAACTAGCAATGTTTCCAGTCTTCTGGGCACGTTTCATTATTTATTTAGATGGCTTATATTTAGCTGCCTTATTATGTAAGCTTGTTAGTCTTCTAACTCTAAAATATTTTGAAGTTCTTTTACTTCAATTTAGGGAACTTATATAGGTTAGTCTATTTTATACGTAAAAAAAAACATAAGAAAAAACGTGAATTCAGTTTTATTAACTTTCTTCGAACATTTACGAAACCACATACCAAATAATTTGTTTCAAAATAAAATGTTACAAATCAGATTTCTTTTCTGTTCTTCAATTCACCGTATTAAATAAGCTCTCTTATAAAGACGATTGAATACTTATCCAAAAGGCTTTCAGATTAAATTCAAACTAAGCTTCTCCTTACTTACCTTTTTCTCCGAGTATACCCAACTAAAATATTGTAACTACGGTCTTTAGAAAACATCTAAGGAGTATTTTTGTGACGCTACATTGCAGTGGAAAATGCGAGCGGTTTCGGGAAATCTAGATGAATTACGCTTTTACAAGGAATCTTTTGTACCCGAAAACTATAGGTTTTAAGTAGAACTGAAGATTATATGAATTTTAAACTGAACATCACAATGACATCAATGTCCGTTTTCTATCCTATCTTAACTATAATATCATAAATGCGAAAGTAAGTTTGTTTGTTTGTTACTTTTCACGCCTAAACCACTAAACTGATCGTCCTGAAAGGAGACGGAAACGATTACATACATTCTTGGGCATGGAATTAACGAGATGAAGATGGTATCAATTAATAGATTCAGACTTATCAGTCCCTCGCTGAAAATTCTGTAGGTTTTGACAATCTAAGAGCTGAGTTATTTAACAACCCAAAAATCCTTGCCAATGAGAAGCACTACTATAAGAGAATGGTTCGGGAAGCGATTGAGATCAAGAAGTACCCTAATTTCAATCGCGAAGACGGCTTCAAACTCTCTTCAGCTTGGAATCCAGTGATCACTAAGTGTACTCGTCAAGTGAAATCGCCTCAGTATACTGACACGGTTAGTGTAGTGTGCTGTCCTAGTGTGAACCGGCCCTAATTAACATTTATGAAGATCATGTGAGGGTAGTTGAATAAACACCTTCACTTTGCTGTGGCGGTACCTCCACACTTCAGTCTCCCCGCGACCACGGCTGGTGCAATCCGGTCGAAACGTCGGGCTTAAATTAAGGGTAAATTCGCGATAAATACCCGTTTTTATATGTTTTATGATGTTTTATGCTGAGTTATTTAAGGTTTAGTAAAAGTGAGGTTATGTTACAGTCTCTATAAAAGAGCTGATTAGGTACTTATAAGATCTTTAAGTACTAATGCATAATAATATGTTTAGGTGGAGTATGTTTGAAAAGTCATATTATGATTGAACATAATAAAGCCAAAGCTGGAAGCCATTAATAATTGGTAGGAATGATTAATCGAAAAGGCGTCCAGAATAAATACTCATAAAAAACACATTTTAATGTAGTACGGTCGAACAAGCTATTTCGTTTTACACTTTAACCCACAAATTACATTGTAAACCGTAAACCAAATAGCTTGTTCGACCGTACATGGTATAATCATCTTATTATTACCTATAATTAAAATGTCGTCTGAAAAGTGGAGCATTATTGTCTTGGTACCCAGTAGGTATTTATTTTCAGAGTTAGGTGCAAGCCACTGCGGAATCACTGACGGAATTGTTTCACCTCCTAGGGTCGTTGGCCTAGGGTATTGCAGTGATTAGTTGAAATTCCACAATTATTCACGCAGCGATCCATATTTTCAACAACATCCAACCAACCTATCAATGGCAAAATCCAAAAAAACACTTCCAAGTCAAACGTGTGAGCGATCTTCGGTGTGTACAGAATGTAAGCAAGTGTCGTACAAGTTAGGCAGGAATAGCTCGGAATCCGTAATAAACAAAGCAGTGGCCGTTGAAATTGTAAAATAATCGGAAATCACTTAAACGTAACTGAAATCACGAAACGAAGAAAATTGAAGAATTGGCAAGTGTCAATGTCGGCCCGCTGTCAATGTCACAGATATTATAATACTAATGCCGTTATAAAAAATATAACCGATTTTAATCGATACCTACGAAATCAATCATCATTTAGATTTTTCAGTTATATCTTCACCTTTTCTTTATTAATGTAACTGTAATTAAATTCACCATATTTTAAACAAGTATTTAAAGTGCATTTAAATACTTTGAGTTAATTAACTAGTGCAAAGCTTTTCTTTTTGTAATTCTGTAATCGATTATTCAATCGGTAATGTTATGAAAACTTATTAATCTTCCTCATTTTTTTCCACTTCCAGAAGGAGAATTGAGCTGATATTTCATATTTTGAAATACCTATTAAAAATTACCAATTTCTTAGACCATAAATAAATAAATGAATATCGCTGGACATGTACACTGATTTAAACAAGAGATATGAGAAAAATAAATTTTCTATAGAAATTTTAAATTCCTCATATTATTATCTCGTCTTTATATCACTGTCCTTTTAAAATATTTGTTTGGGAACATAGATATTCTGTAATCCAATCGAAATATATACACACTACCTTAAGAATATGTTTGATTTTAATATTATTTTGGTATTACGTTTGTATGAAAAACGAATGCTCCGCCGGCCCCTTAAAAAAAAAATCTCAACTTATTAAATTTTGGCCCACCGTTTTCCATCTCCTTAGCATACCTATACGTTGTTAGGTGTACAGAAACAAATATACAGTACCTTTTAATCCGAAAAAAGTACTATTCCCCGAGGAAAACATCAATAACTATCTTATGATTATAGATGGCGCCACGACGTGTCTTTCCAATCATGGTTGAATCACATTGTTATAGAAACTTTAATAGTGTAATTGTCAAATTCTAAATTAACGCGAGCGAAGCCGTGGCCAAAGCTAGTAACAAGTAAATTCAACTTTATAACGTTCGTAAATATCATCATCAACATCACTGGCAGCTTTACTCCATCCGTTGCTGAGTATTGGGTCCTTTTGATGCATTTCTTCCTAGGTCGGTATACGTCTCATTCATGTCTTCCCCGTGATCCTCTGTACCTGGCTGGTACCTGGCTACACTCCATTCGAGCTATAGGGCATCGGCGCAGGGACATCTATTTCTTAAATGTCGCAGCACCATGTTGAGATAGAGCTGCCTTTTGGCATGATACAGGACCTTTTAATTCGTTTAATTTTTATTGTGCTCAATTTAAATATAATTTTATTTATTTTGATTTGTTTTTTTATTGTTTGCTCTGAGTTCAATAAATACTTTTCAATACACTTCCTCGAAAACTGGTTATTTCGCATTACGATTAGGTTCAAAATGCTGTGTATTTCACACACGTGCGTTTTTGATATTTTTTCCACACGTATGCAGAAATCAAATTTGCCACAGATAACTATGCCTATACTTAGTCCAAATTGGTTCAATGCATAATTAAAAAAAACCATTCACCTCTGACTATAGAGTCAGAGGTGAATGTTTTTTTTTTAATTTCAGCAATGCGATCTACGTCTTTACAGCGTAAACATTTATTGAATATTCAAATTGTGTTTAAAAATTCAATATCATAGATAAACATAATTATTTAAAACTAATATTTACTTTTATTTATTTATTATTTATTTAAACTTCATGTACAAGAGTGGTACATAGGCGGACTTAATGCCACAAGGCATTCTCTACCAGTCAACCATTGGGTCATTGGGCAACTTTTATACACAAAATAACATTAATTTGTGTTCTAAATTTAAAAATATATGAAAAAACATTTTTTTTTTGTATTAGGCTGTATAACAGCTTTATACCTTTGCTTCTCCTTCAAACTGGCGAAAGTAAAACGCGGAAAAAAATAAAATTTAAATCATAGTCTCGTAATAATTCGTGACACAAATATTTTACATTCTTTTATTTTATTTCTTCAAAAGTGTATTGAAAAACGTCGTTTGATACACGTGGACATTTGTTATTGCAGTTTTTGGCTCAAAAACACCCTCGCCTACGGCTCGTGTGTTAATACCGCCTCGAACGACAATAACAAACTTTCTCCACTTGTATCAAAATGTATTATTTTCATAATTTTTTTCCTATCTTTTTTGTATAGTTAGATAATTATTTTAAAGTAAATAAACCATTTCAAAAACAAGCATTGGTATCTGCTAAAAAATTAACACATACAACTAGTTGTTGCTGCAGTTAGTTGATTGTAAAGCAATCTGGGAGAGTGCAAGACAATTGCTAATACGGACTTTGAAGTTAACGCAATTTTATAAAACGATACCCTACAATCTCTTGTAATTACACCTACTATACGATGTAGAAAGAACGAACCACTTTTAAAAAGTGGTATTCTATTAAAACAAACCTTATTAGTTTATTAACCCCCGATGCAAAACGACGCGAGGGCTGTTTGACGGGGTGAAACTTATAAAAGTTTGACTTGTCTGTGTGTGTGTGTGTGTCTGTCTGTGGCATCGTAGCTCTCGAACACATGAGCCGATTTTGATTTTGACTTTTTTGTTTGAAAAGTGAATTAGTCGGGCGTGTTCTCAGCTATGTTTGATAAAAATCAATCCAAGATGGCTGCCGCTACAAAATGGTGGATTACACATTTATTCAACAACTCCCTCAATATGGGTATCAAATGAAAGGGCTTGGCTAGTAGAATACTATACGCTATATTAAATTTCAAATCCAAAATGGCCGCCACCACAAAATGGTGCTTTACATTTTTTTTCACAATTCAATATGGGTATCAAATGAAAGGGCTTGACTAGTAGAATCATAATCTGAAATTATGACCCCGTGTGTCGGGGGTTTTTAAATTTTTAAATTTAATGTAACTTGTTTACGTGTTAGCAAAGTGCATTGCTCTCAAAACGAATGGTGGTTCTGGAGTAGCGACCACCAGAAAGCGCGGCATTGGACGACCTCCTACAAAGTGGACCGAAAACTCGGTGAGGGCCGAAGGGTAATATGGGAAGACACTGAATGAAGACTGAGAAGCACAAGATCGGTTGACGTAGTTACGGTAGAAAGGGAGTCCTATGTTCTGCAGTGGACTTCTTTCGGCTGATATAAATAATTGTATGTTATAATGCTAGAAGTTCGAATTGTAGATTGAAAAATGTTGTCATCTTTGACAGTTTTTACAGGTAAGCAGTGAGCTGTAAGCCTGACAACCAGTCTTACGAATGGGGATCGCACTATCCAGTACTAACTGGGTTGTGGAGATCAGATAGGCAGTCGCTCCATGTAAAATACTGACTGTCAGCTGCATGCGGTTAGACTGGAAGCCGACCCTAACATAGTTGGGAAAAGGCTAGGCATAGGCTAGAAATTCGAATCCTCATGACATTTTCAATTATTACCATTCGTAATACCTTTGCAATCTTTCATTATTGCTGAATGCTAGTTTAAATAGTTCCAGCAAAATTAAGGTATTTCAATTAAATTCGCTTCAAAATTTCACAACTCACCTCGTTCATATATACATGCCACGCAATACTATCCTATTACGACGAGATTATGAAATAAACAAGTATTATCAAACTAAACATTTGAGTAAATATTGAACAACCGTTTTGTTTCCATAGCAGAAAAAACGACCAAAAAAGTGCCCAATAAAAAATTGCTATACAAAATTCGTCCATTTCATAGCACAAACACATCTATATAACCCAAGGAAAAAACTCCCTAAATTAATACCCTTTCAGAAGGTCAAAAAGGAATCTTTCGTCTAATATTCCTTAATCCCATAAGATTACCCTTCATAGGTACCCACCGAGCATTCGTCTCAATGCTTTTGCTAATCTCTTTTAGTGAATATTGTAGGAACAAAAATCCGACGCTATTTAGATCGTGTACTCTCAGGAGTACTCTGTTCAATAATTCAGCGCGCCGCCCCGCGCCGGTGTGACTCGGGCTTTACATGGTCTTATTATATGATTAGGTTAGTCTGTAGTTGAAACTGTATAGGGATATATTGCTTTTATATTTGATGAGGTGCAAGAGTAGCTGAGTGACTTTTTCTAGTTTTTGTTTGTATCGAGTTAATTATAGACGACATTGATTTTTTTCGGGAGCAGAGTTATACTATCGTAGAATTTCTAACTATTTAATTAATTATGTAGTTTCCTGCAAAATGTCGTGGGAAAAGTTTGGAGTATGAATGTGGATGGATAAGAGTAGAGGAAGACCAAAGAAACGATGAATAGACGCTGGTCATGCCTGTTAGGTAGTCAGTGGCCAAAAAGTCTGACAACCATCAATCAGTCTTACCAAGGGTATCTTATTACCCAGTACTAACTGGTGTGTGGAGATCAAATAGGGAGTCGCTCCATGTAAAATACTGGTATTCAGCTGCATCCGGTAAGACTGGAGGCCGACCTCAACATACATAGTTAGGAAAAGGCTAGGCAGATGATGAGGACATGTCTTTGTTTCCCCACGATGTTTTCAATATACAGGGTGTAAACCACCTCATCACAAAGCCGTTAACCAAGCATTCTGTACATCAAACTAAGTAACTTTACGCAAAAATTATTGCTGGGAAACAACTTTTTTTTTGAGGTTATAAATTATGTTTTGTGGTAGAACTCAATGTAACGCACTTAAAACATTGTGCTGATGGATGGATTGAATAGCACGGGGGTCATGGAGGTGTTAAAAGTCAAAATCTTACAAAAAAAACTTGTATTTAAAAAAAACTTGTCAATAAGTTGTAACTTTGACACCCCATATCTCCGTAACTAGAAGGTTCCCAGGTATGATGTAGAACAAAAAAATGATCGCAATGATGGGGAAAATAAGTGCCTTTCGGCTTCGTGAAGAGGTGTTTTACACCCTTTAGTATTATTGGCGGACTTCTTGCAGCTACACCCGATTGCAGATAAGTATCATTCAAAACCTAGAATTTTTCTTTGTACACAATCATGTTAGATAACTGCAACAGTAAATCTCCAGGTTCCTAGATTTTTCCTCTTAACCTTCGGCATACGAGGTGGGGTTATTTTAACCCCAACACTTTTAAATTGCGTTGATTGTATATTTAAACGCAACCAAATAACTTGATTTTCACAGTAGCTGGAATTTAAATATTGCCGCGTCGAATCACAGCGTTGGATCAGTATTGCGCGCGCCGACGTCGTGTGTGCACGCACGCAAAGTGGTTCCTGGGCGTTTTTAACCCCACGTTGTATGGGACGTCGTAAAAAAAGTTTGTGCCTACTTCTGTGTTTTTCGTTATTTACACTTACAATTAGTGCTTTTTTAATACTTTTTTATAGGTACAGCTAGTTAATATGTCTAACAACCTTCGGGATGATCGTATTGCGGCGGCCTTATTGGAAGAAAATGATACTTTGTCGGACGATGAAAACTTTCTTCCTAGCAGTGACGACGAAGCAGATCATATTAGCGAGGCTTCTGAAGTTCGAAGTGATACGGACGTGGAAGATGCTGAAAATAATCTTGAACCATATTTAGATGAACTTTATCAAGCAATTGGGACTTTCTTTGCTCGAAGACCACATTAGGAAAAGGAAAGACAATCCACATATACCACGAGATATAAGAAGACGCGTGCATGAAATGTTGCATGAAGAAGTTCCAGGACCACCACAAAAGCAACCAAGAAGGTCTCAGAGATGTTCTTTCTGTCCAAGAAACAAAGATAGGAAGACTCTGAACGGTTGTTTCAAATGTAATGCCGCGATATGTAAGGAACATGCGAATTTGATGTGTCAAAATTGTACTGATTTAGATAACGAATGATCTCCCTTATATAGCCATAAAGTGCTAATTGTGATTATTTTTATAAAGCCAAATATATCTAGTTTTATATAATAAGTAAAATAATTGTGTTAATTTTAAGAAATATTTTTGTTGATTTTTTATTTTGCTTAAGAACATTTTGTTAAATTCACGGAAAGGTTATGTGATTTTTAAGTTTTTTTTATAATAAATGTTTAATTTAATAAAAATTTTATTTTATTCATTAACTTTGTGATGGAGTTATTTAGAAAAACTCATTCAAACTTATTGCACTTGGCGCATACATAAAGTAGAGGCAATCCCTTGTGGGGTTAATTTAACCCCACGTTGTATAGGTGAGGATTTTTTTTCACCTTGTATGCCGAAGGTTAACTCAACATCAAAGTTACAGATTTCTCAGTAATTCACATTTTGAGTAAAGTGATGAATGATGTTTGTATGAATGTCACATATTTTTCCCGTACTTATTCTTTTTGTTTTGTTATTTTTTTATATCATATTCTTCAATAGCATCAACTCTTGGGATGATTAAAGCACATTAATCTAGGACCATGAATCGAATTGTTGTTCAAGTTTTAATTCGATTAGTATTGAGTGTTTGTAATTATGATAGAACTGTTTTTTCTAAACAGCTAGTGTTTATATCATTTTCAGGTTTGATTATTGTATCGAATAGTAGGCATCGAAAATGTACGTTTAATAATCAGTTGGTCAATGGAATTTGTACCCGGAAATTGGAACATTCCGCTTTGGGTTGCTCGGAGATATTCATAATGCAATGTTTATATTAGATATTTTGCTAAACTTTTTAAGTAAGTAGAGCATAGGTATTTATTGAGATTTTTCTTTGTTCAAAAATCGTGTAAAGGTTGTTGATGATGTAAAATTATAAAGAAAGTTTAAGTTAGCAAACTGAAACATGTGACAAATCGAAAAAAAAAAAAATTAAATTCACTGGAAGACAACGCAACTTTAAAACTTGGCTTGGAAGCATGATTTTGCGCAAAAGTTTCTATTATGACGTTCTTCATTTAAAAATCCGTATCTAGAGTAACTTTTGAAACAAGAAGATTTTTAGAAAAATCATCACTAAATGGGGTTTCGGGGATCAAAGTGTATGTGGAAAGACTGGAGCTAAAACTTAACAAATCTATGAAATAAACAGCTGTCGAATAAAATTTGTGATTTATAGTCATGAAAAAAATCCACTAAAATCCGTCAAATAATGGCGCCCCACAATGAAAACCAAAGACAAAAACAAAAGTACGAAACCAACGTTCAACATTCGGCCAAAAAGTTTGCAGTTCGAAAATATATCGAATTTTATCGTTCACACTAAAACCGTCATCAGAAGCTTTTCCTCCAAAACGTACTGCGTTTGATTAGAGTACAGTATCGTGCATGAGTTCTGCAATACATGATACTGTATGTACAACTCCTGGATTGACACTCGAAGCGGTACGGCCATATTGAAATAGACCTACGGACTTTGTTTGGAATGTCAACCTAGCTGCAGTGTGGTTCTCAGGACAATCAATACAAGTTAAATCTGTAGGTAAGTATGTTATAAAATCAAGTAGTTGAAATAGTGAAACTGTGAACATCGTTTTGTTTGTGTGTATACATACTTGAAACCTGGTTTTAACTGTATGATCGTGGACAAAGCAAAAAAAGTATAAGTTTTTAAACAGTCGTGGTCGGGTTAGGCTGACAACCAGTCTTACCAAGGGGTATCGTATTACCCAGTATAACTGGGTTGTGGAGGTCAGATAGGCAGTCGCTTTATGTAAAATACTGGTACTCAGCTGCACCTGATTAGACTGGAAGCCGACCCCAACGTAGTTGGGAAAAGGCTAGGCAGATGATGGTCGGGTTAGTCTAAGGATTTAGTCTTAAATGATAACCGCCTAGTAAAAAACATATATTTTTGTTATTGATAGTCAATCAACCGAAGCATGAATAATTATAAAACAGTTGATTGTGAACATAATGATGTGGTTTTTATTTCCCTGTAAAAGCATGTAAACAAGCATTCACAATACATGCAGCATGCAAGCAAACATGCAGCAGGCATGGTCACGGCTCCGGCGCTGCGGGACTCCGGCGCGGCGGTCGAATGCGAACTTATCGTCTCTTATGTGTTTCACGCTCACCACGAGAGCGAGCACCACGGCGAGTGTAAAACCACCTGCACCTCAGCTCGTGGACCGCCTCGCCCCTCCGCGCTTACGCGATTTTAAATAACACTCTAGGGGTAGGGCAGACAAGACCACGTGGAGTCGGTTTTGCAGCGATTCGTATCTGTCAAGCCGCTCCCACACGCTCGCTTCACTTGTTCGCCTTCGCGCGTTAATGGTCACTGTTCTAACCAAACCTAATCAGAATAATTCACCAAAATAGAGGGGACCTAACCTCAAAACACTTTATATTCCCCTAAAAAGCGCTACGCGGGGCCCCTATTTCCGTCTGCTGGGTTTTATGGAACCTAACTAACCTAACGTGGGGGTACCCCAAGCCCCGATTATGGCGGCAGAGATACTTCCGTCGAATGCATTTCACAATATTACGGTTTTAATCGGATAACAATCTGCCGAAAAATAAAACTTAATATTGTTAGCAGTTGTAAGTTGTTCAGTTGACAATATTTCGAGAGTTTACAATCTCGCTAGAGAGATTACAATCTAACGTGTTTGACAATTTTACGGTGACAGCTATATATTTTAAACGATAGGCCTTATAATATACGAAATAAGTTTTAGAGTAGGTATACAAATGTAATATCTAAAGAAATTATATCAACAGTTGGTATAAGTCACGTTTATTATATCTTGTGAATGTTATTGAAATGAAAAATTATACCAAATAACGTTATATGATATGAGACGCACAAGTCGTGGTCTTACACTTCATTAACTCTAGAAACGGGATATTTAATAGGTGAAGAATTATGCAATTGTAGAAGGTGGCGATAGCGTTCTGGAGAACTAGCGTTCTGTACTCCGTTGGAAAAAATCGTGAAACTGTACAATCAACGGTTAGTACTTTCTTGAAACACATAGACAAAGAGACGTAATATATTTTTATGAGTTAGCCAACATTGCTAATGTGTACATGTATTAGGTCTCCTCCATAGACTTCCATGTCTTTACTACGCCGTTGACTTCACTGATTTTAGTAAAAATATATCAGCAAACCATTTAATCATGAAAACCACCACTTTTAATTTTTCCAACATTAAAAACACGCCAAGAATATTTTCTCCATAAACCGGAAGATAAGACCGAACCATTAAAAATGAACTATTATACTTTATCTAGTTTCCAATACTTTTATCAAATTAGTAGTAGAACATCCCGGTTATTCTTTCAGACGTGATCGAAAACCATGTTTTTAATTACTGATTGTAATCTGCTTTTAGTATGGAACTTTGTGCTGTTTAACCGAACGTCAAAGGGTTTCGCATCAAAGAGCTTTTTGAAGTTGTAAGAGAAGACCGTTTTTACGTTTTTCGTACGTTGTCTAACGGCAATTAATGTGTCAGTCGGAGCTGAGGTGGATTTTTGCTGTAGTTTGAAAGGATTCACGTTTGTTTTTAGGTTTTAGAAGCTATTTTTTTTGGAGTAAGTTATTGGCAGCGGTTAATCTGATTTTCGTGAGTATATTCTGATTAAAAACGTATATTGACGTAGCTTTAACTTAAAATACTGTCATTGACATTCATGCTAGTGCTGTGATTGAAATTTCTGCAGCATTTGAATACCTCTATTCTTGATTAGGATATCGACACATATCAATTTCTTACACATCAGCTAGACTAGGTAACTATAAGTAAAATTTTGAAGAATGTTGTGTTTAATAGCTATAACAGTTAAATAAAGGCGAGCAAAATCATAATGATTTTGCTCGCTTTATTTACCGTACCGAAAAACTAACAAAAAATTATGTTGACCAGGTTTATTTCTGTCTAAGTTTACCTTCAACGTTAATCTCGTGAAGAAAGAAAATCATGGGGAAATCTGAAGTTATAATTAGTATCAGTCGGAAATCGCCATTCCAACTAGAACAACCGTGGTAATCAATGCTCGGGCCTCTTCTGTTGAGAAGAGGCATAAGACAAGGTTTGTTTAGACTTACATTTTGCTTGTAAGAAAAGTTACTTTTTTCTTTAATTTTTCTTAAAAGAACTTGTTTAAGTATTAAATTAGGTAAACCGAACACTATCGTTAATGTTGAGATTTGCTGACTGAAATAACATAGGCTAGTCAGGTCAATATTGGTATTTCTAGTAGACTAAATCCTAATTGATTGAACTTTTAAAAACCGGTGGTAAGCTTCGTAGACACTTTTTATAGACTCCCGTCTGTTCTAAGCCTACTATTTTTAAAAGACTTCGATAAAAATCGAATCCAATATACACGACAAATTGCCATGTCCGAACTGGGCCAAAATTGATATGCGCACATGTGTCAGTGTATCCCGAACGATTGACGAATGATTGATACTGACATGAATGAATGATTGGCAAATCATCTTTTTTGAGCGATTGCATCGGTTGTGGTTACTGCATAAAAGACTTTATGAATCTTAGATACTTAGATATAAAAATCTTCGCTAATTTTTGTAGCAGCACTTAGCTTTTATGGTGTAATTTTTAGAGTGTTTGTATATTTTTTGTTTATAAAACAATTACTAGGTTGTCTGATAGATATTGCTTTTAGCGTTTAGAAGTAAAATTGTCGTTGTACTCTTGAACTTAAATTATGTTATTGGTTGACAAAGTGACTACACATTAATTGACGTTAAGTAGACGCCATATTTGCGCGTTGGTCTAGCGGTCACTACTTCTGAACACGAGCAAGAAGTGTTATTGAGGCTCCCTATAGGAATTCCTAAAAAGCAGCTTAAAGTGTGTATTAGTGCCGTAGTAGGTTGATGGAGATAAGCTTGCCCCATATTCCATGAGACATAAACATAATAACTAACCCTGCTCAAACCTTAATTCGTGATAATCGATAATGTGATTAGTCCGTCAGATAGATTACCAAATAATATATGAAAACTTCCTGTTTCTTTTGTTACGGAAACCAAAACTGACGAAGATACGACGCTTTTAAAATTCGCAATAAGTCACGCCGTGGTATTATTTTTAGTGCGTTCTGACGTCACCAGACCCCTCTCCCGAGTTTTGATGCGTTTTATCTTTGTCAATATTCATTGATTTACAAGACAATAAATACGTGTCCATTATTTTCCAATACTCTAACTGACGGACTAAAACGATTTGCAATTTATTGATGGTGGAAGTAGTCTATTATGCACTTAAAGTACTTACGGGATTATATCCGTGATTTTCTTTCGGTTTTTCGAGCACCCGATATTTCGACGCTGTTGCAAGCATCATGATCGCGGGAATACTGAAGAGGTATGCGGGTGGGACGAAAATTATTAATTATGAGCAGACAAATCTGTCTACCCTCTTCCTTAGTAGCGTCGAAATATCGGGTGCTCGAAAAACCGAAAGAAAATCACGGATATAATCCCCTAAGTACTTTAAGTGTAGTAAAAAACCGTGGAAGTCTAAAACAGCGTAGTCTATTATGATTGTAGTAGCAACAACATTAAGCTAAAATAAAGTATTTACCTATCTACATTTAATTCCATTTGTAACTGTTCAAACAGACTAGATTGGTTACAAAGTTGAAGTGGTACCCGAAGTATTGACTGCAGGGTAGTCTCCGGGGACGTTAAACTGTTCCTAGTCGTAAACCTCGCCAACGTAGCCAATCGGAATAGATTGAGTTGATAGAAGAATCACTGTGACATGCCGGCACTGAATAAGGCGGTGGCTTAAAAAGACTCTTGTTGATACACCACCTAAGTAGATGTGCATGATCTATGAAATAATACAAAATGACTTGTAGTTTCCGAGTTATAATATAACTTACGTCAATCCAATACATGATTTTCGAGTTATCCACCATTGATAAAATCCCATTTTGTCCGACTCTCAAAATAGTTTAAGTACAGACAGATTAAAAAAAAAAAATGCATGGCATATCGGTTCATTATAATATTATCCTCGCAATGACATTAAATTTCACAAAATATCAAAAATAATATTTGATTCCCTTTACTGTCGCGTTCGATGCTCGAAATCGAGTCGTTCGCCCTCGAGATGTACCGCAATTCAAATAAAAACGTCATTATAAAACATTCAGGCCGACACTTCGGACGCGCCGTACTTTAAAAACAAATGAGGTTAATTAATCGAGGGATTATCCCAGGTTCCATTAAAATATATTTCGCGAAATTTCTATAACACATCGCCATTACGCAGGGGTGGGCAACGTGTGGTGAAATAATGAAAATTGTTTAATTACTGAGGCCCCAAGCGGCCCACGTTTCGTGTGTCACGTTGAGTAGTTTCTGTACATTCAAGAGTTTTCGGGTCGAGTGCTTTTGCATGTTGCACGTGAGTAGGTTTTAACAAAATGGATGCCGCTGTGTCGGTCGTAAATCTTAAAATGGCGGCTCCCTGGACGCGGCCCGTGATTTGGGGTTGCCAAAAAGATCGCATTGAAGCGGCTGAATGTTAACAAGTTGTCATTGGCGGCAAACATTTTTTCGGTGATTGATTGTGACACAAGGTTTTTTTGCAAGTAACTTTTGTGCTTTATTTTTGGTGTAACATTTTGAAGGCTTCTATTTTCATGGTAAAATAAAAATCATTCTTAAAAGGTAAAAGTTGCTGAATGAATGAATAATTTACATTCATACTCGACTGGAAATGAGAGTGCTTGCAGATTTAAAATAATAATTATACATATTTTTCAGATCAGAGACAGCTGATGTCGAAGGCATTGAGTCCGCCTTAGTACAGTTTTTACTTGTGTAAGTTTAAGGTTTTAATAAAATTAATAGATTTTAAAATTCTACGATTGATATTTTCAGAGATTGCATATCAGTTAAGCGTAAAATTTAACTATCATTTCTTAACAAAGCCCCAATCACATTTCCATTTATTAAAAAATTTGATTGTACATTCAAAAGACTCACATGGCAAATGCGGGAGTCAAACCAGCGCGCGATGCAAAGCACTAAGCTCAATTCTCAGCAAAATCTTGTCTTTCTAGCTATATAACAGAAAATCTCACCAAATCAACAACCTGGTCCATACTCATAAGATCATTGTACAATACGAGACCCAAACAGAATCGCTCACCGTAAAATTGTATTTTGAAATTCTCCCAAACGAATACCACGCCTGAGTTTCTACGAATCTGTTGGTGCACTAACCAATATATCATACTGTTTTGACAAACTGCATTGGGTTTTTGTCCCCTGGACACGGTTCGTTAACCCCTACAGGATTGTGTCCGTGTGAAATTGGTAAACTTGGGACAGCATATTCTAGTGTTTTGGTCATAAGCTAGCCTAACTTGTTTGTGGTTACCGTTTTTGTATTCTGTTCATCGGTTGCAAGCTTTTTGTGTTATGTGTAAACTGAAGTGTTTTAGTTAGTTACAGTGATTCTGGGAATCATAAAATAACATTGTTTGATTGGATATGAAATATGTTTGGGAATTGCATTGCGATTTCAAAACACCTTCCATTCTTCAAATAAAAACATGCGAATAAAACGCTTTACAACAAAGTATGTGCTACATGGAAAGAAAGACAGAAAAAAAATACATTTATTTGACACACGCCACTATTGCACATATTATAAAAAAAAAAAAATGGAAACCAAAAAAATAATAAAAAAACTAAACAAGAAGAATAAAAAATTAAACAGTGTGACCCTGTGTGCCTCACGGCTGCGCCAAATAGGCCCAGTTCAGCAAAATGCCGGACAACTAGTGCCCGAAGCTGGTTAATTTCAACTGGATCCATCGTCTGTCAATAGAATTCAGTCACAATGATTTTTATTACCACCATATTGGATCCGATTAAAAACAAAATCCAGTAAAATTTTACAACTCGCTAGTTGCCTGGGGCGTAGGATTTCACTTTGCCTCAACAATATAATTACGCTATGTCTCCGGGCGAGAAAATAATTAATGGTGCGAATAAATCTTATAACTTTTGTCGAGTTTTGTTACTTGCCGTATTTATTATTTTAATACGGGCAGAAGTTTTTTTTTATCTCTGGCAAACGTCCGCGGATTTTCGGCTAAGTCCCGACGAAGTTAGTAAAAGTTGGGGTATTACTGAACTAAATATGTTTATAAATATGTATGATGTTGCAATTCGGGGGTTTGGGTTTAAGACGAAGGTTTTTGAATACGGATTTTTTGCTGGAATCATCTTTGCGTAATATTGGAAGGACTGGTTTTGACTTATCCATACCATAATATAAATGCGAAAGTAACTCTGTTTGTCTGTCTGTCTGCTACCTTTTCACGACGAAACGGCTGATCGGATCGTAATGAAAATTGGCAAGGAGATGTATTTCAACCTAGGGAAGGACATAGGCTATATATTATCACGCTAATTACTTACGGGGGTGAGCAATATGCATTTCGTCTATACTTGTCAACTGTTTGACAACTGACAACCGTCATAACATGCATTGTAATAGAATAACTATTTTTAACCATTTGTCATTAGAACAAATAGCCCATCGGTGACGGCTACCGCCTTTCGAACATTGAGTCGCAAGTTCAAGCCTCAGTAAAGACATGCAATACATTTTGATTTTGTTTAATGCTGTAAGATATCCGATAGTAACTTTGGTTCGCACGTTCAAAACCCACACGGTTTTCACTTTTTGTAACAAAGTATTTTGTTTTTTTTTAAAGCTTTAAGATTTCCAAATCATTGTTTAAATACATACTTTTTAAACACTTAAACGACAGTTTGGGAATCACTTATTACAAATAATAAATCTGTAAATATGGCACTAAAGCTGTTAAAGGATCACACACGGAACCCTTTTTCTACTATTTCATAAATTTTCGTCTGTCTGTGTGTCTCTACGTAGCCCTTTTGTTATAGCATCATGTGTAAATTATAAAACCAATGTGGTTCGATTCAATGCACAAATTAATATTGTGCATAACTTAGAGAAGGTGTTCATTTTTCTTTCTTTGTAATCGGTGCTCTCCATCAAAAGATATATTATGACTTTAAAGTTTTTAAGAGAACTTATCATCATGATCTAAGGATACATGCAGTGAGATCTATTGAATCAAAATGGTACTAATGAATAAAAATCACAAGATAGAGAAGAAGAGAATAGTCAACATGACCCTGCTTTAAATCTGCATAGCCGGTAGAGTATCTGTTCGACCGCTTTCCATGCATATGTTCTAGCAGTTTAACTTCGTGCTCTATTATATAGTTAATGGCGTTGTTCATTTGACTCCATTTTCTGAATCACGGTGTTATGATTTTCTGTGAAAGAATGATACTGACATTCGCCCGTTTCAGATGTCTCAAGTTTGGTTTTTTGGAAGAGGTTTTCAATCCAACGCCTGTTTTTCTTTATGTATAGGTACCTTATTATGGCTGAGCAATACTTAAATGACGTGACGAAAGTTGTAAGAATCCGCTGGATGTGGGTCGCACGAGACCGTTCAATGTGGCGACACAGGTCCAGCATTAGACGTCTTCCGGCTGAAATAATGATGAATGATGATAATTCAAATGGAGTAGGGCAGGTCACCTAGCAGGATGACCAAGTGGCGTTCTAGAAATCGAAACAGAAGTTTTGGTCGTCCAGAGGTGAGATAAGCAGACGATATTGTTGCCATTACGGGGATATCCTGTATGAGACTGGCACACGAGCGTAGAGCTTGGCACAAACAAAGAGAGGCCTGTGCCCAGCAGTGGGTGAAGTCGAACTATGGATGATGATGATTATGACGCATAACTTTTTCCAGAGAAGTCCGATTTTCATGATTATTTTTTATTGAAAAGCGTGTATCGCAAAGTTTGTCTCATTTTATATTGAAAATAGTCGTGTTCAAATCAAAGTCACGCACTTCTGATTTTTCAGATTCATGTGCGTATTGTATAATCATCGCATGCTGAAACATCGTGAGGAAACCAGCATGGCATTTTTTTTTGGGTCTCTCATTCTGGGTCGAGCGGGAGGGAGTGTCAGACTTTTACTGACTAAAACCCATCCATATTCCTTCCTCGCCCTTTATGTTCCGGGGCCGCGGTATCTCTTTCGAACAGGCCCGCAACCCCGGCAGGCTTCGGCCCTTGCGGGCCCCTTTTCTTATGCTGACATCTCTTTGAGGCGCGCGCGAGATATTTGATCGACGGCATGTAAAGCCAAGACTGAGGACCTTGGGCGGCATAAAAACTCTCACACCAGGTTAGGCACTAACCACACGATAAAGAAGAAGATCGTGTTGGGGCTTATTTCATAATCTTTTTGACAACTTTAGACCTGGCTGAAGTTTAACTGTGATCGAAGGTCTAGCGATGGAGACGTAAGACAGTCACAAGAGGTCCGAAACAGTTTACAGCAGCTATATCGTGTGTCGGCTCATTTCGTGCACCTTGATATAAACTTGAGACCTAGCTGGAGTATGAGTATCATCGAAGGTCTAACGATGGACACGAAAGGCAGTCACAAGAGGTCCGCAACACTTCAAATCTGCTCTATCGTGTTTATGGTTCATTTCGTACACCTTGATGAGAACTTTTAAACCTAGCTGGAGTATGACTGTCATCGATGGTCTAACGATGGAGACTGAAGGAAGTTGCAAGAGATCCTCAACAGTTTACAGCAGCTATATCGTCATTGGGCTCACTTAACGTACCTTGATGAGAACTTTAGTAATAGCTCATCGGCTCGGCTCGGCTAGGAGACGAAAACATTTGCAAAAGGTTTTCAAGAGTTTACAGCATCTACATCTACGTGTTGTGTTGACCTGCTTGGAGTATGACTAACATCAAAGGTCTGACTTTGGAGAAGGAAGGCAGAGGCGAGAGGTCCGCAACAGTTTGAAGCAGCTTTAACGTGTCGCGGCTCATGCCATGCCAGTTGATGAAGACTTTTGACCTAGCTGGAGTATGAAATCGTCGAGTGCCCAAGGATAGAAACGTAAGGCAGTCGAAGGAAGAGCCAGCCCATAATTGAAAAAACAAAAGTAGAATATTTTGGCGATTAATGTACTAATATTATAAAGCTGCAGAGTTTGTTTTTTTTGGTTGGTTGAACGCGCTAATTTTAGGAACTGTTGGTTCGTCTTACGCAGACGAAGTTGCGCGGGTCAGCTAGTAAGCAATAAAAATATCTTTATCATAACCTAGCAGCCATGGAATTTGGATCTGTGCCCAATAACGTGTTTTGGTTAGTTTGGTGTTCATGAACTCTCATTTCTATAATACTGAAGCAGTAAATAAAACTGATAGACTTTTTATTTAAGTGCAAATGCGTAAAACCTTCCATTACAACAAACTAGCCAATTCAAAGCAAGTATAAAAACACAGTTGGTTTGATGTCTCAAAATGTATGAAACGTTAATATAAAAGGGTAGTAGAAAACACGGGATGCTGAAACTTAAACTCGGGATCAAGTAGTAAAGTCTTTCTCAGAGGTACTTAAGTCGAGACCTCAACGGAATCAGTAATGGGTTCGTGATGAAACTGACGATATCCTCAATAACATGCCGCCGAAAGCATTGCTTTTAGTAACAACTTATTTTTTTTATAGTTCCGCTACTAGTGTCGTAATGGCGTCGGGGGAATAAACGTTAAGGAGTTAAGGACGTATTTATTTGATACCTTTCGATCGATAAGTAATAAAATGATATCTCTTTTTGTGGGTTAATATTGCTAGAGTTACCTGCGTTGGCCAGATGTTGAGCCAATAAACATATTTTTAAACAATAATCCTAATTGGCAGCCAGATTACTGATCGTAGTCCTGTTGCTATGAGGAAACTGTCGCAAACCTTCATTCCTTTAAAATACGATGGATAAAATACGACGGATGGTTTGGCTGATGGATTGAATTGATTTTACTTTATATCTGTACTTAATTTAAAGTTATATGATGAAAAAAAGAAAGAAAGTAACAATCGGGGCTCCGTCGACTACACTTTTTAGGGGAATATAAAGTGTTTTGAGGTTAGGTTATATTAAACGGTATGTATTCATTTGACTCATACAGGATAAAACAATAAAATGAAATAAAATAAAATATCAGCCCGTCTTGAGCAAGCATGGTGACGCTCGCACTTTCTTTGTTGCGAAGAGACCTTATCCCAGTACAGTGGGACAGTAATAGGCTTGTATCTTTAATTTATAATCTAACTAGCTGACCCGCGCAACTTCGTCTGCGTAAGACGAACCAACAGTTCCTAAAATTAGCGCGTTCAACCAACCAAAAAAAACAAACTCTGCAGCTTTATAATATTAGTACATTAATCGCCAAAATATTCTACTTTTGTTTTTTCAATTATGGGCTGGCTCTTCCTTCGACTGCCTTACGTTTCTATCCTTGGGCACTCGACGATTTCATACTCCAGCTAGGTCAAAAGTCTTCATCAACTGGCATGGCATGAGCCGCGACACGTTAAAGCTGCTTCAAACTGTTGCGGACCTCTCGCCTCTGCCTTCCTTCTCCAAAGTCAGACCTTTGATGTTAGTCATACTCCAAGCAGGTCAACACAACACGTAGATGTAGATGCTTTAAACTCTTGAAAACCTTTTGCAAATGTTTTCGTCTCCTAGCCGAGCCGAGCCGATGAGCTATTACTAAAGTTCTCATCAAGGTACGTTAAGTGAGCCCAATGACGATATAGCTGCTGTAAACTGTTGAGGATCTCTTGCAACTTCCTTCAGTCTCCATCGTTAGACCATCGATGACAGTCATACTCCAGCTAGGTTTAAAAGTTCTCATCAAGGTGTACGAAATGAACCATAAACACGATAGAGCAGATTTGAAGTGTTGCGAACCTCTTGTGACTGCCTTTCGTGTCCATCGTTAGACCTTCGATGATACTCATACTCCAGCTAGGTCTCAAGTTTATATCAAGGTGCACGAAATGAGCCGACACACGATATAGCTGCTGTAAACTGTTTCGGACCTCTTGTGACTGTCTTACGTCTCCATCGCTAGACCTTCGATCACAGTTAAACTTCAGCCAGGTCTAAAGTTGTCAAAAAGATTATGAAATAAGCCCCAACACGATCTTCTTCTTTATCGTGTGGTTAGTGCCTAACCTGGTGTGAGAGTTTTTATGCCGCCCAAGGTCCTCAGTCTTGGCTTTACATGCCGTCGATCAAATATCTCGCGCGCGCCTCAAAGAGATGTCAGCATAAGAAAAAGGGCCCGCAAGGGCCGAAGCCTGCCGGGGTTGCGGGCCTGTTCGAAAGAGATACCGCGGCCCCGGAACATAAAGGGCGAGGAAGGAATATGGATGGGTTTTAGTCAGTAAAAGTCTGACACTCCCTCCCGCTCGACCCAGAATGAGAGACCCAAAAAAAAAATGCCATGCTGGTTTCCTCACGATGTTTCAGCATGCGATGATTATACAATACGCACATGAATCTGAAAAATCAGAAGTGCGTGACTTTGATTTGAACACGACTATTTTCAATATAAAATGAGACAAACTTTGCGATACACGCTTTTCAATAAAAAATAATCATGAAAATCGGACTTCTCTGGAAAAAGTTATGCGTCATAATCATCATCATCCATAGTTCGACTTCACCCACTGCTGGGCACAGGCCTCTCTTTGTTTGTGCCAAGCTCTACGCTCGTGTGCCAGTCTCATACAGGATATCCCCGTAATGGCAACAATATCGTCTGCTTATCTCACCTCTGGACGACCAAAACTTCTGTTTCGATTTCTAGAACGCCACTTGGTCATCCTGCTAGGTGACCTGCCCTACTCCATTTGAATTATCATCATTCATCATTATTTCAGCCGGAAGACGTCTAATGCTGGACCTGTGTCGCCACATTGAACGGTCTCGTGCGACCCACATCCAGCGGATTCATACAACTTTCGTCACGTCATTTAAGTATTCCTCAGCCATAATAAGGTACCTATACATAAAGAAAAACAGGCGTTGGATTGAAAACCTCTTCCAAAAAACCAAACTTGAGACATCTGAAACGGGCGAATGTCAGTATCATTCTTTCACAGAAAATCATAACACCGTGATTCAGAAAATGGAGTCAAATGAACAACGCCATTAACTATATAATAGAGCACGAAGTTAAACTGCTAGAACATATGCATGGAAAGCGGTCGAACAGATACTCTACCGGCTATGCAGATTTAAAGCAGGGTCATGTTGACTATTCTCTTCTTCTCTATCTTGTGATTTTTATTCATTAGTACCATTTTGATTCAATAGATCTCACTGCATGTATCCTTAGATCATGATGATAAGTTCTCTTAAAAACTTTAAAGTCATAATATATCTTTTGATGGAGAGCACCGATTACAAAGAAAGAAAAATGAACACCTTCTCTAAGTTATGCACAATATTAATTTGTGCATTGAATCGAACCACATTGGTTTTATAATTTACACATGATGCTATAACAAAAGGGCTACGTAGAGACACACAGACAGACGAAAATTTATGAAATAGTAGAAAAAGGGTTCCGTGTGTGATCCTTTAACAGCTTTAGTGCCATATTTACAGATTTATTATTTGTAATAAGTGATTCCCAAACTGTCGTTTAAGTGTTTAAAAAGTATGTATTTAAACAATGATTTGGAAATCTTAAAGCTTTAAAAAAAAACAAAATACTTTGTTACAAAAAGTGAAAACCGTGTGGGTTTTGAACGTGCGAACCAAAGTTACTATCGGATATCTTACAGCATTAAACAAAATCAAAATGTATTGCATGTCTTTACTGAGGCTTGAACTTGCGACTCAATGTTCGAAAGGCGGTAGCCGTCACCGATGGGCTATTTGTTCTAATGACAAATGGTTAAAAATAGTTATTCTATTACAATGCATGTTATGACGGTTGTCAGTTGTCAAACAGTTGACAAGTATAGACGAAATGCATATTGCTCACCCCCGTAAGTAATTAGCGTGATAATATATAGCCTATGTCCTTCCCTAGGTTGAAATACATCTCCTTGCCAATTTTCATTACGATCCGATCAGCCGTTTCGTCGTGAAAAGGTAGCAGACAGACAGACAAACAGAGTTACTTTCGCATTTATATTATGGTATGGATGGATGGTATGGATATACAACGTGTAACGTTAAATGCGCATACCTGAAAATTGATTGATCAGATTCACGAGCAGAATCAGTTGAACAATTGAAATATAGGTCACATTAAAAAGAAATCTTTATTAAAAATGTTGCCCTGTCTAATTATTAAAAGGTCCAGCCATCACGTGCGCAAACCCGCAAAAATAGGTAAACAAACAAACAATGGCTTTCGTACAATTTAAATTTTCTCTCACGCGGGATAATACCCAATAGTTCTTGCCAGTAAATCTAATTGCCAGTAAAAACTAAAACACCACATATTACCTTTAAAATTATTTTAGTGTATTTTTTCTCTTAGAATTAGGTCAATTGAATTAAAAATCATTTGGGGTGTCTGAGGTTTTACGCATTTAACGTGCACGTTGTTTTTATGACACCAAAAAGAAAACAAAAAAAATATTAAAATAATACAATGAATTGGTCCTATACGAGGCCGTACGAAGGTGCTCAGCATGTACGGTCTACCTATTATCATATTGTATCCTGGTGCTACTTACCCTTGTAGAACTTGATCTTATTGTTGATTTAATATTAATGTTGTTAATTTCATGATTTTTTACTGAAAACGTACGTACGCGGAGTAAATGTCTGTTTCACTTAGCTTTAGAATACCATAGTTGTGTGTGTGTTTATAGCTCATTTCAATTTATAACAAGAATCTTCGTCACGAAAAAGAAGGGGAAATAAATACTTGAGTAAATTCTAAACATATCAAACATAATGAACATTAAAATTAAAGCACCTAATCATAATTATATTTTCCGACCAACACAGTCATATCAAAGCCCACACCGTTCTTTCACCCCCACATACAAACGAGGGTATCCGATCCCGGTAACTCGGCACAAAAGTCCAGCATTGCCTCTATTAGCAAATACCCCGTTCAGTAGTTCAGAGTCGGATTAAGGAGCAGTGACCTTATTTAATAACCCGACGCAGTCAATAAGCCGACGAAATGAAATCGTAAATCCCACCCGAAGGGCATGATATATCGGAGGGTATTTAATTTGAATCCCAAAATATGACTATTGTCCAACTATCCTTGGGAATATTTATTATATTATTGTTTGGGGAAAAAGAAGATGTATGCAGGGTGGAGGAAAACCGACGCACCAACGATTCCCACGTCCAGTAATATTCTGAACTCACATAAAGAAATTTTTCAAATTCATTTGACCGTGTAGGTTTTGCAGTTTGGTAGAAAATAGCAGATTAAAACAAAACATATACCGATTCAAAATTTTCATGTTCAGAGTGTTTTGATGTACCGAATAGGGAATTTGCAAGAAATATAAAACTCTTTTATTTGTTAAAAATGCCTTTTTTGGCGCTTACAATCATTATGGTACACTTGTTTATGTTTTTAAAACATAACTTATTTTACAAATATTGTATAATGTAGCATATTTTTGGTGAAACGGAATGCACTCTCAAAACACGTCATCTTCGATAACGGCGGCGGTAGTGACATCAAAGTCAATGTATCAAAAAACACTTTCATTTGAAATGTAGTAAAAGTTTTACTACGATTTTATTATAATATTGCTATCGCAAATTTTGCTTGAATAAAGCACATACAATTAGAAAAAATACTCTATTATGGCCAAAAAATAGATGTAAACAAGGTAGATTGTGACAAATGACGTCACATTATGGCCGCAACAATAGGCTAGTTTCCACCATCAATAAATTGCAAAACTAATTAGTCCGTCAGTTAGAGTAATGGAAAATAATGGACACGTATTTTTTGTTTTTGTAAATCACTGAGTACTGACAAAGATAAAACGCATCAAAACTCGGGAGTGGGGGCTCGTGACGTCACAACGCACTAAAAACTATAGCACGGCGCGGCGGCGTGACGTATTGCGAATTTTAAAAGCGTCGTATCTTCGTCAATTTTGGTTTATGTAACAAAAGAAAAAATACGGCTCAAATATTTTTTTTATAATCTAACTGACGGACTAATTAGATTTTTTTAGGACACAAGCCTATTAGGGACGTTTGAATTGTCATATACAATTGCAGGAGTTTAATATTATTGAGCGACAAGCATTAGTTGAAATTAACTTTTAAAACTTCTCTTGGGTTGATAACAGTGTATTTTATTGATTTAAGTGAAGAAAAAATTACATGATTATTCCCTATTGCGGTTGACGACTGAGGATACCCGAGGGGTTTTGAAAAACGTGCACCGTATAGAAAAAAAGAAAGCAACTAGGTAGCACGTTGCATTATGGCGCACCGTTTGCGTGTACATATTTTTGCGGGTGACAAGATGAAGCTGCATGCTTTGAAATTGAATTGCTTAGAAAAGCTGTCTTAGTAACCTAGATAGTGTAGTAGTAGCAGTGATAGCCTTGTTGAACTGAAAATAGGTTTCGAGTTCAAACCCAAAACACGCACCTCTGATTTATCGGATCCCTGTACGTATTGTATAATTATCACTTGTTTCAGTGAAGGAAAACATTGTGAGTATGCCTGAGAGATATTTCTTAACAGCATGTAAACACGTGTCAGAGGCCTATCATAAAAGTAACACCGCACGTATTGAACGTGAGGCTCTTCGAAGAGTAAGCCAGTCGATTCTACGAATACAGTCCTACGGTATCTCAAGAGAATGATATTAGCATCTCCTTGCTGTGGCATTTCTCTTAAACTTCTTTCTTTTAACTGACAATAATACCACATGTGTTTGAACAAATTCTCGAAAGATATGAGGTAAGATTACAATGGCAGCGATCAAAGGCTACTGTAACGGAAATAGAATTTCCTTGTAAGGATTGTATCTGGGGCTGCTCATTGAGTGAAGGGGTAGGACAGTTTGTTATTGGATATAATATCGTGACTTATTACGGGTTCATTGTTCACTAATGGAGTGTTCAAACTGAGGCTATTTCATTGGGAATGTACAGCACAGCTGAGTTTTTTGCCCGTTCTTCTACATTTAGATCATTAAGACTCTGTAGTTACCCATTCCCTAGGTACTTTCACAGTTTTTATATCTTCTGACTGAAGCTGCTACATTTAATTTTCATCTTTTTTTCGACACTTCAAAAGTGTCTGTAAGGCCCCTTCCCACTATGTTGTGACGACAGATAATCGTGTCGTTTTATTGTTGTGGCTTGTGTATTTAAATGAAGGTGTTCACATATAGGACGATACGATAACAGACTGTCGTCCATGATTTTTCAACTAGAAAATAACGATAATTTAATCGTCACGACATATACCCAGGACGGGGCCTAACTGGCCTACTTGAAATAAATGCTTTGATTTTTGATTTTACACACGTTTATTAGAATACTGAGTAGGAAGTAAAGCGCCCGTCTGAAAACCGTCACAAAAGTTAGTTGATTTAATCGACGCTGGAGAAGAAGAGCATTACTTTGTGTAATTAAGTTCATCACCGTTGCTCTCTAAACGGTGAAGGAAAACATCGTGAGGAAACTGGCATGTGATCATCATGATTATAGCCCATTCCCTCTCATTGAGAGAAGGCTGTGTGTGTCCCAGCAGTGGAAACATTATAGGCAGATTATGCAAGCATTTACTACGAAATGCGTTGGTTCATATCAATTCTCATAAATCAGTTTATTTCAGATGAATATGTAAGTATTGGAAAAATGATCGAACGTTAATTTATTTTCTCCCTAATTGAGAAATACATTATGTCGATCCCATTGATGGCGGAAAATTTCACTTCAATGGGCATTAAAAAGTATAAAGCCGATCCATCCTATACGACGTAAGTCAATAAGGTTCCGTGCTTTCCTTTCTCCGTAAAATTGGCTTGAATATCCACGGAGAAATTCACATTCAAAATTATATATAGAAAGAGCCAGTCATTGGGAGGCAATATGAACCCGCTAGAGCACTCAGTCAGATTGGAGGCATTCTCAGGGCTTTCGTGTAGCGATCGGAAGCTTTCAAGATTTCCGACATTTTTCGCTCGAATAATATCGTCTACGGCGAGATCTAGGCTAACGTCTACTTTTATTCTAATGTCGGTGTGTTTCTACTGTTTCGAGTAAACAATAAAATTCGAGATATTTTATCTCGGATAGCCTTTTTACGTTCGTAATTGGATGAGCCGAGTTGTATCGTCCATATAACGTCGTCGTTACTGAATTACGGATCTAGCAGTTTGTTGTGGTTGGGATTGGGAGAAATGACGTCTAGAATTTTTGTTTTTCGGGTCTCCTGGGGCTGAGACAAAATGAAATTCAATCAGTGATGACGTTGACAGGAAAGTCAAAAACGTCGGGGACATTACTGGCATAAATAATGTAAGTTACCGTGAAGCTTGTGGTAGCAAAACGGTTCAAAAGCGATTGTCGCTGTCTTTGCCATCTGATTTCCGATATAATTTTAAGACACTACCTATGTAAAAATATTTATTAATCACATGGTGACACGAAAAGAATCGTGGTGGTTATTTCCAAGACAACAATAAATTCAATGCAATTTATTGCATAGAACCAGCATTATGTTTATAGATTGAGGAACATTTTTTATTGTGCCAATAAATGGCTTGTTGACACCAATTGACCGAAATTCAATATTACATTTAAGAACTGCATCGAATAGAGGGATTCTCTTCATGTATACTAGGTGATCGCGATCCGATAAAAGTTAAGTCGCTAAAAAGTGTACGTTGCAGTTTGCAGTTCTGTAGAAATAATGTTGACAAATTCTAAAAGTCTGACAACTAGTTTTACCAATGGTATCGTATTACCCAGTATTAATTGGGTTGTGGAGGTCAGAAAGGCAGTCGCTCCACGAAGAATACTGTTATTCAGCCGACCCCAACATAGTTGGGAAAAGACAAGCAGATGATGATGGGTCGAGTTCAGTTAAACTTTTTTTA
Source organism: Xestia ashworthii (assembly GCA_950022955.1). Classification (NCBI taxonomy): domain Eukaryota; kingdom Metazoa; phylum Arthropoda; class Insecta; order Lepidoptera; family Noctuidae; genus Xestia; species Xestia ashworthii. The sequence continues at coordinate 3,435,571 of OX465555.1, read as the reverse complement.
TAAGTTTGAAGGTTTATTTATTATAAAACAATCCTCAACCAATGGTTTTATAATTAGTTCCTTTGCATCTTAATATTCTAGCTTGAGGATAATACGGTATCTATACAACGAAGTCGTATACAAATTAATATTATTTTCTTATGTCAGATAATTAATTCACCGAACGACACCCGCGGGGATTCAATGCAGAATACCAAACAATATTGAAAATGTGATATTAATCGCTCTTAATTAGAATTGCTTTACGAGGAAAACGCAGTTTATTAAAGTTGCTATCTGTTACAAAAAAAAAACAACGTGAAATTGAGGGTTTTACTTTATTCAATTATATGTTTTCTATTCGTTGTTTGAAATAACAATAACTTGTTCCAAATAGTTTGTTTTTTCTACTTCAATACAATTCAAGAACAAAAATATTAAAAAATAACTAATTTATTTATTTAGTGATAATCTGTTATAACAGATAACAAAAGTATCAAATGTGTCTAGTAGCGCCACTTAAACAACGCTATGTGTTAAGTTTTTAAGAAAAATAAAGTTAGTCTATTACGGAAAGCAACGTGTTTTAATAGGTTATGGGCTATATCCAAAAATTTTCGGTTTTCTACAGTGTAAAATCAGTATAAAACAGTCGAAAATTGTTGACTTTTCGTGGAAATATGGCTGTGAACTATATTCAAAGTATTCCGAAACTCAAAGGACGCGAGAATTACGATGAGTGGAGTTTTGCTGTCGAAAATCTGTTGGTGCTTGACAACCTGGTGAACTACATCAAGTCGGATCCAGACGCTAAATTCGAGCCGAAAGCATCAGATGACGCAAAAGCCAAGGCGAAGCTAGTTTTAACCATCGATCCAGGATTGTACGTGTACATTAAAGAAACGAAAACATCGTTAGAGTTATGGAAAAAACTGAGAACCATGTTCGATGACTCGGGTTTTTCTCGTAAAATAACCCTACTGAGACATTTAATCTCGCTACGACAAGAAAATTGTGATTCCATGACTTCATATGTTACGCAAGTGGTCGAGACGGCTCAGAGATTAAAAGGCACAGGATTTACTGAAGAATGGATAGGATCATTATTATTAGCAGGTTTGCCAGAGAAATACGCTCCAATGATAATGGCCATAGAGCACTCAGGGATACAAATTACCACCGATTCAATAAAATCTAAGTTGATTGACATGGAGGTTTCAAAGAATGAAATGGATTCCAGCGGCGCAGCATTTGCTACAAACTACAAAAAGAAGCAGAAAAATAAAAATGGCGCGTCATCGTCTACAACTTCAAAAGTGACAGGTGACAAGATCATTACTTGTTACAAATGTAAACAGACGGGTCATTTCCGAAACCAGTGTCCATTGTTACAAAAAAGCAAACAATCAAATGCTTTTAGTGTGGTATTTTTAAACGGAGAATATAGTACAAACGAATGGTACGTAGATAGCGGCGCAAGTGCACACATGACGGCTAACAAAGACTGGATTAAAAATGCAAATTTTTCACCGCATTTGTCAGAGATAACCGTCGCGAACAATATGAAAGTGCCAGTTTTGTGTTCAGGTGACGTACAGATATCAACAAATTGCAATTACGACATCATGGTTAAAGATGTGCTATGTGTGCCAAGTTTAACAACAAACCTGCTGTCAGTGAATGAACTAATCAAAAACGGAAACAAGGTTGTTTTTGAAGAAAACCAATGCTACATTCGCAACAATAAGAATGTGCTGGTGGCTACAGGTATGTCAACAAACGGAGTGTACAAGCTAAATATTAAAGTAGCAGATTGTATGCTGGCAGCTCCTGCTGTAGTAAGTGCTGAGCTTTGGCACAGGCGGTTAGCACATATTAACTGCAATGATTTACAAAAAATGAAGAATGGCATTGTGGAAGGAATGTCTTACACAGATACCAGTGATATGACGAAGACTAAATGTGTGACCTGTTGCGAAGGTAAACAGATGAGACTACCATTTAATCATGTTGGACAAAAAAGTACAGAAACACTACAGATAATACATGCAGATGTATGTGGCCCTATGGAGACGAAGTCCATAGGTGGTGCTCAATATTTTGTCTTGTTCATTGACGATCACAGTCGTATGACATTCATATATTTCCACAAACATAAGAATGAAGTTTTCAAAATATTCAAGAACTTTAAAGCAATGGCTGAAAATCATCAGAACAAAAAGATAAAAACATTGCGCACAGATAATGGTGGTGAATTTTGCAGTGGTGAGATGGAGAATTACCTACAAAGAGAAGGAATTATCCACCAGAAGACAAATGCATATACACCGGAGCAAAATGGTGTATGTGAACGGGCAAATAGAACTATTGTAGAGAAAGCGCGCTGTTTACTTTTTGATGCAAAACTAGAAAAGAAGTTCTGGGCTGAAGCGGCAAATACAGCAGCATACTTAAAGAATAGATCAGTAACTTCAAGTTTGGGAAGTAAAACACCCTATGAGGTGTGGAACAAGAAGAAACCAGATCTAAGTCATATACGTCTGTTTGGCAGCCCTGTTATGGTTCACATACCGAAAGAAAGAAGATTAAAGTGGGACAAGAAGGCCCAAATTAATATACTTGTAGGATTTTCAGAAACAGTGAAGGGATACCGTGTATATGATCCTAAAAAGAATATTATAACAATAAAGAGAGACATAATTGTGATGGAAGAAAAAACAGTATCATCAGTAATCAAAGAAGACACAGCAGAATGGATACAGGATGGTGTTGAAATTGAAGGGCATGAATCTTCGGCTACAAATGAAGATGATAGAGATTCAGTGGGGGAGTCATCAATGAATGAATCTCTACATGAACTTGACTCAAATACATCTGTATATACTGATCCAGCTAGTGACAATGATGATGATACAACCATCACAAACACAGAGACAGATATCTCGAGCAGTGAGGTTGAACCAATTCCGGACTTACAAGAACTAACTAAGAGAACACGAAGACCTCCAGAACGTTATGGACATGGTAACATATGTATTACCAATTCTCGACCTGAGACGCATAAGGTCGAATATCGAGATCAGACCAAAATAACTTTAATAGTCAGCTGAAACCAGTATCTCGCGCTCTTTCTAAGCATATAACAATCATAATTTTATCTCATTTTGTTCTGATGTTATACAAATGCATAAGGTCGAATCTGTCTAATTTTTTACTTTATATCGTGGAATAAGGCTTGATAACAAGTACAGTATTTATGCTTAAAATATGGGTTTAATTAGAAGGTCGAACATTGACTTCAGTTTGTATGCTTGTAAATTATTTTACGCGTAAGGAAGGGACTATTTTGTCATTCGACTTTATGCTACAAAGATTGTTGGTAAAAATAATACGTATTGTCAGATAGAACTTTAAGCCTCCTGAAATTAAATAATCAGATGTCGGACCTTGAGATATAGTGTTATGCCTCGAAAGTTTTATTTGTTTGGTTAGGGTCTACAAACATAATTCGCCCTTATGCCTTTAAGAAGTGCTATTTTATCGTTGTACAGAAATGCCTATGTGAAGAAGAAGCACTATTCCATTGACTTCGTGACCGCACACCGACGCGATACAATGATATCGGACATTATCGCCGGACACTCAGCCGTTTTTCGGCGCCACGGTGGCTTGACCTATCAGAGCACAGCACCGGGCTTGTGCCAGGTGCTTTATGTTTACAAGTTATTTCCTGAAGTTGATTAAAATTAATAATATTTTATTTATTTCAGACCGTCCGTTGCCTAACTGGAAATCTCCAGGGCTGGAGGGACTGCACAACTTCTGGCTAAAATGGTTCACAAGGACACACGCTCGCCTGGCGACCCTATTCCATTAAAGTCAGGGTCGCCACCAGAGTTAATGACAACGGGTATAACTAACCTGCTCTATAAGTCGGGTAGTATCGGACAGTCGATAAAATTCTAAAATCCATTTTGAGAACTAAAATTAGCAAACATATAGATGACATTTCTGTCTTGTCTGTTTCTCAAAATGGTTGTTGAAACGGGCCCCGTGGTTCTAAGGACCGACCTACTGATTGATATAGCCATTAGTCAACAGGTTCGCTGTTCCCGAAAGGATCTGTCGACCCGTTGGATAGACTATAAGAAGGCCTATGACTCGGTGCCACATAAAATGGCTCAAGAGGGTGCTAGAGTTGTATAAAGTTGATGCAACTCTGGGCACCTTCATGTCGTCGTGTATGGGGCAATGGAATCCTCCATTGCCCCATAAACGGCGACAAGGACGTATCGAGAAGGTCCTTCGCTATCCAGGATGTCGTCAAGTCTTGAATACTCTTAGCACACTGCTGGAGGATTCGGTCTAGGTTTCGCTTGCGGAAAGATGGTTGGGTTATATCTCAGCTCCGTTACATGGATGACTTGAAACTCTTTGCCCGTAACGATTTGCAACTGATGGAGCTACTGAAGGTAACTGAAAATTTCAATAGCGCTATCACGATGGGATTTGGTGTGGACAAATGTGCGGTCATGCATGTTAAGCAAGAGGAAATAGTGGAATCTGTGAAAACCCAGCTCTCAGATTTCATAAATCTTAGATCCCTCTCAGCAACAGAAACCTATAAATATTTGGGTACGTCGGAAGCGCTGGGCATCAATGTTGCTGACAACCGCAACCGCAACCGTTGAATGAGCGCTTCTCTGGCCGCCTGAAAAAAGTATATCATAGTCTTTTATCAAGTGGAAATAAGTTGCGTGCCTTCAACGGTTGGGTCATGCCGGATTTGATGTACTCTTTCGGCATACTCAAATGGACTCAAACAGAACTAGACGCCTTTAATACGAATGTCCGTAAATTGTTGATGGCATATCGAATGCATCACCCACGTTCTTCGGTTATGAGACTGTATATCCCGCGGAAGTGGGTCGAGGCTTAAACGCTAAGACTCTCCAAAATCAAGAGTTATGCAGCCTCAGGGAATATTTCCTAGAAACCGATGTGGAGATGCATCGAAATGTGGTTGCAATGGACAAGGGCCTCACCTCACTCTCCTTGGCTAAAGAGAACTGACGCAAACCTCCAGTTCTTGCCACTAACGACCGCAGAGTAAGGAACTTCACGGACGGTTTTTCTGGGCCCTGCATGGACCCGATGTAGGTAGACTTATCAGCGTCCGTAGCCCGGCTCCGTTCCGGGGACCTATACGGAGAAACCCGAGGGTTTTGTGTGTGCAACAATGGATGAAGTTATGATGACGAATTAGTACCGGAGATTTATTGTGAAGGACGGCATGGTTGATATTATGTCGGGCATGCCACCGTCCAGGCGAATCAATCCGTTACATTGTCTCGTCTAACTAATGGCGACTATTTGCATAGACACTATCTTGTAGCTAGGATTATCCATCAGCAACTTCCTCTAAAATACAACCTTGTGGAATCGGAAGTGCCCTACAATAGGTACGTGCCCAACCCAGTTCTCGATAGTGGCAGTGCCACATGGTACTGGGATCAATCCATCATCACTGAAAGAACTATTGTAGCCAATAGGTCTGATATAGTGGTGGTGGATTGATCAGACCGGCGCGCAATGATTGTTGACATAACGGTGCCGCATGATGAGAACCTTGTGAAATCCGACAAAGATAAACAAATCAAGAATGACTGGGCTCGCGAGGTTGTTGACAAGTGGGAAGTAGACTCAGCAATCATTGTGCCAATAATCGTATCAGCCTACGGTCTAATTACCAAGAGCCTCGACCAATACCCGAGGAGGCTCTCGTTAGGCAGCTGGATCAAGGGCTTGATTCAGAAAGCGGTACTTCTGGACACGGCTCCTATTGTTAGGTACTTAATAATAATTAATTTAAATGCCTCATAAATAGATATGTAACAAGATCGGACGTAACTTAATTTCTATTTTTGTTGACCATAATGTTACATGTTTTAAAAAAGCTTACAATACGCATTGAATTTACCAAAGAATTGCAGGCATAAAGTTGGATCAGTAAAAAGAATTAGAAGGATTCGTTGTTTAATAACTCTGTACAAGCATAAGGTTGGATGTCACCAAAAAAGTAGTTTTTGATTAATAAATGTTATTATTTTACTGTGAATGGTTTTATTACTGTACTCATACAAGGGCACACTATTTATCTAAAATATAAACCTATTTTTGTTAGCCTATTCGATAATAAACAAAAGTTTTGACTCGATTTTGTCAATATCTTTCTTTTGGCTCTCCTCGAAACTTGTCAAATTCTACATCAGACCTAATGCGTCTCAGGTCGAGAATTGTAGTCCAGAAGTTGAACAAACAGATTTCTCAGAAGCGATGAATGGACCAGAAGCTGAGCAGTGGAGACAGGCCATGCGAGAGGAACTTCAGTCATTCGAGGACAACAATGCTTGGGAAATTGTTGATATACCAAATAATGGATCAATAGTGCAAAACAAGTGGGTGTTAAATAAAAAGCTAGATGTGAATGATAAAGTGCGTTATCGTGCCAGACTTGTGGCAAAAGGTTTTACACAGCGACGTGGTATTGACTATGAGAACACTTTTTCTCCAGTTGTAAAACATTCTACGCTGAGAATGTTGTTTGCGTTGAGTGTACAGTGGGATATGGACATTACACATCTTGATGTGACAACAGCTTTTTTAAATGGACATTTAAAAGAAAATATTTATATGTCAATTCCAGAAGGTTTTGTAAATAAGCAAAGTGGAAAGGTCTTGAAACTAAAAAGAGCTATATATGGACTAAAACAATCTTCTTTAGTCTGGTATGAAAAAGTGAAAGATTGTTTACTTAACATTGGTTTTAAAATAAGTAAATTTGAACCATGCTTGTTTACATTTTTTAGTGAGAATGTAAAGATTATAGTAGCCATATATGTTGATGATTTTTTAATATTTTCAAATAGTACTTCTGAGACTAAAAAATTGAAAAATGTGTTAAGTTCAGAATTCAAATTGAAAGATTTAGGTCCTGTTAGACGTTACTTAGGCATGCGAATTAGTGTAAACAGAGAATGTAAGACTGTAACTGTAGATCAGCAGGAATACATTGAGAAATTATTGTTAAAGTTTGATATGTTTAATTGTAAACCTATAGATACTCCTATTGAAAGTAAATTGAACATAGAAAAGGCTGAAAACTGTATAGAAAACATTCCTTATCAAAAGCTAATTGGAAGCCTTATGTATTTGGCAGTTTTGACTAGACCAGACTTGTCATATTCACTTAGTTACCTCAGTCAATTTAATAACTGTTACAATGAAACTCATTTTAGTTATGCTAAACGAATACTGAGATATTTGCAAAAAACAAAACATTATTGTTTAACATATCATAAAGATAATGTAGGGCTGACTGGTTTTGTTGATGCAGACTGGGCTAGCGACAGTCTAGATCGAAAGTCTTATACTGGGTTTTGCTTTGTGATGAATGGTTCTGTGATTTCTTGGCAAAGTAAGAAACAGAAAACTGTCTCCTTATCCAGCACAGAGGCAGAATATGTTGCACTTTCAGAGGCATCTAGAGAGGCTATTTACTTAAGAAATCTGATGTTTGAGCTAACTGGTAAGAAATGTGTAATTGAATTGAAATGTGATAATCAAAGTGCATTAAAATTGGCAACAAGTCATCAGGCACATGCTAGATCAAAACATATTGATGTTCGTTTTCATTATGTTAGAGATGCAGTTAAAAATAAATTAATTATTATTGAATATATCTCAACTCAGGAAATGCCAGCTGACTTGTTAACCAAAGGTCTTTTGTCAACGAAGCATTATAAGTTCATGCACATGCTGGGAATTAAGGATAAATAAAACATATTGTATTTTGTTTGGAATTTCACATTTATTTTGTTATGTGTTATAACAGATAACAAAAGTATCAAATGTGTCTAGTAGCGCCACTTAAACAACGCTATGTGTTAAGTTTTTAAGAAAAATAAAGTTAGTCTATTACGGAAAGCAACGTGTTTTAATATAATCATTCTCCCGATGCATGTTTAAACAAAAACTCACGGAAACCTGATTTCATGATTTGGGACCTCTAATTTGTAGATCCTATTGAATATCTATAGACAGTCAACATTTTTTTCATCTCTCCAAAATCTTTTACTTTCATAATAATAGAATACTTTTTCATAATACTCGTACAGTTAGCGTGATACCAAAATGTAAAAGGGCTCTTAACATCTTATCTGTTGTTTGCAAATTTATAGAAAAGCCATTTATATCGAATTCACTCATAGAAAACATATTTTTATCCAAATTCATCGTTATTTTTTTCACTGTTACAAAATCTTATAAATAGACTGTTTAAAAGATTTGTAGCATGATCCCGTGGGACAATAAATTATCGAACCCTCCGAGGGCGAATCCGCGTGTATACTAGTTCAAAATAAGCCGTGGCAACTAAGTGATGACCCAGTGACAACAGACAGCGCCCGTTGTCAAACATGACGCATGAATCAGCACAATTCAAGTCAACCAGTTCAAGAATTGAAATACTTATGAACAACATGTTTTGAGAAGCGCGTGGCTAAACAATAACAGCCACTCAGCCCGATCTTTAGGTTAAGCCGTGCTTGCCTAGGATGGTCTGTGGAACGTTAAGCCATTGATCCAGGCTGTCATTTGCAGATCTTTGACAGTCGTTACTGATAGTCAGTGACTCAAAAAGTCTGACAACTAGTTTTACCAAGGGGTATAGTATTTCCCAGTACTAAGTGTTTTGGAGGCAGTCTCTCCATGTAAAATACTGTTATTCAGTTGCATCCTGTTAGACTGGAAGACGACCCCAACATAGTTGGGAAACTGCGGGCAGATGATGATGATGATGAGGATCACTATGATTCATCTTTGTTACAAGGCAATAAAGTCCTAAAAAAATTAAAGGTGTAGTTTTTCTATAGTACGAACACAACAATCCTTTCCAGCCTAACACAATGCAAGGCTACAAAGTAAGACCATTACACAAACTATGACAGCACACGATTCACCTAATCGGTCAATGAACCTGCGGCACGCGATTCCCCTAAAACTTCCGGGTCGTACATTACACCCTTTTAGTAGGAATCGTCACATTCTTTTTCATTAAACTGTATAACAAAATGTGTTTTAATCCATTTTGTCGTGAAAATGGTCATGCAAGTGATGCGGAGAAATGAACAACATTTCCTACATAAAAATACAAGGAAATGAATAGTAAAATAGAGGTAACGATAAAAACAATGGCTGGGTTATGAAGAAAACGCATGCTGGGTGATGGATAATAAACCGACTACCTTTAAATTCGAAGTTTTGATGTTTAGGGTTTTGGAACAGTCTTCTTGCATTATGGGCTTTACGTATTATTGGCACGCCACTGGGCTCAGACTTGATGAGGAAAGCGGAGAATAAGGTGACACAGCTTGGGAGATGCTTATGTCCAGCACTTGACTGCGACAAGCTGAATTTACTGAAAGTCAAGTCTATGCTACGCTGACCCATAATGAATTTGAAGAAGACAGACGATAGTCTCGAATAAGAATCATACTTTTATGAATCTTTCAAATAATTTATGAATAGTCGAACTATTGTTTTTCGAGATTGGGACTGTGTCGAAAAAATTTGACTGTGCAAGTTCAGGATGAGATTTGCCAAACGATTCCCTTTCACAAAGATGTACACTACAACTAAAATAAAACTGTTCATTCCCTGGACTTACAGCACGGACAAACACAGTTTTATCGATGTACGTGTTTTTCGATGACCAGCTCTCATAAACTCGATACTATAAGAACGTCAACAATGAGGTTCGTGCTTTCTACACACGTTATTTGTTTCCCAAGTTATTTTAATCCGTGGTTCATACATGGCAAGCTTAAATACCTAGCTACATGATACCACTGTTGGTTTGCCATTCCTGAAATGATTTTATTTCCACAGAAATTAGTATTTACTTCACATTTTTACACGTCAATTTCAATCAATATTTTTATTTTGATGGCGCTGCCATTTTCTATCTGATTTGTTCTTCTTAACACGGATTCTCGAAAATAATTCGAAAAAACGCGGCTAAAGGTAACAATTGAGAAATGATTACACCCAACCTGGCTAAGGCATACTCGCGGCTGTACAACCTCAGATGATGACAAAAGGCATTTTTCTTCTGCACACAAATAGGTTGTCAAATGGTCTGCGACTGTTGAGTTCCTTGAGCTATGAGTCGAGCTACACGATAACTTACAAATGCATGCAATGACTGGATAGGTCCACTTAAACCAGTATTGTTCTTTCTTCAAACTACTATCTCAGTCCTTATGTAACTTAATGAATATTATGTCTGGAATTTAAATGAGGCTGTGGTCTTTGAATTTGTTTTGACTGTTTCTTCTTGGAGAAGGCAAGTAAGAAACATCGGCTTGATATAGTTAAAAAAAGTTTTAAGTAGGTACTTGTAAAAACCAACTGACGGCTACATTGAGCGTAATGAAGCTTATTAATTCATCATTAATAAGCTTCAAGCCAAATATAAATATGGAGACTTCATTCCTTACTTTACAAAGTAGAACAGGCAGATTTTCATTCCCATTCACCAGGATTTTCACGGAATTAAATAAAGTCTCTATTGGCACATATAAATTTACACTGCCTCTAATTAAAACTCGATAATTATGCAAATTGATTCCCACAGCGGAAAACCATTGGGGCATGCCGACCTAAAATAATTCAAATGGAAAAAAAACTCCATGTCTGGTCTTCAATCAAGAGAAAATTTGACGCGTCACCAATAAAAGGTCTATTCTATTATTCACTTAGAAACTTTTAACGAGAAAAGTTGATGTTTAAGTTTTTGAGACTTTTTAGTAGGCATTGCTTTGTTGAGTAAAAAAAATATGGAGTTTTGGGAACTCGTCACGTTGAGTGTTTCTATAAGGTTAAGAAAATAATGTTAATCTGTTGTCTTTCTAACCTCCGACGGGGTGTTATAAATTTGATGTGTCTGTGTGTGTGTGTGTGTGGGTGTGTGTATCTGTGGCATCGTAGCGCCTTAACGGATAAACCGATTTTGATTTAGTTTTTTTTCCTTGAAAGGTGAATTATTATTAGTCGGGAGTGTTTTTAGCTATGTTTTATAAAAATCAGTCTAAGATGGCGCCGCCACAAAATTACATTTTTATTCGACAACTCCCTCAATATGGGTATCAAATGAAAGGGCTTGACTAGTGGAATACTATGCACTATGATAAATAAAAAATCCAAGATGGCCGCCACTACAAAATGGCAAATTAACGAATTATTTTGTAGGTACATTGTGTCGGGGGTTTGATCATTTTTTTATTTAATTTTACTTGTTTATACTTTGACACAACATAACATCATGCCTGTAATCTACGATCGGTTAGGCTGAGGTGTACCTAATAGTACACATTTTTGGCCATTTTCAACCGACTTCCAAAAAGAGGAGGTTATCAATTCGTCTGTATGTTTTTTTTTTTTTTTTTTTTTTTTTTTTTTTTTTGTGTTTGTTACCTCATAACTTTCGACTGCGTGAACCGATTTTGATGATTCTTTTTTTATTTGAAAGCTGGTGCTTCCCATGTGGTCCCATTTTTATTAGCTGAAGATCTGATGCTGGTCTTCGGAGATATACAATGGAACTCTTCAAAAATGTACGGCAAATCTGCAGTGATTGCTATTATCGCTTGTAGGTTTATTGTTTATACAACATCATGACGTAATATCACGCCTATATGCTCTGAGGGGATACGCAGATGTGTACAATACACCCAGATTTCGACAATGTTTGTTACCTCAGTACTTTCGACTGGGTGAACCGATTTTGATGATTCTTTTTTAATTTGAAAGCTGGTGCTTCCCGTGTGGTTATATTTTAATTTGCTGAAGATCTGATCCGGATCTTCGGAGATATACAATGGAACTCTTCAAATATACACGGCAAATCTGCAGTAACTGCTGCAATCGCTTGAATGTTTATTGTTTATACAACATCATGACGTAACATCACGCCTGTATGCTCTGAGGGGGTACGCAGATGTGTACAATATTCCCAGATTTCGACAGTTAGGTGTATTAAGTTCCATTTATTGGGGATAAGTTTTTTTTTTATTTTATTGGCAAGGGCACTTCAAGGGTAGTTTGATGAGAATTTGGTTAGGTTCTGATTATGGGATCCATGACAAAGGAACGGAACTCTTCAATTCTTAGAAGCAAATTACCGAATCTCGGCCAAATGTTTTAAAGGCTATCCGGATATTTGAGTCACGTACCATAACGTCGTTATTAACCGACTTCAAAAAGGAGGAGGTTCTCAATTCAATGTTCCCCGATTACTCGAAGATGACTGGACCGAATTTGTTTTTTAATTGTTTGAAAGGGTATACTTCCCAGAAGGCCCCATAATCATCAAGTCAGGATCCTGATAATGGGATCCTGGAGAAATAGAGAGAACTCTTCAAATTTTATAGGCACACCAGAAGCGATTTGGGTAGTTTTTGAAAGAGTAGTTTCTCGGAGTGATCCCATTTAAATTTGGTATAGATCTGATGAAGGACTTCGGAGAAAGGCAACGGAACTCCTCATTAAATGTAGCAAATGTGTGTCTCTTACTGGGATTACTGAAATCTCATGTCTGTCTATTGTTTACACCAGTTCATAACAAAAAATCACGCTGGTACGCTGTGAAAGGGTATGCACATATTGTGAACCACTAAAAAGTGAAAAATAAAAACTTTTTTGCAAAAAATAAAACCAACTTCACACAATAAAAACCACACAAAAAAGTGAAAAATAACTTTAGCTTCTGAAGTCGGTGACAAAAAATTAAATCAATCAAACAAAGGTCACCGACTTCAGAAGCTAAAGTTATTTTTCACTTTTTTGTGTGGTTTTTATTGTGTGAAGTCGGTTTTATTTTTTGCAAAAAAGTTTTTATTTTAGGTCCTATTTAATAAAAGGCAACCCTATTGCCATCATACAGGCACAAATCCAGACTCTGAGGCTGCTACTGAAAAATTTCTAATGGAAATACCCAATAACACTTTGCACGACCTGGGAATCAAACCCAGGATCTCATGCTCAGCAGTTGCACTTGACCAACGAGGCAGTCCTGAACTTTCATCCAGAACTATAAATGGCTTATAAATAGAATTGTAATTGCGTAACGTAGTGACTGCCTTTTCAAATATATGATGCTTAAAACATATGAAGACTCATCGCAAGAGAACCAGGGTCACCAACGTAGCCCGAAGAATTGCCAAACTTAAGTGGCAGTGGGCAGGGCATATTGCTCGCAGAACGGATGGCCGATGGAGCCGAAAAGTTCTAGAGTGGCGACCGCAAAGCGGATGACGATGCGTTGAAAGACTTCCCACTAGCTGAACCGATGACCTAGTGATGCGAGTCGCACGGGACGGTCAATGTGGCGACAACATTTGTCGCCTGAAATGACGAAGATGATGATGATGATGAAAACATGAGATAAGAATCAAAAGTTTTAAAATAACATGAATGTAAAAAAAATAATAACGAAATAAGACTCTTGCTACAAACATTGCGTGTCTACAAAAATGAAAATCATTATTAATTTTAACGTTAATAATTAATTAGTCTCCAGGGATTAGTTCAGCGGCATGCGTTAACGGGCGTATAAAATGAAATATTTTTATTTTATTTTAATTAACAGACAGCTACACGGGGTTGCGGCAGACCGAGAAGAAGGAATCTAACTAGCCTAACGTGGGGGTGCCCCAAGTCCCGATTATGGGGGCAGAGATAGGTACTTCCGTCCCATGCATTTCACAATATTACGGTTTCACTTCGATAGATTATAATCTACAGAAAAATAATGCGTTATATTGTAAGCAGTATGTTCAATTGACAATATTTCGAGAGTTTACAACCTCGCTAGACAGATTACAATCTAACGTGTTTGACAATTTTACGGTGACAGATACAACTTAACAGAACAATAAGAGAGCTGAAGTGGCAATGCCTTAGCCGATGACCATTGCGGTAGACGTGTTCTTGAGCGGAGTCCGCGAATCGGCAAACGTCAGGTGAGACACCCTATGACTTGGTGGAGTGATGGCCTTTGCAGGGTGGCTGACAGTGGAGTTGAGTGGCGTGGCGATTGAGAAGGCTCATGTCCAGCAGGAGAAACGGAAACTAGAATTGTATCGAATCTACGTTTATAAATTAGTTGCAGTATTTTTTTATATTCACTCATAAAACACATATGCAGTTTCAACATTGTCTTATAAGAAAGTATTTTACAGGCCCACAATCAAAGGGTCTTGGTCAAAATATTATGAAGTATTTCTAGTGTTTTTTCGAAGATTTGACTACAACAGTTTTTTTTTTAAAGTGCCTAAATCATGTCGAAAATATTTGGGTAAACCTAAACAATTAATCCGACCTAGGTCGGTAAGGGCCTTGAATCGACTGAGGACTGTAGAGGTTATGGTACGGGACCCCCTGTTAAACAAGGTTTATTTTTAGTTTGAATAATCATATATCTTTGACAACATACGGGAAAGGCCTCATATTGTTTTCTGACTGAATTTAAGTCCTAAATATAAGCTACTACGTATTTGTGACAATCATGATTCAATTCTGTTGATCTTACCCCCAGTGTTTAAAGAAAGATACACATGGTCCTTTGACGATTGAAAAGTTATGAAATCGTATAATAAATTTTACTTCTTATTGCTGATGTGGTAAAGTTTAAATTTGCTCAAACTTCTAGGTTAGTAGAATATCAATTTGTGGTGGTACTTTTATTGGGTCACGTTAGTTTCTGTGGGTCGTTATAGGTTGGTGGACACGGAATGGGCGTGCACTCCTGAAGTTATATTGCAAGTAATGTTACTGATATAAGTGGATTTAAATTACGTTTAAGGAAGATTTATTGAGCTCCAGGTGGATTGCCGGAATGTCTGATAGTTTTTAGTTTATAGAGGTAATAGCTCCTCAAATGGGTTCGGCTTTCGGTTTATTGAAAGCTGTTTATGTCATGGAATCTTGATTTAAGGGTTAGAAGATTACGTGCATGCAATAGAATAGTTTAATAAATAGATATCGCTGGACATTACACACAGCGCCATCTAGTGCCACACTAAGCAACGAAGCTTATGTCGAGAGTCGATTACAATTTTTTGTTTGTAAATACCTACATATGTAGAATTTATTATACATAGAAACATCCACGACGCGGAAGCAAATGTCCATTGTCATCACGCAAACATTTGTTCCTACCGGGATTCAAACCCGGACCTTATGAACGTCAGGCAGCCTCACTACCACTGCGCTATTCGGGTCGTCGAAAGTGAACTCACACCGGTGAATTCTGCACGTAATTTGCCTGAGTCTTTTTGGACTTAGATGCCTAATGAACCTTTAACAGCAAAGCTGCCATGGCATGTTGGCATCTTCAATAAACCCAACCATATTTTATTTGGTCTGTTAAAAAGCACTATAGTCAAGCAAATCATAATAATACGTATTTATAAACTCGCAGATTTCTGGGTAATCCAATGATCTAAAGGGTGTAAAACACCTTTTCACGAAGCCGAAAGTCACTTGTTCAAGTGCGTTACATTGAGTTCTATCCCAAAACATGATTTATAACCTCAAAAAAAAAGTGGTTTCCCAGCAATAACTTTACGCAAAAATTATTATTTTTGCATAAAGTTACTTAGTTTGATGTACAGAATGTTTGGTTAACGGCTTTGTGATGAGCTGGTTTACACCCTGTATATGCCTGTTGATGAAAGACGATTTTTAGAACTACTCTACGTCAAAATATCTACGTAAATTAACACTATTGTAATAACAAACTATCTAGTTTCTTTGCTGTAGATTTAATACTCAAAGAAATCTAATAAATATATTTTACATCCAGGGTTTCATTTTGACGAATGAATTTCCAACCTTTGACTAAGTGAAGCAAGAATCCAACAAGCCATCAATCGGTCATCTCTTTTGGTTTTTAATCTTATACGTCATAGTTGCCGTCGGAGCAATAACCTGGATGAGGCTAGCGCAGGACCGTCGAAATTGGCACAAGAAGAGAGAGGCCAATACCCAGCAGTGGGTGAGTTCGGGGTGTGGATGATGGAGACCCCAATCATCTTTATTTCTCCCCCAACAGTCATCATCTGCCTAGCCCTTTCCAAACTATGTTGGGGTCGGCTTCCAGTCTAACCGGATGCAGCTGAATACCAGTATTTTATATGGAGCGACTGCCTATCTGACCTCCACAACACAGTTAATACTGAGTAATACGATACCCCTTTGGTAAGACTGGTTGTCAGACTATTTGGGCCACTGACTACCTGTAACGACTGCCAAAGATGGACAAATAACAGCCGGGACCAACAGCTTCACGTGCTTTCCGAGGCATGGAGGAAACTCGGTATATAAGGGTGGTCACCCATCCACAGACCAACCTAGGCAAGCACGGCTTAACCTAATGATCGGCCCGAGCGGCTGTTATTATTTAGCCACGAGTTCCTCTCCCCCAACAAATGGAATATTTTTCCTTTCAACCCCATACACCCCATAACACGATAACCCGAGTAATACCCAAAAGGCTCGACATTATGATAAAACCATTTTTAACAATTTGTATGAGAAGGCACGCCCATACGACATGATTGATTGCGCGGTACATTCAACAACAATAATAGACGAACGTAATTAAATGTAGATACTGATTAAAAATGTCACGCGAACTAGACATTTTTGTGTATTTGTTTTCATGCGTATTATGTTAAAATATTATGTGAGCTGTTCATGCTTGAATTTTTATAGGATTAATTGGCGTCTCGTTACAAGATTAATTTAACTACGGTCAGAAATAACTTTCTGAGTTTTTTTTTATAAATCAGCTATTAGGTATTTAAAAATTTGATTCTGTGTCGCGGAATTCGCAATCAGTTACTGCAGGTTTACAGTATTTCACCTAAGATGGAATCGGTTCGGTTCTTGCAGTTGCCCGCAGAACGTATAGGTAGTAGACATATTATTTTATACCATACCTACTCTAAAAAGCTTATTTTATTCACGCAAAACAGTGAATAAAACGGCCTTTTATTTGCTTGAGAGGCTAATGATAATAATAAGAAAATTACGCTTAATTTCAGTCATTGCTCTAATTTTAATGTCCATTTCAATTAATGTAACAATTCTTATTTCTTGATTAAGTTTCTATTTTCGCTTAAATTATGTCTTTTCTCGTAGTCATGGTATAAAGTATAGTATGCAACTAGTGAATAAAGGACGGATTTAAAGCGAGGGCCGTAGATGAGTCACGAGCAAGTGAAGAATTCTAATGATTGAATCACGAGCGCAGAAACAAACACTTTAATTATTATGATGTTTGGAAGGCTAAATAACAATATAACATGAATAAACAATATCCCCCTTAGACCCCTTAATACCCTGAGTTCCTGTAACGAAAACCACAACTTGTCTCGGTATTTCATGGATGAAGGAGTTGATCCAATGTTTGCTTTAGCAAATGAGTGTGTTCATTAGGACAAAGGACGCAAATACCGACCTGATTACTAAACTTGGCTGCAATACTGGATATCAGAGGAATTATTACAGGTACGATTCCAGGTGGCAGAATAGGGGAGACGACAAAAAAATCTAAGTAGTCCGTTATGTAGATTATTAAAAAATGTTTGACCCGTATTTTTTCTTTTGTTATGTAAATCAAAATTGACGAAGATACGATGCTTTTAAAATTCTCAATACTGCTGAATACCAGTATTTTACATGAAGCGACTGCCTATTTGACCTACACAACCCAGTTAATACTGGAAAATACGATACAACTTGGTAAGACTGGTTGTCAGACTTTTTGGGCCACTGACTGTCTGTCAAAGATAGACAAATGACAGCTGGGACCAACAGCTTAACGTGCTGTCCGAGACGCGGAGGAAACTCGGTATGTAAGGGTGGTCACCCATCCACAGACCAACCTAGGCAAGCACGGCTTAACCTAACGATCGACCCAAGTGGTTTTTATTATGTAGCCACGAGCAGGCGGAAAAACATCGAACCATAATAAGTTAGCTTTTGCTCATGGCATTACTCGCGTTTATTTAGAATTCGACAAGCAATTCGGATTGTACACTGATTGTATTTATCTAATTCAATCATTATTCGAAAGATGCGTGACGCCATCTGTTATCATAAGAGCGTTTTTGTTGTTTTCTATGGGAACACTACTTTTCGTCAGGATAAAAGTTACCCCATGTCCGTTTCTGTACCCCTGACAACGTATATATCCAAAATTTCTCGATGATCGGTTCAGTGATTTAGGCGAAAACGTAATAAACAAACAAACTTACTGTCGCCAAGTTTGACGTGACGATGCATTTTTTCTTGATAAGCAAGTGCCACCTTGAACTGCAATCATGAATGGTCATATTGTGGCAAATGTTTTACATTGCACGAGCTATTCAGCACCTACAACAAAATATTGTACACTACACTATACTTGTAGGTTTTTTCAAGTTCATAGCGGGGCCAGAGAGTAAAATACTATACTATGTGTGGCGAATTGTAGATGCAGCAGACACTTGAAGCAAGATGTGTTTGTTTGTTTGTTACGATTTGATTAAAGAACTACTCAATGTCTTAAAAAAATCTGTCACCATTAGATAGCTGCATCTTTGCCGACACACGCTATAAAATATACTGATATCACGAAAATAAGTTTAGCTACTCGTATCACAATTTTTGCGGACGAAGACGCGGGCGCAGTGCTGTTAAAACATAAATAAATTGAATTCCTTGTATTACAATAACAAACTGTCACTAAATCCCATGCGTTTAATCGTAGCGATTATCCGCAAATACGAAAACACCACCTCCAACAATACGGATCCAAGTTTTGTAATTGTTCTCCCTTTTGCATCAAAATGCGGAGGAAATGTTGATTTTGGCTTATCGTCTCTTTACACGCGAATTCTAAATGACGTTATAATACGTTATTTGAATAAGATTAGACGTTAGAAATTAAAGTAATGCCTCGTTTAAAGCCGTTCTCGAGATTCGGCTTATCTTTGGGAAGTTTAATTATAGGATTTTAGTACCGTTCTAAATGACGTCACGGATGTTTTGGATCGCTGTTTTTTATGGGGATGGTAATATTGATGGTGTGAAAAAGAATGCTGTTAGAATTCACTATTAGGATTTTAAGGGTTCTATACCTGTTGTCAAAAACGGAACCCTTTTTTTTCCACACTCCCTCCCGCTCTGCCAGGAGTGATTGTCAGACTTTTTCTGACTAAAAATCATCCATGTTCCTTCCTCGACCTTTACATTCCGGGGCCGCGGTGTCTCTTTCGAACAGTCCCGCAGCCCCGGCAGGCTTCGGCCCTTGCGGACCCCTCCCTTTATGCTGACATCTCTTTGAAGTACTTATCAAGCTAAATTTCAAATACTCAGATTTGTTACACCTTTAAGCAGTCTTTCCTTTTCTTTTTTTCTTCTTTCTTATCATGTGGTTATTGTGCCTAACCAAGTGTCAAAGTTTTCATGCCGCCCGTGGGCTCTGACTCGGCTTTAAGCAGTGAAAAAAATAAACTTGTAAGTCATCGCAATCAAAAGATATGACAATTTAGGTCGCATATTTTGCGATTTCACAAGGGAATCAAAATCTTTACTACCCGTTGACCTAGAATCATGAAATTTGGCAAGAAGCGTTTGTACAAACATGTAGTTTTTATTTGTTTAGATTTACATATACACACTTTGAAGAGTTTTCTTTACACCTGTTATATTCCCCTTATGGTTGCTGATAATATCTTGTTACGTCACGTTTCACAAATTATATGCATTTTGTTACTACCTGTGCTTAAAGCGCTTATTGCAATGAGGCAAAATTAATATTTTTTTCTTAAACAACTATTTATATTTTTATGTTATTTGTCCTGTCCGGACAGGGCCTTTACCTTTATTAAAACTTTACGATTCACTTCAACATTATAACGAATTTATAAAATGTTATAATGCTTCTCTTAAGTAGACACATTATTGTACGTTCATTTTACTGCATTATCAACATTTTCTAAGTAAAAATTCTTCTCTCCAGTAAAAAGGCCAGCAGATAACTTTAATTGAACCTTTACTCTATTCAAGAAATCTTATGAAAGTGCTTCCTCCCTGATCGGTGCCTCATTAATGAAACAGCGTTTATAAAGAGCTGCTCTTTTTAATAAAAACTACGTCAAGCCGTCCAAGTAATTAACTGGCATAAATAAATTGACTGTAACATTACATGGGGATGAAATATTGGTAACTTATTTATTCTTTGAACAAGTTACATTAAATTAAAAATACCAACATATAATTTCAAGGTTTTTTTTTTCATTTGATACCCTTATTGAGGGAGTTGTGAAAAAAAAAGCAATAATTCGTTAATTCGCCCGTTTTGTGGTGGCAGCCATCTTGGATTTTAAATTTATCATAGCATAAAGTGTTCCACTAGTCAAGCCCTTTCATTTGATACCCATATTGACGGAATTGTTGAATAAAATGTAACTCGCCATTTTTTGGCGGCGGCCATCTTGGACTGATTTTTATTAAACATAGCTAAGAACACTCCCGACTAATTCATCTTTAAAAAAAAAAAAAAGTAAAATCAAAATCGGTTCATCTGTTCGGGTGCTACGATGCCACAGACAGACACACACACATAGACACGTCAAACTTATAACACCGCGTCATTTTTGCGTCGGGGGTTATAAAAGGGTTTGTTTTTTAATATATTAAGTATGTATATACTACAGAATTATATATCCATTCAAAACACTATCGGCTCATAGAAAACAGAGAGCTGTATAAATTCACTTCTTTTATAATATTGAAAGGCAACACTATCGAGACGGGATTTATCCATATTCCCGCAGGAAAATAGAAAATGGGTCACTGAAATTTTGATGCAAATAGAAGTAGCTTAGCTTTTAGCAGCTGATGTTATTTTATTCGTGAACCTGAAAGTTTTCTTGGTAGTTGATCCGAACATAATAAAAATTTCAAACGGAAAATGTCTCTATAATGAAACGTGGACGTAAACCGTGCATTTTTAAGAGATCGCACAGTACGAAACCAATAAAAATGTGTTTTTAACGATTTACAACCAAAGATTTTCTTCATTTATTTTTCTTTACAAACTATTTGGTTTTGTATGTCGAAGGAGTCACCTGCATAGGTCTGAAGATGTGGTTCGAAGTTGGATCTTCGAGGGGTGGTCGTTAAAAGTTGTGTTGTTGTAGATATAAAGGAGTCTGCGCACTCCACCATACCAAAACCTAACCGTGCTATGAACGTATCAGGAGGTCCACTCTTTAAGCACAAAAAATCCGTTGTTTCAACCGAAATTACCGTCGATTCCTACTACGTATCACTTACGGACATGAGATTCGTTTTTTTTTTATTATACAATGCAAAGTTTTACATAAATTACTTAAATATATAACCAGCCTACTAAAATCCCGTACATTGGGTTTATGTGTAGACGGCTTGAGTCGTTTATCGCACTTTATTTATGTACGTGAAAAATTAATCTTACATACTATGCGTTTCAAATAAGAAGGAAGGTTTGTTGTGACTTATTCAAGCTTTCTAAGGGACCGAACAAAAATAAAATGGCAACACGATTGTTCACCATTCTTTACTCCCGATATGTTTTTATAACTCATGAATCCCAAAATATTAGGGGTTCATTTCAAAGTATAAGCTACTTTCGGACAGGCCCCATATCTTCGTTGACGGGCTAAGATCCATTTTCACCAAAAAGATGATGGTCTGATTATCTAAAAACAGCTGTTTAAAACACATTTTTGTATGGGAACCTGTCATAGAGACAGCTGTTTTTAGATAATCAGACCGTTATCTTTTCGGTGAACGTGGACCCCCATAGAAAGCAACATGAGACCGACTACTATGCCCACTAGAAACACGTTTAAACACGATTCAACACGGTCATGATATGGCACAGTATTATGTAGTGAGCAGTCTCCTTTACGTAAAACAATAAGTGCTTTGAATTTATTATCATTGCATTTAATACTGTGTCGGTTCGAAAACTATTTTCATCTTTATTTTCTTAGACTAATTGCCAATCGTTACTTTTTTTTAATACTGCGGTATTATAAAATATTAATATGTAATTCAAATAAAAGGATTAACATTGTACAGGGTGTAAACCACCTCATCACAAAGCCGTTAACCAAGCATTCTGTACATCAAACTAAGTAACTTCTTGGTGTAAAACAAAAAAAATATCGCAATGATGGGGAGAACAAGTGCCTTTCGGCTTCGTGAAGAGGTGTTTTACACCCTTACATGAATGATATAATATTACATAAATATATTTTATAAAATACTGGTATTCTGCTGCATCCCGTTAGACTGGAAGCCTACCCCAACACAGTTGGGAAATGATGACTTTTTTTTTTAATGGCACCTTACTGGTCAAACTATGAAGCTGGATTGCTTAACCGGATCATATACCAATCATACTGTCTACGCTCTTTTAACTCTGTACCTCAATCAACTGCAAGTCAATCTCACCTCACACACCTATTCAATTATACACGAAAACACCATTATGGTCCTAACGCCATCATGGCCTAATTTTTCACCATTGTTGTCCACAAAAAGGCCATAATCTCTTAAGTGAAGACCTTTCACTTTTCGTCCATTAACAATGTAATCACTTTTGTAAAACTTTTTTTCTTTAATGGAGTCAAAAATTCATGGCTTGCTAATTTAATTTAGTCATGACTGAAACTTGGGTATGAGAACGACTATAATTGATTGATGTTTTGGATACTATTAACAAGCGTATTTATGTTTTCAGCTATCCTTCGTCGTGTCAATGATTTAATATAATATCGCTGGATATTAACACACAGCGTCATCTAGTGCCACAATAAGCAAGGCTTGTGTCGTGGACACCAGATAGTTGATATTATACATAATATATACTTTTTTGTTTGTAAATACATACTTATTAGACATTTAAAAACACCCATGTCTCGGAAATAAATGTAAATGTTCATCACACAAACATTTGCTCCTACCGGGATTCGAACCCGGGACTCTAAGCACG
Organism: Xestia ashworthii; assembly: GCA_950022955.1. NCBI lineage: Eukaryota > Metazoa > Arthropoda > Insecta > Lepidoptera > Noctuidae > Xestia > Xestia ashworthii. Next base: position 3,412,437 of record OX465555.1, on the reverse strand, counting down.
TAAGGCAGCCTCACTACCACTACGCCATTCGGGTCGTCATAATAATTTTATTTTATTCATGTGTAAATTGTGTTTCCTACTCCTCCGGTATTATTTTCTGATTTATTTCATTGCGGGAAACAAGACAGTTAAATGGTTGCTCTGGTATTTCGCCGAGTTTCATTGTCTTGGCCCTTTTCTGGTGGTCGCCACTGTCGACTCTGCCTTTCAGGAGTTGCAGTGGTGTGGCCGAACTTTTTTTTTACCGGAAAAATTTTGCTTAGAAGGAGAAGAGTGAGAGTCCAATTAACACAAATTCATTAATTTTATCCTTTGTCAAGACGCCTGAACATTATTAATTTACATTTGGATAAAAGCTCCTAAACAGAATTCCAAGAATTTTAATGTTATTTCGTCTGTAGTTTGACGAAGTCAAAACAATTAAACAGATAGTAGAATTAATATTTAATCTGGATTAAGTAGATTCTAAATTAATTCACGACACAAAAGTAAGCTAAGATTTAAATACTGAAACACGAATCCTACAAATTTTCCAGCAAGTAAAGGTTGAATTATTAATTATTTAAATAAAACTATAATATCTGAATAGCATAAATCAATTAGCTGTAGTAATTATTTTGTTTTAAAGCTTGTCTGATTAAATAATTGACTACATTTTAGTATCGTCTCATTTTAGCAATATGGCAAACGAATTTTCGAAAATCTGTGAATGCAAATTTGTTTCTTTTTAAATATAAAGGAATGTTTCCTATGAGATTAGTAAGATTTGCTATCCCCAGTATTTTGAGTACTTTCCCTCCAGGTGGCATTGAAAAATTCCACCCTGTAAAACTCCTTTATTAAATTTACTTAACATATTTTAAAACTTACTTAGAATTTTACACCAACGTTAAAAACTACAACCAAACGTACCTGTTCTAAAGACGAATAAAAATGTTGAATGTCAATGTACTAAAACATGTATCATAAAGTACATCGTAGGTACATGTATCACAGTCGTGTCATCGCTGAATATCAGGCAAGATAGTGTAGGTAATTGCCGTAACAACGAACAAATTCAAAGAAAAACATTTTAAGACTGTTTATTCATGATTGTGTAGTTTTCAAAACAGAAGACGTCAATGCAGCACAAGTAAAATTAAATTAAAATTTAAAAAACCCCCTACACAATGTACTAAAAATAAATAGAAAATAATTCGTTAATTCGCCCGTTTTGTGGTGGCGGCCATATTGGATTTGTAATTTATCGTAGAGTACAGTATTCTACTAGTCAAACCCTTTCATTTGATACCCATATTGAGGGAGTTGTTGAATAAATCTGTAATCCGCCATTTTGTGGCGGCGGGCATCTTTGCGAATTTTTAACAAACATAGCTAAAAACACTTCCGACTAATTCACCTTTTAAACAAAAAAAAAAACAAAATCCAAATCGGTTCATTCGTTCGGGCGCTACGATGCCACAGACAGACACACACACAGACACGTCAAACTTATTATAACACGCCGTTGTTTAAATTGCGTCGGGGGTAAAAAAACGTACACAAAACAAACTTACAACAAACAAACAAAACGAAGTAAATCAGACAAAACAAAATCAAAACGAATACAGTATTTAAAAATACACTTTGCTTATTTGTTTTTCAATCAGTCCCATTCACAAGTTGCCAAGTTCGTCTCCGATAAAGATTTCCACAGAATCCTTTCGTATCTGCGCCGAGATTTGGCGGAAACTCGTATTTTCTTTCAATCGATTGGTCGGGGCTTTATTACTTTGTTCAGAAGCCATTTTTCAGCCGCTTAGCGCAAACGCAACCCTCTCCAAAATATCTTAAACAAATTTATTCAAGCTTACGTGGGTTGTTTTGTTTGCATGACAAAATAAAGTGATGTAGTAGGCAGTAAGTACTTTGCTTTAGCGCAAAATTTTATTTAAAAATCAAGTTTTTCGCGAATAATTTGTTTAATGTTACCAACGGTGGTCCAATTTAGTTTCGAATGGATAAAGTACCAAGGCCTTTACCTGAAACTGTAAAACATAATTTTTAGTAAGCTCTAAGTAAGAAAATACTTAGCCTCGTATTATAGTTATTACTTTCAACATAATAATATTCTAAAGAAGCAATTTCACGTTAAGACGCCTGCGGAGCATGCGTATTTCATACAAACGTAATACCAAAATAATTTGTAAATTAAACATATTCCTAAGGTAGTGTGTATTTATTTCGATTGAATTACAGAATATCTAGGTTCCCAAATACATATTTTGATTGGACACTGATTTTAACAAGAGTTATAAGAAAAATAAGTTTTCTATAGAAAGGTTTAAATTCCTCATATCTCGTCTTTGCATCACTATTCTCTCAAAAAACATATTTGGGAACATAGATATTCTGTAATTCAATCGAAATAAATACACACTACCTTAAGAATATGTTTGATTTACAAATAATTTTGGTATTACGTTTGTATGAAATACGCATCCTCCGCCGGCCCCTTAAGAAATTCAAAGACCATAGTTACTACAAATGAGTCCATTTGTAAATGTGTTCTTGAGAGACTGAAATATTTGGTGAATTTCCATCTTTCAAAAGTTGGAAGTTTGTGAGTTTGTGAATGGAATTTAGGACTTAAACTTTTACTTATGTTTCAGGATATTGAAGAACTTACCGACGCGACACGACAACTGAAGAGTCTTGCGTACTTAATTTACGTCTAAATAACTAATGGTTTGAAAGTGGGTCATTTGATTTATTTTTTTATATTTCTACATACCATCTCGCCAGTAATCCAAGAAGGATTAGGCAGAAGTGTACCTAATTACACTCATATTCTGCCATTGATGTTCCCACGCAATAGGGGTGAACCGAGTACAAATCCAGACTAAATAAAATTTGTGTCAAAAAAGTCAGTCGTTACGTTGAGCTCCTTGAGTTATAGTCGAGCTACACGATAACTGACAAATGCTTGGACAGGACAGGTCCACTCAAATCTGTGTTGTTATTTCTTCAAAAGACCATCTCAGACATTAATCTGCGTAGTCCTCATGTGAATTGAGCAAGATTATGTCCTGGACTGCAAAAGAGACCATGACCTCTGAGTTTGTTTCGGCTGTTTCCTCTCAGAGTAGTCAGGTACGAACGGCCTCATCTAGTTTTTAAAGAAAGACGTGTAACAAAAGGGTTTGTAAAAACCTGTTTGCTAAATAAACATCATTTATCATTTAAAAATAAGAGCTGGGGTCTCGACCGAATGCTGTGCGGAGATGTGCAAAGCGTAGAGTCCACCCACAGCGCACGCCCCACCGCGCTTGCAGTGCACCACAAATGTGTCTTCTCGTCATTGCTGTGCGCTTGACCACAAAGTGCGGTGGCTGGCTAAAACATATACGAGACATCTCCTCTCCTATCTGCTCAACCCTTTTGACTACAGGTAAGCAAAGTCGTTTCGTTTGCCTAGTCTTTTCACTACAGGTAAGCAAAGTCGTTTCGTTTGCCTCGTCTTTTCACTACAGGTAAGCAAAGTCGTTTCGTTTGCCTAGTCTTTTCACTACAGGTAAGCAAAGTCGTTTCGTTTGCCTAGTCTTTTCACTACAGGTAAGCAAAGTCGTTTCGGTTGCCTAGTCTTTTCACTACAGGTAAGCAAAGTCGTTTCGTTTGCCTAGTCTTTTCCCAACTATGTTGGTGTCGGCTTCCAGTCTACCCAAATGCAGCTGAATAACAGCGAAGACGAAAAGAGCAAATTAAAAAAAGCAAATTTCCTCGTCTCGGAGACGAGACCGGTATAGACCGGCCCTAAAAGCAAACTGCGGGAATGCTAGTTTCTTATAAAAACGGTTTCATTAGAACTCGAATAGAATAAAGATCAAAGAAAACAACCTGTCTTTGTCAAGTATTTCCAAGTTCCCCCTATTTCTCGTTGTGCGATATACAGTATAAAATAACCAATCAGTTCTGTAGTGAGTGCATTTGACCGTTCCGATATCGGCGCGGTGATGGATGGCGGAATGCGCTGTATATTTCGAATATTAAAACTTTTGAAACACACCTGAATTGTGTTTTTTTTTTGTTAACGTGGAATACGAACGGTCTAATTTTAAGTGAAGAAAAAAACAGGTAAAATGCTTATGTTTACGATCATCATCATCATCATCATCATCATTTCCGCCAAAAGACGTACAAGACGTCCACTGCTGCCTCCCCCAAGTGTCGCCACATTGACCGGTCCCGTACAACTTGCATCCAACGGATTCCCGCAACCTTCACCAGGTCATCGGTCCACCTAGTGGGAGGTCTTCCAACGCATCGTCTTCCGGTTTGCGGTCGCCAATCCAAAACTTTTCGGCCCCATCGGCCATCCGTTCTGCGAGAAATGTGCCCTGGCCGCTGTAATTCTTCGGGCTATGTCGGTGACCTTGGTTCTCTTGCGGATGTCTTCATTTCTGATTCGATCACGCAAGGAAACTCCGAGTATAGTCCTCTCCATTAATATTAATAATAATAATATTCCACAACTATCACACAACGCCATCTAGTCCCAAGCTAAGCAGAGCTTGTGTTATGGGTACTAGACAACTGATAAACATACTTATATATTTCTAAATACATACATATTATAGATAAATTACACCCAGACACAGAACAAATGATCGTGCTCATCACACAAACATTTGTCCTGGGTGGGAATCGAACCCACGACCTCCGGCATAGCAGTCAGGGTCACTAACCACTAGACCAACAGGCCTGTCAAAAAGCCATCCATCGCCCTCCATTGCCCTTTGAATGAATTTAAGCCTTTTGATAAGGCCCATTGTGAGCGACCACGTTTCGGTACGGTATGTAATCACCGGCAACACACACTTGACATAGACTTTCGTCTTGAGACACTGCGGTAAGTTAGTATGTTTCCAATCACTAAATAATATTATTATAATTAATTAATTTGTTTATTTAAACTTCATGTGCAATAGTGGTACATTGGCGGACTTAATGCCACAAGGCATTCTCTACCAGTCAACCATTGGGTCAAATAGGACAGCAGTGTTATAGAGTACAATAAAAATAAAAATAAACATACTATTTTGCAAGAATAAAATAAAACACGTACATACCTACTTACTAATACATAAATAAGCATATATAATTAACTAATACATATTAAAATACAAACAAATAGTCCGAAAGAGAAACCTTATAATAATTATTACGACTAGGCTAGTTGAAACAATTTAGGCCGACTTTAAATAAAACTTCCGAACTGCTCTTTTGAAAGCCAATTTGCTTTCGGCTTTTTTAATGCCAAGGTGTAGCGCGTTCGGGGTTGCGGGCCTGTTCGAAGGAGATACCGCGGCCCCGGAACATAAAGGGCGAGGAAGGAACATGGATGGGTTTTAGTCAGTAAAAGTCTGACAATTCCTCCCGCTCCGCCTAGAGTGGGAAGAGTCATTTGATGATTTCACATCCGGAAAAAAAGGGGGGTAGCGCGTTCCAGATCTTTATAGTGGAGATAGCATAAGAAGAGGACATAAAACCAGTACGGTGTGAGGGAATTTGAAGGATTAGGTTTTTGGAAGCTGGAAGGTTGTGTGTGTGTGTGGTCGACTGTGAGAACTACCCAACACCTTAAAATACGTTTTTAAGTATTCAGGAGAGATAAATAGTGTATAGGATAAGATGGAGGATGATGAGGGATGTCCTCTCTCACAAACAACAACATCTCAACTAACTATATCGAAAACATTACCTACACTTCCTTGGCAGTCGAGTAAAAATATGAGATTTCAAGCAAGACGTGTAACCAGACAAAAGAGTATAAAAAATTAAATCTACATTAAACAACCATAAATCTAAATGTTCAAATTCAGAAATATTAACGATCTTGATAAATCTTAAAATCAGTCAGGTAGATTGTTTGGTAATAATAATTTTGTGTTAATAATATTGAGTAAATATAGTACATTTTAACATAATATTATTATGAATACGTGGAAAAGCTTTAAGTCCAAATCCATCATAATATAGGAAGGAACTTACTGAAGAACCGACTTTGATAGACGATGCTCTCGATATTCGGGCAAAGCTATAATAAAAAATCCCTCCGGCAAGCCGCAGGAGGAGGTAGATTTCGAAGAAGGCGAAAGCGTTTTTTTTTTTTAGCGTCCGACTATTGAAAATTTGTATAAAGAGTTGTAGTTGTCGTGTTGTTGTTTTTTTTTTGTATATTGGCACCTTGCTTTTTACTGTATCATTTTATTTTAACTATATCATTTAAGTGTGTTGTGCTATGTCTTTTGTGTGCACTAAATAAATGATTTATCTATCTATCTATCTATCTAGTTATGTGTACAATCTACAAAAAAAAAAATATGATTTCAAATCGATCGTTGTCCTGTAATGGAAAGTTTACCCTTTTTAAATTCTCTCATAAGAGTTTAGCATGGAAACGCCCTCAAATGTTTAGTTATAATTTTTTATTTCGAAAACTATAAGTTTTATCGCTAAACTTTGAAGGTAGCAATTGTAAAGCAAACAATTTGCTTTCAAAAAAAAATATTTGCGACGCTCAATATGTTTACTGTTTCGGAGATATGATTTTTTTTCACAAAAAAATTGGAATTTTCAACACCCTCCCCAATTTAGGGGTTGCATCAAAAAAGTTTTAATTTAAAGATGTCTGTATTCGTACTCAGAATGATAAAAATGAGAAACGGTTAAAAAAAATTCCATAGGAAAAAAGTTATGGCCAAAAAACTGATTTTAGAAAAACCGCCCCCCCGCCGCCCCCCATGGACGAATTCCGCCCATTCACGAACTTAGCCTAAGTTTTGACCGTTTCGATTTTTTGGCCAAGTTTGAAAGCAATCGGTTCATAATTGCGACCTGTAGAGTGTGGCTAAATTTTGCTTGTCACCCATATACATACGTATTCATATATATCTCCGTAGGTGAGAGACCAATAGGTAGATTTTTTTTTTTTTCAAAAAAAGGAAACCTACCTAAAACACCTACGTAAGTATTTAATAATAATCGAAGGAGACGATAAATCTTAAAATATTAAGTAAATTATAATACTGAACAACACAAGTAAATAACTCCTTAATTTGCTCAATTTAGATTAATTTTACTCAAAGTAATATTTAACCATTAAGCCTCTCTGTTAGGTATACCTAACGCATCAGGCATTAAATAGGCATAAAATGAAATGTTTTAGATTGCGGCTAAAAAAAACATGGAAACGAAATATTTGACGTTTGGTCAAATTGTTTTTTGCAAATAATAAAACAAACAAAATCTGTTACTCGATTAATAACTATGTGAAAGATTCATAGTTTTATTTGCAAACTCGGACCAGCTGTCCTAAACAAACGCGGAAGTCTCTGTCGGGGCAACGTCACATTCGACATCACCGGACAAAAAGAACGCGACTGTTTCGTGTTTGTGTGACGATTGCTTTGTTTAGGACATGGCCTAAATCTAAAACCATTTGAACACGTACATTAAGAGGCCGTCCTATGTAGTTTTGATGATATTGATTGAACTTTATCTCGAAATCCAAATGACCTAAGAGTTCACAATTTGGACACCATTAACTTGGACTTAAGATTATAATCTTTAGTTCTGCCGAAGCAAAACACAATTGGATAAGAAAATCTCGATAGAAAAAAAAGCATTCTAAAACATGTTGCTTTGCACTTATTTTGAGTAAGATCTCTGAAACCTTATGGAATTTAATGGTGATTTTTAGCCCAATAGATAGGTAACATTAGGTATTATCTCAAATCCTGCCGTAAAAAAATCTTATTTTTCTACGTCGTTTTCACGTAATTAGCACCAAGGCTAGGCAGATGATCTGGCGCTTACGTTATTTTATTCTAAGCGAGCACACACACTCTTTCTGTCTCTCGTTTCGCACGCGGAAGTAATAGCGCTATCCTTCTCACACTCTAGCGAGTGATTGCGCGCTGCAGACTCTTAATAAATACTCTTCTCATGATAAAGAGACAAGTGGGCACCGCCATGACTACTAGCACTCATACTGCAACGGGTCTCATAAGCACTTCATTCATTCTGCCCGAGTTGACAAGCTCCAGTTTCATTTAGATCAATATTGAACTTAATTAAAACTGTAGCAAACTATTAAATGGAATAGTGAAATGAAAACTTAGCAAATATTAATATCGCGCGTCGAAATATTACATTCTTTCTATGCAGCAGCATGAATGTAGGGGATTCAATGGTTTGCATATTGCTTTTAATAGCAATAGTAGGAGTTTGTGGGAAATTTGCATTCATGATATTGTTTAAGGCTGTTTAATTAACATTTTTACTGTATGAAAGAGTTGAAAACATGTTATTTTTATATTAACGCTCGGTTTCCTTGTTTTTAGTTAGCTATTTAAATAAGTAATATTTAAACGAGCGGAAACAAAATTCAAATTAAAGGTCAAAAATAACGAATGGCTACTGAAATACTAAGTGGGCGATAAACAGTGGGCGAACACGAATGTTTAAAACGGTGACTTGAAAATATAATTTTGAGTTACTACTAGTTATTCAATACAATCATGACGGCGGGCCCCTAAGTTGTTCCTACCAAATCTGTACACCAAATGCCCTTGCATAGCGCTATCACTTCTGATTAAAACGACGATATATCCGAAACTACACAAGTTAGCTAATAATATGTTAGGTAGCCAATTAAATTTTAATTCGCCCAATTAATCATTTCCCATAAAAATATGGTTCTATTTCTGTCAAAGTTCAAAATGTTGAAAATGTTTTTAATACATTCGATATTAGTGACTGTGTGGGACAAATGGATCCTCAACTTGAAAGCATTGACTAATTTAATTTTACCGTTAAACTGAACACTGCATGTGTTCAGTTTAACGGTAAAATTAAATTAGTTTAATTTTTACTTTTTATCCGTCAATTTAAGAATTCATAGAAATCAGCATTGTTGACGTTACTTTTTGAGATAAAGGTCCAACGAAATTGAAAAAATAGTACATCAAAGTTATCAACTTTTGCAAGTTATTTTTTTACACTTTTAATAAAGGTTCTATTCTTTTTCAACTTAGTCGTTTAAAGGTCTTATTTTTGCTACCAATATCAAGCCTAGCGAAATAACTTATTCAGCGTTCCTAGGACCCCAAAGTACTGGAACCCTTATAATTTCGTTATGGCGGTTCCTACACGTGACATACCTAGTAACAATGCCTTGGCTTAACTATTCGAGGAATAACATTATTTATCAGAGGCGCGACAGTAAATCTCGAAGAACAAATCCCAGAATTTAAGGTACTTACTAAAGTTATGAAAAACTGTTGAAAATTAAATTATAATAGAAGTATTTTGTCTTGGGCTAAATAATAACAACCGCTCGGGCTGATCTTTAGGTTAAGCCGTGCTTGCTTAGGTTGGTCTGTGGATGGGTGACCCACATTACATACTGAGTTTACTCCGTGCCTCGGAAAGCACGTTAAGCTGTTGGTACCGGTTGCCGTTTGACCATCTTTGGCAGTCGTTACAGCCTAGGTAGTCAGTCCCAAAAGGTCTGACAACCAGTCTTACCAAGTCGTATAGTATTTCCCAGTATTAACTGGGTTGTGGTTAGACTGGAAGCCGAAGTATTTTGTCTGTTGTAGAGAAGATTTTTTTTGGCTGGTCTGTATTTATTATCTTACATGCATCTTCTTCGTGCTTTTTGTTTTGTGTTGGTTTACGGTTTAACCTCTCAGCTCCTTATTCTTGTTTATGAAAACATTTTAAAAACATTTGTAGACTGGCTAAAGGTACCGGGTAACAGGCATGACTCCTCGTTTCTTTTGAATTCAAATGTTATTCCAACTCACCTAATTTATTTACATTATACTTGCCAAAGGAGAAACAATGATGATCATAATGATTTAATTGGAAGGTCCCACCATCATCACCCTCGCTACTTCATCAGAGCTACAAACATGGTTGTGACATTGATACACAGCTGATAGATGTATGACGCCGAATTCAACAAGATCAACATGAGAGGCTAAAATTATAAAATCATAATTTAAGTGGTCGCAATATTTTGTTGAACATACAATAATGAGCATTTACAGCAAAAAAAAAACACACGACTTCGCAGTGCAAACTCAGTAATGCCAATTGTTTCTGGTCTTATGCATCTGGATTGCACTGAATACAGTCCGTTTATGTACTCTCTAAGTTACACTAAAAATACAAATGATATCCCCGAAAACTGACCTTACTAACAAGCCTCAAGATCGGTGCAAGGATTATGCACTCGATCCGAAGAAAGTTTGTCTTTTACTTAAACAAGCGACCAGTATTTGTGTTAGTTAACCGTTTCAAGTTATAGAAATAAATGGATTTAACTTCAGAGTTCCCGGTGCTTAAGCTAACGTAAAGTTTCTTATTGAATTTCGTCACTAACCAAATACTGTATGAACGCTAGGAGGATGGGTCACCATTCCTGTCAACTCACGTAGACACAGGGTGAGTTTGTAAAAATGGTATTAAAACCTGATCGAATTTAAAGCGATTACCGCACGGAAGCGGGAAGAAATTAACTACGATTGTGTCAACTAACTGGATTTTCAAACTGCAGTAACATGAGTTCAGTTTCAGGCTTCCAGTCTCTCCGGGTGCAGCTAGATACCAGTATTTTACTTAAAGCGACTGCCTATTTGATCTCCACAGCCCTGTTAGTACTAGGCAACACGGTACCCCTTGATTAGAATGGTTGTCAGACTCTCGGGCCACTGTCTACATCGTAACAACTGTCAAAGATCTACAAATGACAACCGAGACGAATGGCTTAATATGATTTCTGAGGCATGGAGCAGTATGTGATGGGTGGTCACCCATCCTTGGACCAACCTAGGCAATTGTGACTTAACCTAAAGATCGACCCGAGTGGCTGTTATTATCTCGCCACGAGCTCCTATCGTTAACAATATCAATTAATAGAATACCAACTGAATATTGCATTTTTATTGCTGAGCGAATTACATAATTTATGATAAGGATTTCCTTATGAGTGAAATGATCGACGCGTCAGCCGCATTCCAAATTCCGCACGAGTTTCAGCTCATTGTGATCAGAGCTTAAATTACTATGGTAAGATGCTAGTTGCTGAAGGTAAGTTTTACAAGCATGTTTCAGAAAGTTTGACCATGTGGTCAATACGGCTGGCGCACTGGCTGAGCGATTGACTGCTGTACTATATTCCCCGTTTTTGCAACAATTTTCATTTATGCTCCGCTTCTATTGGTTGTAGCGTGATGTAATGTAAGCCTATAACCTTCCTCGATAAATAAACTATCCAACATAAAAAGATTTTTCCAATTTCAATCAGTAGTTCCTGAGCGTTCAAACAAACAAACAAACAACTAAATTCTTCAGCTTCAAAATATTTATTATATTATATTATATTATATATTTATTTGTACTTGGCAACACAGTAAATATATATATATTCTAACTTTAGGCATTTATTCTCAATGTCAAGAAAAACAAATATTGAAATAATTTGCGAAAACTTGAAGAGAACCTGTGGGACCTGTTAGAATGATTGATTGAGTACTTAGCCTTAAACTTGTGATACAACATAAATGTTTCATAGAACATAAAGTTCCCTTGGTATCAACTTATTTTTTATTTTCAGAAGGACCTCATGTAAGTTGTCAGGCTTTGGTAATAAAATTGTCAATGTTTTTAAAGTCAATACTACTGTATACACTTTCGTTTCTATGGTTTTCCTCACTTTTATGAGTAGACCAAAGAAATGATGGCTCTGGAAGTCTGGACTCTGTGAAGGGTGATAATATGGCAAGATTGAATTGGAGTAGTTTGAAGTAATTTGTTCGTTTTTATGAGCAGCGTGTCGTAACAAGTGCGTTTTTGTTGAACGAAACCTATTTTCTGCCCACACGATGTCAGCGTCTAACGGTATAAATCTTGATAATCAGATATTTTTCAAACTACCCGTTGATCATAGTAAACGGGTATGGGTGAGTTCTCACTACGTCGTGACAATTTATTTATCTTAAGATAATATATGGAAAAGTCGTGGACGACTGTAGAGTTGTCCTATTCTGTCGATACCTCCATTTAAATACACGACACGATAATCTGTCGTCACGACATAGTGGAACGTGCTTTAACACGACAAACCTCACAAAAACACATGTAACACTGTGTAAAAAGGTTCAAACAAGCCTATCCATGACATGAGACAGTACACTGTCTGTGGTATGTTCCAACCTCGTTGGAAGTCAGCGCTTGTAACGCTTTAATAAAGCGTAATGATGACGCGACACACGTTCAAACGAACTCGGCAGATTGAAAATATCCAACGTTCTGTACGACAGAATGACTGATGCCACACTTTCCCTATTATGCGAAGCCTTAATATACCTTTATTGCTTTCCTGCTAACCAAAACGCGTAACTCTTGACGTAAAAATATTATGTACAACGAATGTATTTTACCTTTTACCTGCTCATTTTAAGGTAGACATTTAATTTGATTGATGCGGCTTTCAAGGATATTTTTGGGTTTAAAATTTCAGGTAATATTAAAACGGTAATTTGGAGCGAAAATGTTTTTCGTAAATCTTGGGTTCAGAATTAAAAGAAAGCTGACTACTTACTGATCTTCCCACGTTGAGAACAAAGTAATCGTTTGAGGAAATGTTTTTCCTGTTACTTTATAATACCAAGGGTTTTTATACTTTGAAGCAGCTCAAGAACTTCCTTCGAAAATCTATAAATAGTACAAAACATCTTTATTATTTGTACGTGTGCCCTCGTTTTTGTAACATATTTCGATTTAAGCTGCTTTATCCAATTGTAAATCATTCCGATTTAATTTAACTTACAAAAATCTCGATATTTTCGCTAATCTGTTGATAGATTGCACGGGTGTGAAGCAGAGGCAGAGGCAAGTACGTTCCACTACAAGTTTTTCATGTGACTTTGAAATAAATGAGCCAGAAATGACATACAAGGTGGACATGAGAAACGAAATAACGCGTTACGCGTTAACTGTCCTCATATAATATCGAATACCTCCACAAGTACCAAAAGTTACAACCCAGTTGTATGCTGTTAGTATGCTAGCCAATTATAGCAAATCTCAACCTACAAAAAAATTCTTAAAATAAAAATAAATAAATAAATAAATAAATATTGCTGGACATTAACACACAGCGCCACCTAGTGCCACACTAAGCAAAGCTTGTGTCGTGGACACTAAATAGTTGATATACTACATATATACTTTTTTGTTTGTAAATACATACTTATTATACATATAAACATCCATGACTCGGAAACAAATGTCCATGCTCATCACACAAACATATGCTCCTACCGGGATTCGAACCCAGGACCCTAAAACGTAAGGCAGCGTCACTACCACTACGCCATAATAATAATCTCTTAATTTAATTCCATTTCTAATTTCAACCATAGCGATGGATTTGCAAGCGAAAAAGAGAAATCTCATATCTTTTTTTTTTCTTAAAAAAAGTCATTTACTTTGAGTTTTTGAGGCAATAAAATTAATTCACTAAGAGCCCTCTTTGATTCTCCAACTTTTGTACTGACAAATTATTTTTCAAGAGCGGACCAAATCTTGGAAGTAGGTACTCCAGGTACGTTTGTTTATGAAGAATATGATTGTTGCTTAATTTAAAATATATTAAAGGTTTGTTTGATATATTAAGTCGCCAATCTTATTTTGCTGGTATTTTTAAAAGGAATGCGGTGATTTATATTTGCAAGCATTAAATAAGATCTGAGAAAATTTAAGAATAAGAAAATTTGATATTTGAAGTATTATTGCAAAGTTACTTTGTAAATTAAATGATAAGATCACTTGAGAAACCAAATTATTATATTATTAGGTCTTGAAATTGTTATCTGCCTTAGAATTTTAAATTGGTTTCAGGTTTTCGTCTTTTTTGTTTTCGTCTAGACGGCGAAGAAGATCGCTGAACGTCTCTTTCAATTTGCTTAAGCTATGATTTTGCATTAGAGAATTATTTATAAATTGTATTAAGATAAAACAAAAATGTGAAAAATATAATTAAATATCTCTAGAAAAGCAAAAGTTGTACTTGCAATGATGTGTGGTTAACGACACAAGACCAATAGAAGGTAGGTACTTACATGGAAAGTTAAACTCTTTTTAATTCAGCACTAACATTTTATAAGACAGATTTAGGGAAGAAATGCCCAATACAGTTACTGTGTATTGGACAATATTATTTTAATTTTAGTTCGCCTTTACAAATATATTTCTCAGTCGTTTATGTTCTGGTATTTATTTTAATTTGATTTAGATACCTACATGTAGTGTTTTACCAGTAGGTTGATCCTCCATTGTATATTTAAATTGAAACCAACCATCTACTTCGCGGTAACGATTGTCTTAACCTTAATTTTAAACTTTTTTTCTTTACTTTTTTTTCGTAGGCAAGTGCCAACGTTAAAGGCAAAAAAACACAAACAAACATTCAACATTCAACTCAAGACCACAATGTAAAATAAAACCAGAACCGATTAAAAAAAAAACACAAAACAACAGAACGTTTTACTTTCATAAAAAAATCAGAAACAAAGTGAACCCCTTTTCACAGGACACAGGACAAACATGTTGAATTTCTTCATTATTCCACGTCGTAGCTATGGTCATTGCCACGCCAGTTTTAATATTTAAGGATTTATGGTCCCTCTGGCGACATTCATTTCACCATCTCTTTACACTTGAGGCCACAATAATGTCAGGGAAATTTTTCGCAGAGAACTATTTTTAATGTGTTGAAATGTTCTGCTTGTTAAATAAGTTTAGAATGGCGGTGTAAAGTGTTCTTGAAGTTATAGTTTAGTTTAATAGTTAGGTAGCCATTTTTGTTTTTATTTAGAACAGGTAATAGGACTGTATTCAGGTTGTCTTTAGTTTATAAGAGACCATAATTCATTTGCTAAACTCAAACCATTTTTTTAATTGTCTGTACTGTCCCACTGCTGGGCAAAGGCTTCCCACAATTCCTTTCATGTGCACCAGCACTGAGGTTAATTAGAACATTTACATGGACTTTTGAATCGTCAATTTGTTGGTCAGTTAGTCAGAAAGTTGAAGATAGCAAAAAATGGAGATTCTTTTGGCAAAACTCCATGGATATTCTTTTAGATCAAATATAGTTATTACAAAATTTGCGTACCTGGCTAGAAACGAACACACATAACACAAATTATCGTTTTCCTATTAGGAAATTACACGTACCTAATCATCCAATAAACCTATTTCCACAACACGTGACAATATTTTACCGTGCTTTGCAGGTTGTAATTCAAACGCCTAGCATGGAAATTCGTATCGTGAGAACAGATTATTACGTGTGCGCACCGCTAATTAGAATTCCAAGCGGAAACCAACACAAGGGTTTAATGCAATAGCACAGTTTGGAACGCCACCCACAATGATCAATAACCTCTTGGCCACAAACTTAAGGCCTGGACTCCATCAAAGTCAGATGAGCGGAGAAGAAAGGAGGTATGTAAAGCGACATGCCGCTCACAGCACACCGCTCTCCACTCACAGCACACCGTTCACCACTCACCGTTCACCGTTCACCGCTCACTGCACGCAGCACTCCGTTCATCGCTCACCGTTCACCACTCACCACTCACAGCACACCGTTCACCACTCACCGTTCACAGCTCACCGCTCGCCGCTCACAGCACACCGCTCATCGCACGCCGCATACAGTACATCGCTTACCGCACGCAGCACACCGTTCACCGCTCGCCGCTCACCACACGCCGCACACTGAACACCGGTTACCGCACACAGCACACCGCTCACCGCACCCGGACACGTCTCTTCTGTTCTCTGCTGGCTTAAACAATTACGGGTCTTCTTTCCTCTCAACTCAACCATTACAACTTTATCTAAGCGGAAAATTATTGTGCAACTTACGAAATTCTATTGGTGATATGATATGACAAAATGCCTCTCTCCTCTTGACTTGTCTTCGCTTCGGTGGAGTCCGGTTCGGTTCGGTTCTTGCAGTGACATAACATAATACTATTTAAAACAATATTTAGAAATAAAATAACTTTGCTACGAGTATAGGGCGTCATAACGGAGTTGCTCATCATCATGTGGGCCGGGATTACCCTGGACTCCTCTTGATGTGGGCCGGGATTACCCTGGACTCCTCTTGGAATTATATCAATGTCTAAAAATATGTATAATAAGATAAAATCTGTAGAAAATCTGTTTTTCTTTTTAGGAAATGAAATAATCAGTTTTATGTCAATTACACGTGTACGTCTTATTTGTAGGTTTCTTGAAATACGATTAGACTTACAATATTATAAACAGTCTTGATATTGAGCATTATATTATTTTAAAATAATAAATACATTTTTGCTGTGTCCATAATTTTGACACACACTACACAAAAGCATATAGTTTAGTTACCTGCGATGCTACCCAAGTAGCATCCCTTAGAGGGTAATACAACATTTTGGCGAGTATATTAAATGTGACCCTAACTGACCTCCGGCATTGTATGAGAAGATTCATCCCCTTAGAGCCATCCTCTTATTTACCCTTCTGTTTATTTTTCGTCACTATAATATGCTTCAAGGGATCGCTTTGAAATACCCTTTGATTTTTTACATTTGCCTTCATGAATAACTAAGATACTATTTTATGCATTAGATTTTTTTATTTATATTGTTCGTTTTCTGTTTTGTTTTGTATCTTTAAGTTTTTCTTTATTGTTTTTTTTATCATCAGGGATTTTAGGACTGGTCAAATACCTCTTTTGTCTTTTCCGTTCGCTGTTCGTTTAGTACATGGCTTTCCTAGTATAAACATAGTCCTCTCAAGTGCCCCCGCCATAGTGGGAATAGTGGAGTTATGGTCAGTAGGAGTCTGACATAATATACTGATTTCCAAATGAATATTAACGATTTAGTGTTTTATTAAATATTTTTTTTATTTGACTTATTGAAAGGTTAATTTGACTATTACTTACCGTCGAAATGGAATGTTGTATGAAAACGGTGTTTTTTTTTTGGTTTTCGTTTAAATTAATTTATTCTCCTATGAACAATACATAGGTTCACTTAAAATGAGATACAAAGTATTTTTTTTTTTTTTCTTTTTTTATTTCTTTTTTTTTTTTGGTATTATAAAATGGGTCTGCTCTTGACCTCAATCACACCTGATGAGAAGCGATGGATAAGGTATAATTATGATGGAACGAGCGAGCCCGGAAGATGCCTGTTCACTATTGTTTATGTTTTGTATTTGGTACGTATATGCACAAGATTCAAAATGTCTAAATATATTAATTAAGACGGTACTAGTAAAGGCGTATTTCTTACAGTTATGCCCAATTTTTCCGCAAGTCCTCCATTCCCCCAGGCGGAAAGTACTCAAGAGGATTTAGATGTATGAACAATAAATAAAATTAACCAATAGAACAGCTATGGCGAAGGATATAAACTAGGAGTCGGCACTCCTAGTTTATATCCTTCGCAGCCTACCAAATAAATTACATAATAATATACAAAATTAAGACCCATCAATTTCCGAGCAACCGCCTTTAAAAAACCTGCAACACAAAATTAAGGTAGGTCCCCATCGCAACTGATTGAAAAACTCTACGGGGGACCTAGACATGTTTAAGAAAGAAGAATTACGACATACGACGCAAACAAAAGGATAGATTCAAAATGGGATGTGTGGACACGAAATAGACGTTGATTGACAAGGGTAGGACTGTTGAGGGATGTTACATTAATTGAACAGGCTACGATGATGAATAAAGAATGAGAAACGGCCACGAGGTGGGAAGTACACCTGAATGTGGTACATGAGCGTGGGATGTATAGCGACCGTTTTGGGGTTAAGTTTTAATTAATTCTGAGAAGGAATGTATATCAATGGCACTTAGATACCGTGGTCTGGCTATAAGAAGTTCTCGTACCTGAACAGGCGTGAGATACGTGAAGCAAATGCTCATAGTATTTGTTTTTATGAGGAAATTATGTGGCTAATCGCGCCAGTTAGAAAACCTCTTTACATGTTTCTGGGCGTAACCGGTGAAAGCGCAATTAGCGCGGGATTTGCGTTGGTTTGGCTAGAGCTTTACTTGTGAGTGAAAAAACTAAGGATCTCTTTTAGATGATGACCTTTATATTTTAGAACGACATGGGTTTATATTTATTTATTTTATTTAACAATTTATGTACACACTACATACAGAAAAGAAGAAAGGAATAGAAAATAGGTACAAAGGTGATGCAATAGAATAGTAAAGAAGACAACAAAATTGTGGTTGCTGTTAGGTAAAGAAAGAAAGAAAGAAAGGAAGCCGAGTAAGTTTGGCATTTAAAACAAAATTAATAAACAACCAAAACTAATAATGCCAGATGGCAAAAGAAGGTGTACCACCTGATGCTAATTTTCGGGTACTCGCTTATTGATTATCAATAATAATCAGTCTATAATGTTTCAACTGCTGGGACACGGCCTCCTCTTAATAAGAAGGAATTGATCATATCATATCGACACAACGATAAACACCAAGTTTACAAAGTTACAACTCTACCCAATAACTTGCTAGGTAGACAGATAGCACCTACACCGAACTTAATAGGCAGTGTTGCGAGTTAGCTAGCAGCCTGCTAAAGCAATTATATTGCGATGTATAGGCATGCTGGGCTGAGCAGCATTCCAGGCATTTCAGAGGTGAATGCAGTTTCAACCACATAGGTATAGCAATATTGGGTGGGTCTAAATACTGAGTGATATTTGATGAACATTGTGTTTACTGTTGATTGAGACGTGTGGTATGATATTGTGTTGTAGTGCGGTACCCTCAATCAACTCAGCCAATAGTAAGGTAGATTAAGGGAGAATTTTGCTATTGAAACTGATCGGGTTAAGAATTACTTGGAGTTGTTGATGAGGATAATATTAAAACGTTCTTTTGAATAATTTTATTCAATGTGTGTGTTTGTGTTCCGCATTTTAAACAATATGCTTGAAAACAGCTTTGAATCTGTGTAAAGATTTTCACGATTGGTCCGTCATTGTACAAAAAAACTGATAAAAATAATATTTTAAATCGTAAGTCTACTGTTCGTCGATAAGAACTTGTGGAAATAAACCAATCCTTTACTCGTCGTCAACTGGTAGTCACAAAATGAAACACGACGAAAACAATACGAAAGACACACAAAAACAAACATTGACGGATACCGAAACAGTTTTTACGTTTCGCTAACCCTAAAATGGGGGCTAGAAAAACGTTGTTTTATTCAAATGTGCGATACACCTGTGCGGATTTAGATTACAAGCAAACAATCCGTTTGTAGGCTATAGAACATTTGGCACGTGCCATGTGATCCCTGCCGGCTCTTTTTACGGTTACATTGTTTACGAGTGTGGGAAGTGGTGTTTGTTTCAACTATTGATTCGTGTTTATTAATATTTACTGTTTTATTTGGGATGAACGAGTTTTGGTCTAGATTTTATAGTTGTTTGGCTTATCACAGGAAGCAATTTAAACGTGGACACTTGAAAAAGGAACGTTCTCAAATATAGCATGTTATTGAACTATTGGGCCACTACCAAAATTTTTATAGACATCTAGGTGATCAGCGTAGTTTAGTGGTTGTAAACTCTGCTCCTCTAGTTTGTGTTTGTGTGTGTGTGTTGATGGCAATAAGGTCGCCCCTTTATTAAATAGAATTTAAACTCCAAAGGCGAAATGTTTGTGTCTTATAGCTACCCTGTGCCTTCCTCTTTTCTTCTCTATAATTATAACCGGCTTCAGTGAAGGAAAACATCGAGAGGAAATCTGCATGTGTGTGTGTGTTGCATGTGAAGCCAAGTCCGAGCCAAGCCCAAGGGTGGCATAAAACTTCTGACAACTTTAGGCACTAAATACACGGAAAAGAACACCCTTACCCTTTTGGAACTTAAAAGCATGTTATGACATGTTTTCCAAGATAGATATTGGGTCTATTAATCGAGATATTCCAAGTAACCACAAACCACTTACATATAATAGCTTAATAGTTAGTGAGAACCTAAGTAATTAACTGCATGCATGGAATACCGATTGGGAGATAAGGAGTTTACTGTTTTAATCCCACGTTGTTGAGCGCTGAACTGTTCAGCACTCTCAGCTAATACTTTGAAATTATGTAGTTACATGAAAGTTAATAATGCATCGTGTTAATTTAGGTACATGCATTGAAGAATAAAGTTGAAATTATTCTCGTGGATTACCTAACTAACAAAAGCGAAATCTGCGCTAGCAGCTAGCGAGACGAGCGATGCTTTGGTTTCAAATCAACCATGGTACTGAGAAATTCCTGATTGTAGAACCCTTTAACAAATTACTCGACCCGGGATGCGGGATGCGGGATGCTCATGCTCATTGGTGATGTGACCACTAAGTAGACTAAACAATGCAATGTTCAGTGACATTTATTTTATTTATTTATTTAAACGTAACCAGCAAATATCAGATAACTCGGATTTGGATTACTTACTTTTTTTAATTTTCTGCTTTTAAACACAGACTTGTGCTTTATCTTCTTTCTAGAACACCAACATAAAAGCTGCTCAAAATAAAGGAGTACGACATAGCCAAGGTAGTGTAGCGACACCGAAAACCTAATTGAAGGCAGGGAGAGGGGTCATATGTCACTCTTAAGCCAGATTACATGCGGTAATCGGCTTATACGCCAAACACGGACTTTTACGACCCCCAGTTCGTTCTAATACCTAAAAATAGTGCGGGTTACGGTGTTACCAAGTTTGGATAGGGTTACAAAAGTAGTAGTAATAGTGGTAGGTGTAGTTTGTTAAGTACGTAATTGTCGATGAAGTTTTTCACTGACATTGAGTAAGAATAAGGTAAAGAGCTCTTGGTTGAATAATTACATCCACTCGGGTCGATCATTGGGTTGGTCCGTGAATAAGTGACCTCCGTGCCTCTGAAAGAACTTTAAACCCTTGGTCCCGGCTGTCATTTGTAGATCTTTGACAGTTGTTACAGGTAGTCAGTGGCCCGGAAGTTTGACAACCAATCTTATGGGGTACCGTATCACCAAGCACTAACTGGGTTGTGGAGGTAAGATAGGCAGCCGCTTCATGTAAAATAATGGTTCCTATTCAGCTGCATTTAATAAGACTGGAAACTGACCCCAATGAAGCTGGGAAAAGGCTGGGCAGATGATGATTTAAGTTCGAAAAAATGTACGCCTTAAAAAGGCACTGTCATCTTTAAGTTAATATCATAGATCGGAATAGGTAGAGCTACTTAGGTTCATTGACCGCAAACGTTGATGTTAATATGGATATTCCACGGGATTCCGACCGATACTACGAGATTTTATTATTATATTATTTGTATAAAAAGTGAATTATTGTTGAAGCGCATTGATTATTCTAATTAAGATTTTACTGTAAATACAAATTGTTCTATTTGATAATGTTTTGATTTTCTGAGAAACAAATAATTTGTATGGTAATATGTTTTTGTACCTACAACCTACAACTTCAGAATAAAAACGTTTAAATGATTGTTGATTCTTGAATAAGAAATTGTTACGTAAAAAACATTTTTGTGGTTTAATGAATCAAGATTATATATTTATAATACTATCCTTAATCCCGTCCTTCTAATATTTACCCGTCAGAAAGGAAGAATCTTTCATAAGTCCCGAAGGCGCGAATAGTTTTTTTATGATTTTACTAAGTACCTACTTAAATTTCCTTATTATTCTAACCTATGGCAAGTACATAAAACAGCTGTACCTATTCCGATCTATGGTTATTATTGACATCAGCTTTCAAATGATACCAGCTATTTCTTGTCAGTAAAGCAACAAAATTTCCTGAAGAACACAGCGCAATTAATTCCTTAAAATAAAACAAACCATTAAAAAACTTGAAGCCGCAGCAAAATATCACAGAGCATTCAATTAAATCCTTCTTGCAACAGCTGTGCCATTCATTTTCTCGCTTTTTAAATAAAGAACAGCGAAAAAAACACTTCAGGCAAGATTTAAGTACAAACGTTTTGCGGCTCAGTAGGAAATCTTATTCCAAGTACGCGACCATGTTCTATCGCGATTAGTCCCTGATAAAAGGGTGGAGGGATCTCATTTCCGTCGGCGTGGACTCGTGTCGGACCCGACGGAGGAAATGACGTTACGTTCCCAGTTTATTCTCTTGAATTTATAAACGGTTCTACCAGCTGGAATTATAAAAATAAAAAGTTTGGCCAGATGGAATTATGAAAATGAAAAGTTATTTTTTTTTAAATTGGGTTGTGGGTTGGTTATTTTGGTGTAGATGGTAGATGAGTTATGGTGAGATGATTCCTAAGTTCTTTCAAAAAATCGTCATAGAAATAGATTTGATATCTTTTATAATCACCCACAACAACATGTACCAACACGTAGCTGTGGGTAAAACATTTAACAGATCTCACAATAAAAGCTCTTAGAAAATATTTGACTCATTAAAATATCAAGATTGAACTAAAACTAAACATTCCATTTTAACAAACTTTCGAAACAGCAAATTTTTTCACGAACCCTCAACAACAAAAGAAAAATAACATATCTATTACCTTACTGAAAAGAATCCAACCTTTTCCAAACAATGAGATTTGGAGGCAAAAATCACAAATCTGAAATAACGAAGCCTAAACAAACAAAGGGTCTTTTCTCTCGGTTTACGATAACGATCAAAAGAATAATTGCTTTGCCTTCTGAAGCAAACTAGTGTGACCCTTGGAGGTTGGCTGACACATTATTTGAGGGTCATTTATCATATTCGTACGTACGTCGGTCTTCAGAACCACAAGAATCCGAAGAAAGATTCTAACAATGAGATCATGAGATTTGAGTTAGCTTCGGCATTTCGTTCTCAAAGATAGTCAACTAGGATGTGCTGTCTAAAAAACTAAAAGCAAATTTTAATCTGGGTACCGATATTATTTTTATTTTTTTTAATTATTAATATTCTATTTATTTTCTTCGCCGTGCCCGACCACGGCAAAGCAAAAAGGAGGGTTATAATTTTGATCAGTATTTATGTACATGTACATATTTAAATATTGAGGTGATTAAGTAGATATACTCGTAATTATTCATGGAAGTAAAGCCCTTTGGGATGTTTATAGATTAGACTATGAAGACGAAGATCCCAATCAAGAGAGTCAAGCAACAAGAATTCTTGATATTTTTCATTTAGCTCCGTGTTCACAAGTCATCCGGACAGATAGCCGTTCGCAATTTCCTTTTTCAATAAAACTCTCCAATCGAAACATTTAACAATTCATGAAAACAGCACTTAGTGAGTATTTTGAAAGTAAATTATTGAGAGCCAATCTAAAGTGATTACTTTGGGGAATAGACGAGAAAATTTGATTGATTCTATAGCCTTAGATTCCGTTTAAAATGTCTCTTAGAAATCAATTTGGTCAATATTTTCTGTCGTCCAGCTGATAGATTCCAATAAAAATACAATTCGATACTTTTTAATAATAAAATTGAAAACCAAACTCATTGTCAAGTTTATATTAAATTTAATATACTCCACTTCTCGAACTTTTCTCCAACCATTGGAGAGATAAAATTAAAAAATATCGGGTAGGAAAAAAGGAAGGAGAAAGCGTCTCACAGGTGCGTTACCCATTTATATTCTTTCTGAAGCTGAAATTGGGTATTATAATGTCTCGTTTCACAGTATGACAGAGAATTTGCACTTCATAAGCGTTAAATTGGTCATTAGGCCTCCCCGTCGTCAAATAAGCGTAGCAATAAAGTGTGAAATATTTATTATAACGTCTTCGCACGAGTGTTGAAATGGGATGTGTTCAGTAAATTTTGTATTACCCGCCGTGATATAACGTGTGAATTGTTCGTTGTCAGCTGAATTTCATTATATGACGTCAGCGAAGCGGAATCTTAAGGAGTTATCAACGAAGATTTTGGGTGGAATTATATGAGTAGGTTAAGTTAATAAAATTTGCTTGAGTGCACTTGTGTTGTAATGAATTTTGTGGTAAATGCGCGATAATTTCAGTCTTTTTGTGACACATCTCTAAACTAATTTACTTTAAACAATAAAATATTTTACCCACAAAATGTTATCTTAGGTTGGTATAATTACATATGGAAGTTTATTTTGTCTAAAATAACTGTTAAAAAAATATATATAACGCTGGACATTAACACACAGCGCCATCTAGTGCCACACTAAACAAGGCTTGTGTCGTTGACACCAGATAGTTGATATACTACTTGTATATTTTTTTGTTTGTAAATACATACTTATTATACATATAAACATCCACGACTCGGGAACAAATGTCCATGCTCATCACACAAACATTTGCTCCTACCGGGATTCGAACCCAGAACCCTAAGAACGTAAGGCAGCCTCACTACCACTGCGACATTCGGATGAGTACTAATGGCGTGTCAGTGGTCAAAATACATACAGAGAAAATGACTGAATCATGCCTACCTACCCCAGCTGGCATACGCCCGAAATTTACAATGTTGCTTTTTCGCGATTTCATACACAATTTACTTAGGAAGATAGAGAAAATAAAAGCTGGGTAGGTAATCAGAAGCTCAATCTCAACTGAAGGTAATACCGTGCATCAAGTAATTTACGAAGTAAGCTTCTAATTAGCGCCAACCAAGATTTAGACAGTAATGAAAGTCGTAAAGAGTTCCATAAATTTGATCGGCGAAGGCATTTGTGTAACATACTTAATTATGAAGACATGAAAAGTAGCCCTTCCTACATAATGTTCGCATACAGGGTGTAAACCACCTCATCACAAAGCCGTTAACCAAGTGGTTACGCCAACATGGTTTTGGCGTGTAATACTGTACTTATATACATAATTGTAATGCTTGACGTTGGACATTTTAACTGACTAGGTACGCAAAAGGGATGGCGCGCCTGGTTGAAAGTGTCCGGCAATCGCTCCTATGGGCTTTGCTCATGCCGCGGCAAAAGGAACTCGAATCAGTGTGAAGTTCCAATGGCCGCCTCGCATCTCGTGACTATGTTCATGTGTGTAAAAAAAGCTTCTTCATCACCTCGCGTGCGGTCGTTGACTATCCGGAAGAAAAGATCTATCTCTGATCTTCGGAGTGCCGCGTCATCGCATCTCCAGCTAAATTATTGCTGAGAGTGTTCACATCTTCGCTATAAAATAAACCCGCGGGTCAATTGCCCATAATCGTGGGAATAACATTTTTAAACTAAAAACTTCAGTGTGTGAGGTGGACTTTGAGTGCAGTGGGAAGGCAGTCCCTCTGGAGCTGATCGCAGACGTGGCCAGCAAGGTAAGCCTCCTTAGTAACGTACCTAAAGGTTTCCAACTGTCCACCGTCAGGCTGTTGCAATTGCTAGAATATTCGAATCAGCGCATCTTCATTTTAAGATTACCGCAGCGTATCGTTTTTATTATTATAGGTCAATTCATATTCTTAGGATCGACCGTTGACGAATACGCACCATTTGGTCCTTACGAGCCTAGATATAATTGTTTTTAGATACCCTACAAAAATCGAGAAATTATTTGCGTGAAATTGCATATCGTTGTAGGAAACTCGTCCTTATTTCGTTAACCGTAAGGTCGATTATCATCTGCATTCTTTATCGAAGTCCCGTTACATTTCATATTTTTAGTTGTGTAATTTCAGATTAATATTACTAAATCATATCAAAAATCATATACTTAGATACTATTACCGTGATTTGTGTCGTGAAATAAGGTATTTTCCAAGAACTGCGCGTTATAGGTCATTATTAGGATTAGCAGGTAGATTCGTGGGTTATATACCGCGTGCACGACAAACAGCGTTTTTGGGGTTCTCACAACGGTTGTCTTGAGTGACCTACTT
Organism: Xestia ashworthii; assembly: GCA_950022955.1. NCBI lineage: Eukaryota > Metazoa > Arthropoda > Insecta > Lepidoptera > Noctuidae > Xestia > Xestia ashworthii. The sequence continues at coordinate 3,386,455 of OX465555.1, read as the reverse complement.
TCGTACCAACATTGACCTTGAAATCAGGGAACCACAATCATTGTAAAACAGTCATTATACTTTTCTTTTGTTATAGATTGATTTAGTTTTATTTAATTGAAGTTTTTAATTAAATGTTATCCAATTAAATCGCCTCGTATTGTACGAGTATTCAATCGCAATACAGTCCACTCCGCATTTGATTAAATTATTGCAATTTAGTTAAATTATTCGCATTAAATTATTTTTAATTTATTTTTATATGACAACAATTTTATTGTTTATCTTTCGTTTTCGCATGGTTGGATATTATTTCCATACCTAATAAAACTAAAGTTGTTTTTTGAACTTTGGTTTTTAATTTCCATCGCACCTATAAGTTATTTAGGTTCAGCCGGTTTCGGTACATACTCTTGTGTTCATTCCGAGTTCAGTTACTTACATCTAAGTAGGTACATTAGAATTTTATCGAGATACCTACCTAGGTATATTCCTTCATCGCATTTTTTCTACTTATAAACTACACATGTTCCTTCGTTTTAAGTAGTTGCCTATCGAAAGTTGTTTTCTGTGTTTGTACAGTCACAATATTATTTGTTTGAGCATCTTTATAACTGTGATTTATTGTTATAAATTCAGTTTGTTTACCGCACCTTGTTACCATTTTTGGTAGACTAGGGTTCCGCAGGATAGGAAAAGTGGTTCCTACCTATTTTATTGTTTTTACCTGAGCAAGCATTTGTTTCTTTTGTTTTGATTCACACTTTTCGTACTAGCTTGTTAGGGTTCTGTGTTCTGGGATATAAGTGGGTTCTGAATTGATATTTTTGTGTAAATTTATTATCTATTGTAATTTAAAATGGAAGATTTACAAGATAAACTAAAAATGTATGAGGGCAAACGCGCCGCATACTATGCTCGCTTACAAAGGTTATTTGATTCTATAATTTGCCTTAAAACCGAAAAATCTCGGGACACTTTTATTGCTCAAGCTAAATCAATCGATGAAATTCGATCTGAATTTATAACTGCTATTGATAATATAAACATTATTTCAATGAAACTTAATCCATCATATGAGGTTAATTATAGCTCATTGTCTTCATTTGACGATCTGGCGTGCGAAATCAAAAATGTTTTGAGTTCCCTAACCTCAATACAGGAGGCTCCTAGCTCGACTAAGGCAGGATCTTCGCATATCAAAATACCTCGAATCGAATTACCTACCTTTGATGGTGACATTCAGAACTTTCCGTTCTTTTATGAGACGTTTAAACGGGTGATTCATACAAACCCCGATCTCTCGGATTCTGATCGTATTCATTATTTGTTGGGTCATCTCAAAGGCAAAGCCAAAGGCGTGGCAGCCGGTATTGTTCCTGCTGCAGAAAATTATCGTGTTATCTGGGACGCGCTTATCGCTAAATATCAGGACACGCGTGCTTTAGCCGTTAATTATTTAAATCAGTTGTTTTCCTTAAAGGCTGCTGGTATTTCGCCCGCTAATGTAGAAAAGGTTTTTGATAGATACACCGCTATTGTGGCTGGACTCAAACAATTAAAAATCGACAACATGTCTGATTTTATCTTTATGTACGTGGGTCTTAAGTTAGTAGACTCCGACATCGCAAAACATTACGAAATGTCACTTCGCTCGTTAAAGGATCCTCAAAGCGTCGACTATGATTATTTCGTTAAGTTCGTACGAGAACAGGTAAAAATTCTTTATCGCACCGCGCCACAGAAGCCTGAGCGCTCGACTGCTGGCGCCAGCGCTAGTGCCCCCCCCGCACCCTCTAGTAGGGTATCGCAGGTGTATGTAGCTACGTCACCTAAATGTTCGCTTTGTCAGTCGGTGCACACCAACTTATATAAGTGTAGTGCCTTTTTAAAATTAAATACGAATGACAAATTTAAATATGTAAAAGATAATCGCTTCTGTGGTAATTGCCTTAGTAGTCAACACACAGTATCTAAATGTCAATCAACATTCTCGTGCAAGAAATGCAACGGTAAACATCATTCCCTGTTACATTTTGATCAACCGCCGCCTCCACAGAAGTTACCCGCGCCGACCGTCGGCGCCGCTCCCTCGTCTGCCAGTGCCATAGACCAGTCCCCGGATCAGGAACGCGTTTCTTTGTGTACTCATTCGGCCTCAGCTCATAATAGTACTCGCACTACGGAGGTTTTAGCTACTGCAAAAGTGTTAGTGGTAGGTAGAAAGGGGAAGGATTTTGTTGTTCGCTGTCTATTGGACCCGGGTTCTCAGAAGAATTATATTACCACCCGATGTTGTCGTATGCTTGGACTACCAATACGTGACGATTCTATAATCACGGTTAAAGGTATCGGTGGTACGTCTCAGTCGGTTCGCGGTTCAGTCGACTTCACATTTAGCTCGCGCCTTCGTGCTCAACCCAAGTACACGATTGAGGCACTGGTTCTCGACGAGATTACAGGACAGCTTCCATTGTGCCCGATAGATGTTGCTGATCTCAATCATATCGATTCGCATCTATTCGCGGATGATACTTGGGGAATGCCGGGGAATATTGACATCCTGCTTGGAGTAAAGTTGTTTGCTAAGTTATTGCAACCAAGCAAGGTTACTTCGGCCGCTGGATATCCAGATGCATTAGAGACTGTGTTAGGATATATCTTCATGGGAGACGCACCTATTTTAAGCCCTCCTACCGCTACGATGTCGTTTTGCGCAACGACTTCTTTGGAAAGCTGCGACTTGCGTAGATTCTGGGAGATCGAGGAAGTTCAGGCTTCTTCAATCACAAGTGTAGACGATAAACACTGCGAGCAGTTTTATTGTTCTACCACTACTCGCACCCCATCTGGCAAGTATGTCGCTGCTTTGCCACTGAGGACGGACGCTTCGGTGCTGGGAAATTCTTTCGAAATCGCTCGTCGTAGGTTTCTTAGCCTCGAACGTAAATTTAAATCGCATCCTAACGTCAAACTTCTCTATGATGACGTCATTAAAGATTATCTCAAAAATAACTATATTTCCTTGGTGGAAGGAGTTTTGCCAGGTGAAGTCTCGTTCTATATCCCACACCATGCTGTCATTCGCGAAGACAAGACAACTACTAAGTTACGCGTGGTTCTTGACGCAAGCGCGAAGTCAGACAATGGTACTTCGTTGAATGATATCCTTTACGCTGGTCCCGTTCTTCAAACGGACCTGCTAAATATCTTACTGAACCTGAGACTCTTCGCTGTAGCCATAACTTCGGACGTTAAAGCTATGTATCTAAAAATAGGGATTCGTCCCGAAGATCGTCCGCTTCAGCGAATACTCTATCGTTTTCACGAAGATGAAAATTTAAAAATCTTCCAGTTTTCAGTTCTTCCTTTCGGTCTGAAGTGCTCTCCTTTTATCGCGATTCGTACCATTCAACAATTGTGTAAGGACGATGGGCACCAATTTCCTCTGGCCAGTGAGATACTGAGCCGAGATATTTATATGGATGATATAGCAAGCTCTACCTTTAATGTAGAGCAAGCAATAGAGTCATCTCAACAACTGATTAAGTTATTTTCACTTGGTGATTTTGAGTTGACCAAATGGTCAAGTAATAGCTCTGAAGTCCTTCAGGCTATTCCCGAGTCATTGCGACTCTCGCATAGTGTCGATCTAAGTAAGGATCCGACCCTGAAAATTCTTGGGCTACGCTGGTTTCCCGACCATGACTATTTCGCATTCCAGGTCAACCCTGATGTGCGCCCTTGCACAAAAAGGACCATCTTGTCGTCTATCGCTCGTCTTTTTGATGTATTGGGATTAGTCGCGCCCATGATTTTATACGCTAAGTTACTGATCAAGGATTTGTGGCTTGTCAAAATAGGATGGGATGAGGTCCCACCGAATCGCATTGTCCGCTTTTGGGAACAATTTCAAGCTGAGTTACCTGAAGTTTCTCAGCTTAAATTCGCACGTCATATTGGCGTTATTGAAAATTGTAAGGTTTCTATAGTTGGCTTTGCGGATGCCAGTGAGAGGGCCTACGGTGGTGCTGTCTATGCCCACGTAGTCAAGCCAGACGGTGACATCGTCGTCTCACTGGTATGTGCAAAGTCCAAAGTCGCACCTCTTAAGGTTATTTCGCTAGCTCGCTTGGAGCTATGCGCCGCACTCCTTTTGTCAATTCTTATCAAACGAGTTTTCGTTCTCTACTCCGCCCGATACGCCATTGAAGCTGTCGTAGCGTTCTCAGATTCAACTGTAACTTTGAGTTGGATTCATTCTTCTCCGCATCGCTGGCACACTTATGTAGCCAATCGCATCGCTAAAATCCACGAAAACTTATCGCCGGAGCACTTCTTCCATGTCAAGGGATCTGAGAATCCAAGTGACTGTCTTTCTCGTGGCTTAACACCTGCCCAGTTAGTTGATCATCCACTGTGGATGAGTGGACCGCCATGGCTTAAAACACCCAGACACGATTGGCCCGTAAAGCCATTTGTATCCGGTGAGGTGCAAGAGCTGCCAGAGATGAAGCCTGTGGCTCTACCCTCAGTTGGGAAGGCAGACTTGGATACCAGTTTTCTAACAGAAGACATTCTGTACCATCGTGCGAGTAGGTTTTCCTCTTGGATGAAATATCTAAAGACAATTTGTTTCGTCTATAAATTTCTCAAACGTCTCCCGAAGGGACCCGTTACCGCATCGGACTTAGAGTTCGCTGAATTAGTTGTGTGGCGCTCTGTTCAGCGGATCCATTTCGAATCAGATCTCGATCGTATAAACCGCAAACAATTATGTTCAAAGCCAGTACAGAAACTTAGTCCGTTTCTGCATAATGGACTTATTCGCGTTGGTGGACGCTTAGCCAACTCTGAGTTAGACTTTGATTCGCGTCACCAAATTTTACTTCCTCGACAGGACCACGTAGTGGAACTTTTAGTTTCCCACTATCATGTCAAAAACTTTCATACAGGTCCGAACTTGCTTCTGTCTCTTTTGAGACAGAGGTATTGGATTCTGTCCGCGCGAAGTATTGTTCGTCGTATCACCTTCAACTGCAATGTATGCTTTCGCGCTAAGCCACGACCGGTGTTTCCAATCATGGCTGACCTGCCGCAGTCACGTGTGGAAGTCGCTCCTAAAGCATTTTCACACACTGGGTGTGATTACGCTGGACCGCTCATGATAACGTCTGTGCGTGGCAGAGGCCAAAGGAGTCGCAAGGCTTATATATGTCTTTTTACTTGCTTGACAACGCGTGCTTTGCATCTGGAAGTTGCATCAGATCTCAGCACCGCGAGCTTCTTGTCAGCATTAAAACGGTTTATTTCTCGCCGTGGTCCCATCGAGTGTCTATATACTGACAACGGCACCAATTTTATTGGTGCTCGTTCTTATCTTCGCGATCTCTACCAATTCTTGTCGCAAGAATATCGCCCCTATTGGGAATTGGCACTGGCGGAGCATAAAATAACTCTTAAAACCATCCCATGTAGAGCTCCACACTTCGGTGGATGCTGGGAAAGTGAGGTAAAGAGTGTCAAATCGCATCTTCTGAAAGTCGTCGGTCAACAAATACTTACCTTTGATGAGCTTAACACTATGTTAGCTCAAGTCGAAGCTTTGTTAAATTCTCGACCACTCTATGCACTTAGCTCAGATCCGTCAGAACCTACCGCTCTAACACCTGCACATTTCCTTAACACGAAACCGCTTGTGTTTTTACCCGCTCGCGAAGTTACTGAAACGCGTTTACACCTTATTTCACGATACGAGTTAACTGATCAACTCGTCCAATCTTTTTGGAAGCGGTGGCGAAATGAATATCTGCACACTCTCCAAACAAGGCAAAAATGGAACACTTCCTCCAACCCAGTACGGGTTGGTATGGTCGTTGTTTCAATGCAAGATAATGTCATGCCCTTGCATTGGCCGTTAGGTTTAATTACTGAAATCTTTCCGGACAAAAAAGGGATATGTAGAGTCGCATCAGTGAAGGTACAAGGTGGAATGCTTCAGAGCAGACCGATTGTTAAGTTGTGCCCACTCCCTACTCAGTAAGCATTAATTATAGCTTATCGTATTTTAGGTTAGGGTTAAGATAATTTTATAATGTAGTTTTTTTTTTTTTTTGTATCATGTAACTTAATTTTTCTTAGTTTTCCTCGCTAGAGGTAGAGTTTTCGCGACGATATGCAATTATATTATAATTTCGCGTTCTTTGCGTTTTGAAAGTAGGATCTTTCAAGCCGGGGAAAATGGTTACGCCAACATGGTTTTGGCGTGTAATACTGTACTTATATACATAATTGTAATGCTTGACGTTGGACATTTTAACTGACTAGGTACGCAAAAGGGATGGCGCGCCTGGTTGAAAGTGTCCGGCAATCGCTCCTATGGGCTTTGCTCATGCCGCGGCAAAAGGAACTCGAATCAGTGTGAAGTTCCAATGGCCGCCTCGCATCTCGTGACTATGTTCATGTGTGTAAAAAAAGCTTCTTCATCACCTCGCGTGCGGTCGTTGACTATCCGGAAGAAAAGATCTATCTCTGATCTTCGGAGTGCCGCGTCATCGCATCTCCAGCTAAATTATTGCTGAGAGTGTTCACATCTTCGCTATAAAATAAACCCGCGGGTCAATTGCCCATAATCGTGGGAATAACATTTTTAAACTAAAAACTTCAGTGTGTGAGGTGGACTTTGAGTGCAGTGGGAAGGCAGTCCCTCTGGAGCTGATCGCAGACGTGGCCAGCAAGGTAAGCCTCCTTAGTAACGTACCTAAAGGTTTCCAACTGTCCACCGTCAGGCTGTTGCAATTGCTAGAATATTCGAATCAGCGCATCTTCATTTTAAGATTACCGCAGCGTATCGTTTTTATTATTATAGGTCAATTCATATTCTTAGGATCGACCGTTGACGAATACGCACCACCAAGCATTCTGTACATCAAATTAAGTAACTTTACGCAAAATTATTGCTGGGAAACAACTTTTTTTTTGAGGTTGTAAATCATGTTTTGTGGTAGAACTCAATGTAACGCACTTAAAACATTGTGCTGATTGAATAGTACGGGGGTCGTGGAGGTTTTAAAAGTTAAAATCTTACAAAAAAAACTTGTATATAAAAAAAACTTGTCAAAAAGTTGTAAATTTGACCCCCCATATCTCCGTAACTAGAAGGTTCCCGGGTATGGTGTAGAACAAAAACATTATCGCAATGACGGGGAGAACAAGTGCCTTTCGGCTTCGTGAAGAGGTGTTTTACACCCTTTATACATTATGTTTAAAAAGATAAAGAAAAAACAATAAGAAAAAAGTTTTAGTATTTTTATGAAATAATAAAAATTGAAGATGATGATTACACTAACTAAACTAGGTACAAAGTAAATTAAGGAATTAATATGGGGCTCTTTTCGGCTTTTCGCAGTCGGGTGTTACCTAATCGCGATAAAAACCAACCTACTAACTCTTCATTGTTGATTATACTAAACTGTTTGTTTGGCCTGAATTCTAGTCGCGCTGACGGTCGGTCGTAAAGTCAAAATACGGCTGTCGGTCGCCGCTGGCGTCAGCGTCGCAGTATAGTGCTAATAGAACACAATGTATATTCGTACGCGACTAACTGTTCGCAAACGACCGTGAGCGCGACAAGAAGTCAGGCTTTAGCCTCTTCAATTAGGTTCATTCGAAGCATAGATATTAGTGGAAGGCCTTCGAAAAGGTAGGCCAATGACCTTGCGGAGGCTGTGGGCAGCTGTTGGATGTAAGAAACATAGGATCAGGGGGGCTACCATGACGTCTTAAAGCAGGATTGTTTTAATGTCATTTCAGTGTGGGAAAGTGACAGAGCTATAGAGAACGTCTAGCTCCATCTCCTTCTTACTCCGGAATAAGATTAAAACAATCCTGCTTTAAAACGTCATGGTAGGCCACCTGAGGGGTTTGCCATGACGTCTTAAAACAGTATTTTTAAAATGTCAATCGAATGTAGGAAAGAGGCGGAGATGTAGAGGACGTCTAGCGCCATCTCTTTCTAACTCTGGATTAAGATTAAAACAGTTTTCCTTTAACACGTCATGGTAACTCCCCATTAGAGAAAGAAAGATAGAAAAAATATTTATCCGTCGCAAAGTCATGACGTGCATACAACATTATTAAAGTAAACACACAACACATTAAGACAAACACAAACAGACTACAACAGAAAATTAACACAACAACATTAACATTATAATAATTGTAAGTACGTAAGGGGAAGGCCTAAGCCCAACAGTGGACGCCTTTAGGTTGATATAACGATGAGTGTGAGCAATCTGTTCACTTCCGAACACTTTTTTTTAATTTATTAAGTATTAAAAAATGCTGCAAAATATCCCTAAAGCAACATACGGTACTTGAAACCGCAACAGCTATTCAATATTTCAATTAACTCGCAAATTGGCGCCAATTAAATATTACCGCGCTCTTTCCGATTGTTTCCCGTCAGCAATATGTATGTAAGCCACAGATTTTCTACTTGAATTTGTATTTTTTTTAACGATGTTATGTAGTTTTATAGGTCTGTTTGGGACAAATAAATTTTTCAGGTATTCACAGAAAATCGGCCAATAATTGGAAAATTTTATTTAACTCTAGCTGACCCACGCACCTTCGTCTGCGTCACATTAAGAGAGAAAAAGTTAGCAAAGGGAATAAATTTCCCCCGTTTTTGATAAATTTTTCATATAAATGCTCCGCTCCTATTGGTCGTAGCGTGATGTTATATAATCTAAAGCTTTCTTCGATAAATGGACTATCAAACATAAAAAGATTTTTTCAATTTCAATCAGTAGTTCCTGAGATTAGCGCGTTCAAACAAGCAAACAAACTCTTCTGCTTTATAATATTAAGTATAGATATATAAATATAAATAGGTAATAGACTTATCCCCAATAAATGGAACCTATCGCACCTAACTGTCGAAATCTGGTAGTATTGTACACATCTGCGTATCCCCTCAGAGCATACAGGCGTGATGATCTGTCATGATGTTGTATAAACAGCTATTGCAGCAATCACTGCAGATTTGCCATCTAATTTTGAAGAGTTCCATTAATATCTCCGAAGATCAGCATCAGAATCTTAACCAGACTTAACGGGAAGCACCAGCTTTCAAATCATCAAAATCGTTTCACGCAGTCGAAAGTTCTGAGGTAACAAACACAAAAGAAAATAAACATTCCCCGTTTTTGCAACATTTTTCATTCCTGCTCCGCTCCTGATGGTCGTAGCGTGATGTTATATAGCCTAAAGCCTTCCTCAATAAATGGACTATCCAACACAAAAATTTTCAGTTCCTGAGTTCAACCACGCACGTTTTGTGTTGGATAGTCCATTTATTGAGGAAGGCTTAAGGCTATATAAAATCACGCTACGACCATTAGGAGCGGAGCAGGAATGAAAAATGTTGCAAAAACGGGGATTTTTTTTTTCCTTTCGTTTTTCTCTCTTATGTGACGCAGAAGAAGTTGTGTGGGTGTGTTGTGTGGTCAGCTATAGGCTATAAATTATCTTGGAAACTTGAACACCTGATGCAGAACCGCAACAGACCAGCTAAACTATAAGAGATACAAATATGACACCATAGCAAAAATTGTTCCACGTGATGAGCATTTTCTGCTAAGAGAATAAATTTGATGATCTGGAACACCTGATGTGCAAAGCTATCACTAATTTCACTGTATAAAATAACATAAGCTGGGAGTACCTCCACGCGGTGAAGGCGGTAACAGTTTAGGACTGATTTTCGATGACGATGGTATATCATTGAAAACTTGACTCAACTGGCCAAAACTCCCATTTATTATTTTATTTTATCGAATAAATATGTTTTCGGGCTTATGTTATTTGAGTGTTTAATTTCCTTTTCCATTTATCTTCGTGACTCGGTAGCCTACCCGGTAACGCAGGGGAGCAGTCACTAAGATTTTAATTGATCAGGTATCTTCACAACAAAACTATAACCATGATTAGAAAGAGGTCAAATCTTTCTCAATGTTCCAAAGGAGCTAGAAAATTGAGAATCATAAGATCCCAAGCATCTACCGAAGAGCGTCAGGAGAGACTTGATGCTGTTCGAGAACATCAGGCTGCAACTTGCTCCGTGGAAACCTCTTCGGATCGCAAAGCTCGCCTGCGTTCTCAGCGTATTTACGCATCTACATGCAGGTCTCTAGAGACCAGTGAATAGATGCGCGACTGACTGCTGATCGTGAACGTCATGCATTGTCTCGCGAGTCGGAGATGTTCACGGATAGAGAATTGCGCTTGAGTACCAATTGTATCTACGCATCGACTTCTAGATCTCTGGAGACAAGTGGGGAACGTGATGCACGACTGACCGCTGATCGTGAACGTCAGGCATTGTCTTGCGAGTCGGAGACGTTCACGGATAGAGAATTGCGCTTGAGTTCTCAGCATATCTACACATCTGCTTTTAGGTCTCTAGAGACAAGTGCGGAACGTGATGCGCGACTGCCCGCTGATCGTGAGCGACATGCATTGTCTCGCGAATCAGAAACGTTTACCGTTAAAGAATCACGTTTGAGTTCTGAGCGTATTCGCACATCTACTAACAGGTCTTTTGAAACGAGTGATGAACGTGATGCGCGACTAACTGCTGCTCCAGATTATCAGACATTGCCCCGAACACGCACACAACAAAATATTCATAATCAATTAGAAAGTGAGAGAGAAAGAATTGCTGGAGTACGGCATGAAGAGACAGAAGAAGAGCGCAACAAACGTCTGAATTCTGACCGACTTCGACATTGTCTGAACAGAATGTCGATATCATCTTAAGAATCTGATGTTTCTCAAGATATAGTGTAGGGCATGGCGACCTCTCGGGGTTGCGGGACTATTCGAAAGAGTGGCCCCGGAACGTAAAGGGCGAGAAAGGAACATGAATGGGTTTTAGTCAGTAAAAGTCTGACACTCCATCCCGCTCCGCCCAGAGTGGGACAAGTCATTTGATGATTTCCCATCAGAAAAAAAAAGGGTATGGCGACCTTCCTTGGGTTGATAAGGAACAGAGTGCATTTACGTATACTCCTATGATTGACTACGCCACGTCATATTCTGCCATCGGAGGTATGGTTCAAAATTGTAATTTTTTTGAAGCTGTTAAATGGCAAAAAGAAACAAACGGTATGTGTTGCTCAGATGGAATCTCTTAGCTCTCTTAGAATTCGACATCAGACGTTTCAGATCTTCGATTTTGACGACCCCGTTGTCGCTGGCATTAGCAACAGGATCCGCGTACGAAGTCGCGGGCAGAAGCTAGTGCGTTATATGGCCGTAGACACCAGTTGTTTTGGCATTTTATCTATGGATTCAGCAGAACGACAACTTGGGCACTAGCTGCTTGGGCACTAGCTGCTCGGCAATATGCTGAACTGGGCCTTTTTGGCGCAGCCGTGAGACACACAATATTATCTCTTTTGTTTTCTGTACAGTTTTATAAGTTTCTTTATTTACTTTTTATTGTTTAGTTTTAAGTTTTTACTTTATTTAATTCGTATTTTTGTTATATTGTGTTCACTTGCGGCATAAGCCAAATAAATATCTTTTCTTTCTTTCTTTCTTTCTAACTTAATAACGTTAAAACGTCTTTTAACGACAACATAGCTATGACGGGTTTATAGAAAGATTATGAATAGAGAATTTTATAGTAGGTTTATTAGCTCTAATGAGCATTTCAACTAATGAGTGTTTAAAACCTATTTTAGGGGATTTTTATGAATAAGACTTAGTATAGATATTATTTTAATCCCCGACGCAAAAACGACTGGGTGTTATAAGTTAGACGTGTCTGTGTGTGTGTGTGTCTGTGGCATCTAGCTGCCAAACGGATGACACGATTTTGATTTTGTTTTTTTTTTTGTTTGAAAGGTGAATTAGTCGGGAGTGTTCTTAGTTATGTTTAATTAAAATCTGACGAAGTTAGCCGCCGCCACAAAATGGCGGATTACATAATATTTATTCAACAACTCCTTCAATATGGGTATCAAATGAAATGGCTTGACTATACTATGTGCTATAATAAATTTCAAATCCAAGATGGCCGCCGCCACAAAATGGTGAATTACATTTTGTTTTCACAACTTCCTCATTATGGGTATCAAATGAAAGGGCTTGACACCCGTAAGTCGCGTTAAGGAATTTTGTTCAAAAATAATACCATAAAATTTTAACCTTATGTGTCGGGGGATTTTAAAATTTTTAGTTTATGATACTTGTAAGTATTTTGTCTTTTTTAATAGTAGTATTAAATAAGTGTGTATTAGAACTGAAACTACCCGGTAATTTTACTTGTTCAGGTTCTATTTACATTGTTTATCGATTATGAAACCCCTTAATGTACACCACATAAAAAACAGAAAGGACGTCAAATTACATTTAGTACAAAATTCAATTTGTTGTCAAGGTTTGCTATTATGACGTCGATGACATAAAATAATAGATTATCAGTGCCATAATATCAAGAAATGTAACCACCACCAAAAAGCTTCTGAAAATCTTGTTTTTTGTGTCTCTACTACCCTCTAGAAAATCCAAAAAAATTAAGAACACTCTATCCAAATCCGATAGAAAATGAAATAATTTTTCTTTCTAATCCTATAATACCTAACTGAACCTTTTGAATATACCCTCAAGGCTATTTTACCTGTAAATGTTTCAAAAGAATAAAAGGGTTTTTTCGCTAAGCCACAATACAAGACTTTGATATTGGTAAAGATATGCGAATGTTGTCGGTAAGGCCAAGAAACCGAGTAGAAGAACATTGATACTATAAGGATTTTGTATAGATCCTTTTACCCGTATTTTTGTACGCTTACAAACTTAAACAATGACTTCCAAAAAAATGCTTATGCGAAATGCTATGCTATGCTGATTTTTAGTAATGACACCTACCACTGCTTGTTTCTGCATCACTTATAGGTTGACTGGCAGAAAATGGCATTAATTCCGCCACTGTACTTCTGTGCTTGAAGTGTTAAATAAATAAATAAATAATGGACAGATACACTAATTAAAAAGAGGAAAAGTTTTTATGTTGGGATGTAAGGGCAAGAACTGCTGATCCGATCCCAAAAAATCTTTCACTGATCGGAAGCTTCATTATTTAAAACTTCGTTAATCATTTCTACTTGAAGCCACTGGCATAAAGCTAGTCATATATTTTACTGTATATTTTCAATCAGTAACAGTAAATGTCTGTGCTTTCCGTGGACTCATTTATTTTTATTCATTTATTTCATAAAACTAGACCTATAGGAACAAATCATAAACTATTACATAAGGACACATATAGAACCACTAAACATGACTATAACACATTTCGCGAGGACTTAAATTCAGCAACATATTTCGTTGAGCCCATTGTCATGTAGCCTTCCTCGGAAAACACGATTGGTACAAGACACCCGCTGGCCAAAATTCTTTCTGATGTTCGCTAAAACCGTCTTGGTATTGCACACACATGTTCTGGTTTATGACTTGAATATTCGCACAAAACGTTAGGGAAACAACTGCTAGGCTTAGTTCAAATTGAAGGTTTTTTCTGATCGGCACGAACGGATCTAAATCCGAAAATGTGTAATTATTACTTCGGTAAATTGGTAGTGCCAAATCGAATGCGTGGACCTGAATATTCCCAATGGTAGAGAACGAAAACGGTACTTACATATTGGCCTCGACTTAGAAAGTTTTTGGGTGTTGGTATGAACCCTATTTTTTATGAGTTTTTAGCGACGTATTTTACATGATTTTCCTTTTAATGACATGATTTATTTTTCGTTAACTTGATTTATTCTTGTTGAGATGATTCACTATTCTAATTTAAGTTGTATTATTTATTTTTAAATTGTAAACGATATCTGAACTTTAATTGTATTATTTTATTTTTGAATTGTAAACGTTAAAACAGGTTGTGTTAGTTTTTAATGAGTTTTGGACACAATGTAAAAATAGTTCATGAAACAAATGAAATCTGAAATCTGTTGTGTAATTTAGTTTATCACCACCTGATGTGAATCCATGAACCTCCAAGGGTTGTTGTGGACTAAGACCCGCTAATAAAGGTAAAAAGGAAGACCCCCAGCAGTGGGAACATAATACGCTACTTTTCTAAGTATAATTATTGATCAAATACAAGTGAACAAGTGAATCTCAAGTTACTCCGTAACGTAGTAATAAACAGGCAACCAGAAATACGTTGCGTTAAAAAAAACAACCTATACAGATGTAAAGATATAGACAAAAGCTCAGTGCCCATTTTCGAGGGCTGATCCCAGCGCGTGCGACGCCCAATGTCAACATTGTTTATTCGATCCTCTGGAAATGAGTGGAGTGTGTACTTTGCGGATATACAGGGTGTCGTGTCTCGTTAACAGATTCAATTGTATTTTATTATACTCACACGGTGTACGGATATCGGGGGATTGAAAATGGCGCGGATAAAAGGAATGTTTGCGTTGTTTGATGGTTTTTAGGTGGGATATTTTGTATGTTGATAATTGATTTTGTGTCTGTCGATGTTTGCAGAATTGTTGTAAAAGCATGTAATCATACATGCAGTATCTTTAGTTCTAATTGAAGGGTAGAGTCAAAGGATATATTTACGAGAAAAAAAAAAGGAATCCATGAGTATATCAACTATCTGGTGTCCACGACACAAGCCTAGTTGCTTAGTTTAATACCAGATGGCAGTGTGTGTAATTACCAGCGACATTTAGTTATGTTTTTCACCCAAAGACTACCAAATTGGTTGCTGTGCTGCGTATCGCTTGTTCGATTTAGACACGAAACAATATTTTGATCGCCTAAAGGTAGTTGTTCTGGATCTGGCTGTTTGTGTTTATGAATTTAACTGTTTGTATACGCACCAACGACACAGGGAAAATTCTTGCTGTGATGAACCATTTTTAATTAAAAAAAATAAACTAGAAGAAAATAATTGGTAAAGTAGTACAGATATTGGGGTCGGCATGACTCTGCACAGCCTGGTTGCAAAATAGAATTACATGTAGATGTATAATTCTTTATGATTCTGGCCTCCTGGTACTCTGTGAGACTATTATCATTGTTTCTCATCTCCTGATTGTCTTTGCCATTTTCCTTAAACGTGTAATCTTCTTCTTTCATGAAAGGCGTATGTATGGCAGTGGGGTCAACGGGAATACAAATTACAGACTTCCCGTTGACCCCACTAGTGGGACGAACCAGTGGGGTCAGCGGGAACAAAATCGCAAATTTCCCGTTGACCCCACCAGTAGGGTAGGCTAGTGGGATCAACGAAACGAGAGTTTTGATTTTTCCCGTTGATGCCAATGGGACGAACCAGTGGGGTCAGCGGGAATACACCGTGTAAAGCCGCTCGGTTTATTGCAAAGTGTGCTGAACTGACCCGAATATGATTAAGATAATGGCAGATGCCAAAAACAGTTTGCCGATCATTGTTGCTACGGGTGAGCTTTGTTTTTTATCAAATAACGCTGAAATAAATGAATGTGGGAATCCGTGAAATTTTCATATAAACACTATTATAATCTTCGGATCATTTAATTCGCGGAAGCAACTCTAAAAAGTTTCCAACTTGTTGAAATCAGTATTCTAAAGCTTTTAGTGTAGCTTTAGAATACTGATAAACTTTTGAATTCCCTGAAACGTGTTCAAATGGCGTGAAAAATTTGCTGTATACTTATCTCAGAAGTTTTTAGTGTAGCAATTGATATGAGAATATTTTGTACTTTCAAATGAGGTAATAATGAGGTTTGATAAACGGTACATGGTGCTGTTTTAAAGTGGTGAAATGAGTAGCTTGTAGAATATAAACTTGTTATTATCCCACTGCTATTTTTCATTTGAAGAAAATCTTTCCATTTTTCGGAAAACTCGAGAAAATATTAATGTACAAACATTTTTTCACATTTAATAAAAGTGACAATAATAACAATAAATTGAATTCAAACCATAATAAAATTATTTACGCCTATTTTGCCTCTTCGTATCTCTTTCATCGTGATCCAAACACATTTTAAACACGTTTGAAAATTAAAAAGACCTTTAATTTAATAAAGTATCCACTCTATTCACATGCCACTTCGTAATCAATTGAACTGAAAAGGCTAAGAACGAGCATCATTTGCTCCAGATAAACATACGTTCCACTGAAAAAAGTATAAATGAGGCTCTGTGAGGCCAATCAAAGGCACTCTTTGTTATTCAATCCCGTTGCTTTCACTAAAAAAAGAGGCTGAAGATCTTCCGAAAAGGCTTTTCATGAGCCAGGAACCGTTTCATATCAACTCGAAATAGCGTGTGTGCATAGTGCATTGCGTCGGTGTTCAAACATTGCAAGACGCACTCATTTAAATTGTACACTCCACTTAGACGTAGCCTTTCTTGCAGTTCTTTCTTGCATCGTTCACATAATCGTGGGCAATCTTGGTGCACGGTCTTGCACGGCGAACGGGAAAACGCATGACTTTACCGATTCTTGCAAACATTTAGCGTGCTCGGAGCAATATTTGTGTACGTCTTTTGAGTACGTTTATGGGGTAAACTACTTGGATGTGAAAATAAAGTATAGACCAACGCTGTTTTCTTGTATTAAATGTCCCAAATACTTTTTATATTCATGGTGCGTTATCAAAGTCACTTAATATTTTATTTTTCGTTAATTTGTTCATGGTTTTTATACTTATTGATAATTCACTAAGTCTACTTCCAATTTCAAATGTTGATAATTGATTGTTGACTATAAAAAACCTGTACCTAGTTAGTAATGAGTTAATGGAATTTCGGAAACGATTGAATATTTCCCTAAACACGTACTTTAACACTATTAAAATGAATGCATTGCTTAGTCAGATTGGGTATTTTATATCAAATTGGATTCAACCGCACTGTTTCAGCAAATCTAATTACTCGTAATATTAGGAATATTTTGAATAAAGTTCGGACAAAATCAGTTTAACGTTAATGAATAAATACTGTTAAGAGGAAACTATTGGCTTATGATTTAATTTAGTGATAATCTCACTTTTGTGGAAATTATGGAGCCATTCGGAGAAATTCATTATAATATTAAACAAGGCAGAATTTCACAGAAAGCTTTTTAACTATTTATTTGATATACTACTGCAAACTATACTTCCTAGGCGGCGACCGATGCAACAAATACAGGGTGTAAACCACCTCATCACAAAGCCGTTACCCAAGCATTCTGTACATCAAACTAAGTAACTTTACGCAAAAATTATTGCTGGGAAACAACTTTTTTTTTGAGGTTATAAAACATGTTTTGTGGTAGAACTCACTGTAACCCACTTAAAACATTGTGCTGATGGATGGATTGAATAGTACGGAGGTCGTGGAGGTGTTAAAAGTCAAAATCTTAAAAAAAAAAATTGTGTTTAAAACAAAACTTGTCAAACGTTGTAACTTTGACCCCTCATATCTCCGTAAACTAGACGGTTCCCAGGTATGGTGTAGAACAAAAAAATAATCACAATGGTGAGGAGAACAAGTGCATTTCGGCTTCGTGAAGAGGTGTTTTACACCCTTTAAGCGCTTAACGTGTAGGCAGTGATCAAGGGCCACGTGTGCGATGAAGTAACACGAATCCTGTAACAGCGATTCATTTTCTGCGTAGCTTTTTTCTAAATATTTTGTATATGATCGGATTCCAGTCTAACAGGATGCATTTGCTACCAGTATTGTACATGAAGCGACTACCTGATGACCTCCACAACCAAATGAGTATTATATATATTAGTGTATTATACCTCTTGACAAGACAGGTTATCAGATTTTCGGGTCACTGACTTCCTTTAGCGACTGATAAATATCTACAATACAGCTGAGACCAACGGTTTCGTCTTAAAAGAACTTAAAAATGCAAAAAACAGGCTGCTTATTTAGCAAAAGTAAGCACTGGTCTAACTAAAGCAACTCCCGCGCAGGTTTGGCTCCCACTGATTGTGTTAATCTGTCTGTATTTGGAGATTTGGAAATTGGAGGTTTAAACTGACGCGAAAAATCGCGTGACTTTTCTTATCATTAAATTGAACAAAGCACGCAGTTGTATCCTGCTACCCACGTGGGCTTTGCCTCAATTTTACCTGTCTTAAATAAAACTATAAATAAATAAATATAGCTTGACATTACACACAGCGACATCTAGTGCCACACTAAGCAAAACTTGTGTCGTGGTCACCAGACAGTTGATATACCACATATATACTTTTTGTTTGTAAATACATGTTATACATATAAACATCCATGACTCGGAAACAAATGTCCATGCTCATCACACAAACATTTGCTCCTACCGGGCTTCGAATCCAAGACCCTAAGAACGTAAGGCTGCGCGATTCGGGTCGACTATGTATCAAAACCACACCAAACAAAATGATACACATTCGTTAACAACCCGACAGAAATACAAACAAAATACAAACAAAATACAAGTCGTAATTAAAACTACAATTAATTTCTACCTGCCACTGTTTTGAGAAAACCTTTTGTTCAATCAGGAGTTGCTGCATGTAAACAGAAATAGCAACGTTGTATCTGACGTCATACAATGTAGAACCGACATTGTGTGAAATTTGATGCTGAATGGTGACTTTTGATTTTAATTACATTCATATTGTGGTTATATTGCTTTGGGGTTTTGGGAAAATTACACACACTTTATGAGTGTTCTACGTTAAGCTGTTGGTACCGGCTGTCATCTATAAATCTTTGAAAGTCGTTATAAGTAGTCAGTAGCCCAAAAAGTCTGATAACCAATCTTACTAAGGGGAATCGTGTTACCTAATACTAATTGGGTTGTGTGTAAGTCAGATAAGCAGTCGCTCCATGTAAAATACTGGTTTTCAGCTGCATCCGGTTAGACTGGAAGCCGACCTCAACATAGTTGGGAATAGGCTAGGCAAATGATTATGGTTTATGACATATGTTGTATGTTTTATGCTAGTCTTGGCGTCTTATTAAAACTTTTTTGCAAAAAATAAAACCGACTTCTAAAGCTTCTTCTTTAGCTTCAGAAGTTGTTGTTGTTGTTGAAAGTGTGACCTTTATTTGATTGGTTTAGTTTTTTTGTCACCAACTTCTGAAGCTGAAGTTATTTTTGACTTATTTGTGTTTTTAGAAGTCGGTTTTATTTTTTGCAAAAAACTTTTTTTTTTTTCAGTTTTTAGTGGTTCGCATGCGCTTACCCTTTCACAGTGTACTGGCGTGATGTTATGTTATGAACTGGTGTAAACAATAGACAGACATGAGATTTCAGCAATCCCAGTCTATTTGCTATAATTTATTGAGGAGTTCCGTTGCCTATCTCCGAAGTTCTTCATCAGATCTTCACCAAATTGAAGTAGGACCACTCCGAGAAAGTATTCTTCCGAAAACTACCCAAATAGCTTCTTGCGTGCCTATAAAGTTTGAAGAATTCTCTCTATTTCTCCATGATTCCATCATCAGATCCTGACTTGATGAATATGGGATCACCTGTAAAGTATACCCTTTCAAACAAAATAAAAATAATTCAAATCGGTCCAGCCATCTTTGAGTAATGGGGGAAAATAAATAAATAAAAAAAGTTTCCGACGAATTGAGAACCTACTTTTTTGAGGATGGGAAATCATCAAATAACTTCTCCCACTCTGGGCGGAGCGGGAGGGAGTGTCAGACTTTTACTGACTAAAACCCATCCATGTTCCTTCCTCGCCCTTTATGTTCCGGGGCCGCGGTATCTCTTTCGAACAGGCAACTCCGGCAGGGGCCCGCAACCCCGGCAGGATTGAGAACCTCCTCCTTTTGGAAGTCGGTTAAAAACTAATATTAACTTTACAGATAATAACTTTAACATAATCTGGCATTACTTCATTATTTACATCAGTCTCATTACCTCTTCTCAATTTGTTCTGGATGTACGTCATAAATGTAGAAGAAAATTCACATTATTTTAGAAGCCAACTCATAAACAATCCCAGATAAATTAATACATTTTAAATGAGACAACCGCACAAGTTACTTCTATCAAACGAAAAAAAAACCACGAAAATTGGATTAGTACTCACAGATAAACCGGTGTAGGGAGTAGGGACATACATGTGCTGTTGGAATACATCACCTACTCCAATTTTAAAAGTTGGTTAAAAAAAGACAACCACACAAAATAGATGCTAAGACCACATATTCAATCAGGATCCTAACATTTGCATATAATCTAAATCAGAATAGTTCCAATCATTTAACAGGCATCACAAGTCAAGCGGTATCAAAAGACTCCCTCAATGGCACCAAGTCTACAGAAGAGTACGAAAACGAATGCTCTTTTCAAAATGAAAAGAAAACACTACGATGTTTCCCAGCATAAATTCTTGGCACTCGGCAAAATTGAAAAGTCCACTCAGTAGAAGCTTCCGTTTAGGTAGAAGGCACAATCTCAAATTGTTTACGCTCTCGTGCCCCTTAAGACAAGAATGGTGGCTGTTAGACGGCTAAGGAAATGAATATTAGAGAGTGTTTACATGTTTGTGTGTTTACATCGTGAGAAATGAATGACGATACGGTGGAGCTAAACGGTGGATAATAGTTTGTTCTTCATAATACAAATTGTCAAACACTTTTGGAGGGTTTTTTACCACAAGTGCCTAATGTAGAACTAGTGGTAAAAAAATCAACACTAGTTCCATTATTTTCAGATTCTCTCAAAATGGAACTAGTGATTATAAAAATCAACACTAGTTCCATCATGGTACTGTTAATGTTACTAGTGGAACTAGTGATAAAAATAAATCAACACTAGTTCCATTATTTTCCGATTCTTTCAAAATGGAACTAGTGATTATAAAAATCAACACTAGTTCCATCTTGGTACTGTTAATGTTACTAGTGGAACTAGTGATAAAAAAAATCAACACTAGTTCCATTGTTTTCAAATTCTCTCAAAATGGAACTAGTGATAATAAAAAACAACACTAGTTCCATCATGGAACTGTTAATGGTACTAGTGACAATGAACCACATTTTTGATGATATTGGGTCAGCGTTCAGAGTTTTGAATTTCTGTAATGGCGGCCCCGACTTACGAACAGTAAGTCGTGGGTTCAAAGCCAGACAGGCGCATTACTTTGTGTAATTTATTTCATCCACACTGCTCATAAAACGGTGAAGGAAAACATAGTGAGGAAACCGGACAATGTCTTGGAACCAAAAAATTCGAAGACATGTGATGTGACATCTACCAATCCGCACTAGTGGTGGATTAAAGCCCATTCCCTGTCATAGAGAGGAGGTCTATGTGTCCTAGCAGTGGGAACATTAATAGGGTGATGATGATGATTTTAACAATGTCTAAAATGACCACTCCCACGTCTTGTTAGAAAACATCTCTTCTTTATCTGTAAGTATAATCTTACGAGTATTATATAAACAGTAAACTATTGACAGAAACGTCTAAATTTTGTGCAAATTATTATAATATGTTACATGTTGCGGGAATCCGTTGGATGCGAGTCGCAAGGGACCGGTCAATGTGGCGACACTTGGGGGAGGCCTATGTCCAGCAGTGGACGTTTTTCGGCTGAGATGATGATGATGATGATGTTAAATGTTTAGCAACGATGTTACCTGAAGGAAACGAGCACAGACCAGGGAAGCGTAGAGAGAGAAGGTGGGTAGAGCAAGACTGCCAATTATGATAATTTATAATGATACCATGTTATCGACAAACCAGTACCATCTGAGGCAACAAACCATTTTCCAATCCTACACGATAATCTTATCAACAGTAGGCCAGTGAGATTTCACAAAGAACCGACAATATCCGACCAAAATGGTTCGAGATTTCGGGATTTTTTGTAGCGTTAGATTAACTGTGGAACACTTTAGACAGAATCGAGCCGCGCGGTTGAAATACATGGCAGGAACGGGTGAATAGAAAAATCGCTCGAATATAGAAAATACTGCTCGATTCTGGACGTCCACTGGTGCACCTGCCTCTGAGACTGAATTGATTTTTATTTTTTTAAATTGATATTTTTAAATCATAATCAGCACTTTTGTCCCATTATTGGTACCTATAGTTAATATCCATACCTGTTTGTTATTTAAAATAATGAACGTGAATTAAAGTTTTAACTTGAAAAAAAAAAGAACTATCAGTCTGATACTTAGACGATAGACTTGGCACTATAAACAGGTAGAATCTAACTGTATCCAAAAATAAGTGCAAAAGGAGTAAAATATCTCGTAGCACATAAAGAAACAAAAAGCCCTGTTTAAAAAAAATACTATTTTAAACCATATTATCAAGCAGTGCAAGAAATAAAATTAAATATCAAGCTGAAAATACTTTTTCGACTACTAACAGTTCAAGAAGACGGAAAAATATTTTCCAGTAAGTCAACATGATTCCCTAACCTAATATTGAATGCCATTTCTTGCTTGTCATTTGGCAGGTTTTAGGCGCATTTTATTTGTCATATTTCCCGGTGAATTGTATCTTTTTGAGGAAAAACGGGTAAACAGGAAAAGGTTAGCAACTTTGTTAGCAATCAAGTGTAGAATGTTTTATTTATGTACTTTGCTGTTACACGTATTTAATAATTGCTGACTCGTTCACGCGGGAATTCGTGACAGTTTTATGAAGATCGTGTTATTTATTTGCTTTTTCTCAGTAGGCCATATTCTTGATTCCGGTTGAATTGTATCGGTTCATACTTAGAAGGGTCCTATTTAGGGACGTGATGACTATTTTCTCTAAAGGTTGAAGACACCTAAATGATTTCCTAAATAAAAGTGTATTGTGCAGCGCATGATATTTAGGTATCGCCTCTGAAATCGGCCAGTAAACTTAAAAAAGGTTTTCAGTCCCATGTGATTCGTCAATCCTCATCACATGACTTTAAATAGAATGATATTAAATCATTCTTGTATTTTGTTACATTTTCCTGTTAAAAACTTTCAAAACTGGGTTTTTCTGACCTACTGAGCAAATCACACAGTCAATTACTCTGCGATTATATTGGAACTTGTAATTATCAAAATGTCAAAAAAATTAAGACTCGTGTCTTGTTGTCCTATCGGCACAATTTCATTAGCAAACGTGGTCCCCTGATATACATGCTGTTCGGGTTTGAGATGTCTTTATTTCTTTAAGAAATTTCACTTACTTACATGAGAAATATTAACTAGTTTACGAAAAAAAAAGAAGTTTAAACGTACAGTTTTGATAAAATAATTACAAACAGAGAGAGGTACAAAATAATAATCTTGTAAAGGTGAAAAATTAACCCAGTTAAAATGTAAACTTATATGGAATGCGCGACTAGATGTAGTATGTAATGTACTAAGGCGCGCTTGCTTTACGTATGTGTAATAATAAACGTTTCTTGAATATTGCCATTGATTTTGCATTTTTTATGTTATTTGGCAGTTTATTGTACAATGCAGCACCTCCGTACATCCATGCCATAACTGGTGCGTGGTAGGGTATAATTGTATGTCATTTGCATTTCTAAGCCCAATTTTGTGTATTTGATGTTTCTTTGTAAAATGTATTTGTGTGTGAATGTTTTTATTAAGTATTTTTCTTATTAATGCTGTTTTAAATGCAATACTTACGAATATAGACGAAATCATAGGTAAAGCTAGACTATCCATATACCACTGCATATTATTATATCGATAATAATCAGTGACATGCACAAGCATTTAATGCCATACGCTGTTGCAATAGATACGATCGATGATATCTCTTTGAGATAGCTACACTGTATTGCACGGAATGTAGTCACCAAAGGGATTCACGGAATTGTAATATGGAGAATATTGTATTGAATTGCACTACACTGTAGGTCAGGTTTCGAATATTATTGGAGAATGTGTGTGTTTAGTGATTTGTCAATAATTGTTGTATTGCAGAGATTAGTAATTTAATAAGGAAGACGACGGACAACAAAAAATTTGATTCTGTTTGGTCCGATTAGATTTTCGAGAAATTTTGGATACGTGTTTTTTGTCTTATCAAATTAATAAAAAATGACAAAGATGAACGAATCAAAGATCACATGAATGGGTTTGTGACGTCACTCTTGAGTAAATGTACCGAAATGTGACGCCACACGAGTTTTCGACGCACTGTATCGTCTTCAATTTTTTTTTTTTTTTTTTTATGTGTTATCTACCCTATTATCTCATACGATGTCGTCATCTGCCTAATATTTTTTCAACTATGTTGGAGTCGGTTTGCAGTCTAACTGGATGTGGCTGAATACCAGTATTTTAAAGACTGTTTTGAGCTTTCAAGGTTTAAAACTAAACTAAAAAAGAAAAGAAAGAAGAAGAGAAAAAATAATATAAAAAGAAAGAAAGGATAGAATCAAATCAAATCAAATCAAATTTATTGCTTTAACCATAATGTGATAAATGGTGGTAAATAAAATTATAGTAACAATTATGGACCCTGTCGGGCACAGCAATTTTTAAAGTAAAATAAATAGAGAGAGGAAAAGCGCTTTATAACTTATACTATTAAATATTTCTTTTTCATTTATCTAATAATCATAATAGTCTTAGAAGAAAGAAGATATCCTGAAGTTACAATATAAGACCAGTATTTTAATAAAACATGATTTCTCGCTTCAATCATCACCAAGTAGCATCTAAGATAAGCTCAAAATTAGACTTAAGAAACCCCTGAACTGCAGTCATCATAACTTTGACAATCCTTCAAAATCTTCGTGCACATTTTAATAAACTGAACATCCACAAGATACAAACATGTGACGTCACAAGAAATGCCAGTAAGTCGGCACGAGTCGACGAATTCCAATCTCTTCCCTAACACTCAATAAAATCAAAGAGTATTCTTATGTCGCGTTTCAACATATCCTAAACGATTGTCAAACTTCCTTTGTGCCTCTACTACAAGTTTAAGGTAGAAAAGTCGAAATTTATGGCTTTTTCAGAAAATATCAAAATGTCATTCTTCTTAATTTGCCTTAGTTGGTAACCAAAATGTGTGCTTGAAAAATCTCAAGTTTTCGGTTAAAAATTACGCAGTATTAATAACGAAGGGACGTTTTAGTCTTTGTCAATTGATATAATTCAACATGTTCGTACATTGTTTAATGAAATACATGTTTACAGTTTGAGTTTGTAAGAACTAATATCGTGTCACGTGTCATGGTTACCCATATAAAAAACAGAAATAAATGGTGCTTGTGACATTAAAAACAACTACGGCATAATATTAATTAACTATTAGAGGAGAGCGGTGGCCACGGTGGCCCAGTGATGGCGGCCCCGACTTACGAACAGTACAGGCGCAATACTTTGTGTAATTTATTTCATCACCACTGCTCTCAAAAACAGTACGTAGCAGTATGTAAACCGGCATGTCCTAGAACCGAAAATTCGAAGACATATGACATCTACCAACCCACTGCACTGGGCCTGTGTGGTGGATTGTAGCCCATACGCAAAATACGCGCTTTGACGTAGTTGCGGTCACGAGCCCGTTATACACAGTACAATACAAGCTAGTAAAGAAATTTTCCTTGCCTACTGTGGACACAGTAACTCAAGAATATTATGTTCGCATTTTTCAAAAAACTCTTCATACGACAACAAATAGTAGGGGCAATATTTTAATGCGATTGTGTTGTCTCTGATATTGCAAGGGCTCTAACCATTCCTGTGCCTATTAGAACCTCTTCAGACTCATATTCGAGTCTCAATGTTCAGCGTTATTACTTGTATTTCAGGGTGATTTGAATGTATATGTCATTGTCGTATTCAAGCTTTGGTATTGTCGGTTTGAAACGTTACAAGAGGTATGTTGGTGTTCTTGGTTTTGACTAAATAGAATAAAAGGAACTACTTTTGGTTCATCAACATCATCATCATTTCAGCAGAAAGACGTCCACTGCTGGACTTAGGCCTCCCCTTCCCACTAGGTGGACCGATGACCTGGTGAAGGTTGCGGGAATCCGTTGGATGAAAGTCGCACGGGACCGGTCAATGTGGCGACACTTATGGTACGTGTTGCAAATGCAGTGTTTATCACATTTTTTTTTTCTTTTTAAACTTTTCCAAGCTATATTGGAGTCTTCTTCCAGTCTAATCAAACGCAGTTGAATACTATAATCTTCCATGGAGCAACTGCTTAACTGACCTCCTGAGTTAGTGATCAATACGACAACCCTTGTACTTATGCAACATCACAGCCTCATTTAAAAGATAATAAAATAATTAGATTCAATCTATATCACAATAATTCGTTTGCGTTCAATTGATTAAGACAAACACCACTCAGAAATAACACAGTTCACAAAGAATAATAGCGCGATCAGACATTTCCACTATCCGTTTGTTTGATAGTGGCATAATATTGCTAATAAAGGAAAATAATATTTACTTCTCTATGCCAATTTGGCAGCCAAATTTTTAATTTTGCTTATTAATTTAGTTTAGTTGGCAAGCTCGCCCCCTATTAGGTACATGGAACTTAAACTGGTGAAGGTTACGGTATTCGCTGGATACGAGTCGCACAGGACCGGGCAATGTGGCGACACTTGGGGGAGGACTATGTCCAGCAGTGGACGTCTTTCGGCTGAAATGATGATGATGATGATGATGATGATGAAACATAACTGGCAAAATGTGGGTGTACTGTTAGATACACCTCTGCCTACCGTTTCGGGGTTTACAGGAGTGATGTTATGTTATTTAGTAATAAAACTAGCTTCAACCTACAATATTGCTGTTTAATTTTCATAAAATTACCATCGTTAATTAAATTAAGTAGAAAATTTAATTTCCGATTAATAAAGTCATCATCATTCATCATTCTCCTGCCCTTATCCCAATCTATTTGGGGTCGGCGCAGCATGTCTTCTTCTTCCATACTGCTCTATTTTTCGTCATCTCATCAGTCACTTCTTTTCTTACCATGTCCTTCTTAACACTGTCCATCCATCGTTTCTTTGGTCTTCCTCTACTCAAATACCCATCCACATTCATACCCAAAACTTTTTTCACGACATTTTCCTCATTCCTCCGCATCACATGCCCATACCACGACAACCGAGTACCACACAACTTTTCAGTCACCGGCGCCACTTTCAGACTTCCTCTAATATACTCATTCCTTACTTTATCCATTCGCGTAACACCACACATCCCCCTTAGCATTCTCATCTCCGCGACATGCAGATGCCTTTCATTCATCCCTTTTGTGGCCCAACATTCTGATCCATACAACACAGCAGGTCTAATCATTGTTTTATAAATCTTCCCCTTAAGTTTTAGGGGAACGCGGGAGTCGCAGATCGTTCCCGTGACCTGCCGCCATTTCATCCATCCCGTGTTAATTCTGTGCTTTACACTACGATCTATTTCGCCATCGCTTTGCATGAGTGAACCGAGATACCGAAAGTCGGAGCAGACAGGAAGAGACGCGCCATCTAGCGCTATGGCTCCAGAACTGGAGAGACCGCCAAAATCGCAAAACATGTATTCAGTTTTACTTCTGCTGATTTTCAAGCCAACGTTCTCCAGTTTCTGTTGCCATTTCTCCAGTCTGCTCTGGATCTCAGGTCCATTTTCACCGACAAGAACAATGTCATCGGCAAACAGCATGCACCAGGGTGCCTCTTCTTGGATGTCCGACGTCAAAGCGTCCATGATCAACAAGAAGAGGTAAGGACTTAAAGCCGACCCTTGATGCAAACCTACAGCCACACTGAACTCATCGGTGTTGCCAGCAGCTGAGCGGACGTAGGTACAAGATTGACTGTACATAGCACGAATTAACTCTACATACTTCCCAGGTATACCTTTCTCTTTCAAGGCCCACCACAACACATCCCATTCCGATTAATAAAGTATTAATGATATAATAAATCCATCAATACAACGTGAACAATAATTTATTACACATTATATCTGTAAAGTGGATTTATGGTTATCATTTAGGTACATAATTGTGTTCATCAATCACGAAGTTAAGTTCAAATTGCAGTAATGGCACGTTTATTAAAATAGTAAATTACTATAAAATACATAGATACAAAACACTGTTTTTTTTTTGTAAATAACATGTTTTATTTTCAGAGAACTTGAAATAAACAAAATGTGAACTAAAACTAAGTATTGGTTGACGGAAAAAAATGTATACTGGTTAAAAGTACTACGAACACATACTACACGATGGCTCTCTTTTTAAAACTTCGAAATTCTAATAAACTGATTTTATGATTGAGCCAAAAATATTGAAATATCATGCATAATTTTGACAGTAGTTAATAGTTATTGCTTAATTTAAAAACAACTGAATAGAAAAGTTGGTAATTGTTTTTAAAATAAATGCGACTTAAACAAAACAATTTATCACCGTTGATATTCGAAATTTAAAAGTCCCGAACCAAAAAGTTGCAAAGTGAGATACCATCGATCATTTCATAAGTTTTATAATACCCGTGATAAATGATAGGAAAGGCGTCGACTGTAACTTATTTTAGTTTTCCTAACTTTCTGAATAATCTCTTCGACAATTTTTGTTAAAGAAACTTCTGAATTTCTCTTTTATGAAGTGTTTTCTGTTCTCTATAAATATTTTTTTTTTCGGAAGATATTTTTAAGTCAAAGTAAAATGGCAATTTAATCTTTTCATTTTACTTCTTTATCATTCATTCAGCATTCAGCTGCATCGTCATTGTACAGCGGGAAAAGCTAGCTCATTTGATGGAAAATAGTTATAGGTTTTCGACTGTTTAATGTTTTAGGTCATTAAACAGTCGAAAACCTATAACCATTTTCCATCAAATGAGCTAGCTTTTAGTTATTTGTTATATAACACGACTTTACCAACCAGGGCTCAATAAAGTAGATAAATGAGTAGAAGTTCGGTTATTGTCTCATGGGATCTTACTTTGTTTATAGTAAAACCTTCCTCGAGAACCACTCTAGTCATTAGTGAAAACGGCATGAAAATCGGTGCAGTAATTTTTGAGTTTATCCCGAACAGACAGACAGACAGACGCGGCGGAGGACTTTGTTTTTAACCCCCGACGCAAAAACGTCGGGTGTTATATTTAATTAGTGTTATGTTATAGTTTGACGTGTCTGTCTGTGTATGTGTCTGTCTTGTGTCGTAGCACCCGAATGAATGAACCGATTTTGATTTTTTTGTTTCAAAGGTAAATTAGTCGGGAGTGCTCTTAGCTATGTTTGATAAAAATCAATCCAGATGGCCGCTGCCACAAAATGGCGGATTACATATTTATTCAACAACTCCCTCAAATATGGGTATCAAATGAAACGGCTTGACTAGTAGAATACCATATGCTATAATAAATTCAAATCCAAGATGGCTGCCACCACAAAATGGTTAATTAGCTTTTTTTAAGTGTCGAGGGTTTCCTATTTTTAAATGTAATGTAACTTGTATAATAATGTAGTAATGTAGTAATTGTTACTGCTACGGCTACTGAAGGTTTACGACAAAGTCATTGTAGAAATACAGAGATTGTCACCTTGTGTTGTCCTCTGGATATGCCTGTATCACAGTGTTAGCACCCAGGAATAAGCCCATACACTCACACCCCGCAAAGAACGAACAGTTAGGAGCACTTTTCCAGACAGAACTTTTTGTTGTTGAAACAAAGTGGAATGTTGCAGCCAGCTTCTTTCTCAGATTCTTTGTAGACAGGCTATTTTGTGAGTATAAAGTGTGCTAGTTTGTTTTAGTTCTGTGTCTAAAAACGTGGAGTTCGGTACAAAGTTGGTATCAATTTATTAGCATTTTTATTAATCCTTATAACGTCATTTGAAAGTACCATTGACAAGGCTATGTTCGAAAGTTTCGATCCTAGCGTCTAACACATTTTTTTTTTAATCAAAAATACAAAAACAGTTTAGTTAATTTGTATGCGACCAGAATTATAACTTGCCAAAGACGGTGTGTTTTTTTAAGGCGTTACATTTAATAAGGTACGTCTGGGAATATCCTGGATGAGGTAAACACGAGGACGTAGAGTTGAGCCCAAGCAAAGTGAGGTCTATACCCAGCTCTGGGTGAAGTCGGAGGTGGATGACGAAGAGGTGTCGTCAAGTAAGTGAATGGTCATTCATCAATGAGTATCTTACTACTATAGACATTGAATTCTTACTATTCTGTTTATTAAATTAACGCAAGCGCGATGAGTCATGAGATGTTCTTTTATTCAATTGTACCATTTTCTGCCTCAATTTTAAACAAAATATTATACCAACCAATTGTCTTGTTTACAAACCAAAATTCTCATAGGCAACACAACTTTGTATCATAATGAAAACATAACAAGTCATGTATTGTATTAACCAAGCACACAATGATATTGTGTATTATATACACAAGAATCTGAATGAAACACAAACAAATATTTAAAAGGAAATATTGTTACAAATTCTCTAACAATAATTATTAATCACTGAATGTACATACACTCACTCATTTGTTCTCGTAATGATGAGTGATTTATGAACGAAAATGTTTAGTTAAATAATATATTGTAACGAAGTAAACAATGCGCGCACGACTAATGCGATCGTCCACCAGAGTACACACGTAAGGTCTCATCGCCTACGCAGTCTACGCACACATACGCGCCCTGCGCGGGTATAAAAGACGTGCCCGGCTTGCCTAACGCTAGAACCCCGTGGACATTGTCCGCGAGGTTAACCTCGGGGCGCTGGAGCGAACGGTGTCGATGCCAAACATCGACATCGCGCTGCCTGACCCAGCGCCGCCCGGACCCCCCCCCCTCAGGCGGAGGAAAGGAAGTCGTCCGGCAAAACGAAGCCCAAGAAGCCTGCAGCCAAGGAGAAGAGGGAAGAAGAGGGAGCGAGACGGGGCACAGCTGCCGATGCGAGCGGCGCGTCGACGGCGTCGGCGCCTGCGCGTGTTGCGCCGAAGCCCCCGCCGAGCCGACCGCACGCCGTTCCCGTGCGCCCCACCTCGTTCCGTCCGGTTCCGACGGAATCTCCGGGCCCCCCCGCCGCCGCGAACAAAGGGCGCGCGTCGCAAGCGCGCGCCGCCGCGCCCGCGCGCGCGGCGGTGCGCGACCCCAAGAAGCGAAGCCAGACTGCCGCGATACCGTGGCGCGCACCCACATCGCTGACGCCGCCTGTGCGCGTGCCCACACCGCAGCCGCGCACTCACGCGTCTGCCACCAGCGTCCCAGCGCCTACGTCGCCACCCACGCGTGATGCCGTACAACCGCACGCCGCCGCTACTGCGCGCCCTACCGCGTCGACCGCCCCCCTGGGGGCCGGGTCCGCGGTGAGGCTCGTTAAAGACTACACCAAGCAAGCAACTGGAGCGCGCCCGATACCTCTGGCGCCCCAGCTGCCCACCTCGCCGGCGCCCCCTCGTGCCTCGGCCTATGACTCTCCGGCCGGATGGTCGGCATACTCGCCAAGAACCGGCTCGAGTATGTCGGTTGCGTCCGCTGGGTCGGATGAGTCGGGTACGAGTGCATCAGGGTGGCGCGACCCCAACATTGAAACTTCACCGGAGGCACCTCGGGAACGCGGCCACGACCAATGGCCGGAGCCGCGCCCCCAGAGACGCCGCCGCAGCTCAGACGAACCAGAGGAGGAGGCAAAGCGGTACTGCCTCGACCCGCCGCCGCAGCGCGAGAGCGCGCCGCAGCGGGGGGGGCGGGCCGGCGCCGGGTCACCTACCTTTGCGGAGGCCACCCGTCGCACGCCTCCCCCCTCTCCACTACCGACGCCGAGGAGTCCAGGGACGCAGCAAGGGGTGAGTGTCAGTAATGTCTCTCCCTCACAGCCGGCGGCCCCCCAGGACTCGGACAACAAGGCTGCCAACCAACCCAACTCGAAGCCGCAGAAGAAGCTCAAGTACCCTCCGCTTGTGGTGGAAAAGCTGCCAGGATGGGCCTCCCATTTCAGGGCCCTCAAAGAAAAACTGGGTCACCCCCCCAGCGCCCGACCTTTCGGCGCTGGATTCCGCTTCACTCCTGAGAGTGAAGTCGAATATAGGGTGGTCCAGCGCTATTTGACCGGCCTGGAGAAGGAGGATGGCACATCCTGGTTCGCGTACTCGCTACAGGCGGAACGAAGCTTTAAGGTAGCCATCAGGGGGCTGCCTGCCGACACCACCCCAGCAGAAATCGAGGAGGAGCTCCGCGCGTTGGGATACCAGCCGGAGTACGTTCGCCACATCAAGGCGAGCCTGGGACGACCCGGCTGCGTGTTCCACGCCGTACTCAGCAGGACGACTGACGTACGCAGGATCTTCGACACCTCCGTGTTCCTGAACATGAGAGGTGTCAAAATTGAAGCCTGGCGGGGCAAACGTGGGCCCGCCCAGTGCCACCGGTGCCAGAAATGGAGGCACTCGTCGCACCACTGCCACCGACCGCTCGCCTGCGTCCGCTGCGGTGAAGGGCACACAGCGCGGGACTGCCCCCGACCACGTGACGAACCAGCCACGTGTGTCAACTGCGGGGGCGATCATCCCGCCAACAATCTTAAGTGCCCGACGTACCAAGCGGAGATAAGGGCGAACAGGCGGGCGGGCACAGCCGCCGCCATCACCGCCTCACGGCGGCCGGTAACGGCCGCTGAGAGGCCCAAGGACGTGGCCACCAACGAGGCCCAAGGCCTGTCGCTTATGGCGGCGGCCAACGGGCCCACCAACAGGGGAGAAGCCCCCTCCTCCTCGAAGCGGCGGAGGGGAAAGAAGAGGAAGCGAAGGGGCAAAGGTAAGGCACCCGAGCCCCCCACCGCTCCTGAGGGAGACCAAGCGGACGACCGGCCTTCATCCCTGGCGCGGGCTGTGTCACCGACTGCGGCCCCATTGATGCCCAGTGAGAAGACAGCTGAGGGCCAGCCGGCCAGCGCCGGTACAGCGCGGCCCACGGCCCAAAAACTCGTAGAGCTCCGCACCAAAATTGCAGAATGCCGCGCCAAGAGAGACGCCGCCTCTGCCGGCCCAGCCGCCGGCCCAGCCACCACGCCGAAAGAATTCACAGCTCGCGCCATCAACCTGCTGATGGACCTGATAAAGGCCATCAGGCAGGGCCAAAGCATCGAGCTCATTGTCCTGGACGGCCTGGCCTCGCTACTCATGTTGTACCAAGATTAGGCCGGTCGGGACATGGATTTCCCTACGGCCCTGCAAGGCATGGTCGTCCCCCCCTCCGCCGCCTCTCCACCGGATTGGACCCAGGTAAGCTGTTTTCCCGGTACACGCAGCTTACCTGCACAGTAAGACTCCACACACAGTACTCTCACCCAGCTGCGTGACGTGTACCAAGTTAATATGGGCATGTTACGTAGCATGACCAGACATGCATCTCTCTACACACACGTAGACTCACGCGTTGTCGCGGCCCTAGGGCCTGCGATACACGCATACATGGGCGGTGTTACACAACACAATACCGCCCACACACACATGTCGAGTCCTTAGTCCGTACCACTGCCGGCTAGCTCTGGTTAGTGGGGCGGGCGGGACTCACACACCCACTGTAGGTGCGCTTTAAGTCGGCACCTCTGTCGCTGGTTGTCCCCCGCCGGGCCTCCTCCGGGTAACCGGAGGTCTCACCTGGCGGGGACGGACCGCCGAGGTGCTGTGAAGAAAACAGCGCTGTGTGACAGCGCTGTAGCGCGCCTACAGTCACATCAGAGCAGTCACACACATGGGTGCATGTTGCTACCATGCACCCAGTAGGACTTGGGGCAGCGCCCCACCCAACACGGGCCACGCAGTAGCGGGCCCCGGTATAGCTTCCGCGGGCAGGGGACATCGTCCTGGTACCGCTTGCTGCGTCCCCCCCTGACGGGGGGGACACAGCACTGATTACGTACGTACTAACGCTAGTTCGACTCTGCGAGGGCTTTGTATCCGACGATTCGGAACTACTCCCTAGCAAGTTGAGCGCTCTGCTTATAATACGTCACTCCTGGTGATACTTTCGTAACACGGAATATTACCGGTGTGTCATATTATTCGTGGAGTTATTTTGCTTTGAGCGCTTCACGCTTTTATTTACTCTTTGGTAGTTAGATTGCTTAAAACTTTGCAGGTCACTGTTGATCATTTTGTTTTCTTATATTTTACTAGTTTCATAATTGTATTGTATAACTAAGTAGCATAGCATAGTATGAATATATTTCCTCAATCGCCTAGCTTGCACTAGCTTATTAGCTTAACTTTTGTTTTGTATCACCTACCTTCATTAGTGTAATATTGGCTTAGTAACTTTTTCTCCTTGCTACCCGTTTCTTTTTTTTTGTTTTGTATAGCATTCTTGTGTATCGTGTGTTATTTTGAATATAGGTCTTAAGTATTTCTTTCTGGAGTATTATTTACGAAGAACCCCACTACAAATTGACGCCCCAACGTGGATCCTCCAAAGAAAAACCTTAGGCCTAGACCAACAGTACAAACACAGAGGTTTACAATACAGGACTACCCGCAGAAAGGGAAGGAAAAAGTAACAATGGATAGTAAGAGTGGTTCTGCTTCAACTTCGTCACCCATAACTATGTCGACTGAACAGTTCCAACAACTACTCGCAGCAGTTGCTTCAGGGTCAAAGCATAAGAGTTCCATGGTAAGATGTCCGGTAAAATTTAATGGCAATAAGAGCGCTTCTGAGGTCGAGTCTTTTCTAGCAGCGGTGCGTGTGTTCAAGAAAGTTGAGCTTATAGAAGACGAAGATGTTTTAACAGGGCTGCCATTGATTATAATAAATGATGCTGCTACTTGGTGGCAAGGCATTCAGAACCAGGTAAAAACATGGAGCCAGTTCGAAGAACGCTTGCGGCACGCATTTGCGCCCAAAAAGTTGGCATTTAAAGTATACCAAGACATTGTGGAAAGGAAGCAAAAGAAGGATACATTAACAGAAATATTTATAGCAGAAAAACGTGCCCTCATAGCTGAATTACCTGCACCAGGTCATAATGAACAGCAAGAGATAGATTTGGTATTCGGTCAAATTCGTTTTGAGATTAGAGAGAGAATATCTAGAGAAGCTATAGAAAGTTTCGATGATCTATTAGAGAAGGCTAGAGAGATTGAGCGGAATTTAGGAGAAAGAGCTGAAGAAAAACAGACGTCTAAAGCAGCAGAAAGCACTCCTAAGGGAAAAACTAGATGCAACTACTGCAGACTTCCAGGACACACTTCGGATGTCTGTAGAAAACGTCTGAAAACTGAGCAGCAGAAACCTGCAGGGAAGCCAGTGGAAACTAAACCTGATGATAAGGTGAAGCCAAAATTTTCATGCTACGGATGCGGCGAACCAGGTGTCGTGAGAAGTCGTTGTCCGAAGTGTAATGTTCAGCGCATAGGAACTGAAGACATCAATTTCTGTTCCATAAGCTCTGCAAGAGCCAGATGCCTCAGGCCAGTAGTTCCAATTAGTATTGGAGGTATAAAGGGTACTGGATTCGTAGATACGTGTGCTAGATCAAGTGTAGCCTCATATCAGCTTTTCATTTGTTTGAAGCAAGAAGGATATGACTTCAAAAAGGAGACTATGAACATAACGTTAGCCGATGGTATACCCAAAATGCAGACCGTTATGACTGTCGAAACGCCTGTTAGTATTTATGGGAAAGTGATGAATACTTTTTTCATTGTTATGCCTCATGCCAAAAGTAACAAGACATTACTGGGAGTTGGTTTTATCGAAGATGCCATGATGGTTCTTAACTTACCTCAGCTAACATGTAGGTTTCTTGATGATCCTGTGAAAGTTCATGACTTGAAACAAGAAGATATTTGCGAGACAATGATCGCCGATTTGATTTGCATTGCTAGTTTACCAGAATTCATTTCTCCAATGTCTAGTTCACCAGAAAAAGCTATTGCTCTGACATCGATAACATCGAGTCATGTCGAACAAAATTTGATCCGACCGTATGGTCCCGTGATGAGAGTGTCTTCTCCTGACGTATTAGAAAATGTACCTGTACAAACTCAAAGTGAGCCATTAGTTGGTAATGACGCACCCACTAATATGGAGATTTGTCAAGCAAGTGCAGCACGTCCACAGACACCTACGTATGGTCCACTAGTGCCATTTGAATTTTCTACTCCACCGAGTAAGCGCCAACGACTGTTTGATGGCCATTCTCCAGTAGTAGATGCATTGTATCGAGATGCTAGAAGATCAATAGAGGAAAGTGCCATAGAATTGTCACCAGCTTCCAGATCTTTGTTCAATTCGCCTAGTACGGATATTTCAGCGATAGATGCCGAAAGGTCTGACTTTGTTCTGAGTAATGAGGAGTTGGTACGTTTGCAAAATCTTTTAGAGAGGAATGCAAATACATTTGTTCCCAATGGTAAACCTACAACCCAAACGGAGCACTTCATTGAAACAGGGGATCACAGACCAATTTTCGTCCCACCGTATCGCTTACCGCCTGCAAAAACTCAAATCCTGAAAGATGAGATAAGCAAGATGCTTGCAGAAGGGATAATAGAACCATGCAATTCTCCGTGGTCCGCACCTGTAGTTATGGTTCCTAAGAAAGATGGTGGAACACGAGTTTGCATTGACTATCGTCAACTTAATGCAGTAACTATACCAGATGTGTATCCACTACCTCGTATAGATGATTTGTTACATGATGCTAAACTGACGCCATATATGTCTACCATAGACCTCCGCGCAGGTTACTGGCAGATTAGAGTAAAGCAGGAAGACCAATGCAAAACTGCTTTTGTAACACCATTCGGCATGTACAAGTTTTTAAGGATGCCCTTTGGTTTGCGCAATGCACCAGCCACCTTTCAACGATTGATGGATGGTTTCCGCGTGTCTCTGAGCCATGTAAAACTGTGTGTCTATATCGACGACCTCATCGTCCTGTCTCCAACATTTGAGCAACATCTGAGCGATCTTCAAGATGTCTTCTCCCGACTTCAAGAATACAACTTGACAGCCAATAAGGAAAAGTGCAAATTCTGTTGTTCGAGAGTTAAGTACCTGGGACATTATATTACCCCAAAAGGACTACAGATGGATCCTAACAAAGTCAGGAAAAATCTGCATTTATTCAGTAAAAGAGGTGACAGACACCACTATAATACTAGAAATAGGGACCAACTAGTTCAGCCAGGTTTCAGGCTTGCTAAAGTAGATTCCTCTTTCATGGGGTACTGCTTAAAATGTTACAATAAAATACCTCTCCACATTCTACAGCTGAATGAGACGAAATTTAAATCTTGTGTAAAACGCACACTATGTAGTCAAGCGTATTATAAGTTGGTGGATTACATTGATGATAAAAATGCTTGGCTCAATGCCGGTCCTGCTCCACAACCATAGGAGCAAACTAATTGATTCCCAGTCAAGTTATTGTGGAAGCTGCAGAAGATTGTAAAAAAGATCGTTGCATTGTATAGATTCCATATATTAGTATTATATAACTTCATAGCGCATGTGTGAGTACTATGTACTGTAAAGCCACCATTTACATCTAGTTATTTTATTTTTTCTGACTTGAATAAGCCTTGGCGGCTGAGAGAATGTCATGCTCACTCAAATGTCTCGGTGATGGTGGCGGGTGTGTCGGGTCATTTAGTTCCCTTCAATATGGTTGAGCTGAATGGTGCTGATACATGCGTCATGTTCGTGAACGGGCGCTGTCAATTGAGACTGGTCAACTCTCGGCTGCCACGGTTAATTTTAATTTATTTATTTTTTAATTTGTTGATTTCATCTTTTCTCTGGACGCTCTTAATGTGCACGTCTGTCTACATCGTTCTCACATATATGTATAATCACAACATGAATGATGTAACCAAGATTTTGTAACAATATTTTGATTTAAAAGAGTGTCCATGGAGTTTCTTGCCCGTTCTTCTCCATAGAGATCTACGCTAGGGAATGGGCAACTACAGTACTTTCTCAAGTTATTATGCCTTGTGACTGTGACTGTAGCTTTGATTTAGTTTTGTATTTTTGACATTCAAAAGTGCCGTAATGGTCTAATTGAAATAAATGATTTGAGTTTGAGTTTGAGTTTGAGTGCGATTGTAAACATGACTGCACCTACCAATATAAAACATTTACTTTCGTTCCTGCAAATGTGTTCTTGGTACAGAAGATTTATTCCCGGATTTGCTAAAGTTGCTGAACCCCTAACCCGTCTAACCAAGAAACAAGCTAAATGGCTGTGGGAGGACGAACAAGAAGGTGCCTACGAAAAACTCAAAGAACTTCTCTCGACTAGTCCCATATTGTCTCAAGCAGATGACTCAAAACCCTATATAATTAAAACCGACGCCAGCAACTATGCTATCGGTGCAGTTCTCGTGCAGGGGGAGGGTGAACAAGAACACCCCGTGGAATACGCCAGTCGATTGCTAAATCAAGCTGAAAGAAATTATTCTACGACTGAACGCGAGGCACTCGCAGTTGTATGGGCACTTAATAAGTTTAGAGGATATGTAGAAGGGACGCCTATTACAATCCTGACGGATCATCAGGCTCTCAAATGGCTGATGACATTAAAATCCCCAACTGGGCGATTAGCAAGATGGGCTCTGCAGTTACAGCCGTATGATATCACAATAAAGTATATCACTGGGAAGACGAACGTCGTAGCAGATGCGTTATCTCGCCCTAATTGTGATGCTGACACTAAAGAAAACTGTGGAATATGTAGTATTGTGGTAGATACGCCAAGGAAGAATCCTAAAGAAATAAGAGAGGCACAAATGAAGGACAAATACATAGAAAAGATAGTAAAAGCGTTTGAAAGTAATAATGAAGAAGAAGTACGATACTGGTGTCAAAAGGGTTACGTAATGAATAACGGTTTACTATACCGCTACAACCCTGACAGTGATTATGATAACAGTCAGATTCTAGTGCCAGAACAAGAACAAACCAATGTTATATCAGCATATCATGATGAGCCTACTGCCGGCCATTATGGTACAGACAAAACGTTTGCTAGAATAGCTCAACGTTATTATTGGAAAGGCATGAGGAAGGACATTGAAAGTTACATTCGAAACTGTTTGTCATGCCAGAGATACAAACCGTCGAATATGAAACCAGCTGGACTCCTTCAAACAACTGCAATGAATAAAAGGTTTGAAGTAGTCGCTTTTGATCTGTTTGGCCCACTACCTTCGTCAACCAATGGAATGACCTGGATACTCATCGTTGAAGATCTTGCTTCTAGATGGGTAGAATTATTCCCGCTAGAACATGCAACAGCGACTAATTGCGCGATGACTCTCATTAACGAGGTATTTTTAAGATACGGCATGCCACGAAGAATAATCAGTGACAATGGCACACAGTTTGTTAGCGCTGTTATGCAGCAAGTAGCCTATTGCCTTGACATCAAGCATGCATTCACGCCCGTCTACCATCCTGAAACGAACTCAGTAGAACGTCGCAACCGAGATCTTAAAACTCAGCTGGCCATTCTTGTTGGAGATGATCATCGGACCTGGCCAGAGAAACTACCAAGCATCCGATTTGCGATGAACACTGCAGTATGTTCTTCGACTGAGCATACTCCAGCATACCTTACATTCGGTCGAGAATTAAGAACGCCCGATGATAATGAACACGATCTACGCGAAATAATCTCGTCAGAAAATTTTATTCCTGAAATTACACCCAAACTGTTATTATTAGCAGAAACATTAAAAAGAGTTAAAGAAGTACAAGAAGGAAAAGAAGAAAAGCGAAAGGAATATGTAGATAAAAGCAGAAGACCTAGCCCTAAATACAAACCTGGAGATCGAGTTCTCGTTGATACACATACCCTCAGTAAGACCGTCCAAGGATTCAGCTCAAAACTTGCCCCACGTCGAGATGGCCCTTATATAATTTTGAAGAATCACGGACCAAGCTCTTACCATGTCGCAGACCCTAAATCACCAAACCAGAGTGTAGGGCTATACCATTCATCTGCATTACGCCCTTTCCAAAGTGACACTGAAAGTCCACTACCAACACCAGCTCGGCCAATTCGCAAGCGTGGACGACCACCTAAAACAGCTGACCCACTTACCTCTGTCCAAGTTACAACCACTCAACTTCCGAAACCCACTCGAGGACGACCACGAAAGGAATCTTCAAGTCTGCCTTCCTCGTCGAGACGTCTTCGGAGCCAGAGGGGGAGACTGTAACGAAGTAAACAATGCGCGCACGACTAATGCGATCGTCCACCAGAGTACACACGTAAGGTCTCATCGCCTACGCAGTCTACGCACACATACGCGCCCTGCGCGGGTATAAAAGACGTGCCCGGCTTGCCTAACGCTAGTTCGACTCTGCGAGGGCTTTGTATCCGACGATTCGGAACTACTCCCTAGCAAGTTGAGCGCTCTGCTTATAATACGTCACTCCTGGTGATACTTTCGTAACACGGAATATTACCGGTGTGTCATATTATTCGTGGAGTTATTTTGCTTTGAGCGCTTCACGCTTTTATTTACTCTTTGGTAGTTAGATTGCTTAAAACTTTGCAGGTCACTGTTGATCATTTTGTTTTCTTATATTTTACTAGTTTCATAATTGTATTGTATAACTAAGTAGCATAGCATAGTATGAATATATTTCCTCAATCGCCTAGCTTGCACTAGCTTATTAGCTTAACTTTTGTTTTGTATCACCTACCTTCATTAGTGTAATATTGGCTTAGTAACTTTTTCTCCTTGCTACCCGTTTCTTTTTTTTTGTTTTGTATAGCATTCTTGTGTATCGTGTGTTATTTTGAATATAGGTCTTAAGTATTTCTTTCTGGAGTATTATTTACGAAGAACCCCACTACAATATGAAGGCAAATAATACTCAATGTAATTAGATTTATCGCTGAAATACTAACG
This sequence comes from Xestia ashworthii, assembly GCA_950022955.1. Taxonomy (NCBI): domain Eukaryota; kingdom Metazoa; phylum Arthropoda; class Insecta; order Lepidoptera; family Noctuidae; genus Xestia; species Xestia ashworthii. The sequence goes on along the minus strand of OX465555.1, from coordinate 3,345,552 downwards.
ACTCGAATGGCGTAGCGGTAGTGAAGCTGCCTTACGTTCTTAGGGTCCCGGGTTCGAATCCCGGTAGGAGCAAATGTTTGTGTGATGAGCATGGACATTTGTTTCCGAGTCATGGATGTTCATATGTATAATAAGTATGTATTTACAAACAAAAAAAAAGTAAGTATGGTAGTATATCAATTATCTGGTGTCCATGACACAAGCCTCGCTTAGTTTGGCACTAGATGGCGCTGCGTGTTAATGTCCAGCGATATTTATTTATTTACTTTACAAACCGACTTTTAGCATTGAGCTTGGATAGAAATAACCACGTGAGGTACAAAATAATAACTGCAACAAAATCAAATAAAAGACTGTTTCGTTGATCTTGAGGTCCTGGTTAGATTCCCAGGTTGGTCATAGTATTATTGGGTTTCCAATAAGGTTTGTTTTACTGACGACAGCCATCACAGAGTCTGGTTTCCTTTCCCGTCGATGGCAATAAGCTCCCCCATATAACATGGGATTTAACATAACTGTGTGCTACTAGTACAGTCGCTGCCATGTAAAATACTGGTATTCAGCTGCATCCGGTTAGACTAGAAGCAGACGTAGTTGGGAAAAGGATAGCATTTTATGGTTCCGTAGCCAAATGGCAAAAAACGGAACCCTTGTATATTCGTCATGTCTGTCTGTTTGTCTGTCCGTCCGTATGTCACAGCCACTTTTTTCCGAAACTGTAAAAACTATGCTGTTGAAACTTGGTAAGTAGATGTATTCTGTGATCCGCATTAAGGTTGTCATACAAAAATAGAAAAAAATCATAAAGTTTGGGGGGTTCCCCATAGTTAGAACTGAAACTCAAAAACATTGTGTCGCCCCCCCCCCCCCCCGTAACTTCTAAAATAAGAGACTGATTAATCTAAAATAATATGTGATGTACATACATTACCATGTAAACTTCCACCTAAAATTAGTTTGAACGTGATCTAGTAAGAAGTTTTTTTTTTTAATATGTTATAAATCGTAAATCGCACAAAGTTACAACGAACTATAAAAACTTGTATATTATGTTACTTGCTGCACTCGATCGAAATCGCACTTGGCCGCTTTTTAAAATTTCAGCAGTGAGCTGCAGCTATTAACTGCTCATGATGATGATTATTTAAATGTAGCCTGCATTTATCACCATTAGTCACCAATAAAACCATCCATTACAGTTCAGACAAGAACATTTACCCGCATTTACATAATTAATTCGAATCACTAATTCGTTATCGCAATCCAGCTGCACATTTGCCTTATTAGCCCAAAAACTAGGTTCTAATTTAAATTGGACGTAGTTTATTTACACATTAAGTATAATACCGCTTGACCTACACTTTGGACGGTTGAATCTAGGGTAAGAGCTAAAACTTTGTTAATTAAGCGACGGCTTAATTGCTGAACTATACCTATTTATATGAAAATATTATATACCCTAAATTATTTTGGGTTATATTTCGGTATGTTAAATTATGGAAGGCCATCTTAGTTGTTACACATTTTAGCAGCAATTCCAGCTTATTGATAGGTCCAGCTGGGGCTGCGGGACCTGCCAGGGCTGCAGGACTGTTTGAAAGAGACACCGTGGCCCCGGAACATAAAGGGCGAGGAAAGCACATGGATGGGTTTTAGTCAGTAAAAGTCTGACAGTCCCTCCCGCTCCGCCCAGATCGGGAGGAGCCATTTCATTATTTCCCATCCAAAAAAAGTTTTACATTTTTTGTTTGAATTTTTTTTTTTTTTTTTTTTTTTTTTTTTATGGTTCCGTACCTCGCTTGCCGGATTGCCGCCATGGGATCTGGAGGCGATAGTCCTCGCGCGCCTACACGAATGGCGCGCGGAGGTACTACGCCGGGGGGAAACTCCGCTGCCGCGGCAAATTGCCGCTCAGCGGACTGACCTCCGGCGCGATCTCATGGCGACATGGAGAGAGCGACTGTCGCAACCCCGTGCAGGGCACGCCACGATAGTGGCGGTAAGTCCCCTCTTTGAGGAGTGGCTAGAGAGGCGCCACGGCGTCCTCACCTTCCGCCTGACGCAGGTCCTCACCGGACACGGATGTTTCGGGAGGTACCTGCACCGAATCGGGCGGGAGGAAACGCCCGGGTGTCTTCACTGCGAGGATCGACCGGAGGACACGGTGGAGCACACGGTGGAGGTCTGCCCCGCGTGGGCGGAGAACCGCCGTGTCCTCGAAGCGGCGATCGGCGGCGGCGACCTCTCGCGTCCGGCCCTGGTTCAATCCATGGTCCGGAGCGAGACGGAATGGGAAGCCGTCACCTCCTTCTGCGAAGCAGTCATGCTAGCGAAGGAGGTGGCGGAACGAGAGAGGGAGAGATCCTCACTTCCCGGCCGCCGCGGGAGACGCACCGGGCGTCGGGGGCCACGTGGTGGCTACCGGCCACCGTAGATGCGGGCCTGTGGACGGTTGGCTATGGGCTAGCTAGCCGTCCGTCCGTCTAACGACGACAGGCCGTGTCGACGGCGCGTTCGTGTTCCACGCGCGCCTCAAAGAGATGTCAGCATAAGAGAGGGGCCCGCAAGGGCCGAAGCCTGCCGGGGTTGCGGGACTGTTCGAAAGAGATACCGCGGCCCCGGAAAGTAAAGGGCGAGGAAGGAACATGGATGGGTTTTGGTCAGTAAGAGTCTGACACTCCCTCCCGCTCCGCCCAGAGTGGGAGAAGTCATTTGATGACTTCCCATCCTAAAAAAAAAAAAAAAAAAAAAAGGGTTCCGTACCTCAAAAGGTAAAAACGGAACCCTTATAGGATCACTTTGTTGTCCGTCTGTCTGTCTGTCTGTCTGTCTGTCTGTCTGTCTGTCAAGACCTTTTTTCTCAGGAACGCGTGGAGGTATCAAGCTGAAATTCATATCAAATACTCAAGTCTATGGTCTCTTGGAGCTGTGAAAAAATCAAACTTCTAAGTCAACGCGATCAAAAGATACTCCCGTTTATGCCGCAAATTTTCGACACTCGCAAGGGAATCAAAACCTACAGGGTACTTCCCGTGAACTCAGAATCTTGAAATTTGGTACGAAGCAACGTCTTATAACACAGATAAAGGAAAAATTGCGAAAAGCATAAATTTTTAGTTACATCATATGATAAAAATATTTTTAATAATTTTAAACTTATTACCCCTTTACTCATGAACGCGTAGTGGTATTATATTGAAATTCTTAACAAATACTCAAGTCTATAATATCTTTAAGCTGTAACAAAATCAAACTTCTACGTCAACGCAATCAAAAGATACAGCAATTAAAGCCGCATATTTTGAAACTCGCAACTACTCGCAAGGGAATCAAAACCTAAAGGATACTTCCAGACGACCTGGAATCTTGAAATTTGGCATGAAGCAACGTTATAAAGTACACATATAGGAAAAATTCCGAAAATCTTAAATTACCATAACTTTTACTTATGTACCTACAGGTTTGTACGGAACCCTCGGTGCGCGAGTCTGACTCGCACTTGGCCGGTTTTTTTTTTTGTTCTGTGTCAGACATTATTTTTTTTAATAAAGTTTTTGTTGTTGAGGCTTATTGCAAAACTACACCAAAGCGACCGTAATATTACTTTGTCTGTCATGTTCCAACCTTGCCAACAGTTACAAACAAATGTGGTTTATTTTGTTACCGTTTAAAATATAGTATCCATGTATTGTCTTCTATCTGTCTGTGTTCTATCTGCAAATACTATTTAATAGTCATTAAGAATAAAATAAAAACGTTACTTGCATTACTTTTCCGACCGACTATAAGGCGATTACACGAGCTAAACGCGAGTTTTATAATTACTAAAAGTATATGACTCATTGCTATAAACAAGACCAGAAAAATATATGATATTCTTCAGGATATATGCTAGCATAAATAATACTGTTTCGAAAACATAATACAATTAATTTGGCTCGATAAAAAGAAATCACGAACTTACCTCTAAAAATATCTTTCAAACAATAATAAATAACACTAATATGCATGCGATCATTCTGATTTTTTGGCAAATAATTTTACAAGCAATATATTATCATGATACTGTTTTAGTTTTTTAATCCAATCAATAGTTTTTTTGTAAATCGATCGAAACCACTCATTTCGCGCTATTTGGCCCGCAGTGGCTGACGTAACAACCACTTTGTAGTGCAAGCTGATTAGAACTTTATTCTAACAGCATTTTAAGCGAAGTTTGAACCACCATAAATAGAGTTGCTAATTTAGCTCGTCTAAGCGCCTTAATCAAGTTCGAAACCATTTTCGTTCTCGTATAAAGTAACAGCATCAGTCCAGCTTATCCCATTTTGCTTTTAGCCTCTTAAGCGTTTGATTCATTATGTAACAGATATCATTGGGCACAGCTATCTAGAGCCACTTAATCTACACGTTTTACAAGCCAACCTGCTTCTATAACGTGCTTAGGAATTTAAAATGTTTTTTTTTTTAATAAGAGTCTGGTTCTTCTGTTTATTTTTACTGTAGAGGACAAAATTCAATCTGTAGTCTTATGTAACTGTGAGCCTGCATATTTCCATTGCTGGGATAAGAGCTCTCTCGATCGAAAGTACTGGCAGGCATGGGGTTATGAGTCATAAGGACATGACTTCCAGTACTCTACTTCCAATGGGACCACCGGTCGAATTCATGGGGACATGACCTCCAAAACTTTACTCCCAATGAGACCACCGGTCGTGAGTTTTCTTCAGCTGGTCTCGCCATGTACGTCGAGGTCTGTCGCGTAGTCTTCTGGTTGCGGGGAGTCAATAGGTACTAGTTGAATGTCGTTTTCCGAAATGGACTTTAAGGTAAGCGAGAACTTGGGGGAAAGTAAAACACAATGTTCCATTGAGTTTTAAATCCAGTTTTATTGTATTTGTTATCGAGTTTAGATGTACTTATAATTATGTTTTTTTTCTGATTGTTTAGTTTTCTTCTTTAAAGTTGCTAAGTTGGTAGTACCTATTGTATTTAGCACCCATTGCCACTGACATCTCCGTCCGCAATGTAGAATAACTCTCTGAACCTGAGCACGTCTAGATTTGCCTAACAAAATGACGCAAGTTTTCATCTAAGCCAGTTTTTCAGTTTTAGTTCTTCAATCTATGCAAATAAAATTTATTTTACTACAGTAACATCATTATGTAACTGCAGTATACTGCCAAAAAAAAAGAGCTTTAATATAATGGCCATTATATTATAGCTTTCTACGGTACGCTGCGGGCATCATAAACTTTCAGAAGGTACATTTTCTGACATCATGTCTAAGGCTTGAATTCTTGTAGCGCTGTCGGTCGGTCACGCACGGTCAGCCGCGTAGGAATATACAATGTGTTCTATATAGCACCAAGCAAGTCACACCAGTGTGTGTTGCCAGTACATACGGGACCGAGACGTGGTCGCTCACAATGGGCCTTATCAAAACGCTTCGGCTGAAATGATGATGATGATATAGCACCATACTGCGACGCTGACGTCAGCGGCGAACGACTGCCGTATTTTGTTCTCGCTGACGTCACGACCAAACATACGCGACCGACTGTTGAACATAGGAAAACGTAAATTGAAAAAAAAAAGTAAATTACAACGAACTCATGAAAACGCCCTTAATTGAGTATACGAGTACCATCAAAAATATTTATTTAAATCAGTTGTTACATTTAGCAGAACAGACCTGTAAAGGTACGATCGAAGCGGACCCTATTCTTTCCTTTGTTTTAAATATTCATCACCTGCAACTCTCCGACTTAATTTAGGGGACATCGTAATCTGGCGTTCAGAGTAAGCTTTAAATACCTTTTTAACTTACCTTTGTTTTTTTTTACAATTTATTTCAGACTAATGGATTGCTTTGAGATTGTCTGTAGTATTAATTGTAATCTTGACTTTTGTGTAGTCGAAAATAAAATAGGAAGCGTATAATTTTGATAATTTTGTGCGTTAAAGAGGGAATTTAAGAGTTACAACGAAAATGTGCGCAGAAAAGCTTTATTTTTCTTTTTTTCACTGTTCAATTATGTTGATCATAATTAATAATGCTGCAGAAAAGTGTGTCCGAAAAAACGGGATGCTAAAAGAATAAAATATTTGCATTTTTACCAAAATGGCAAATCAGGACGTCACAGTTACTTGTACCTAGTCATCATCATCAGCTTATTAACGTTCCCACTGCTGGGACACAAGCCTCCTCTCTATGAGAGGGGGGTGCCTAGTACGTTAGCCATTTATCGGACTATCTCACCCAAAACGTCCCACAAAATAATTCTTAATCGTCAGCCCACTAAGGTCCATGTTCACCAAAAAGATGACGGTCTGGTTATATAAAACGGCTGTTTAAAACTTATTTTTGTATGGGTACATGATTGTCACAGTGACAGCTGTTTTTAGATAATCAGATCGTCATGTGTTCGGTGAACATGGACCTAAGTCGACTAAAATAGCTTGATGATGAACAAAAACATATTTTGTAATCCTTTCTGAAGTAGCTCATAGAGCAAAAATATCAAAGTAACACGTTTTAAAAATTACCTTCCTTTATTTATTTAAGACAACAGTTTTTCGCTTTTCCCTCACCAGTACTCTCCACCAGTACTGTACTCGACCTGGCGTCCTATTAAAGACTCCTTCGTTTCTGCTAGTTGCTTTTTTCTTTAGCAACAAACATGTTTTTTAGTTTTAAAAGGTTTTTTTAGACACTGCGATACTAGAATTGTGAGGCTCTGTTAAAGTGCTAAAGAGTTTGTGTTGTTTTGCTTGTGTACAATCCGTTTACTAGGCGTCATAAACTTTCACAGAAAGACACTTCTGCAGCACTCTTTACTTTAGCAGGGGTGAAGATAGTGATATTGAAACAATAAAATACTTTCAACCGTGTATTGAGATCATTTTCGCTTGACAATAATTTTGACCTAGGTAAATCCACTGCGCATCTTAACACCGCGATGCAGGATTCGTCGCAAAAGGCATAATGCTATCTATCGGCACAACATTAAACAATTTTCTCAAACAGCTTGTGAACAAGACATTTCTTGTTTATTATAGTTTGAAACAAGTGTATCTCGAGGCCTGTATTCGTTGTTTCTTGGATTTAGAATGTATTTATAAGAATCATAAATTCATTCACTGTCAGACACCGCTAAACCGCTGCAAGAAATTGCATGTTTTGAACAAGAGTTCATTATAACCTAGCTTTGTTTAGTTGAAATTTTAACAACATCACCAGCATCATCATCAGCCTTATAATGTTCCCACTGCTGGGATACAGGCCTCCTCTCTATGAGAGGGAATGGACTATAATCCACCACGCGGGCCCAGTGCGGATTGGTAGATGTCACATGTCTTTGAATTTTTGGTACTAGGTTTCCTCACGATGTTTTCCTTCGCCGTTTTATGAGCATTCGTGAGAAAATAAATTACAGAAAGTAATGTGCGCCTGTCTGGGTTCAAACCCACGACTTGCTATACGTAAGTCGAGGCCGCCACCACTGGGCCACCGCTGCTCTCCTAAATTTTCACAGAATGTGTATTTCTGTTGCCGCTAAAACAACAAATAATAAAAATTACTACAATATTTTATTTTATTTTATTTTTATTTTTTATTTTATTGTGTTTGGGTGGCTTACAGCTAACAATACAAACATATATAGTGAGGCAATCAACGAAAAGCCATTTACAAGCCTCCACATTTAGCACTAAACTATTGTTGCACAAACTTATAATAAATAAAAAAAAAAATAGAAACTTATATCACAACTTAAGCACAAACTTATATCTAAGCATAATTAATAATATAACTTATCATAATATAAATAACAAAGAATAGGTGTAAAGAAAAAAAACTATTCAAATTCATCACAAGCAACATAGGTTTTAGACAATGCACTACTAATTGCCGCTAAGCTACTTGCAAACAAATCGATTGATGGGTGTTCATTCGTTACAATAGCGTTAAATGCTTTGATTGAACGAAGGAAAAAAGAATTACTACGGTAAACTGTGCGAGCGTAAGGAGCACGAAGAAGATTTCTCAAGCGAGAATGACGAGGAGGAACATTCAGGGACAGCTTAGAAAGAAGTTCAGGACACTCAATTCTTGATTGAGCTATTTTTACTAGGAACCGCATGTCAGATATATTTCTCCGAGTTACAAGTGGAAGTAAGTGAAATCGAGCGCAGCGTTCCTTGTAGCTCAGATAAGGGATTTTAAATTTGTAACCTAAGTATCGCGTGAATTTCCTTTGTAACTGTTCCAATCTGTCTGAATGAACTGCATAATTTGGATTCCAAATTTGACTACCATATTCGAGATGACTGCGGACGTAAGCGCAATACAGAATTTTCAAGGTTTTCATTCTCTTAAACGAACTTGCATTACGGATAATGAATCCCAGGGCTTTGGATGCTTTTTTGGCAATATGGTCAACATGACACTCAAAGGTGAGCTTACTGTCCAGAAAAATACCAAGGTCTCTGGTGACATGAGTTCGAGATAAAGGCTGATTAGCGATTGAGTAATTAAATATTATTGATAGGTTTTTCCGGGTAAAGGTATTAACTAAGCATTTGGAAATATTTAGGTCTAATTTATTTATTCTACAATACTCAACTAATCTAGAGATGTCTGCTTGCAAACGTATAGCATCGTTCAGATTTTTAACTGATGTAAAGATTTTCATGTCATCTGCAAACATTAGGTGTTTAGAATGTTTGAAACACTCGCCAATGTCATTAATGAAAAGAACAAATAATAATGGCCCCAGCAGGGAACCCTGCGGCACACCAGACGGAATGGTTGACCAGGAGGATATAAAGCCACTGAGGACCACTGCATGAGTCCTATTTTTTACATAGGACGAGAACCATCGGTATAGGTCGCCCCTAATGCCCAAGTCGATAAGATTCCTCAGCAGAATGTCATGATCGATTCTATCGAACGCCTTACTATAGTCGGTATAGATTGCATCCACCTGGGAACCATTATCCATATGCTCTGTAATAAAGTCTGTGAATAGGACCAGGTTAGATACTGTAGACCTTCTTTTCAGAAACCCGTGTTGTTCATCACTCAAGCTAGATACCACACTGCTGTACAACTGATTATAGACTATGCGCTCCAATACTTTAGCTAGTAAACAAAGTTTTGAGATTGGCCTATAATTTTCAATTTTATCTTTAGCTCCCTTTTTATGTATGTGTGATATTAAAGCTGATTTCCCAACAGCAGGCACAATGCCATCAGATAATGACCGTTTAAATAAAAGTGAAACAGGCAAAGCTAGTTCATCAGCGCACTTAACTATAAACACTGCAGGCAAAGAATCTGGGCCGGCAGATTTAGTTAAGTCGAGAGATTTTAAATACTTATGAACAGTCACTATGTCAATTTCAATTGAACTCAGATCACAGTTGGAAGCACAGCCGGTCGAGCCACAGTTGCGGTTTGCAGAAGAAGCGTCTAGGAAGGTTGTTCGAAAGTAATTAGCGAAAAGTTCACAAATTCCTTCTCCCGAGTCACTTCTACTGTCACCATATGACATACTTGACGGGAAATTGCTGTTCATGCGTCTGCTTTTCACATATGACCAGAATAGTTTTGGACTAGTACCTATTGAAGACTCGATTTTAGTTATGTAGGCCTTATAACAAAGCCGTTCGATATCATTGGCTCTATCTCGAAGTAATTGATGTGTTACGCGATCAGAAATATTACCGTAGACTTTAAATTTCCTATAGTGTTTAAACTTTTCTTTAAGTATCTTAATGAGTTAAGTTAAGTTATACCAAGGTGGATATTTAAAGAGCTTGCACAGGCGCTGGGGGATGTGTTTATCTCTGATTTCGTATAACGTTGAATAAAAATTCCCAACAGCTTCATCAACAGTACCTTTCAATAATATGTCGTCCCAGTTGATGCCTCGTAGGTCAGATCGAATAAGTTCGTAGTTGCCTTTGTTGTATTGATGCACCATGCGTGCGCTGGCGTTAAGTGACTGTGGTTGTTCAGTAACAAACTGGATTAAATAAATAAATAAATATGGTGCGGTACTCTTCATACGCAAGTCCGACTCGCACTTGGCCGGTTTTCTTTATTTTAGTAAAGCAAATCTATAAAAGTCTACCTGAAAACATAGTAAGCGGTAGTACATGGTAAGCGTTCAACAGGAACTTCTTTGCGTGCTACATCGGTAATTCATGCGGACTCGTGCCCAATGTAATCCTGACATTACCAGAAACGGTTGTCAACGCATTTTCTGAATCTATAAAAGTAATGAAGTTGATTTACAATAGCGAACTTGACGTTTTTATAGTCATCGGATTGTAATTGTTGTTTTAGTTTAATTTAGTATTTTTTTTTTCAAATAAACAGTCACAGATGTTGGAAGAACAATGTTAATATAAAAATATCAGTAAGAACACAATTTAATCGCCTTTCTGCGTGTGTTGTATATTATGTTGTAGCGGTACTATAAAAAGTACTACAGAAACATAGTACAAAAAGTACAACAGCGCCATCTATGACACAATTATCCGCGACTTTATGTCCATGTTCACCGAAAAGATAACGGTCTGATTATCTTAAAACAGCTGTCACTGTGACATGTTCCCATACAATAATCAGGTGTTTTAAACAGCTGTTTTTAGATACTCAGAGCGTCATCTCTTTTTGGTGAACATGGACCTTATGGTTAACTTGACATGGCCCACCAGACAACACCCGTCTGGTCGGAGGATCTTCTCTTTTCAACGAGGATTGTAGAATTTTACACTCTCTTCTTCAAACCTATAAACGATGTAAACTATTGTAAAGAATTGAGACAATTACCTCACAATTTAACAGACCACAAAAATAAAACTAAAACGAACAAACTACCAAACAATTTTCACTTCCGCCAACGTATGATCGCATCGAAAAACTGACGTAAAAATTCTAGCAGACACCACCAAACTTTCCAAATCCAGTTTTGCAAGTTTAAACCCACTTATGAATAGTGAATACTCGTGTAAATTTTCACAAATCCACTGCGTCGCTGGAAACTTAAACCGTGTTTGAACAGGTTTCAATTCAGCTATCGAGAAATTCAAGTTGCTGAGTTTCAATCTATCCTGAATCAAGACTGCGACAATTGTGTTGAAATGAATTAGTGGTTAGAATAGTGTGTCTTATGTTATTCGGGATTATACAGATTAATTACTTTAGACCGCCACTCGGACCGGTACTTATAACCGAGCGTGCACGTCGCTCGGTTATAAGTACCCGTCCGAGTGGTGGGGCGGTCAGTCCTCACCCAGCTGCGTAACGTGTGCCAAGTTAATATGGGCATGTTACGTAGCGAGAACAGACATGCATCTCTCTACACACACGAAAATAAATAAAACAAATATTTCGTATATCTTTGTGTATTAAAAGAAAAAACTAAATTTACACATACACGAATATCTAAAAAAATAAAAACAAATATCTAAAAACTAACTCAGCGACAGGGGTCGCTTAAACAAAATGGGTTCTTAGGTGTGTGTGGGCGGATTTCCTAATTATGTTACAGTTAAAGAAAGCATGTAGCTTTCACAAGTCCCTATAGATGATGCCACGGGTTATTACTTCATAATAGGAATAAATGCACCGACCTCGCTGCGTCCCTTACGTTCCAGCTTAAAACCCGCTGGCCTGACGGAGTGCTCCTCTCAGGCAATGAGACGACCCGAATGGCGTAGTGGTAGTGACGCTGCCTTACGTTCTTAGGGTCCTGGGTTCAAATCCCGGTAGGAGCAAATGTTTGTGTGATGAGCATGGACATTTGTTTCCGAGTCATGGATGTTTATATGTATAATAAGTATGTATTTACAAACAAAAAAGTATATATGTAGTATATCAACTATCTAGTGTCCACGACACAAGCTTTGCTTAGTGTGGCACTAGGTGGCGCTGTGTGTTAATGTCCAGCGATATTTACAAAAAATGAGCCAGCAACCTGGACAGCGCCGCCGAGGTGATCCGTGGCAGATTCATAAATTCCTCAAAATTTCCCAAATGTCTCAAATTGGACAAATTTCTTAAATTTCCCGTTCTGAAAACAATTGTGCTGCTGAGTTGAACAGCTTGACATCCGGCACATTATATGATACCTGAAGTTCATCGACACTTTCCAAAAATGAGCGTGGGTCCGTGGTCCCATTAAACCTAAGGTTCCACTTAGCCACATTCTTATCACCAGTACATGCCGGCACTGCCACTGGTTCGACCTGCGGCTGACACTGTTCGGATTGTTGAGCCCGAGTTAAAAAAAAAGTTTTCCGCAACTGTAAGCAAGTATTCAATTGATTTAGACAACTCTGCCTTCTGTGTCAAAACAGCAGGGTCATCTGACACAACTCGCATCAACCTGTGATACAGGTGCCTTACTAACGCACGGCATCTACTTAAACAATGAGCTGTTACCGATTTTTCACTCAATTTTACTTTGAGCTCCTTAACTTTATCTGTAGTAGCTTTCAGCTCCGAGACTGATTCTACGAGGGCGGTCAGTCGTTGTCAGACTGTTGGCCGGTGCGGTGGCGCGTTGGTGAGTCAACTAGTGTTGTTAAAAGTGCATATTTTACAGGAACATTCTGGTTTAAGTTCTGAGGACCTCGTGGCTGACTAGTAACAGTCTCTCAGGTCCATCTTTAGGATACGTCGTGCTTCCTTAGTCTGGTTTCCATAATGAGCTTCCTCCGTGCCACGGAAAGCTCGTTAAGCCATTGGTCCTGGTTATCAGTTATAGACATTCAACAGTCGTCGTAGTCACTGGCTTAAAAGACTGACAAGTTTGTGGATGTCAGATAGGCAATCATCATCATATTCAGCTGCATTCGGTTAGACTAGAAGCCGACCCCAACATTATTAAAAAAAGGCTTGACATTTGATACCTAAGGTTTGAATGCTATTTTTTGGAGACTTGAGTTTGAGTGGTTGGTTGAGCCCTTTTAGGAAACAATCAGTCTTTTTTATCGTTCAAATGTTACAGGTAACATAAAAACTCTAGCACAAAAACATATTTATCCCCCCGCATAAAGCTTAGCCCCCTACTTACACTACCAACGCTTAAAACCATCATCACCAATGGTTTATGATTAATTCAAGCCACGGTAAATACGTTTATTTCGTAGCCGTGGCGTTGACAAAGCGCACGCCAGAGTACGTGACGAAATTGGCCGCACGCTCGATATCCGTGGGGGCTGCTGCAAAATAAATCGCTCCCGTGAACATTTACCGGCTTAGCTGATAAAGTTAAGCGAGAGCGAGAGATGGGAGGTTAAGTCGAGCACTGTCTCTCGTAATGTGTTAGCTAATGTCCCTGGGTGATCGATTCGGTAATTTAATGTGTGGTTGACAAAGATAAATAGAACAGCTAACTATTGTATTGTACAACGGGCTGGTGTCCGCAACTCTACGTCAAAGCACGTATATTTTGCGTATGGGCTATAATCTACCACGCGGCCCCCGTGCGGGTTGGTAGATGTCACATGTCTTCGAATTTTTGGTTCTAGGACATGCTGGTTTCCTCACAATGTTTTCCTTCACCGTTTTTGAAAGCAGTTGTGATAAAATAAATTACACGAAGTAATGCTGCGCCAGCCTGGGTTCGACCCACGTCGGGGCCACCACCACTGGGCCACCGCTGCTCTCAACAGCTAACTATCTTAGTCTACTTTTTATCCATAAGCGTGGCTGCTGAGTAAGAGGTCTTGAGTTCTATTCCCAGGTCGGGCAAAGTATTTTTGGGTTTTTCCATCAGGAATTTTCTCAGTACATGCGAGACAGTCTTAGGGGACTGCCGATAGAAGTGAAAACTAAGTAATCTATACCTGCTACAGGTTGTGCCCCACGCTAAGTGGTGCTACGCCGTAGCAGATTGTCTACGAGTGCTACGAAGCGTTAGGTAATGGTAACGCGAGTTCCGCGATTTTTGTTCACGAAAACGTTTTCAGTTTAAAAAAATCGCAAATTACACACAGCGCCATCTAATGCCACACTAAGCAACAAGGCTTGCTTGGGTTATTTGTGCAATAAGTTCGACCCCTTTTACATGAGACTTAAACAAAACTGGCGAAATGAGTACACCTGTGCCTGACTTTTTGGGTCTTACGGAAGCGGTGTTATGTAATACGAGTAGAGTAGAGTATCTCGTAGTATATAATAATATTTCTTTTAATGTCATGCAGGATTCTAAACATCAAATCAAAAATCCTAACAAATAAACCAAATGCTGTAAGACATAATTTCCTGAAACCCAGTGGCAAATAAGAAAAAAATCCTTCGGAAATCCCGTAGCCATATTAAATAGTAAGCCAAGATACGCAGCCTAGAAATATCAGAGAGAAACGAGCCTGCAAATACTAGAAGCAAATAGTTCAGAGGCTGTAGTTTTTTTATTAGATCCCTGGTATGTTACCGTGGAGTATGGATTTTCTAGCGATTTTCGTAAAGTATTCTGGTCAACATTGAGTTTGTGGAAGCTTGATTTAGTTAGGCTGTGTTATGATCCTCATTTCTTTGTCTTATAGCATCGTATTGGAATAGTCTGTAAGGAGGTTATAATTAAAATTGTTTGCGAGCGTATGTTTTGCTTTGAAACATGTTTTTAGCCTGGTATGTGGTGCCCCGATACAAATGTTGTCTACCTATTTTGAATTATGAATAACATATTATGCATAATCGTCTATTCTATAAAAAAATAAGTCAAGATACTACACATTCTCTATGCAAGTTTCAGACCAGGCCTTATGGCCTGGTCCAAATTCATACAAAAATAGGTCCTATCAAATAAAATCCTGTGCTATATCGCCAATTTAAATCGCTAATTTCTTTATCGATACCCCACGATAAATCAACGTGACAGTTATTGAAAGGAATAACAAATGAATCGGAGCTAATCTCAGGACAGAAGGAACAAAATGATCAGCTGTTTTACTTCCCACGGCTGTTAAAGTCAATTGAATATCGATTACTTTAACTCCTTTACAATTTGTGTAGCGATTTTGTTTATTTTACTGCAAAACTTTTATTGAAATATGCATTCGTGGTCGTTAAAACTTTGTTGCCTACATGCGACAATATTGGTTTGATGTTTTGTTTACACAGTTCTAGGGCTCAAAACATTTTTTTTTGCAAATTAATTGTTAAAAATCTGTTATTTATTCAGGGATTCATTCAATATTTCTTTTCTTCACGCCGAGGCGCTCAGTAAGGCGCGGCTAGAGAAAACAGGCATTAAGCATTGAGTTAGGTGTAACTTAGTGTTAGAGAAAGCGGCCATAAGGCATTCAGTTAGGTAATAGCGGACATTAAGCAGTGAGGTATTTGTTACTTAGTGTTGGAGAAAATGTGCCTTAGGCATTGAGTTGTCTTTTAATGTTGGTGAACGCGGGCATTAGGCATTCAGTTAGTTCTGTATGGGGTAATGATGTATTGAATCGTTTGTACTTCGGTGTCCCTTTTATTCCACGTTGTGGACACTGGACAGATTTTCGTATGAACAAAGTCAAGAACGTTGGAGAATTTCATTTTCCGAGTGTCAATACTATCATAGTTTGCCTATAAACCCATAAAAGAACATGATACCTATCCCAAAGGTCATAACATCTCCACCAAGTTTCACATAAATACACAAATAACTATAAAACCCGAGCCGGAAGCAAAAAAAGCAACACCCAAAAAAATACCATACTAGGATGTTTACAAATTGACCAACGAAATGATCCGCTTTGCTTCATCAAAGACATTGAGAAGTTTTCAATTGAATATCCGTAGAGCAGTGGCTCCCAACCTTTGGGCCAGAGAATTCTTTATTGCTGATAAATATTTTTTAAGAGTGTTTTAAGCTTTCGCGGTTCTTCCGTGACTATAAATTATTCCTCTGAGATATTCTATAAGTGACAGTATAAGTTTATGCTTTTAAAGATCTAAAGAATAAACTGTGCCTGGTCTGTCCTGTTCGAGGACAAAATCCTCCCCATTTCTTCCACTTCTCCTGATGTTGTGCGTTTTCTCGCCTTTAAATGGTCGGTTTATTTCGGATTAATGTGCTTATTGTATAATTATCGGTTGTTTCAGTGAAAGAAAACATCGTGAGGAAGCAAAACATGCCTGAAAGACATTTCTCGTTGGCATAAAAAACAATGTCAGAGGCTCATGGACGACATAATTAAAATCTCTGACACCAGGCTACGCACTAACCACACAGAAATGAAATAATAGAACATAAGAATAACTGTTGTTCCGCGGACCACTGGTTGAGAATCAATGCCGTGGATATGCCTTCCGAACGGGGTCAAAGGGAAGGGAACGGCCATCCGTAGTTACACCTTCATTATTATAGGGACAGAACTCGGATGGTTTGTTTATATTTTGTATTTTACATGTTTTCGTTCAGTTTTTTTTTGGGGTTGTGGCGATTACGGTGCCTGCTGTGTTGTGTGTTGGGATTCAATGGAGTGAAGAGTTTTTTTTTCGAACCTTTTCCGGCCATAGACATGTTGAGTTTATGGATAAAAGCGAAAATCCTGAATACAAAAAACTTTTAACAATCTTTACAATTCACACATAACATCACGCCTATAAATAATCCCCGAAATGTTAGGCAGAAGTTTTCTAAAGTTACACCCACATTTCGTCTGTTATGTTTAGGTCCCATGTAATATAGGGCGACCCTATTGGCATCAATCGGCCACAGATCTAGACTCCGTGACTGCTACTTCAAAATTCCTGATGGAAAGCCTAATAACAATTTGCCCGACCCGGCCGAATCGAACCTAGGATGCTCAGCAGTCGCTATTGCGACCACTAGACCAACATGGCAACTTTTACAAATCTTTTCTAAAATTTGGAAAACCTTCAGCCTGTTTGCTGTAAAAAAGCTAGTATAAGGTTCATGTTCACTAAAAAGATGACGGTCTGATTATCTAAAAACAGTTGTTTAAAACATATTTTTGTATGGGAGCCTGTCATGATGACAGCTGTTTTAGATAATCAGACCGTTATAGTCCAGTCAAATAAGCTTAAATTAGGTAAGAATCTCGGAATTCGATATACCCAGCTGCACGTCTGTAAATACTTGTATATTGACACCTCAAAAGTTGTCTCAAAACCTAAATATGGTTGGGTGTACGTAACTATTAAATTTCAAGGTCAAAGGTCACAAAATCGGTTTTTTGCGCTTTTATTGTACATTTCTCATTTCCTATGGGTTTTTTGCTATTTGTATGTATGATCAATATTGTAGAATACAAAATTCTCTACAAATTTTGCCTACATTTTTTTTATACGGTAAACCGTTTTCGAGATAGAGGGCGGAGAGCAGAGAGATACAGCTGGGTATCTCGAATTCCGAGGTGAACTTACTAAAATGACTGGACTATTATCTTTTCGGTGAACATGGACCTTAGTATAACATAAACTCTAGTAACATAAACTACGAATAGCAGTGCACTCTTTCCAATCTTCATGAATTATATTGTGAATGCAAAGCTGCACCAGAAACTTTAAATAAAACGCCGATTACCAAATAATTCGGATCACGTAACTGCCATATATTCTCAGACGATTCATACGAAACTTTGGAAAAGGGAAGTATCTGAAACGTCCAGGAAATTTAAAAGAGTGTGGTATTAAGGGGATTACATGAGCTAAATTAGCACCTCTTTGTGGTGTTTTAATCTACTTTTTACTCGTTAAAAGAAAGTTTAGAGACAAGTTTGTGATTTTTTTCTTCGAATAAAATTAATTGTATTATGTTCTCAAAGCCTTATCATTCTAGCATATATCCTGAAGAATGTCATATATTTTTCTGGTTTTGTTTATTGCAATGAATCATATAATTTCAGGCATTACAAACTCGCGTTTAGCTCCTGCAGTCGCCTTAACCTGGATGTGCTTAGGTCCATGTTCACCGAAAAGATAACAGTCTGATTAGCTAAAAACAGCTGTCACTGTGACATATTACCATACAAAAATGTGTTTTAAACAGCTGTTTTAGATAATCAGACTGTCATCTTTTTGGTGAACATGGACCTTAGAAGACAATATTAACGGCTTAAAGCAATATGATATAACATCATCATCACATAGGTATTAAATAAATAAACAGTATAATTATAGTTTAACTCATAAGCACTTTATACAACTGTATTAGCGTGATACTTAGCCTATGTTCTTCCCCATGTTGAAATATTATGATCCAATCAGCCATTTAGTCGTGAAAAGGTAGGAAACAGACAGACAGACAAACAGAGTTACTTTTGCATTTATAATATTAAGTATGGAAGCATGGATTGTGTAAGAAATAACACTACTGCACTTAAATGACGTACACTTTTGTAATATCTACTTTTTAAATGAAATTATTGTTATTCTTCTCATTCTTAGTTGAATAAATAAATAAATATCACTGGACACTAACACACAGCGCCATCCAGTGTCACACTAAGCAAGGCTTGTGTCGTGGACACCAGATAGTTGATATACTACATATTATGTACCTTATATTTAAGTCCCGTGTAAAAGGGGACGAGCCTGACCATCAACCGTGCTCAAATATAGGCTTCCGTGCTGCTATTGAGAAACTTTCTGATGGAACAGCCTGATATCACTTTACCCAGGAATCGAACCCAGGACCTCAAGCTCAACAGTGGCACTTGCGACCACTCAACCAACAAGGCCGTCAGCTTAGAGCAATATTTTCAAACTATGGCCCATCTGCTGGACGTTTCCAGGTGTTCGTTTATCTGCTCTCTTGACGACCTGAATAGCGACTCTCATCATCTGCTTAGCCTTTTGCCAACTATGTTGGGGTCGGCTTCTTGTTTAACCGGATGCAGCTGAATACCAGAATTTAACATGGAGCGACTGCCTATCTAACCTCCAAAACCTGAATAGCGACTCTACCGCTGTAATAATCTGATCGTAAAAATCAACAAAATAATACAGTCGAGGACTCTAATTGAAAAGCCACTTTCACCACTTTCCAATTTTGCACTTTTATATATTCACGAGTACGAACATTATCGACTAATCCCAATTTGCATTACACGACTAAAATAAAAATACTTTCAAGTGGCTCATGAACTAAAGTCCTCAGCTTTACCTGCTACATAAGACACAACAAATAAACTTCATCCTCACTTAAAATCAAAAAATATATCCCAAAGTCAGACAAAAGGGAATTTAGAGGCGATTCACAACACACGGCAGAGGTATTAACAAAGCGTATTTACTATGTCGCTCCGCACGATTAAGGGGGGTTACAGACTGCAAACACGCGGTATCCGCCTTAAATGAGTGAAAATGTAACTTAGAAGGGAATCAGGTCGTTGAGATTTTCAGTTACGTTTCAGAAGAGACGCATTTATTCGCCCAGTGTGACTATAATAAAGACTCGACGTAATAATTAAAGGGCCTTCAAAGCATTACATGTAATCCACTTTGTGCCCGGAGTTTTTCGGCCAAAGTTGGATATGCTAGCCACTTGAGAGCACATGAAAGAGCAGCACGCCAAAGTTCTCTACAGTCACACTAGAAAGCCAATGAATCCAGTCGCTGTGGCTGGAATCGGCTAGATGGCATCGTCATCAAATTAATGTAATGCATGGAATAAATGTGTTAAGCATGTAAAATTAACACACGTATTTTATGACTCACTAACTGAAAAAATTACAGCTGAATCATTTATCGCAAAAATGATGAATGGGGATTGTGTGAAAGTTAACGCCAAAACAGAAGACTCGTATAGAGTAATTGCCAGGTTCTTAACAGAAAAAGACTACCATTGGCATTCGTACGAGGATAAGCAAGTTAGACCAATTAGAGTTGTTGTGAAGAAATTACATTCTTCTTGCCAACCTGATCGAATTAAAGACGATCTAACCTCCCAAGGACTGAAAATAGAAAAAGTAGACAACAAATTAAGCTGGAAGAGTAAAGAACCACTCAACATGTTCGTTTTATCATTCAGTAATGACGAAGATGTCAATAAAATCTATGGCATAAAATACATTTTAGGGTGTAAAATTGAAATACACCCACTTAAAAATCCCAAACTCATTCCCCAATGCAAGAGATGCCAGGCATATGGACATACTCATAAATACTGCAGAAAAGAGCCAAGGTGTGTAAAATGCACTGGCAAGCATCTTACAGCCAACTGTACCAAATCTCCCCAGGAGAAGCCAAAATGTGTTCACTGTGGTCTACCTCACCCTGCCAATTATAGAGGGTGTGAAGTAGCTAAACAAATTCAAGTTATGAAAAATAAAAATATTAAAAAGAAACTTGCGGTACCAACTACCCAACAGTCTCTTCCCTTACCAAAATTAGACAAACAGGCACAGAAAGCAAGTGTCCAGTCAACTGAAAAACCCACGCAAGTAACAAAAGCTGGTTCCTATGCGGAAGCTGCAAAACCAAGATCACAGCCTTTGAATCTGGAGGATAAGATTAATCAGATCTTAAAGTGTATTACCTCATTTGACAAGAGATTAGAGAAATTAGAATCCAGCACTAAAACAGCAGTTTCAAATAATCAAAAATGAATAACACACTTAAAATAATGGCTTGGAACTCTAATGGGCTCCTCAAACATCAAAATGAGTTGCAGGCGGTTCTGGACACAGAAAATATAGACGTGTGTTTGGTCTCTGAAACGCACTTCACTAAGCAATCTTTTGTCAAATTTAGAGGATACATGGTATATAATTCGCTCCACCCTGACAACTGTGCCAGAGGAGGTAGCGCGGTTATAATCAAAGAGAACATTAGTCACTACGTGCAGTGTAAATATGAAGAACAAGACATTCAAGCCGTGGCAGTATCTGTTAAAACCAAATTTTGTCACATATCCATTGCAGCCGTATACTGTCCTCCACGACACATGATAAGAAAAGAGCGATATTTACATCTCTTTGAACTATTAGGCCAGAGGTTTATCCTAGGCGGCGATTTTAATGCTAAGCATACGCATTGGGGATCAAGACTTACTACAACTAAGGGAAAGCAGCTCTTAAGCGCAGTTAAAGATACACATTCTGAAGTTATGAGCACAGGTAAACCAACGTACTGGCCCACTGACCACCAGAAAATACCGGATCTTATAGATTTTTTTATATGCAAAAATATATCCGCCAATTACGTCAGTTTGGAGGAAGGTTTTCATATGAATTCGGACCACTCTTCAATTATACTAATGCTTAGTCAAAAAA
The DNA here is from genome assembly GCA_950022955.1 of Xestia ashworthii. Taxonomy (NCBI): domain Eukaryota; kingdom Metazoa; phylum Arthropoda; class Insecta; order Lepidoptera; family Noctuidae; genus Xestia; species Xestia ashworthii. Next base: position 3,324,300 of record OX465555.1, on the reverse strand, counting down.
TCCTATTCAAACCAAGCCACTTAACACTGGTTAATAAATTAACAGATTGGCAAAGTTTTGCCCTTGATCTAGATAATATAATAGACCTTAACACTTCTATAAAAAAGCAAGATCAGCTTGACTCAGAAGTAAACAAATATATTGTTGACATCCAACAATGTGCGTGGAACAACACACCGCAATTAAAACGTAAATATAAGGGATTTATCTATCCTAAAGAAATTGTGGATTTACTATCTGAGAAAAGGAAACAAAGGAAGCAGTGGCAGCAAACAAGGTGCCCACGAGATAAAACATCATTAAATAACTTAACTAAACGATTAAAGAGGAAAATTCTACAATTTGAGGATGAATCTCTGAGTGCCAACCTTCTGCAGCTAACCAATGAAAAATCAACGGACTACTCCCTTTGGAAAGCGACAAGAAATCTTAAAAGGCCGATAACACAAATACCGCCCATCAGAACAAGCGACGGAAAATGGGCCATAAATAATGACCAAAAAGCGTTAAGGTTTGCTCAACACTTAGAAGAAACTTTTCAACTCAATGAAAGTTCGATCGAAACACTTGTGAGTGAAAATTTATCACAAAACCAAAGAATTAAGCTTGTGACACCAGCAGAAGTAATGAGAGAAATTCAAAATAACATAAGCTCGAAAAAGTCTCCGGGTTACGACCTCATTACAGGTGAAATTCTAAAACACCTCCCGCGCAAAGCTATAGTAAAGCTGACCAAGCTTATCAATGCTGCATTTATCTTAAAACATGTACCTGAGTCATGGAAGGTTGCTGAAGTCATTATGATTGCAAAGCCTGGGAAACCACCCCATGAAGCATCATCATATAGACCTATTTCTCTGTTGCCCGTGTTATCAAAACTATTTGAAAAACTGTTATTGAAACGGTTAAAACCAATAATAGAAGAAAAAGACCTTATTCCAAATCATCAATTTGGTTTCAGGGAAAAACACTCAACAATAGATCAGGTACATAGAATAACTAACATCATTGAAAAAACACTAGAAAACAAGGAAGTCTGCGCCACCGTCTTTTTAGATGTCGCGCAAGCTTTTGATAAAGTTTGGCATAAGGGTCTAATATTCAAGCTCAGACGCATGCTACCAGAATTTGCAGATATCCTAGAGTCGTACATTACTAACAGAATGTTTAGAATACGGCAGGAGGACGCATATTCCGAGCTAAAAGCTATAAAAGCTGGTGTACCTCAAGGAAGTGTGCTAGGCCCAATTTTGTACTTGTTATACACATGTGACATCCCAGAACTGGAAAACAACACCATTGCGACCTTTGCAGATGATACTGCAATTATGGCTACTGGATCAAGCCACAGAGAAGCAGTAGAAAAAGTTCAACTAGCTGTGAACAAAGTTTATGACTGGACACAAAAATGGAAGATCAAACTGAATGAGTCAAAATCAATTCACATTGACTTTACAAACAAACACTTGGACTATCACCCAATCTACATAAATGGTACGCAAGTACCTTATGCTAATACAGCCAAATACCTTGGCATCACTCTCGACGCCAAGTTGCGTTGGAAAGCTCATGTGAAAAAGAAAAGACAGGAACTCGATATACGATATAAAAGTATGTATTGGTTACTCGGAAAGAAATCTTGTCTATCAATACATAATAAAATAACCCTATACAAGCATATTCTGATGCCAATTTGGACGTATGGCATCCAACTTTGGGGCTGTACTAAACAAAGCAACGTAAAAATAATCCAGCAATTCCAAAATAAAGTACTTAGGGATGCTGTCAATGCACCCTGGTACATAAGAAATGACGACCTTCATCGTGACCTTAAAATGGAATTCGTCACCACTATTATCCAAAAATTTGCTGAAGCCCACGAACACAGACTTCATCGACACGTGAATGTTGAGGCAATTCAGCTGCTAGACAACACAGACTTAGTGCGTAGGCTAAAAAGAACTAAACCTTTTGAATTAGTGTAGTGTACAAAGTGAATGAGTAATAGTAACAATGTTGTGCTATTCATATAACACATGAACATAGTGTTTTATAAATTATATTAGACTCTAAGAAAGTGCTACGGACTTGTGTAAAAGTGCAAATGAACACTATTCTTAGTTTTAACATATTCTATCACGTAACATATTAAGTTAGAGTTAAATTGCTTATTAGTCTTTTAGGCTAGATCGTAATTAATTATTAAGACTTTTGTTCTTAATATTATAGTACAAAAAAAAAAAAAAAAAACGTATTTTATGTCAGAAAATGATGCTAGATAAACTATGATAGACCATGATCTTGCGAGTTTTATAAATAAAGGGTAACGTAAAATATCTAAAACCGATTTTACTTAGTTTTAAAAGTATATTATTACAAGCATAGGCCATACGTAAGGGCCGAAGCCTGCCGGGGCTGCGGGACTGGTCGAAAGAAATACCGTGGCCCCGGAACATAAAGGGCGAGGAAGGAACATGGATTGGTTTTAGTCAGTAAAAGTCTGACACTCTCTCCCGCTCCGCCTAGAGTGGGAGAAGTCATTAGATGATTTCCTATCCAAAAAAAAAGGCCATACAACGTAGTTCTTTGTACTCTTTTGTTTCAATTAAAAGTACTTTTGATTTAAACTGCACTCGCAATTTTGTCACTCGTGTGTAAACTACCTTATAAAGGCGAACGTAAAAGTCTTTTTGTAATGTTTCTCTTATTTTAAGTATCTTAGTTTTATTTTAGCTTCAACATAACGCTTATCTGCCGTTAGCAGTCTTTATGGTTGAGTGCCTTCTATAGAATTCTAGCTTTGACACCTGCTTTGCTCGTGTCGAGTTCCAACGACAACGAAATAATGCCACATGAATAAACTATGGTCGGTCATGACCGTGTACCAAATTTCATCTAAGTAACCCGGCCAGTCATTTTATTTTAATTTTTTTTTTATATTTCTACCAAGAATTGTTCACACTGGATACAGGGACATAATTAATTCTTAAAATTAAATAACAGCGCACCAATTACTTATAGGTAAACACCACATGCACAATACAATACATTCGGGGGATAAGCTAACTTAGTAAGTACTACGCGCCAATATTTAATTAAATTAAATTAAACTCGAGATAGTGAAAACCAGAATTTGACAAAATCGTTTAAAAAAATAAATAAAATTAATTAATTTATGAAAATGACAACATTAGTGATAAAATTGATAAATTATAAAATAGAGATCGACATAAAATTACAATTCATTGACTAAAATTGATAAAATTGAATAAGTCATTCGATTATGTTAATCGTTACTAACTAAATCCATAGTAACTAGTATCATAAATGTTATTAGTTACTGACGCGATGACGGTAACATAATAGTTACTATTGTTAAATAATCTTTATTTTTCTCAGCCTATCGTATATATGTCCCTCTGCTGGGCAAAGGCCTCCCCTTTCTCCTTCCAAACCTCTCTATCTCGTGCGATATCTGGCCATGTTCGCCCTGCAAACAAGATCAGATCGTCACACCACCTTCGCCGCGGTCTACCTCGACGGCGATTCCCTCCGTCAGGCGTCCAGTGAGTGACGATCTTTGCCCATTTCTCCGGGTGCATTCTCACTACGTGGTCAGCCCACTCCCACTTCAGCTTGGCTGTTTTTTCTCCGACATCTGCAACCTGTTTTTTTTTTACGCGATCACACCGATTATACTGCGTTCCATGTGGAAGGAAAATTCGAATCAGTCATTTCGTCAAAACAACATTGTTGGAAAGTTACTTTTGTCGATGGGAGTGCAAAAGTGAATGGGACCTTTAGTTTCATGTACCTATTTGTTATTTATGACGTTTTGCCAATTGCTGTTAAAGTTTGATATCGATCACGGTGTGTTTTAGTGCAACATCAATTCATAAAAACCGGCCAAGAACGAGTTGAACCCGCGCACGAAAAAAAAATACAACAAAACGACGAAACGTAAAACCTTTATAAGTTTATGTTATTCTAATTGTTGTTATAGTGGCTACATAAATACAACATCTGTGAAAACAACTGTCTAGTTATAAGGGTTCATGAGATACAACCTGGTGATAGACAGACTAGTGGAGTCTTATTTGAAAAAAACCCATTTTGAAAAAAACCTATTTCATAATGGCCGACAATTTGAACAAGTGCAATATACAAGTGGAAATAAACAAGTGGCAATCACTTACGAAGCGATTCATATTTCTATAACCAATTTTAAAAGTATTGACTTAAGAGGCCTGCGGAGCATGCGTTTTTCATACAAACGTAATACCAAAATAATTTGTACATCAAACATATTCTTAAGGTAGTGCGTATTTATTTCGATTGGATTACAGAATATATAGGTTCCCAAACACATATTTTGAATGGACACTGATTTAAACAAGAGTTATGAGAAAAATATTTTTGCTATAGAAATTTGAAATTCCTCATATCATGTCTTAATAACATTGTCCTTTCAAAATATTTAATTGGGAACATAGATATTCTGTAATCCAATCGAAAAATATACACACCACCTTAAGAATATGTTTTATTTGCATGTTATTTTGGTATTACGTTTGTATGAAAAACGCATGCTCCGCCGGCCCCTTAAGCATTTCAGTAACTCATACCTACCCAATACATTTTGAATGCAATCATCGCTATCACCTATAATTTTTATTGACAACACTGGCCACACTTTGTTGCCATAATCATTATCTGCCTGGCCTTTTCCCAACTATGTTGGGGTCGGCTTCCAGTCTAACCGGATGTAGCTGAATACCTGTATTTTACATGAAGTGACTGCTAATATGGTACCCCTTGGTGAGACTGGTTGTCAGACTTTTAGGGTCTCTGACTACCTAGCTGTAACGACTGTCAAACATGGAAAATGACATGACAAATGACAGCCGGGACCAACAGTTTAACGTGCTTTCCGAGATACGGAGGAAACTCAGTGTGTAAGGGTGGTCACCCATCCACAGACCTACCCAGGCAAGCACAGGTTAACCTAACGATAGACCCGAGTGGCAGTTATTATTTAGCCACGAGGTCCTGCACTTCGTTACCATAATGTTAAACTTTATTTAAAAAATAAACACAACAAAATAATAAAACTAAGTTCATTAGTAATTTCGAGTTAATTGTTTTTAATTTAATCTTTACTCTTTCGGCGTTTCGTTCACACTGCTGGTCATGAGCAGACTAAATTAATTACACGGGTTAACTACGTTAGATAGTTGGATTTGAATTTAGCAGACTTGAAATAACATTTTGACTTTTTCAACGTAATTTGTCTATTCGTGGCAACTGTTCGAGAGTTAAGAATCACGAGCAATTATTACGGTTTCGAACCTTGAAATTACTGAGTTATGACTGATTTCTTATTGCTTAGTTTTTTTTTAAGATTTCAACTCGAAAAACGTGTCTAGCTATTAAAATGGGTATCAAGATTATCATTCCTATGCCCTTATTCCAATATACAGGGTGTTAACCACCTCATCACGAAGCCATCATCGAATCATGATGTACTAAGTAACTTTACACAGAAAATATTGCTGGGAAACTACTTTTTTTTATTAGGTGAAAAATCATGTTTTGTGGTAGAACTCAATGTATCGCACTAAAAAAATTGTGCTCATGGATGGAGGGCATAGTACCCAGGGTCGTAGAGGTGTTTAAAGTAACAAAAAATAAAACCGACTTCTAAAAACACAAAAAAAGTAAAAAATAACCTTAGCTTCAGAAGTCGGTGACCTTTGTTTGGTTGGTTTAGTTTTTTTTGTCACCGACTTCTGAAGCTAAGGTTATTTTTTACTTTTTTTGTGTTTTTAGAAGTCGGTTTTATTTTTAGCAAAAAAAAAAAAAATATTTTCACTTTTTAAATCCCAGTCCATTTGCTATCATTTGTTGAGGAGTTCCGTTGCCTATCTCCGAAGTTCTTCAGCAGATCTTCACCAAATTGAAGTGAGAACACTCCGAAAAAGTACTCTTCCAAAAAATATCCAAATCGCTTTATGTGTGCCTATAAAATTTTAAGAGTTCTCTCTATTTCTCCAGGATTCCATCATCAGATCCTGACTTGATGATTACGGGACCACCCGTGAAGTTTGCCCTTTCAAACGAAATAAAAAATATCGAAATCGGTCCAGCCATCTTCGAGTAATCGGGGAACATACGTAAAAAAAAACATAAAAAAAGGTTCCGACGAATTGAGAACCTCCAATAAAAGTCTTACAATAAAAGTTGTATTTAAAAAAAAACTTGACAATATGTTGTAACTTTGACCCTCAATAGGTATCTCCATAACTAGAAGGTTCCGCGAAGGTATGGTGTAGAATAAAAAAATAATCGCAATGAGGGGGAGATCAAGTGTCGGCTTGTTAAGGTGAAAGCGTCAGGGTGGCCCGGGAAATTTTAATTTTCTTAAATTTTTTGCAATTTGCAGGGCAGTGCTAAGTTTTGTGTTGAAAAACATCCCTCTTAAGAGGTGTTTTACACCCTTTATTTAGTGTCGGCGCAGCATTTCTTTTTCTTGCATACTTCTAAATTAAAGGTTTTTATAAGGATTGTCCCACACCAATGAAATGTTTGAGGCTAGGCAAATACAATTCCGAGAAAAATAGGCATCTTAAAGTGTGTTTCGAAAATAAAGACACTGTTTTGCACATTTTACGAAACAAATCAAAACTCATTTCCGATAGTGTACGCATATTCTCGGACCAAACACCTATGCAAATGAAACTTTTAAAAGATCTTCGAGATGAATTATCGCGTCGAAAGGAAAATGGTGAGCAAGATTTGGTAATTAAGTATGATAAAGGAACACCGAAAATTACTAAGATTACCTCAAAAAACTATCAATGAGTCATACTCCACGGCCAACTAATATCGAGAGCTCGGGAGTTGAAAACGTAACCTATCAACATGTATTTACGTACCAGGCTATACACACATCTGCCTCGTCATTAAGACTGTTTTATGCCAATGTTCGCAGTTTAGTTAAAGCGGGCAAACTAGACGAATTGAAATGCATACTTAAATCATTTAACCAATCAATACACATTATTTTACTCACTGAAACATGGATAAAAAACAAAACAGAAGCAGAACTACTAGAAATACCGAATTATACACACATCTACAATATTCGGACAGATGGTATCGGTGGTGGTGTTTCTATGTATGTACACAAAAATATCAAATTCAGCGTAAAAGAGGACCGCTACGTACATGGAAATAATTTTCTATTTATTCAGTTAGAAAAACTCTTGCTGACAGTTGGCGTCATTTATAAACCACCTAATACAAACTTAAAACAATTCCATCAAACGTACTCGACGCTTTTGGAAAAAACGAGACAAAAAGCAATAATATTTGGTGACTTTAACATTGATTTACTGCAAAATGAACGCAAAACCACAGACTATACGAACATGATCCAAGAATCAGGCTACTTAATTATAAATAATACTCAAGAGGAGTATGCAACACGACAAACAGCAAATACGAAAAGCATAATCGATCATGTTTGTACAAATATTAATGATTCTAGCTTACACATGGCACTAATTGAGTCTACCCTATCTGATCACAAGCAAATATACGTAGGAATAAAGAAATATAAACAATCACTACTGCATAAAAAGCATTATCAAGCAATCAACTATAAGGAACTTTCTGACAGTGTACAAAAGGAAAAGCTACCACAGAAAGACAACAGCTACAACACACTAGAAACATACGTCAAAGAGCATATTGAACATGCTAAGATTACAAAAACTAAAATCCTTAATTTACCTCAGAAGGACTGGATTAATAAGTCTATTATTAACGACATTGCTGAAAGAAACACACTATGGCATAATTATCTAATAGTCCCTAACAGTGAACTATTAAAATCCAAGGTAACAGCTGCAAAGGATAAAGTAAAAAAGACGATATGCAAAGAAAAGAAGAAATATTATTATGATGCTTTTGATAAATGCAAAAAAAACCCCAAGAAGATATGGAAACTGATAAATACTTTAGCTAAAAATAAAATTACATGTACCTGTGCTCCCCCAAAGTTAATTGTAAATAATACTATCATATCAAATGGTACAGAAATTTGTAACAGTTTTAATCATTACTTTGCGACAATCGGTTCTATATTAGCCCATAACATACAAACAAACCAACCTTACACTACACACACAAACACACAACATACTCTATATATACCTAAGGATAGTCAGAGCGCTACTCTATCGGAACTCGATCCTTGTTCTACAGACGAAATCATTAAAATTATAGATAACTTAGACAATAACACCAGTTGTGGCATAGACGGCATAACCACGAAGGCTCTGAAGTGTATCGGCCACCAAATAGCTAATAATCTTGCAAATTGTATTAACGCATGTCTGAAAAATGGTGTTTTCCCCGACAGCCTTAAGATAGCCAAGGTGACTCCTATTTATAAAGCTGGAACTAAAACTGATCCCGGCAATTACCGGCCTATTTCAGTGTTACCTGTTATTTCAAAAATATTTGAAAAGATACTATATACACGCCTATTTGATTACTTAAAAGAAATAGATTTTTTATATGAACATCAGTACGGATTTAGACCACATTCTAATACACTTGCAGCAACAATAGATTTAGTAACTAAAATTAAAAATAATATTGACAAAAAGCAACTAGTTTTAGGTATTTTTATTGATTTAAAAAAAGCTTTTGATACGATAAGTCATTCTATACTACTACAAAAGCTAAAAAGCATTGGAATCACTGCCAAAGCCTACAAAATATTCGAGTCTTATCTTACAAACAGACGTCAGATAGTAAAAATTGACAATTTTGAAAGCACACCTGCAGAAATAGTATGCGGAGTACCGCAGGGATCAGTCTTAGGCCCATTGCTTTTCTTAATTTATATAAATAACATAAGTAATATTGGTTTAACGGGACATATCTCACTATACGCAGACGACACATGTCTTTTTTATTTCGGCGACTCCATACTTAAGGTTATTGCTGAAGCACAGCAAGACCTCCATATCTTAAATACGTGGCTTAAGCGAAACTTACTAACTATAAATGTAAACAAAACTGCATACATAATATTTTCTCCTAAAAACAAAAAGATTCCCAATTTTCCTCCTCTTGTGGTAGATGGCCAACAGCTTTTAAGATCAAACCATGAGAAATACTTAGGCCTGATCTTGGACAGTAGACTTACATTCAGACCACACATTGATCACATAAGAAATAAATTGATACCGTTAACTGGAGCTCTTCGAAACATCGCTAAATGTGTGCCATTTCATTTACGCTACACGATTTATAACACACTCATCAAACCACACTTAGACTATTTAATACAAGTATGGGGACAAGCTGCTATTACACACCTTCATGACCTACAAGTATCTCAAAATAAAGCAATTAAAACTCTATTCAATTACAATTACTTAACACCTACAAAAGAACTTTATGCTAAAACTAAACTATTTAACCTACAAAAATTACACACATACCACACATGCATACTAATTAAAAAAATTCTAACGAACAAAATACACTCACAAATCACTTTCAAACGTAAAACATACCACTACTACGCCAGGAATAGGGATAGTATAGAACTACCTTTAGTAAGAACTTTATACGGAAGAAGAACTATTCAGTTTGAGGGAGCGCAGATTTATAATAAATTACCAAAAGACATAAGGGATTCTTCATCTATTAATATATTTAAAAATAGGCTAAAGTTGTATTTGGCCAACCAACAATAATGTACCACTACCTACATTTTGTACTCGATTGTTCGAACGACGAGTAATTTACTACTTAAGTTTTTTTGTTATGCTAAGTTTCTCATATTTAAGTGAACTATGTATGTTCTTTTTTGAGAAATAAATTTCTTTAAACCGAAATTACCTACTCGTCACCTCAGCAGTCCTCTCTTTTCCATCCATATCATCCTTCAGACAATCCATCCATCGTATCTTTGGTCTTTCTCTACTCTTAAAGCCATCCACATTATAAAGGGCAAATTATGTTATCGTTCATTTCTCAAGTTACTATCGTAGTCAAATATAATATCGATACCTATCACCTCTACATACTATTATGTAGACTATACAACCCGCAAAATTACCATGACCTACTTTCATCTTCCCACTGACCAAGTCTTAAAATAACCCCCTAATCCACAAAATAACGCCAACGCTTGACCCAAGCTCCAACGAAAACTGAATTTTTCAAAACTGAAGTTCCTGAACGATCGCTTCATCGAACATTCCCACTGCCTCCACAGCTGTGCGATATTTCCTCTTGCATATAAAACGCGCAGACTTACTTTACTTTGGGAGTACATTCAATTACTCGTTCGTCGAGTGTCAAAGAGCTTTCAGTGTCGTGTGTCGTTTAATCCTCAGCACTAAACGGTTCAGTCGAGCTAGCTTTTAAAATTTCTTATAATACACACTCTTTGCATATTCCCCTAATGTAAAAAGTAAGGTGAGATTTTAAATTTCACGCCAACAAAATTGTGTAGTCATGGTGGAGGCAGGAGTTTATTAAAATCTACTTTGACTTAAATGGCAGTACAGGCATTAGCCAAGCACTGAATAATATCAGGTTGTAAATTAAAGTGTTTACAATTTTCGCAGCTTACGACCGTCGCCGCGTCGCAAGAAAATATTCATAGATTCTTCCTCTTCAAGTGGCGTTATTCTGTTAATAAAATAACATAAAATAAAAGGCTTAAAGCCCTTTTAGTGACCGGACGGTGTTGTTCTCGAGAATTACATTCATCGGTTGTGATCATGCGTTCAAATATGTTCGGGTCGGCTTCCCGTTTAACCAAATGCGGTGGAGTATCAATATTTTATACGGAGCTCTGCAGCCGTTCTGCTGCAACCCAGTTACATATTATGCATGTGCTATGTAGTTTGGGGCGGAATGAAGTATTAGAATGTTTAAGGAACACGAACTTAGAACTTAATACCAAGGTAAGTTAGGGCAGAAAAGACAGCGTTCATCTTTTAAAAGCATTAATGCTTTAAAAGTTCTGGAGTGGCGACCACGAACCGGAAGACGTTGTGTTGGAAGACCTCCACGGGACTGGTCAATGTGGCGACACTTGGGGGAGGCCTATGTCCAGCAGTGAACATCTTTCAGCTGAAATAATGATGATGAATCTTATAAAGGCTCATTGTATAATCTGGATCTGTATCTACGGGTTGTCTTTTAGTACGGAATTCTTTAAAAAGGGTGGAAGTACTCAGGATTATATTCCATGATGTTATGAGTTTAAACTCCAACCTAGACTAACGCTGGAGGCGTGATAAAAGTAGTTAAGACCTACTAACAATTATATCAAACCCAGAATTTGTGGATGATCAGGAAACCTCTTCGGAATGTGAGATATCGTATCCTTGGGACCTAGAAAAAAATAAAATTCTATGAGCAAAGCGACGATAGAAAATACTGAAATGTAGGTATTGAGAACTTTGTTTAACTTACTATGAAAAATGTCAAAAATTTTAGCTGCTAAGTGTAATTTGATCTCAGAGTGAACGTTATAACTATTGTTATTGAGTAATTCAGCAACTCGTCCCACAGCCCATTTGGGACGAGTTGATAAAAAAATCAAAATAAATAATATTTTCACTCCGCATCTCGTCCCACGTCACTATTAAAATGAACAAAGGTACGATCAGTAGTAAAAGTGTTAGTGTGGAAAAATAGTTGCTGATAAAATATTTAATCATCTCACCATTGTCTCGTGTTAGTACAGTTATGCTAGTTACCTTACGAAAAGTACTAGGTGGGCATGAATCCAAGAAGGTACCTATTTATTGCATTCCATCTTGAGCTCGGTATCAGGACACTTGCGCGAATGACATTTGCGCGAGGGACACTTGCACTTGCACTAATATTGTTTGGTGCTACGGAAATTCTTGTATGCAAGCTGTACGATTTGGACGTGGCCGGTTTTCTTGTTGTGTTTAATTAGATGCCCATGCTTACTAATCAATTTTCTATCTTAATTTATTTACATCACCTACATGAATGTAAATAAATTATACAGGGTGTATGGCTACCGGTTACCGATACTTTGAAGGTATAGTATATACTCATTTCTTTCGATATATGTACGTTTATAAATATTCTTAACCGCACAACCCGCGAATGGCAGCCATTTTGTTTATCTAATCGGCTGATCTAGGGAATGTTCAATTAAATGCGTGTAAGTTGATCTTGTTGCAAGGGTAAATGATGAGGAAATTATGACATAAATATTCCTATAAAATAAGCAAAAATACCTCAAAAAAATAAGAAACAGCCTGCATATAATTTACATAAAATTCCACGTGATTCGTCCTCTTCACGTGGAACTACAGAGAATTATTTGAATTATTTTCAAAGAAATGGAAGTTCCTATAACTTTGGGACGAAAACGACACGTTTTCATCGATTCATTGGTTTCTTTGATTAGTAAGGTCGCTTCATTAAAGGCTTTGGCATTGTAGGGGAGACTTACTGTCGCAAATCTTAAGATGACGGTGCGATGACATCAACGGGATAAAATTTAATTGATTTGATCTTGAAGAGGTGAATCTTTTGAAAAAGTTGATTTATTATTAAAGGTCGTTAGATTTTTTTGTGAAATATGTAACGAGGACATTAATGTTATTGCTTACGAATTAAACACGTCATTGAGCATCTATAAATCTACCTTTTATGGAAATTTTATAAGTTTGGATTTTAGAGTTAATCTTCAAAACTACCCATTCGATTCATTTTTTTTCCCTTATAGGAAGTTACAGGGTTTTCTGTAAACTGTTTGTAGTAACAAGCAAATCCAGTCAATGAAATATTTGACTGCAGAGCAAAAGACGACCCACCTTTTCTTGCTTCAGCAACTCCATCAGATGAAAAAAAGAATGAATGAAATTAAAAAAAAGAAAGGAAGAGAGGAAGAATGAAAGAAAAAAAGAAGGAAACTAAAAAAGAAAGAAAAATATTTAATTTACGTCATTATTCAAGCTCAGACGCATGCTACCAGAATTTGCAGATATCCTAGAGTCATACATTACTAACATAATGTTTAGAATACGGCAGGAGGACGCATATTCCGAGCTAAAAGCTATAAAAGCTGGTGTACCTCAAGGAAGTGTGCTAGGCCCAATTTTGTACTTGTTATACACATGTGACATCCCAGAACTGGACAACAACACCATTGCGACCTTTGCAGATGATACTGCAATTATGGCTACCGGATCAAGCCACAGAGAAGCAGTAGAAAAAGTTCAACTAGCTGTGAACAAAGTTTATGACTGGACACAAAAATGGAAGATCAAACTGAATGAGTCAAAATCAATTCACATTGACTTTACAAACAAACACTTGGACTATCACCCAATCTACATAAACGGTACGCAAGTACCTTATGCTAATACAGCCAAATACCTTGGCATTACTCTCGACGCCAAGTTGCGTTGGAAAGCTCATGTCAAAAAGAAAAGACAGGAACTCGATATACGATATAAAAGTATGTATTGGTTACTCGGAAGGAAATCTTGTCTATCAATACATAATAAAATAACCCTATACAAGCATATTCTGATGCCAATCTGGACGTATGGCATCCAACTTTGGGGCTGTACTAAACAAAGCAACGTCAAAATAATCCAGCAATTCCAAAATAAAGTACTTAGGGATGCTGTCAATGCACCCTGGTACATTGACATTTTAAGGACACGACCTTCATCGTGACAACAAAATACAAAAAAAATACGTCAGTTACTAAAGCACACACACAACAAATGACAGCCGAGACCTACGGCTTCACGTGCTTTCCGAGGCACGAGGAAACTTGGTATGCAATTGATGTTCACCTTTCCACAGACCGACCGGGCGACCTTCACTATCGTGGCTTAACCTCAAAGGTCAACTCGTATGGTTGTAATCATTTCGCCACGAGCTTCTCCCTCTGTAAATAAATAACAAAACATTTAAATTAAACACAACTGCCCACCATTACCAAAACTTGTTGATTCGGATTTATAAGCAGGGGAGGCATACCTTCGGCTCTAACATGGGTCGAGAGACAGCTGACGCGACCACAAGCGTAATAACAGGTCTAGCTCTTGAGTTGGGACTTTTAATATCGCACCCAGTGTTGTCAACACCCTCTTTTTGGGGACTAGCGGTAATTTGACAGGACGTGAGTACGCGATGAGAATTCACTTGTAGATGTCATATTATTGATAGGTGATATCGATAGAAAAAGGTGTGATGATCTTGGAATTTTGAATTGGTGGTTTGCTGACTTGCCAATCAACTAGGTCCGAATTAGGTGTCTATCCGGTTGATACGATCTTACATTCTTCATTCTAAAAAGCCCTGATACAGCCAGATGATGGCGGGACGAGCTGGACAAAACCAATAACTAGTGGCAAACATTAGCCCAAGATCGAAACAACTAGAAAACATGGGGAGAGGCCTTTGCCCAGAAATAAGATGATGCAAGCTAGCAGTAACAGTAACATTGTAACTAGCTTGATCACATGGGTAACATGCAACAAGATACCGCAACGATTCTCTTGATATACGTCGTATTGCAAATTGTATAATCTGAGGTCGTGGTACCTTAAATCAAAGAACTAATCAAAAGCGCTGAAGACCAAAGTTTGTCAGCATGGACAGGTGGCGAAGTGGCTGAACGCTTGGCTGCTGAGCTATGCATCGCGAGTTCCATTTCTGCACGGGACAAATATTTGTATGGCCTATATGTAATTGTTCCGGATCTGGCTGTTTGTGTATGTTCGTTCATAATGTTTGAAAACGCACCCACAATACAGGAGAAATTTACGCTAGTGTGGGGTAATCTAAAAAAAGAAAATCCTTATATATTACAAAAATAAATCAGGCAACACTCCACATATGTAAAAATAGGCACATAGTACCACCCAACACAGAAATACTTTTAGTACTTCCAAAAGCCTATTCTAGTTTTAATACTAAGTTTTCCTAGTAGGTATTAATACGTTGTCTCCAAGCTCATATAAAACGGGTCGGACAGAAATACCCCGCCGGGACGCAGGTTGAATATTTGGGTATATCAGACCTTTACCCCTCGCCGTACATCCCCTCACCCAAAATTTCATT
The DNA here is from genome assembly GCA_950022955.1 of Xestia ashworthii. NCBI lineage: Eukaryota > Metazoa > Arthropoda > Insecta > Lepidoptera > Noctuidae > Xestia > Xestia ashworthii. The sequence continues at coordinate 3,309,138 of OX465555.1, read as the reverse complement.
ACGATCCATCGCTTCGTCGAGGGATGTTTGAGTAACAAACAAATGAACAGACTTTTGGGTTTATATTAGTTAGGGTTTGTTATGCTCCATCTAGGTTTTTCGGTTTAGGGATGAATAGGGATTTAGTCATATAATTACTTATATGACTAAAAAATCTATTCTTTATCTTAAAAATATACCTATGGAAGTGTTTGGTGATCAAGTTCATGAATCTTTGGCAAATGTGCCAAGTTTGAATTTTGCTTGTTATTCAATTCATGAAGCATTCAAAAGTTACTAGATGCCAACAAGATTGTAAAAGCACCTATAATTTAGGTACAAGCAGCTACAATTTGATTGTGATTACACTTAAATAAATAATAAAAAATAACATATTGTGTGCCTAATTGACACAAGACAATAATCACAATTTGCACCAGAATAAAGGACCTGCACCTTTTTCCAAATCAATGCCTGAACTTTCATGTTAGTTAATTTACTATGTATTCAATAATACATATTTCGATAAATAAACAAAAGCATTCACGATACCATCCATTATAAATCGCATTAAACTGCAGCAACAAAAACCACTTTTCAGGAAACCGAACATGATCATTAAAGCAAAAACAAGTATGTATCTACGGAACCCATTAGCGCACAATGTCAGTGGGAAATAATGAACAAAATATATCGAATGTTCTGAAAAATATTACTTGCAACCTTCTACTTTTGATGTTTGTGTATGCGTGTGAAACGGAAATAATGTAACGTCATTAAATTACTTCGATCTGAGATAATTTTACTCTGCAACCGCAGATGAAACTGGAAAAAAATCGTATTCATTTTAATGTACCTTAGTACTTAGGATGTTTACGAGGATACACAAATCCTCATTATATTTTAGTTACATCTAAAAAGGGTTAATCCTATTGCCATCCACCATAGCCCATTGGAAACGAACACAGATCATCATAATAAAACGAAAACTAACAAAACAGATTGAGATTTTGTTTTTCTCCATAATGATCAAACTATGTGAAAACTGTGCCATTAAATTTCAGAGGAAATTCAATAGGGCCGACAAAAACGTCTTAATCTTATTATTAAGTTTCAGATTCTAGCCACACTTGCACTTTAACCGAGACGTAAGTAGCTGCGGAATTTAATTTTGTTAGTTTCTATGTATTTTCATACTACCCTACAGCAAGGTTTTTAATAATATCATAAAAATAGAACGTAAAAATGGAACGAGTAAAAATATCCAGCTATTCTATTTACATCTGTTAAGGCGGGTTCAGATTATGCTAGTCAAGTATTTTATTCAGTTTACGAGTATGTTTTAAAGGCGGGTACGCACTGAAGCCTATAATAATTTGGCCGTATTTTTAGTTCGCTCCATATGTGACCACATAACTTTTGATTTCTGAAATAAGTTGCTGTGTTCTTTAAGTAGTAGTTTCCACAATTATTTAATTAGTTGAATCTTACATCATAATTATATTTATTCCGAATAATTTTGTATAGTAAATTGTGTTTTGTATTTTGTGTAAAAAGACTATATACAAAGCTGAAAGGCACTTGTGTTCCCCATTTTCGCTATATTTTTTTAGACCGTACCTAGGAATCTTCTGAGTATGGAGGTTTTGGGGGTTAAAGTTTTAACTTTTTCACTAGTTTTCTTTTAAATATATGGTTTTTATGCAACCTGGTAGAGCAGTGGTGGCCCAGTGGTGGCGGCACCGACTTACGTTCAGTAAGTCGTGGTCGTGGTTTGAACCCAGGCAGGCGCATTACTTTGTGTAATTTATTACATCACCGCTGCTCTCAAAACGGTGAAGGAAAACATCGTGAGGAAACCGGCATGTCCTAGAACCATAAATTCGAAGACATGTGACATCTACCAATCCGCACTGGGCCCGCGTGGTGGATTATATAGCCCATTCCCTCTCATACAGAGAAGAGGCCTGTCCCAGCAGTGGGAACATTAATAGGCCGATGATGATGATGATGATATGTTTTTTAAATGTAAGATTATTACTTTAAACACCTCCACGAATAGAATGTATAGTGAAATGAATAGTGCGGGAGTCGGCACTATTCAATCTGTCCACGTGGTTTTCGGTTTCTTTCACAATCAATATTAATTTTTTGGTATTATGTTTTTCATGTTACCCTACATTTTATTTATTTTTGTTGTTTTGTTATTTTTTTATAATTTTATTATGTTTGTAATAGTAAACACATTTTTTCTTTCTTTTCTTTCTTCAAAAAACCGTATCATATTTCCATCAAAACCTTTGTTGGTACCACATTTATCCTTAGCGTAGACAAGCTCTATTGAAGGGAAGACAACACAGAGAGTGGCTCAGCACACAAGGATAGCTGTGTGCACACAAAGTGGCTTCTTTTCCGGACATTCTAAACAAGCGGAGCGTGTGTCTTGACGTACAAGTGGCTATGTTGCCTGGTAATAAATGGGACATCCCATTTTTGAAGTGAAAACTTCTTTGAGAACTTTTAGGGTGAACAAAAATTATGGGATTTGCGTGACCATCGCCTAACGCTTCAAAGTACTCGTAGCTGATCCGCTACGGCGTAGCACCACTTGGGCCACAACCCGTAGCAGATATAGATTACTCAGTTTTCACTTCTATCGGTAGTCCTCGCATGTATATATAAGTAGTATGCATAGATAAGTAGTTTATTTGTGTCTGACTGTAGTCTCTAGTTTGTTTTTTTTATTTTTTTTTCCTTTTGCATAATATTTTAGTTTGTAGTTTGTATTATATTTATTGTTTGGCATATTGCAAACAGGATTTGAAAGCCATGGGGGAGGCCTTTGCCCAGCAGTGGGAACTTGTAAATGGCCTTCGAATCCGTATAATTTAAGAGCATTGTTTTTGTTAGCTGTAAGTTTCCCGAAAAGTATTAAAAAAAAATGTTTTTTTTTTTTGTGAGTGTGGTGAAAATGTCTTCAAGCGCCGTGACACAGTATTGTTGCTGTTACTGTCAATATGATACGTGTCCAAATGTTGTCAAAGCAAGACTCAACACAGATTTTTAAACAAAATCTAAATTAAAAGTTTTCCTGTTTAGCGTATGTTTAAAGACATGGTTAAAAAGAACAGAAAGAATACTGAAAGTAGCATAATGCCTGTTTTATCTACTAAACTTGTTAAGATACATCAACTAAACGCGCAAGCACTGTGTAAAGTACGTGCAAAGCACTAATACGTCCCAAGTTCCGCCGTCATTCAAAGACAGTTTAAAGTCTCATGTCCCTGTGATTTTACCTGCACCCCTTTGTTTGCGTCAGATATGTGGATTATGGTGAAAGTGGTGGCGGCTTCTCTCTTGTACTCACTTTCTACGAGGCAACTGCTAGTACAAATTCATTTCATTTTGACAATTTGAAAGGGAAACAGGCATTTTAAACAGATTTCGTTGTTGAACCGGTACCACCGACGTGTGAGGTTACCGTGGGTAGTTGAGTAATTATGTCATTAAGGTGCATATTTAAGGAAATAGCGCAGAGATATTAATAACTAGTTTTTGCTCGCGGCATCGATCCCTTTACAAACGAAAATTAAATAAGGGGAACGTTTTAAATGTAGTCACATTCGGGGATAGTGGCGTAGTAGGTACCAAAAGGACCCCGTAGCAGATATAGATTACTTAGTTTTCACGTCTATAGCCCCAAAGACTGAACGATTTTTTTTTTTGTATTTTTTCAAGGTTTAAAAAGTAATACGAAATACGTGATGTGTACGGGGCCTTAGATCCTACATTTTTTGTAAATAAACTAGTGAGTGTACGCAACCGTGTTTTCGCTTCGTTACCGTCATTCCAGTCACGTTTGTCTCATACAAATGTTGCTCCCGTTCTTGTGAATATTTACTTTTTTATTCACCATAAATGCTGTAATAAATCGTGTTTATATTTTGAGCGTTGAGTTACGTAATGCGGAATTATTTTAAGAAAAACTACGATTACAATATTGAAAAATGTTGCCTATGCATTTTTTGATAATTTGTCGTGCGTTGGGCTAAACCATTTGGTGATAATGTTAAAATAGTGGGTAAACAGAAATTCGCAATGATTCATAGTCAATGGATGTCTTTATTGATTGTAATTATTATGATTATTTATATACAAACAAATTTAAGCAACCTTTTAGGTAGATTTCCTTTTTTTTTAAAAAAAAAAATCTACCTATTGGTCTCTCACCTACGGGGATAATATGTTTACGTATGTATATGGGTGACAAGCCAAATTTAGCCACACTCTACAGGTCGCAATTATGAACCGATTGCTTTCAAACTTGGCCAAAAAATCTAAAAGGTCAAAACTTAGGCTAAGTTCGTGAATGGGCGGAATTCGTACATGGGGGGCGGCGGGGGGGCGGGTTTTCTAAAATCAGTTTTTTGGCCATAACTTTTTTCCTATGGAAAATTTTTGAACCGTTTTTCATTTTTATCATTCTGAGTAAGAATACGGACAACTTTAAATTAAAACTTTTTTGATGCAACCCTTAAATTGGGGAGGGGGTTGAAATTTCCAAAAAATTTGCGAAAAAAAATCATATCTCTGAAACAGTAAACATTTTGACCGTCGCAAATATTTTTGTTTGAAAGCAAATTGTTTACTCTATAATTGTTACCTTTGAAGTTTAGCGATAAAACTTATGGTTTTCCAAATAAAAAATTATAACTAAAATTTTGAGGGCGTTTCTATGCTAAACTCATAAGAGAGGATTTATAAAGGGTAAACTTTCCATTACAGGACAACGATTTTGAAATCATATTTTTTTTGTAGGTTGTACACATAAGTACAATTCTTTATACAAATTTTCAATAGTCGGACGCTCCAGCACCTTCTCCGAAATCTACCTCCTCCTGCGGCTTGCCGGAGGGATTTTTTTTATACCAAAGCACTATTTCGAATGATTTTAGTACGCATGTTATTATTTGGTCAAGTTTTTACTTGGCAAAATATTGTCACGTAGTCCTCTTTAGATGAAGCCCTAGAGGGCCACGTGGGCAAAGAAAATAAATAAAACAAAAATTTCGTTGTACTTTGTATATTAAAGGTAAAAAAAAAACACGTACACGAATATCTAAGTAAAAATCCCTCCGGCAAGCCGCAGGAGGAGGTAGATTTCGAAGAAGGTGCTGGAGCGTCCGACTATTGAACATTTGTATAAAGAGTTGTACTTATGTGTACAATCTACAAAAAAAAATATGATTTCAAAATCGTTGTCCTGTAATGGAAAGTTCACCCTTTTTAAATTCTCTCATTATAAGAGTTTAGCATGGAAACGCCCTCAAAAGTTTAGTTATAATTTTTTATTTCGAAAACTATAAGTTTTATCGCTAAACTTTGAAGGTAACAATTGTAAAGTAAACAATAGGCTTTCAAATAAAAATATTTGCGACGTTGAAAATGTTTACTGTTTCGGAGATATGATTTTTTTTCGCAAAAAATTTGGAATTTTCAACCCCCTCCCCAATTTAGGGGTTGCATCAAAAAAGTTTTAATTTAAAGATGTCCGTATTCGTACTCAGAGTGATAAACATGAGAAACGGTTCAAAAATTTTCCATAGGAAAAAAGTTATGGCCAAAAAACTGATTTTAGAAAAACCGCCCCCCCGCCGCCCCCCATGGACGAATTCCGCCCATTCACGAACTTAGCCTAAGTTTTGACCGTTTCGATTTTTTGGCCAAGTTTGAAAGCAATCGGTTCATAATTGCGACCTGTAGAGTGTGGCTAAATTTTGCTTGTCACCCATATACATACGTATTCATATATATCCCCGTAGGTGAGAGACCAATAGGTAGATTTTTTTTTTTCAAAAAAAGGAAATCTACCTAAAAAGTAAACTAATAAAAACTAGCTCAGCGACAGGGGTCGCTTAAACAAAATGGGTTCTTTGGTGTGTGGGGGCGGATGTAATTAAGGTTACTGTTAAAGAAAGCATGTAGCTTTCACAAGTCCCTACAGATGATACCACTGTTATAACTTCATAATAGGAAAGGATGCACCGACCTCGCTGCGCCCGTTACGTTCCAGCTTAAAACCCGCTGGCCTGACGGAGTGCTCCGCTCAGGCAATGAGCCAGCAACCCGGACAGCGCTGCCAATGTGGTCCGTGGCAGATAACCAGCACGTCCCTCGCCCTCTTATAAATTCCTCAGAATTCTCAAATTTCAAGTTTCACAAACTTGGCAAATTTCTTAAATTTCCCGTTCTGAAAATGACACCGAGTCTAATAAGTACCAATACAATAACGAAAGAACAGTTCGTCCATGGCATATGGACGCACATGGCATGAAAAAGACTGAACAAACAACTCACCAGATCATCGAGATTTTCCTGAATCTGGATTACGATCAGATGTCTAACCCCGCCAACCCTGTTACTATCTCGTAACCAACAAATCTGGCCTAGGGTCTACCTGGACTCCTCATGGGGAAATTCCTAGGCCAATTACTCTATTGTAACCTGGAAACAAAATCAACACTGAGCCAACGAAACGAGAACTCCCTAATCCGGGATTTTCAAGAGTAATCTTAGAAAGAAACTCACCTTACAATAAAACCAAAAACTATTTAGGAATTTCGACTAGCGTCGTCAAATGAAAAATAAAATAAAAAATGGCGAAACAGATCTCTCTCAAAATTACACGTCAACCTGTCAAGAGCTTGGGGTTACCCGCCTCGCTTACAAATTCCGCCCTTACTCCCGGAATATAGGAATTCTTCCAAATCTTAATTGTATGAGAAAAAAATTTTGGGAAGTGAAAATTTGTCAAATTCCTTTCGGTCAAACAAGGGAGACCCGATTTTATTATTATCAAAAAAAAAACAAATTCTACTAGTTTAGATATTTTTGGATAGTATTAGATAAGAGCTATGGATTCTTTTTATTTAAAAGAAATAATCTTCAACATAGCTTCATCAATCGCAGTCAATCCATAGACGAGTTCTTTAAACATATCATGAATTCTTTTATACGTATTTAGTAAGTACTGTATAGTGTCGGACGTAAAGAATAGCACCATCACATAATATATCTTCCCATGGGCGTCGTAAGAGACGAATAGGGGTATTACCAGAGAATGAGCAGCAGCGTTCTCTGTGCTTTTGTAAGAAACATACAGCGATCGCCAACCCGCGTGGCGATAATGGGAAAACCCTCCCTTACGGAGAGGCGTATACGTCTTTCGGCTGAAATGATAAATGATGGATGAGTGATTATAAATCCTTTTATAAAGGGTGTAAAACACCTCTTAACGAAGCCGAAAGGCACTTGTTCTCCCCATCATTTCGATCAGTTTTTGTTCTACACTGTACCTGGGAACCTGCTAGTTACGGAGACATTGGGGGTCAAAGTAACAACTTTTTGACTAGTTTTTGTTTTAATACAAGTTTTTTACTTTATTATATGTTTTTTACTTCAAATTCCTTTACAAACCTCGTACTAAATCTATCCATCAGCACAATGTTTTGAGTGCGTTTCATTGAGTTACACCACAAAACGTGATTTTTCGTTCCAAAAAAAAATGTGGTTTCATAAGTTTTGCGTAAACTAAATTATAGTTTGATGTACTGAATGCTCGGTTGACGGTTTCGTGATGAGTTGGTGTAAACCCTGTATATACTCAGCTACCATATTTGCAGCCATTAAGCTAACAGTACCTATAATCCACACCACATATTTATTTGGAAATGAAGTCACTACACCTTCATATTGACTGTTGTTTTTAATTTATGTTAAAGTGTAGATTAGAGTAGGCGAAATGTACTTTTTTATTTTTATTTTTTTGTTTAAGTTAAATTTTATGTTTTTATAGTTAGGAAACTTAGTTTACAAGCTATGATTATAATGTTGTTATGTTAGTAGTACTAGTTTTTTTTAATATAAGTTAATTATGAGACCGCGCTGTCGCATTAAGATTACCTGTAATGATAGTCTTAGGGGAGATTCTAAATAAATAATAATAATATTTCATACCTACCATAATATTATCCACACCAGAAGTCAAGATCTTCCGAATGTTAATATTATTTACTACGTCAGTTCCGGCTTCAGTGGTCCAGAACATTTGAAGCCGTTGGTATATAATGCGATTATGTCGTCTTGGATATTACTTGTCAAAGGTTTACCCTCCGCTTCTGTTGTGAGGCTGTGATTTTGGGTGTGGCTATGAAGGCAGCGTTTAATGATGTTTATTTTGCAAGTAGGTTTTACAAAAAAAATCACACGTAAAATTTTAAAACTAGATGGAGAGATAGAGACTACTATGAGAAGAAACAGCCGAAACAAACTCAGAGTCTCTTTTAAAGTCCAGACATAATCTTGCTCAGTTCACATGAGGACTAAGCAGATTAGTGTCCGAGATGGTCAGTGTAAGTATTTGTCAGTTATCGTGTAGTTCGACTTATTACACGTATTTGATGGAAGTTTTGAAACTATGTAGGTATTTACTTAAAAGAGTGATGGACATATAAAGGGTGTAAAACGCTTCTTAAAGAAGCCGAAAGGCACTTGTTCTCCCCGTCATTGCGATCATTTGTTTGTTCTACACCATACCTGGAAACCTTCTAGTTACGGAGATATTGGGGGTCCAAGTTCCAACTTTTCCACAAGTTATTTTTTTAATTAGGAGTTTTTATTGTAAGATTTTTACTTTAAAAATCTTCTACCTCTACAACTCACCGCTATTTTTTCACCTTAAAAGTCATTGTCCAGCAATCATTTTTGCGCAAAGTTGCTTCGTTTCACGTACAGAATGCTTGGTTGACGGCTATGTGATGAGGTGCTTTACACCCCGTATGTTTATGGATGGAGAGGGAGAAGAAGACCAAGTAAACGATAGATAGCATGTGTGAGGAATGAAATGAAAGAAAAACATGTAAATGATTGCGTGGCGGTTGAAAGGGGAGACTGGAAGAAAATTAACTTATGTAACTTGGAACAAGAGCAGGAATATTATGAGATAATGATGATGAACTGTATGTATTATCATAGTACTTTCTTAAAGATGCACTTTTCAGTTTTTTGCGTTCAAGCAGGATAAACCACGTGCCATTAAAATATTTATAAAACTAAGGACAGCAGCGGTGGCCCAGAGGTGGCGGCCTCGACTTACGAACAGTAAGTCGTGGGTTCGAACCCAGGCAGGCGCATTACTTTGTGTAATTTATTTCATCACCGCTGCTCTCAAAAACGGTGAAGGAAAACATCGTGAGGAAACCGGCACGTCCTAGAACTAAAAAATTGAAGACATGTGACATCTACCAAACCGCACTGGGCCCGTGTGGTGGATTAAAGCCCATACGCAAAATACGCGCTTTGACGTGGAGTTGCGGACACCAGCCCGTTGTACAATACAATACAAAACTAAGGACGTTGAAACCATTGCAATGACCTAAGTAACTGTTCTGTTGCAAACAAAAATAATAAACGTAACATTAACACTTTATAACTCGTTAAATCATCGGCATTTTACAGAACACTTTGTGGAGACAATTTGTGAAGTGTAAATAAACTACTTTCGATAAAAATGATTTTACAGTTTGATTATGCGGACGTTTAAACCCAATGGGTTCACGTTCCTATTGAAAACAGAAACAATGTACTTCATATCATTTTATGACTCGTTAAATCATTTTACAGTGTAGTATGAATTTATTTTTGAACAAATGATTAAAGTATTTCCACGAAATTTTGGTTAAAACTGTACCGTGAAGTGTAATTGTGTGTAATAACTTTCTTAAACAGCCGTCAATAACGGAATAAATTCCGAAATAATTGCAAAATTTTATTTTACATTCGATAATTATTAAACAACAGTGCATGATTAAAGAAAAGTGTTGTATTGTAGTTTCTGCCACAAAAGTAAAACACGAAGCTTTGTGATAAAACAGTAAAAAAGCCACAATACGAAATTGTACGGAAGAAAAACTTCATGCTCGCATTCCAGTTCATCTATATATATAAAGGAGAAGAAGTCCACTCACTGACCACTCATCACGAAATCTCGGAAACTACTGGGCCGTAAGAACTCAAATTTGGCACAAGCACTCTCTAGGGGGTGCAGGCGCGTATCTTCTATATATATAAAGGAGAAGTCCACTCACTGACCACTCATCACGAAATCTCGGAAACTACTGGGCCGTAAGAACTCAAATTTGGCACAAGCACTCTCTAGGGGGTGCAGGCGCGTACTAAGAAAGGATTTTTTTAAATTCGCACCCCAAGGGGTTGAAAAGGGGTGTCAAAGTTTGTATGAAAGTCCTATGTTTTTAAAGTTAGAGATATGAATGTAAAGCCTGAATGTTCCTTTTGGCTTCTAGGTGCTCACTAAGAAAAGGTTTTACGAAATTCGGCCCTTAAGGGTACAAAAAAGGGTTTTTAATGTTTGTATGGAAAAAGTTAATCTATACTGACCACTCATCACGAAATCTCGGAAACTACTGTTCCGTAAGGACTCAAATTTGGCACAAGCACTCTCTAGGGGGTGCAGGCGCGTACTAAGAAAGGATTTTTTAAAATTCGCACCCCAAGGGGTTGAAAAGGGGTGTCAAAGTTTGTATGAAAGTCCTATGTTTTTAAAGTTAGAGATATGAATGTAAAGCCTGAATGTTCCTTTTGGCTTCTAGGTGCTCACTAAGAAAAGGTATTACAAAATGCGGCCCATAAGGGTACAAAAAAGGGTTTTTAATGTTTGTATGAAAAAAGTTAAACATCCAAATTGAATCTTACGTCAACGCGTTATTGCATACTTTACATTGAAATGAGAATTCGGAAACCGATATGGATCCAAATTGAATTTTACGACAACGCGTTAATGCATATTTTGACATAAGAATTTGGAAGTTCATTGAGGGCGTAATTTCTAGGTGGTCAGTATGTTTCAGTGATATGCAGGCGTGTGCTGAAAGGTATTGAAATGAGTTTCTATAACGTTTTAAAGTTTTATGCCAATTTCTAGGTGGCCAGTATTTTTCAGTACGCAGGCGTCTGTTGAAGGGTAAAAAAAAAACGTTTCAAAAAACGAACTTAAGCGAAACACGCTCAAGCTCAAGCTCATTTCTGTTCTGCGATATTTTGCTGTTACTACTAATTTGATTTGAAATATTTGACATCATCGTTGTTTGGGTTGTCTTCGTTTCGGTATGTTTCACTTATGCTGGGGCTACACTATCGCGATAACGCGAAGATTTGCGTTGTCGCGACACGTCTGGCCAAAGAATTCGTCCTATCGCGAATCATCTTCGCGAATACGAACGCCCTTCCCGCCGCTGTCGGTAAATTGCCGCACATCAAAGGCTTTTGTCGCGACAAAGTTCGTGCGTGCGTTCGAATCTTCGCCTACAAGTCTGGCCGTAGCATTAGTAATTTTAAATTGGAGGATAATCATTTTATTGTGTTCTTACCTATTGCCTGGTTGGAATTTTGTTATGTCTATTGCTTCGCGAATTACATATTGTGTATTTCACACTTTGGTATTAAGTACTATAATAGTAGGTCTTTTAGTATTAGTCGTTCTTACTAGAAAAGGTGTCCTTGAATACCTACGATCGTATTTTAATTTTAAAGTTGTATCTTTGGTTTAGGCTGGTGTTGCAAAAGAATAGCTATAAAGAAAATTACGTTCCAAATAATGTTTTTTACGGTACTTACTGGTCGTGAGCATTGTTTAATTAAATGGATAATCAAAATATTGGTTATCACTTCTAAGTGCAAATTCTTAGCCAAATAGTAAATAATCCTGGCGATGGCGCATGCTTATTTTCATCTCTATCATATTTGGTGCATCACTCATGGCAGCGGGAGAATTATTGCCATTTGAGTTCCAGGTGTTTCAAGGGACGAACAGGGAGTAAAAATAAAATAATCCGATTCTCATGAAACTTCAGTGAAGGTCATTTTGATGTTTGATTCCGTTGGCCAATTTAAATTTCAAAGCGCATATTTTGCGTATGGGCAAATCCACCACGCGGGCCCAGTGTGGTTTGGCAGATGTCACATGTCTTCGAATTTTTGGTTCTAAGACATGCCTTTCCTTTCCTTTCGTTTCCTCACGATGTTTTCCTTCACCGTTTTGAGAGCAGTGGTGATGAAATAAATTACACAAAGTAATGCGCCTGTCTGGGCCACGTGTTCGAGCAATGTGCGCCACGTGTCTTACAACTGGGAAAGGTTTCAACCTTTCACCCAGGAGCGGTCAAGAGCTGTTTATAATTCGATGCGTAAATACGTTACTGAAATGTCTTGCCATGGCACCTACGGAACCGCCTGTGAAGTCATGGCAGCGGGAGAACTATTCCCATTTGAGTTTGAGGTGTTTCAGGATGGTATTTTATTGCTGTTTTAAACACCAACGTATGAAACACGCGAGTGAAACCGCGCGGGTACAGCTAGTTAGTTATATTATTAAACTACAATTGGATTATCTAACATTATCATGTCAATCTCATGATGACTAACTAAGAAACAAGTAAAATCAAATTAAAAATGTAAAAAAACCCCGACATTTAATGTAATAAAAGTTAAATAGAAAATAGCTCGTTAATCGTTAGGTCCTAGGTACCAGTCATCACTCTTAGTTAGTATTCCTCATTCCCTTTATATATTGTATATCACGGCAGGGAAACATGGAGAAGAATAGTCCTTGAATATTGGCGCCGTCCATATTGTCTTTCAATCTATAACCATCACATTGCCGTGCGAAACGATTCTTCATTGTTGGTATTGGTAGATACGTAGATGGGTAGTTGAAATCACACACAATACTTAACTCAAACTCCAAACGTTTATTTCTAATAAACCATTTAGGTACAGGCACTTATAAACATTTCTGAGTGGAGCAGTTCATTTGCTAATATTGTTGATAAGGAGAACGGACACAAGAAACTCCTTAAACTCTTTTTAAACCGTATTAGATTTCTCACCACAGGGCCACCGCCTTTTTGACCTACTTATACTAAAATGGCATGTCCGACATACATTTCATGGCCCACACTGCATGGACACCACCGTATTTCTTACGTTTCAGCTAAAATATGACGGTTGTCTCAAGTAGTGTGCTCAAATAATTTGTTCAGGGTAAGCTGACGTGCGGGTTTACGTCTTCTTAAAATGCTGGTGACTTCATTATAGTCACGTCACATTCTTTTGTTTATGTGAGAGATTTGTGGGGTTCCTTCATGTAAGAAACGTGCAATTTTTGTTGCTTGAAATGTCAGTGATGCTCGATTCATTCTTGAAGTGGTAAGTTAGTGAATCAAGCGTTACTGACATCTTAACGTTTCGGTTGATTAGTTATGTAGCGACTGTTTACTTGACCTAACAACCCAGGAGCTAGGTTATTATATACATGGAATATACTTAATTATGGTAAGACATATTGCCAAATGGAGTACTAAAAATCATATCATCCTGACTGTAGGGGCTCTTGCTTGATAAAACACTTGATTGTTTCGATGGAAGACAAAATGTTCTTGTTGACGTCTTGATAAAGTAATAATTGCTTATTACCAAGGTGTTTACAGTAAAACGGCCGAATGTGTACTCAATTATATTTCAATGATATTCACATTACAATAACTATAAATGCTTATGCTAACGAATTAATAAAATGCTATGTAATTGTTACTGTAAAAGCCCGAAGTGCAGTAAATCTTAAGATTTCCCAGTAAATCCTAAGTTTTAACCAGCTTCAGTGGTAAATGTCCGAAATGTTCTGTGATCATTGTTAATTTCGGACATTTACCAACATGCACTCGGTAAATCTTAGGATTTACATCAGAGAAGTGAAAATTGAAAATCGAAACGTGTTAGATCACTGTGGAGTACTTGCGGGCATTCTGCAGCCCCCCACATCATTTTGCTCGTTTAAATACGCACGATAATTCGATTTGTGTTTGTGTTTTTAGTGACGGGAAGCAATTTATGAATCGAAATGAGTGTAGATCAAAGGTTTTATGAAATAATGGACGAGCTCGTGGCAAGTAAGACAGATAACAACTTTTATCTCGATAAAGAAAGATACGCAAAGTGTTTAGAGGAAATAAAAATTGCTAAGAACACTAATAAGAAGAAAGCCGTTCATTACAGGCATGTAAAACGATATAAGATTTTGACAATTGGCGGCAAAGAAAAGTTAATTGCGCCGGTAAAAAAAAAGATGGTGAAATCAGGTATTACCTACGTTTGTTACGAAGACTTGTTCAACATTCTCAATGAAATACACGTTACTGTTGAACACGGTGGGAGGACAAGGATGATTCTGGAATGTAACCGCAAGTATAAAAATGTAACAGTTGAGGCTATTAAGACCTATTTGAGACTATGCCAACTTTGTCAAAAGAAACAGAAGTCAAATTATAATGATGCGACTGATTATTAATAATAAATAAATTGTTAAGAAATACTCCTAAGATGATAAAAGTAATAAAAAATAATAACATTAAAACTTGACTGATCGATAATTAAAATAAACGATTAAACGAGATAGAAATAGTCATTACTTTATTTCCTTATAACATTTACCAACATTTACCAACCATCATTGGTAAATCTTAGCATTTCCCAAACTCTGCTGGTAAAACCCCGAAATATTGTCTCTTTTTTATAAAATTCGTATATTTACCAACTCATGCTGGTAAATCTTAGGATTTACTGGGAAATCTTAAGATTTACCGTACTTCATGCTTTTACAGTAACATAATCATAAATATTCCCGGACGAGATAGGGAGGATGAGGAGGAACTTAAGTTACAAAAATAATTTTATAATACTTGAAAATGCAAACAAGTTATAAAACTTAGTTTTTTGAATCTAGGGGGACGTTCCTATATGTACGCGAGGGTTACGGGGATGATGGACGCGCACGCTGTCCAAGTGTCCACTTGTTTCGCTGCTGCGGGGCGTCGCGGCTGGCAATGTTCTTGATTCCTCAGCGACTGACGGAGACGGTGATGATGGAACTCGCCATCTACATCTTGTGCGGCGAGTTATAATTATTATGATTGCGATGCACCCTATTCCATACAAAGTGTAGATCATAACGTAGTGATGAATATCGTGATTGGATAGGTCATCAGGTAACATCACTTCAGCCATTTTCAAAGACTGTATGCTTTTGTCTACTTCACCGATTTCTTGTTCTAAATCTTCAGTTTTGTTATCCAAAATTAGTTTAGGTATGCTGATATTTATGATGTGGTTGATAGGGGCAATCACTGGTGCATACAGGTCTGGTTTGATCTCGAGTTCACTTGAGTAAGGCTTGTGGGAATACAACGTAAAGTTGCTTGTCTTGAGAATGCATCCTTGACCTAGGTTAATTAGTCCGGATTGTGTCAGCTGGTGTGCGGTAACTTGATCGCCGCATATGGTTCGAACTTGACACTTATCACAACAAAAGTAGAAATAACTGTATTGTATATGTAAAAGTATTGTAAATATCCGTGACGGTATCTAATAGCATATTTTGTATGCACTTCAAATTGTACATCATGTTACTTGCTATAACAGCTCCCATGTTGAAGTCATTAATAACACGGTTTGTTTGGACGTTGTTCTTCAGTTCTCCTACTGCTTCGTCTAGCTTGTTCATGTGACGATTTATCAGTTTGAGTTGTTGATTCATGTCATGCTCTGTACGCTGTAGTAGGTTGTTTTCTGCTTCCATGAGCGAAGTCTGATTTCTCCAAATAGAAACTATGTGCTTCTCGTTCTCTTGGATGAGATAAATATCCTTTTTATATTTTTCCGCGAAACTTTCATCGAGCACTCCAAACAGGCTGTTTGCGATGTATCCCACGCCGTTGATAAGGCATCGGCGCTGACGCAGTGTCCCAAGTCGCGTGCCAGAATGCTGACTTAGTAGTACTGGGTTGTAGTGCTCAAGTTCCGAGAACGCGTGACGTAGTTGGCGTACGATTACGTCACAGTGAACTTGATCTTGTATGGTATCACATGTTTGTTTGAGAGATTGAATGTATTTATTGAATGTTGTAGTCGATTGCCAATATGAATCCATGCTGTAGTAAACTACAAGTTTCCAATCATCTCTGATTAGCATCATGTTTGACACTTTGTCAAAATACAAACTTTGGTTTGTTTGGAATGGAGTTATTTTCATGTTGCTTTCTGAACCTGTGATGAACGTGAAGAATAACATCAGCGTAGTGACCAAGGTTGTGAAATTAAACTTGCTGTTCGTTGACCTCCTTGTTGCGGGTTCTTTATCTTGGTGCTGGTCAACTTCTTGCTGTTTTTCTCGTGCCTTGTCGCACTGTGGGGCACCTACTTCTTTGTGTTCTAAAAGTACGGATACTTTTATGACAGGACGTTTCATTGTGCCGCCCTTTGTTTTTAAGGTCACGACACGCACGTGGCCGTCCTTGCCTGGATGTAGTTCTACGACCCTTCCCATCATCCACTTGCCGGCTGGTAGGTTGTCGTCGTGGATAAGAACAATATACTTGATATTGGATTGCGGTTGCCTCCATTTGCTTCTCACAGTTAACTGAGCGAGATACTCAGTGCGCCATCTTTTCCACAGATCTTGTAAGATTTTCTGTATTAGCTGCCAGCGTGTGCGCATATCTCTTTCAATCTCAACTAACGTTAGCGCAGGCCCACCAGTTAAAAAGTGAGACGGAGTTAAGAAATTTAAGTCTTCAGGATCTTCTGAGATTGCACACAACGGTCTTGAGTTGAGACAGGCTTCAATTTGTGTTAGAAGTGTGGTGAACTCTTCATACGTCAGTTTTTGTTCACCAATCACTTTCTTGAGGTGTTGTTTGAATCTTTTCACGGCTGCTTCCCATAGGCCTCCTGCTGATGGCCAAGAAGGAGCGTTGAAATGCCATGTGATCTCCATATCTGCGATCTCAGACAATAGCTTGTCGTCAATAATTTCCTGCAGTTCTTGATACTCCTTTTGTAGCACCTTGCTTGCTCCTACGAAGTTACGACCATTGTCACTATACAAATGACAAAGAGTACCTCTTCTAGCCGCCATCCTGCGTAGGGCGGCGATAAAGGATGACGTTGTAAGGTCGGAGACTAGTTCCAAATGCACGGCTTTCGTCACCATGCAAACAAATACTGCTACATATCCTTTAGTGGTCTTGACACCACGGCCCATGTTAGTTTTGATATAGATATGACCAGTAAAATCCACGCCAGTATGCGTGAATGGACGAGATGGAGTGATTCTTGCTGCAGGTAAGTCTCCCATCACAGGTTGTAGTTTTCTTGGTCTTTGTTTTCTACAGATAACGCATTCACGTAGTTGCTTTTTAGTTGCATTATTTCCCCCAATAATCCAATATTTTTGTCTGATGTTTGCTAAAGTAATTCGAGCTCCGCCGTGAAACGTGAGTTTATGCGCGTGTTCTATAATTAATTCTGTCAGACGATTCTGATGAGGTAAAATTATAGGGTGTTATAGATCAGGATTGATTGCAGCATGATGTAGTCTCCCACCCACACGAAGTATTCCTTCTTCGTCAAGAAACGGGTTCAAATTCAAAATCTTGCTTGTAGTAGACACTTGGTTGGTTTTCCTCAGGTCATGTATTTCTTGTTGAAATTCCGCTTGCTGGATTTCTTTGATTATAACGGCCTTTGAATTGCGAAGCTCCGTTAATGTTAAGTAGAGTCCTGTTGGTCTCTTTGCTTTTCGGCTCGAAGGACCATATGTAGGGCTCTTGCTTGATAAAACACTTGATTGTTTCGATGGAAGACAAAATGTTCTTGTTGACGTCTTGATAAAGTAATAATTGCTTATTACCAAGGTGTTTACAGTAAAACGGCCGAATGTGTACTCAATTATATTTCAATGATATTCACATTACAATAACTATAAATGCTTATGCTAACGAATTAATAAAATGCTATGTAATTGTTACTGTAAAAGCCCGAAGTGCAGTAAATCTTAAGATTTCCCAGTAAATCCTAAGTTTTAACCAGCTTCAGTGGTAAATGTCCGAAATGTTCTGTGATCATTGTTAATTTCGGACATTTACCAACATGCACTCGGTAAATCTTAGGATTTACATCAGAGAAGTGAAAATTGAAAATCGAAACGTGTTAGATCACTGTGGAGTACTTGCGGGCATTCTGCAGCCCCCCACATCATTTTGCTCGTTTAAATACGCACGATAATTCGATTTGTGTTTGTGTTTTTAGTGACGGGAAGCAATTTATGAATCGAAATGAGTGTAGATCAAAGGTTATGAAATAATGGACGAGCTCGTGGCAAGTAAGACAGATAACAACTTTTATCTCGATAAAGAAAGATACGCAAAGTGTTTAGAGGAAATAAAAATTGCTAAGAACACTAATAAGAAGAAAGCCGTTCATTACAGGCATGTAAAACGATATAAGATTTTGACAATTGGCGGCAAAGAAAAGTTAATTGCGCCGGTAAAAAAAAAAGATGGTGAAATCAGGTTTTACCTACGTTTGTTACGAAGACTTGTTCAACATTCTCAATGAAATCCACGTTACTGTTGAACACGGTGGGAGGACAAGGATGATTCTGGAATGTAACCGCAAGTATAAAAATGTAACAGTTGAGGCTATTAAGACCTATTTGAGACTATGCCAACTTTGTCAAAAGAAACAGAAGTCAAATTATAATGATGCGACTGATTATTAATAATAAATAAATTGTTAAGAAATACTCCTAAGATGATAAAAGTAATAAAAAATAATAACATTAAAACTTGACTGATCGATAATTAAAATAAACGATTAAACGAGATAGAAATAGTCATTACTTTATTTCCTTATAACATTTACCAACATTTACCAACCATCATTGGTAAATCTTAGCATTTCCCAAACTCTGCTGGTAAAACCCCGAAATATTGTCTCTTTTTTATAAAATTCGTATATTTACCAACTCATGCTGGTAAATCTTAGGATTTACTGGGAAATCTTAAGATTTACCGTACTTCATGCTTTTACAGTAACATAATCATAAATATTCCCGGACGAGATAGGGAGGATGAGGAGGAACTTAAGTTACAAAAATAATTTTATAATACTTGAAAATGCAAACAAGTTATAAAACTTAGTTTTTTGAATCTAGGGGGACGTTCCTATATGTACGCGAGGGTTACGGGGATGATGGACGCGCACGCTGTCCAAGTGTCCACTTGTTTCGCTGCTGCGGGGCGTCGCGGCTGGCAATGTTCTTGATTCCTCAGCGACTGACGGAGACGGTGATGATGGAACTCGCCATCTACATCTTGTGCGGCGAGTTATAATTATTATGATTGCGATGCACCCTATTCCATACAAAGTGTAGATCATAACGTAGTGATGAATATCGTGATTGGATAGGTCATCAGGTAACATCACTTCAGCCATTTTCAAAGACTGTATGCTTTTGTCTACTTCACCGATTTCTTGTTCTAAATCTTCAGTTTTGTTATCCAAAATTAGTTTAGGTATGCTGATATTTATGATGTGGTTGATAGGGGCAATCACTGGTGCATACAGGTCTGGTTTGATCTCGAGTTCACTTGAGTAAGGCTTGTGGGAATACAACGTAAAGTTGCTTGTCTTGAGAATGCATCCTTGACCTAGGTTAATTAGTCCGGATTGTGTCAGCTGGTGTGCGGTAACTTGATCGCCGCATATGGTTCGAACTTGACACTTATCACAACAAAAGTAGAAATAACTATTCAGCGTGTAGCTTTCTTGCCAATTATCTTTACACGAACTTAAAATAGTTTTACAGTCCGAATTTTCTGTTTCACAGAAGTTTTTGTCCCCTTTGATTTGGTAAATGGGTCTGAGGATGTGGCAGTAATATACTTCGGAAACAGTTGTGCACGATCTTAGGTCTTCTTCCGACATGTCAGTGTAGGTATCTTTCTTCATGTTTATGGAGATGTACTTAGATACTGAGAGGATGCTGACCATATCATTTCGGCCTGTTGTTTTAGGGATAGGAATTATTTTGAAAATCTCGTATGAATCTCGACTGATAAGAGGTATTTTCATTTCAAAAATGATAATGTCTTCCAGAAGTCTTGTTTTTATTTCTAGAAGATCGTATATCTTCCTAAGGTCCGAGTGTATGTTGTCAATCGGTAGAGAGACGTCCTTCGGTAACTTGCTAGCAATAGTGCTTAGCTCGTCGATGAGTTGTTCAGGTGTTATCAAGTGTAAGTTGAAACGACCATTGTAAATATCCGTGACGGTATCTAATAGCATATTTTGTATGCACTTCAAATTGTACATCATGTTACTTGCTATAACAGCTCCCATGTTGAAGTCATTAATAACACGGTTTGTTTGGACGTTGTTCTTCAGTTCTCCTACTGCTTCGTCTAGCTTGTTCATGTGACGATTTATCAGTTTGAGTTGTTGATTCATGTCATGCTCTGTACGCTGTAGTAGGTTGTTTTCTGCTTCCATGAGCGAAGTCTGATTTCTCCAAATAGAAACTATGTGCTTCTCGTTCTCTTGGATGAGATAAATATCCTTTTTATATTTTTCCGCGAAACTTTCATCGAGCACTCCAAACAGGCTGTTTGCGATGTATCCCACGCCGTTGATAAGGCATCGGCGCTGACGCAGTGTCCCAAGTCGCGTGCCAGAATGCTGACTTAGTAGTACTGGGTTGTAGTGCTCAAGTTCCGAGAACGCGTGACGTAGTTGGCGTACGATTACGTCACAGTGAACTTGATCTTGTATGGTATCACATGTTTGTTTGAGAGATTGAATGTATTTATTGAATGTTGTAGTCGATTGCCAATATGAATCCATGCTGTAGTAAACTACAAGTTTCCAATCATCTCTGATTAGCATCATGTTTGACACTTTGTCAAAATACAAACTTTGGTTTGTTTGGAATGGAGTTATTTTCATGTTGCATTCTGAACCTGTGATGAACGTGAAGAATAACATCAGCGTAGTGACCAAGGTTGTGAAATTAAACTTGCTGTTCGTTGACCTCCTTGTTGCGGGTTCTTTATCTTGTTGCTGATCAACTTCTTGCTGTTTTTCTCGTGCCTTGTCGCACTGTGAGGCAACTTCTTTGTGTTCTAAAAGTACGGATACTTTTATGACAGGACGTTTCATTGTGCCGCCCTTTGTTTTTAAGGTCACGACACGCACGTGGCCGTCCTTGCCTGGATGTAGTTCTACGACCCTTCCCATCATCCACTTGCCGGCTGGTAGGTTGTCGTCGTGGATAAGAACAATATACTTGATATTGGATTGCGGTTGCCTCCATTTGCTTCTCACAGTTAACTGAGCGAGATACTCAGTGCGCCATCTTTTCCACAGATCTTGTAAGATTTTCTGTATTAGCTGCCAGCGTGTGCGCATATCTCTTTCAATCTCAACTAACGTTAGCGCAGGCCCACCAGTTAAAAAGTGAGACGGAGTTAAGAAATTTAAGTCTTCAGGATCTTCTGAGATTGCACACAACGGTCTTGAGTTGAGACAGGCTTCAATTTGTGTTAGAAGTGTGGTGAACTCTTCATACGTCAGTTTTTGTTCACCAATCACTTTCTTGAGGTGTTGTTTGAATCTTTTCACGGCTGCTTCCCATAGGCCTCCTGCTGATGGCCAAGAAGGAGCGTTGAAATGCCATGTGATCTCCATATCTGCGATCTCAGACAATAGCTTGTCGTCAATAATTTCCTGCAGTTCTTGATACTCCTTTTGTAGCACCTTGCTTGCTCCTACGAAGTTACGACCATTGTCACTATACAAATGACAAAGAGTACCTCTTCTAGCCGCCATCCTGCGTAGGGCGGCGATAAAGGATGACGTTGTAAGGTCGGAGACTAGTTCCAAATGCACGGCTTTCGTCACCATGCAAACAAATACTGCTACATATCCTTTAGTGGTCTTGACACCACGGCCCTTGTTAGTTTTGATATAGATATGACCAGTAAAATCCACGCCAGTATGCGTGAATGGACGAGATGGAGTGATTCTTGCTGCAGGTAAGTCTCCCATCACAGGTTGTAGTTTTCTTGGTCTTTGTTTTCTACAGATAACGCATTCACGTAGTTGCTTTTTAGTTGCATTATTTCCCCCAATAATCCAATATTTTTGTCTGATGTTTGCTAAAGTAATTCGAGCTCCGCCGTGAAACGTGAGTTTATGCGCGTGTTCTATAATTAATTCTGTCAGACGATTCTGATGAGGTAAAATTATAGGGTGTTATAGATCAGGATTGATTGCAGCATGATGCAGTCTCCCACCCACACGAAGTATTCCTTCTTCGTCAAGAAACGGGTTCAAATTCAAAATCTTGCTTGTAGTAGACACTTGGTTGGTTTTCCTCAGGTCATGTATTTCTTGTTGAAATTCCGCTTGCTGGATTTCTTTGATTATAACGGCCTTTGAATTGCGAAGCTCCGTTAATGTTAAGTAGAGTCCTGTTGGTCTCTTTGCTTTTCGGCTCGAAGGACCATATGTAGGGCTCTTGCTTGATAAAACACTTGATTGTTTCGATGGAAGACAAAATGTTCTTGTTGACGTCTTGATAAAGTAATAATTGCTTATTACCAAGGTGTTTACAGTAAAACGGCCGAATGTGTACTCAATTATATTTCAATGATATTCACATTACAATAACTATAAATGCTTATGCTAACGAATTAATAAAATGCTATGTAATCATACACTGACCGAATTACGCCATTTCGCGCGCTGATTGATTCCAGCAGAGATACACCAAAAACGCAGTATTTTTATAGTAAACCAGATTGGGCGCACAGGTGTACTCTCTGCTCCAAACTAACCAAACAAAAACGTATCAACGATTAATCAGAAACTTCGAAACAAGCCGCAACGCAGTATGCAATAAACTCACCGAAAGTCACACAATCTCGACCACTTTTAAATATATCGACGGCTATATATTCCGTTTTTCCATTCCTCTGATATATATTGTTGATCAAAAATATCGCTTTGTATATTCAGAGAAATAGCTTTCCGTATTACTTCGGTATGAATATTCGCTTGACCACAAAGGTCAGCGCACACACTTCACTTTTGCTGGGTGAAGGTAGTGACGAACTTACATGATAGCTCGCCGTAAGCAAGTAGTCTGCTTGTCATAAGCGGAGCGTCGCTTGTTCATTGCGGTTTGAGGTGACCACGCTTATAAGTGTGCGTTGCAAACGCAGTTCCATACTGTTGTGACATCACTATTTAGTATATAATTAGTGTGTACACCACTAGTGATTGTCCATGATTGTATACAACATCATTTAAAAATATGAGCTGCTGCCAACTTTTTTCGAGATTTCATAGTCGGTCCCATAGTAAAAGTTGTTCATTTTCATGAGTACTAGACGCCCTGAAAGTAATTAAAACGATACGAAAATAGTGTTGTATACTTCCGGTATGTCACCCGAGTCACTGCTATGCCTGATCCTGTCTGTAATACTACGGTCTGTCTTTATTAATATGACATGTTTCTGCTGCAAATAAAATAAGTGTACCTAATGGTATCATTCATTATTACAACCAACCAACATAACACATATGAAAACTCCTGAACGGCCGTAACGGAGTCGAAGTGACGCCGATCCTGTGCCAAAGGAACTTACAAGTGTACGTTGGCCTCAAGTTATCCGTCGTGACGACGACGGAAATTTGATTTCTTCGGCCTTCATGCGAATTTCTTTTGAATGTTTGATTGATTGGATTGCAGTAGGAATATGTTATGTTGCCAGAAAAAGGAAATGAAGTTGAGTTGTTCCTGAATCGCTGATTACGGGAGTAAGGTTAGGAGCTTTCATAGTCTTATAAGTTGCCATGAAATTTACTAGTTGTGTAATTCTTGATTTTGGTTGCTACGAACTAAACAAATTTGTTTGCTATTGTTTGATTGCAATGCTGCTACGAGTACTTGCCATTATTTAATGGCAATTATAGTATTAGTACAGTAGTAGTAGTTATTAGTATAGCATTAGCTACCTAGGAATATTTTAGTGTTAGTTTATCTATGTGAAGCTTTGTTTAATTAAGTGTAAATTAAACAAGCCAATTAAACGGTAACTATAGTTTTAGGCTTTCCAAGCAGAAGAAGTACCAAGTAAATAAATAATTATCATCATCTGCATCATCATCACTGATCATCAGCCTCTTTCCAAATAGATTTGTGTGGGAGGTTGGCTTCTAGTCTAACTGAATGCATCTCAATACCAATATTTTACATGGGAGGACTGCTTATCTGTCCTCTACAACCCAGTCAGTACTGGGTAAAACGATATCATTGAGAAGCCTTAGGATGCTGACGACGCATATTGATTAAGATCTATTCTACATATATATTAAGACGGCTGTACAGCGGCAGCCGGAAGCCCAGAGCCAAAGGCTTGACGTACTTTCTGCAGCACGGAATGAGTGGTCTCAGAATGAAATGCGTGGTCTGGGTTTATCACTGGAAGACTTTTTGAATCGTAGCCAACGTTCACAGTAGTAGCAAAGTTAACGTAAAAAGAAATAGAAGATGCAAGAAGCAAGTTCGGTTTCGACTTGTCAAAAGATAAGTTATTAAAAAAATACCGTTTGAAAGAGAAACTTAACACAATATTTAAGACAGGATGAAACTTTCAAGCTTCACAAAATCGTCTAAACACGACCCATCACACGACCGCCCTCTCAAAATTTCAATACACACACGACAAAACTCAATGAAGAAAAACTCCATAAAAAAATGTCAAGTGCCTTCTTAGAACAAGGCAAACGGTAAGACGACGCAACGTTAAGGAAGGAGATATCGCCTCGTTCCTTTTTACGAACAAGAGATCGTGGCGCGTAATGTTTCGGATAATCGTGATAAACAAGCGTGGGATGTGGGGGACGTCACTGGTGACGTCACTTGTACGCTGCATAGAATAAGGATTAGGTAGACGCGATACTCATGATATATCCGGCTCGAAGAACCAAAATGGAGGTACCCAATAATTAAATAAGTATGACATTTGTGTGAGGCCTATGTCCAGTAGTGGACGTCTTTTGCCTGAAATGATGATGGTGAAGATAATCCCTATAAATACGAGTTTTGCAGTAGATATTAAGGGAGTAAAAAAGCCTGTCCTTGCTGTTCAACGTGCTTCAGTTTGACTCCACGTGGTTTTCTTAATTGGTGGTTTTGCCCGCACAAGATCACTACATAGCACTCCACTGCACACAATTATTGTTCTCTTCGTAGCATCGTTTTGCTACAGTTATGGCGGTTACATCCATTTATGTATTTATTACTTAATAATATGGTTTTATTTGTTTTTTTTTCAGTTCCTCAAAGTTGACACCGTTGGTTATTGTGTTTGCGATTTAGTTCCTAAACATGTAAATATAATTAAGTGTTATTGGAAAAAAAAAATACACCAAAATATAAAAATATTCTGGACTCGCATGTAGTCAGAGATAACAGCAATTTAAGCATCACAAGGGGTGCCGATGACCTGTTGAAAATTGAATGAACTCATGGTCACCGGAAATACAGGCTAGGTTTGTTCTGATGAATCACTGAGGAGCCCTATGTCCAGCAGTCTGGAAGTCATTCGGCTAAACGGTATTTCTAAACAACATTGCGAGGCAAGATAATTAAATTAATAAAAAAAAGACAAATTATGTAGATTATTGAGGGTGAACTACTGGTTTCGAACTCGATCATCTACGTAATTGAATTTTTTGATAAGTCGTTGTAGGGCGTTGAAGGAGTGGCCGTGTATCGCTTCTACATATTATTTATTCTTTGATTGGTGTAAGAGATTCACACGATACGTTGGTTGAACTAAATGCCTAGTCGAGTGTAAATAAAGAACGCGATGTAAGGACACTTTTTTAGATTTCTACTTGTTTGTATCGGGGTGAGAAAACTTAGCAGTACTTAACAAATATAACTTGGTTACCTCTAGGTAAGCGTTTTACAACAGACGAAGTAATGGTCAAATACAGGGTAAAAAAATTCAGCGGGGCAATTAGAAGAACTATCTTAACCATTGAAATTACACACAATTGATCTATCCTTAATTTTTTTGTGAAATTTTGATCCCTATTCACAGATTTTCGAAAAATGTACGGTTAGCAAGAAAATAGCAGGTAGTCAGTGGCCCAAAAATCTGACAACCAGTCTTACCAAGTGGTATCATATTACCAAGTGTTAACTGGTTTGTGTAGGTCAGATAGGCAGTCGCTTCATGTAAAATACGGGTATTCAGCTACGTCCGGTTAGACTGGAAGCCGACCCCAACATAGTTGGGAAAAGGCTTTGCAGATGATGATGATGATGATGACAAGATAAAATTGCTAAATGTTTACGTAAGTTTTGAGTTCAAAACCGTAATTTGTCACCAAACACAACAGAAATGATTCGATTTCTATCACAAGAACGGATACTCAACAGAAAAAAGTTGTTTGTCCAGTATAATGAAATAAAGATTATGAGATTGTATAAATGTTTTTGGAACTTTAATGTCTCAATAAGTTTTGCACGTGCCCGCAATTTACTGGAATTCGCAACGGCCTTCTAGAATCAAGATATTATGATCAAATGAATATTGTTACACAGAAAAAAAAAATACAGATGAACATCTGTGTAGCTGATAGCATGACGTTACAGCAACGCAGTCGTAGTAGATAACCAAGCTACGCGTAAATGGCAGCTTCAAGGTCTTAGTCCACTTACACAACTCTGCTCCAAAACCGCCCTAAAGTAAAGCGACTGCTCGTAGTCCACGTGGCGACAGCTAGCAGGCACCCCTTTTTCACCAACCGGCGTGGTGACCGTTAGCAATCAGCGTGAAGACAGCGCACAAAATGCTTGCTTGTATCGCGTGATAAGCAAAGCATCAACTATCGAACATTCTGATGTGATGGCGGTAAGCTAACTGACGACAAGCTGTCTGCTAATTTATGTTGCCAATTTAAAGTTTATATAAAGAACAATACTTTAAGAGCCCATATTTGAATTATATTATTTTTTCTGGGTGGGAGCGGAGTCTTAAGTGGGGGATATTATGTAGCAGTCAAAGTGGTATGGACAAACTGCAAACCCGACTGCATGGACCAATAGTAGGAAAACAGAAAGTACCTCTTTTGTGCGGACCAAGTAGTAGACCGAAAAATATGCGAACTCTGTTAATGATCACAGCTGATGTTTGACCACTCTTTTTGGACCATTTATTGGGATAACCAAAAATAGGGCCAAGGATGTGAAAGTTATTAAGTGTTTATATCGGGACCCTACAAACAGGTATAGTTCTTGCGGTCGCAAACAATTTTTTTTGACTATACCTGTCACTGTTTGGTCACCGCAGTAAAACAGCTTTGTTCTTCAAATATCTAAACCAATGTTATATAGAGGGAAGATTTGATTTTTTGTTTGTTTATTTGTTACGATTCAACTCAAGAACTACTCAACCGATTTTAAAAATTCTGTAACCGTAAAAAATTTACATCTTTACCGAGTAATATAAGCTATGAATTATATTGATATCGTGCTTGCCAAGCTATCACAATTTTGGGGACGAAATCGGGGGCGCAGTGCTAGTCGGAAATATTGGACTCTAGGTTCTGCCAACGGCTTCGCCCACGTGAACTTTCATATTGTCCTATGCGATATTATGTTTTTAACACACTACGCAAGGACGACGGGGTGTTATAAGTTTGAAGTGCCTGTGTGTGTGTGTGTGTGTCTGTGTCGGTCTGTGGCAGCGTAGCCGCCAATCGGATAAACAGATTTCGATTTTGTTTTTTTTGTAAAGGTTAATTAGTCGGGAGTGTTCTTAGCTATGTTTTATAAAATCATTCCAAGATGGCCGCCGCTACAAAATGGCGGATTATATATTTATTTTACAACTCCCTCAATATGGGTATTAAATGAAAGGACTAGTAAAATACTATGCGCTATAATACATTTCAAATCCAAGACGGCTGCCACCACAAAACGGTGAATTACATTTTTGTTTTCACAACTTTCTCAATACGGGTATCAAATGAAAGGGCTGAACACCCGTAAACCGCGTTAAGGAACTTCGTTCCAAAAAAAATACACTCGAGAGCAATGAATCCGGGTCACTTAAAGAATGTTAAAAATCTCGGAAACTAAAAATGATAGGTTAATGCAATAAATTGTATTTAATAGACAATGTAATACTCCTTAAATGAAAGTAAAAAAAATATGAGTCACCATACATTTTATTAACACAAAATTACATAAAGAAAAAAACTGCTGATCTCTCCTTAAAACAAAAATAGGAAACATGAAATTTTTGAACATCATTACAATTTTCTTGAATTTTAATACTTCGTATTGCCTCCTCGTGCTTCCATTACTGCGATTACGCGGTTTGGCATGCTGTACACCAAGTTCCTTATACGATTTTGGGGAATATTCTCCCATTCCTCTGTGAGAGCAATTTTGAGCTCACGAAGCGTGATTGGGGGAGGGTTTCGTTGTTTTACGCATCTGCCTAGCTCGTCCCAAGCATGCTCGATCGGGTTGATATCCGGGCTGCGCGCTGGCCACTCCATACGAGTAATGTTCATCTCTTGAAGGTAGTCATTCACAATCCTACCTGTATGAGGTCGGGCATTGTCATGCATAAATATAGCATCCTCACCTAAATTGACCATAAATGGACCAACGTGATCATTGAGGATTTCTTCCACATATCTTACGCTAGTTGAAGAGCCGTTTTCTATGATCACCAGCTCTGTGCGACTTTCAGAAGAAATTCCGGCCCACACAAGTACAGACCCACCACCGTAGGCTACTTTTTCTTCGATGCATGCTTGCTTGAATCTTTCCCCTGGTCTTCGATACACTCTGTGTCTTCCATCGTGCTTGTAGAGCATAAATTTTGATTCGTCGGAGAACATAACTTTTGACCAATCTTCAATACTCCAATTTACGTGGCTCTGGGCATATCTTAGTCTTGAAATACGATGCCCACGCTCCAGTTTAGGGCCGTTTGCAGGTCTAAGGGGTTTTAATTTAGATTCAGCAAGCCGACGTCTTACTGTCCATGCACTTGGGTTACTTCCTCCGAGGCGTCGAAACTGATTTGTGAGTTCAGTTCCTGTGAGAAAGCGATTTCGAAGCATGGTGTTCACCAAGTATCGGTCTTCTCGTGCTGTGGTACACCTGGTTCTGCCCGTTCCTGGTCTGCGTAGGTTAGAACCAGTTTCTTCGTAACGTCGGAGAACTCTTTGTACTGTTGACAGCGACACACCGACAGTCCTGGCTGTATCGCGCTGACTCCGGCCGGTTTCCAGCATTGTAAGTATTCTGGTGCATTCTTCAGGCGTAAGCGACATAATTTCAGCATGAATAATGAATATAGAGCACTATCAACATGATTTATGTACCCACATAAATGACAGATTACAAACAAAAGCAAAACCAAATGCTGTAATTTCGTAGTTCCATCTTCGAAAGTGGCCCTTTTTCAAATTTGATTTTTTTATGATATAACTTTACAATAACTAAGAAGTTTTAATACCTTCATTTAAGGAGTATTACATTGTCTATTAAATACAATTTATTGCATTAACCTAGCATTTTTAGTTTCCGAGATTTTTAACATTCTTTAAGTGACCCGGATTCATTGCTCTCGAGTGTACTATAAAATTATGGCCCTATGTGTCTGGGATTTTTTTTTATTTTAATTTAATTTTGTAATCCAGATTATACACTATGTGTACAAAATTACATCCAAATCCGTTCAGTAGTTTTTGCGTGAAAGAGTAACAAGCATAAATCCATACACACAAACTTTCGCATTTTTAATATTATTAAGGTTACATAAAACTTGAAACGTAATCATCATAACGGTTATAATCTCGCTCGGTTATAATTATTATACAGGGTACAAAATCTTTCATGTAATATTTGCACTGAACATTTCGTGCTCCTCTTGACCTCGAAGAGTATCGAAGATTCACACGATCCGATTGAGCCAAATGTTCAGTTAAGCGTGTTAAAAGAATATCAACTACAGTGTTGGAAAATGTATGGTTGGATTTTTTTTATGGAATTTCTGCTTGTTACTTGTCAACGCAGAATCGTGGTATAAAAATATTAGTACATCAAAAACTGTTGCTGTTGGTTCCGGCTGTCATTTTGTAGATCTTTGACAGTCGATACAGGTAGTAGTTGCCCGAAAGTCTGACAACCAGTCTTACCAAGGGGTATCGTACTACCCAGGGCCAGTACTAACTGGGTTGTGGAGGTCAGATAGGCAGTCGCTCCATGTAAAATTCTGGTATTTAGCTGCATCCGGTTAGACTGGAAGCCGACCCCAACATAGTTTGGAAAAGGCTAGGCAGTTAATGGTGTTGCATAGTTTAATACGTAGTATCGTAAGAAGTAAGAAAAGTCTTTAGGGTTGCTGGTAGCAACTAGACGAAAGTTGCCGAGAATCAGGTTAGGTGGCGTGTGATTGAAGAGGGTTATGTCTAGCAGTAGACTGCTGTAGAAATCAAAAAATCAAAATCAAAGCATTTATTTCAAGTAGGCCCACAGGCACTTTTGAATTGTCGAAACAAAGATGAAAATTTAATGTAGCTACAGTCCCAGTCACAAGACATAAAAACTGTGAAAGTACTGCAGTTGCCCATTCCCTAGCGTATATCTCTATGGAGAAGAACGGGCAAGAAACTCCATGGACACTCTTTTAAATCAAATTATTGTTACAAAATCTTGGTTACATCATTCATGTTGAGATGGTAAATTATGTAAGAACAATGTAGCAAGATGTGCACGTTAAAAGTGTCCATAGACAAAAGAGAATAATTCATTCAAATAAGCCATGGCAACTAAGAGATGACCAGTCACAACTGACAGCGCCCGTTCACGAACATGACGCATGGATCAGCACCATTCAGCTCAACCATTTTGAAGGGAACTAAATGGTTCGCGACACACGCGCCATAATCAGCGAGACATTTGAGTGAGCATGACATACTCTCAACCGCCAGGGCACATTCAAGTCAAGAACTGCCGTAGGTTTCCAGTGAATGATAGCTTACTAGTACATAGTACTCACACAATATTGGCTATGCGATTATATAATACTAACATTGAATCTATACAATGCAAAGATAGTTAAGTACAATCTTCAGCAGCTCCAACAATACCATTTAATGCTATCAATTTTTGCGCCCCTGTCTTTGTGGAGCAGGACCAGCATTAAGCCAAGCATTTTTATCCGCGATATAATCGCTCAACTTGTAATATGCTTGCTTACACAGTGTGCGTTTAATGCATGTTTTAAATTTCGTCTCATCAGTTCAAGAATACTTTGTGGAATTTTATTATAGCATCTCAAACAGATGAAAGATGAACCCATGAAAGATGAGTCTACTTTAGCGAGTCTGAAGCCTGGCTGAACTAATTGGTCCCTATTTCTAGAACAGTAATTGTGTCTGTCACCTCTTTTACCAAAAAGATGCAAATTTTTTGTAACGTTCTTTATGTTTTCGTAGATGTATTCAATGAACCGTCATAATGCCAATATCCTTAAACAGTTCCCTTAGAGTTCCCTTAGAACCTGCTGCTGTAAAAGTTTTTCTATATTATAGAAAGACTTTTCTTCATCATCATCAGCATACAGCTGCAGTCTACTGCTACTATAACACTTCTAAACCAAAAACTTAAATTATAAATGCTACAGAAACATTTGTTTATTATTAAGCGCGACGCAAAAAGGACGAGGTGTTATAAATTTGACGTGTCTGTGTGTGTGAGCGAGTGTCTGTGTGTGGCATCGTAGCGCTCGAACGGACGGAAGAAACGGGTAGACACAGCAAAATGAAATTTGTACCAGATAATGCTGTTTATTATATTAGTCCCTATTAGGTGTATAAAAAACAAGGAGTCAACATGATAAAAAGCTATGGTTTAGATTTTCGCCAAAACTTGTAAGTAACAAAATTTCCTTGTTTTTTTAGGAATTTTTCTTTTTTATTGTGCTGTAAAAAAATTATCATCTTGCTTTAAACCAAAATTGACAACTCTAGGTCAACCGGAAGTACCCTATAGGTTTTAGGTCGAAATCCTTGAAGGTAGTTCCCCTTGACCTAGAATCACGAAATTTCATAACGTGTAAAGGGAAAATTCTGAAAACCGTAAATATGTAGTTTAATAACAATCTCACTGTTACAAACTTATTATTTGCGGTTGGTGCAATAACTGTTTTATGGGATCGAACATCAAAGTTAAGTTTGTCCTTTTAGGCGACTACAGGAGCTAAACTTTTTTAATTTATTTAAACAACTTTGAATCTAGCTCTTCAACTATTATATTCACCGGGTTCCATCTATCTGGCAGAATCTTGTTGCTCCGAAATTCATGTAGCATAACACACTTGGCATAATTTTCTTTATACGAATATACTAAAGGCACATTTTTTTTTAAATATACTTGTTGTTTGGCTCAATGTTTGTATGTCCGAATTTGGAATAGCATACTTTTAGATGGCAGATTTTTTTTTGACATAATTACCTTTGGCAGTGTTCAAATTTCGCATTATTTCGTTTAGAATAATGTTTATTTAGAACAACGATTATTTGATATAATTTCACTTGGCATACTATGAAGATTGCAGAATTCCATTTGGAATAATTTTATTTGGCATTATTGCCATTTTTCAATGCCACAAAATAGCATTTTTAACCTTAATTTAAAATTAAAATATTATCTTAAAAAGTCAATGTATTGTGCTAGAAAAGTTAGTGACAGAAACGAATCGCTCCAAAACCGACTCCACGTAGTCTTATCTGCCCTATCCCTAGAGTGTAATTTAAAATCGCGTAGGCACGGAGGGGCGAGGCGGGCCGCGAGTTGAGGAGCAGGTGGTTGTAACACTCGCGGCGGCGAGTGTTGGCGAGTGTTGGCGAGTGTTGACATGCCGAAGCTGCGGTGGTGAGCGTTAAACCCATCTGCGACGATAAGCTCGCGTGGGACCGCCGTAGCCCCGCAGCGCCGGAGCCGTAACTGTAAATCAAACATATTCTTAAGATAGTGTATATTTATTTTGATTGGATTACAGAATATATAGGTTCCCAAACACATATTATGAATGTACATCGATTTAAATAAGAGTTATGACAAAAATAAATCTATAGAAATTTTAAATTCCTCATATCTCGTCTTTATAATTATCATTGTCCTTTCAAAATATTTATTTTGGAACATTGATATTCTATAATACAATCGAAATATATACACACTACCTTAAGAATATGTTTGATTTTCATATTATTTTGGTATTACGTTTGTATGAAAAACACATGGTCCGCCGGCCCCTTAAATCCAGCCAGTTGTAGAACTGTGTATAGGTTCTTAACTTTATGGTATAAAGAATAATCATTTGTAGATCTCTGACACTCGTTACAGGGTAGTCAGAGGCCCAAAAAGTCGGACAGCCAGTCTTACCAAGGGGTATAGTATTACCCAGTGCTATTGGGTTGTGAAGGTCAGATAGGCAATCGCTCCAGGTAAATTGCAGGTATTCAGCTACATGGATGTATGTCAGTTGGGAGAAGGCTGGGCAGATGATGAAAATATAATCTTTTCTTGGGCTTAATACTGATAATGGGTAGTTCCCAGCTTATGTTTCAACCTCCTTAAAAGTTTGTGATAAAACGTTTTTGAAAAAACAATAACCGACTTCCACAGATAACTTCACTTTCGGAAGTCGCTGATTTTTGTTTGCTTTTTTGAAGTCTTTCTTTCCATAGATATTATTTAATAAGACTAGAAAGTAGACAGTTTTAACTTGAGTGTGCACATCACAACAAAATAGTTTGGAATTCAATTAATTTACTACAAAGAAAACATGAAAGTCTTTGGGGACCGCCGATAGAAGTTAAAACTCGTAGCTGTTAGGTGACGGTCACGCGAATTCCATGATTTATGTTCACTCAAAAAAGGTGTTAAGTTTTAAAGAATAATAAGAAACTAGAATAACACTGAAAACAAGACCATCACAAATCTACGAAGACAGACATCGAAAGAAAAAAAGCAATAGAAAAACTCCAAAGCAATGCAAAAGTTAGTCCAGTAGCGTCTACTCCTCAAACAACGTTAGTACATAGATCGTACCACATAAACTATTCAACTCCACTTAACAAAGTATAATGCAGGTAGAAACTTTTTTAGCTGGTTTGCTCGCCACTGTAAAAGTAGCATAGGTACATAATGGACGTCGCAGTCACGATACTTTTAGCTGCTGGGAGTAGATAGATAAACGGAAAATAGAGGTCATTAAACTGGATGGGTCATCATCATCGTCATCATCAACTTATTAATGTTTCCACTCAGGTCTTTTGTCTATAAGAGGGAATGGGCTTTAATCCACCACGCGGGCCCAGTGTGGATTGGTAGATGTGATATGTCTTCGAATTTCTTGGTTCAGGACATGCCGGTATCCTCACGATGTTTCCTTCACCGTTCTTGATGTGTATTTTGATGATGTGGTGATGCTTGGTAAAGGTAAGCCTAGAATAGTAGTATGACGACCCAAATGGCAGCGATAGTGAGGCTGCTTTACGTTCTTAGGTCCCGGTAGGAACAAATGTTTGTATGATTAGCATGAACATTTTTTTCCGAGACATTGATGTTTATTGTATAAAAAGTATATAAATAAATAAAAATGTTTATTTCAATCACAAAAGGCTTAAAGAAACAGGATTTGGAGACCACCTTTTAAGCAAGGAGATGCTTGTGTTAGGTGACTCCGCTCTTCCGCATAAAATTAACATTACAATGCAATTGAATACAACATAGAGATAAAGAAAATTATACAAATTTAAAGATTAAAGTTAAAATTAAAGTATATTAAAGTAAAAAAGTAAAAAGAGGAGCGCATTTGTGATGTGTGCAGGTGGATTAAAGTGTGTATGTGGGAGTGAGTGTATATATTTACAAACAAAAAGTATTTATGTAGTATATCAACTATAATTATGGTGTTTACGTGCTTCTTTGTAGGTGTGTGGCAAAAGATGGCACTGCGTGTAAAAAATCATGCATATACCCTATTAGTTGGGCGCCAGTTTGTATGAGCGACCTGTGTAAAGCAATGGAATTAGGGATTCAGTGAGCAGTGGACCATTTTTGTATACAGTCGCTAGTTGCCATAAGAAAAAGTAGCCGGTATACTTCCAAGGAAAGAACGCTAAAACACTACGATGCTTTCAACTTATAACGTTTCATGGTCTCCCAGGGAGATCTCCGAAGTACCCTGTACTATTTTATTAAAACTTTTATACTGAAATTTCCTTTGTTTTCTAGAACGAATTGTGGATTTAGTCGTCTCATTTATTATCATGTATGAAAATAGAGTCCGTTTTTTATCTGACTTATTAACTTTTCTCTGCTTTGGCTTTATATTACGCTACGTGTGCTTGTAAACATATTTTTTTATGAAATGCTGTCTGTTGGACACTATAAAATGTCATCCAACTTACTTGGCTGTCATATTGGCACTTATAAGTATCGTAAAAGAAAATATCAAGAGACAATAGACTAAAATACTGGTTACTTTTTTATTTAAACCAAAATAATGGCTGAAACTACGTAGTTTTGTGCTTCCATACGCAACTTCAGTCGCGTTCGGCTAACCTCGGGCATCGTCAGAAATACAACTGGTCTTCGCGACTTGCTACAAGAATAAAGCATCATCATTTTGAATTCAGTATTCGTTTGAGCCTCCTAACCAGTACACGCTAGAACAATCTAGATTTTCTCATAGAACTAGTTTCTGCTATTTGTCTCATTATTGTCTCTCTAACTTCTTGTCCATAATAAGTAATTTATCCACCATCGTCTTATCTTCTTCATCATCTTTTGCGATCTTAATCTTATTTGTGACCTTAAGCATTCTTGAAGTGTTGAGAAATTTATAACACAATAATATATTATGTTTCAAGCCGCAGTTACATTCGTCATTTACTCATACACTTCAATTACATTTTAGGGTTAACAATTTGAACGGATTTGGAGGCGCTTGGGGCTAAATAATAACTGCCACTCAGGTCGATTTTTGGATTAAGCCGTCCTTGCCTAGGTTGGTCTGTGGGTGACCACCCTTACATACCGAGTTTCCTCCGTGCCTCGGAAAGCACGTTAAGCTGTTGGTCCCGGCTGTCATTTGTTCATCTTTGACAGTCGTTACAGATAGTTTTTACAATAGTGGTATCGTATTTCCCAGTATTAACTGGGTTGTGGAGGTCAGATAGGCTGTCGCTCTATGTAAAATACTGGTATTCAGCTGCATCCGGTTAGACTGGAAGCCGACCCCAACATAGTTGGGAAAAGGCTAGGCGGGTGATGAATTAGAATGGATTTGGCTTTTAATCAAAAATTGCTCGTGGCTATACATTAACAACAACTCGGGTAGATTGTCAGGTTAAGCCGCACTTGCTTATGTTAGTCCGTGCATGAATGACCTTCTATTACAAACCGAATTTCCTCCGTGCCTCGGAAAGCACGTTAAGCGGTTGGTCCCAGCTGTCAATTATATCATTTTCACAGTCGTTACAGGTAGTCAGTGGCCTGACCACCATTCTTGCCAGGGGATATCGTATTACCCAGTACTAACTGGGTTGTGAGGGCAGTCGTCCCATGCATAATACTGGTAATCAGCTACTTATTTGGGAAAAAGCTTGGCAGATGATAATAATTCATGGTCACAGGTATGATGAATTCAATCAATAACTTTAATCCAAACTATCCAAACTAATATTATAAATGCGAAAGTAACTCTGTCTGTCTGTCTTTGCTTCACGCCTAAACTACTGAACCGATTTGTGTGAAATTTGGTACAGACATAGTTTGGAACTTGAGAAAGGACATAGGATAGTTTTTATTACAAAAAAAAAAAAAAATTATTCCGGACATACAGCGCCATCTATTGGTCAAGAGTCCGCATTTTTGAAGAGATCCCGCGAGATCGGGAACTATGTGGGTAACAAAACCAAAAATCTGCCGGAAGTCACTATTCCACGCGAACGAAGTCGCGGGCAAAAGCTAGTATCAGTATAAACTACACAAAATTACATTACAACATAAAAATAAACTACATAATACATGCAAAAATATAACTTATAAATTATGAACTAAATATTTTTAAGTAAGTATTTTTTTTATTATACTTAATAATACATTGTAGTTTATATTTGTGTTATATATTTTGTCTTGTATGTATGTAAGTATATTGTTAGGTTTATCGTATGTTATATTTAAATTCTTTATTTGCTTTAAGTTTGTATGTATTCTATTTTCTCATCTTTTACACACTATGTCTACATCTCTTTTTATCTACTCTCCTTTCGCAGGTATGCTGGAAGAGATTTCTTTAGAAATAAGCATCACCTTTGTACCTATTTTCTATTCCTTTCTTCTTTTCTGTATGTAGTGTGTACATAAACTGTTAAATAAATAAAATAAACTATGACACAAGAAGTCAATCAACATGATCATGATATCATGTCATGATTTTTTATTACGTGGATCTTAAAGTGAATCCATTCATTTTCATTCATCAAAAATTGCGTACGAGTTACGTTGAAACAATATGACACTTACCCTCAAAATAACTACCTCAGACATACATAACATGACCAGTACATAGTTGTTTAACATTAAATTAGTAAACTTCCTTGATAACCTATTGCTTGCCTCCGTGATGTCGGTACTATAGCAAAAGTTTTCACATTAAGCCACACGAGGTATTTTGGTGTACTAAATATATTTTACGAGTACACATTGCGGTTAGCCGACTTCTTTAATAAGAATTTATTGCTATTTCTGTGTACAATATACAAAGTAATACATATACGGGTTTGAAAAGAGATGAGGTGAGCAAAAATAGATTCGGTTATTAGTTCACAAAATCAATTTTATAAATAAAACATATAAATATAAATATTATTACATGGGTGTACACATATGATAGGTGTTATCAAAAACGTTTGTATGGAGAACACTATATTAAGCTATTGTCGTCGATAATTCTATAGGTCTATTTTATTACACAGAAGTAATAAAATGACATTTATGGTAAAACTAACTGACAAATTCTATCAAAATACTCTAAATTACATACAACACCATCATCATCGGCTTACAACAGTCTTCTGCTGAGTCACTCAACTTAAAACTCAGCAACTTTCATCTAGTTGCTACCAGCGACCTTCCGATAGTCGAAGATCGTCGCTCAACCAAGCCTGAGAGCGTCCCACCTTACGCTTACTAATTCGCGGTCTCCACTCAAGAACACACCTACCCCAACAGTCATCGGTTCTACGGCTAATATGGCCGGCCCAGTGCCATTTCAGCTTACTTATTTTGTGAGCTTAGTACTTATGAATTACTTACATACTTACCCGAAATCTATCTCTAGACAAACGCAACTCAATTTCCTTTAGTATCACTAAGTCACAGTCATTTTAGAAACAGCGACAAAATTACCAAAAAGTCATGACCGATCACTAATTTATTGGGAGGATGGAATGATTGATTCTGCCTGCAATTAATGGTAATATTTGATTAGCAAATCAAGCATAATTATGGTAATTGGGTACTTATAGTGTAATTACCGCCCTAAAGTTGCATGAGAGCCAATATTCAAAATATATACGAGCCACGGTTCTGGTGTCACTAGAACCGTGCTCAGCAATGATGATGAAATAAATTACACAAAGTAATGCGCCTGTCTGGGTTCACACCCACGATTTACTTTTCGTAAGTCGGAGCCGCCGCCACTGGGCCACCGCTGCTCTCAATACGGTGAAGAAAAACACAGTGAGGAAACCGGCATGTCCTAGAACCAAAAAATTCGAAGACATTTGTGTCATTTACCAATCCGCACTGAGACCGCGTGGTGGATTTTAGCACATTTCATCTCATAGAGAGAGAAGGCCTGTGTCCCAGCAGTGGGAACATTAATAGGCTGATGATGATGGAGGTCAATTTTCTGGTGTCATGTTGTTCAGTTAACACGACTCCAAAATGGCTAACAATCAGTGATTTCTTTGATTTTGCCTTATATTGTGTTAAGTACTTTTCCAATGAAATCGTCTGCGTTGATTTTAGATTAAGATAATTTTGAATCCCATAATACACATATTAGTTTTTCTCCTGATAATTATTCACACGTGTATAGTCTTTAAAATCGCATGCGTACTAAACACAAATTCAACTTTAAAATATTACGTTTTCCCGCTTTTATACATAATTAATATATGCCCATGATATTTTAACAGCCTGTGCTCAAAGCTTGGCGTAGGTTTTAACCAAAAAACGAAAATAGTTCGTACCTTGTTACGTGCAAATTGTTAATTAAAAGTAAACAGAGCCAACGGTTTCGTTACCACATCAGTACTTTTTCACTTTTGTTTACATATGCTCCAACACTTTGTTAATTGTTCAAACTAGATTCTTTATTTAGGTGGTATAATAAATTGATATAAAATAGATAACACTGCAGTACGCCTGAGGATGGCCGGCGCCGAGGCCGGCCTAGTAAGAGGTGGCGGGTGGCCTGATAAAAACGCGCATCACGAAGACATTCAGGGCTAATAAAAAAAACAAACGTACAAACTGCGTACAAAAGTGCAAACTGCGGTACTTTAAGTTTGTATGCCTAGTGACTAGGACTCTATGAATGTAACTAATTTTCATTGTTGTCTTAATGTCGAGAGTTCGTAAGTGATTTTAACTGGCCCAATTGAAATAAATGCTTTGATTTTGAGTGCAAGTGTAGTTGCGGCTTTTACAAAACTCCGTAGCAAAAATACACGCTCAATGCGAAGGAAAATGGTCACAACATTTTCTTAGAAACAAGTCTTAGAGTGACACAGATAAATAGACACCTAAGAACTGAAGTGCAAAACACTCTTGTGAGAGAAAGTATCAGTTCTTGGACTCCAAAACTTGAAATATTGGCAACTTTTTAGACAATATCTAATTTGCGTAACCCAAAATAATCCTACGCATTTTCGTTAGATTCGATTGGCTTGCTCATTTTTCATCGAGTTGAGTGCAAACTGCAATATTGTATTTCTTTATGATTACCCTCGTCTATACCTATCCCTAGTGATCTAATAGTGCAATATTACACACACAACATGCGTATTTTTATCCAGTAGCTGTTAGATAAATTTTTCTCTGACAGCAATTCACCATCAAAATACTGTCACGCAACATTAAAGCCATACCTTCTGAATTCGAACATCCAATATAGTACTGAGCGAAATACGATAAAAGGGGAATGCCTGAATGCCTACCTTACTATGTAAAGAGCCACCGTATAGTGATCTATCATTTTTATGAGCTCCCCATAAAAGCCCTAAGCTGGAAAGCCGAGTGTATGTAACAGGCTATATAAAACCATTGTAGCGGGAAATTCACTAAAGTTTACCTTGTAATATCCACAATATTTGTGACGTATGGCCGTTGTTTTGTCAAATAGTTTTTTGATAAATTGTCATTTGAATGTATTGTCATATTTTTTTGCGGGAAAGCTATTGATGTTTTTCGGTTTAGTTCGGATTTTTAGCTGGGTGTATATTTTAAAATTAAACTGAAATGATACCGCAACATTGGAATAAAACTCAACAGTTGTAAATAGAAAATAACAAATAAAGGAGAATACCAACATTTTATACATGTATGACGAACTCCAAAGATTGAATTAATGGCGGCCTTTTTATTTCATTCAAATTCAACCAAAATTCCTTTACGAAAACCTGTAGAACGTTTTGTAAGTTGAAAGTTTAAAAAGGCAGTTTCAAAAATACACAGTCTTCAGATCCTTCTAGAGTTTAAGTTTGGAACAAATAAGTAAACTCCCCCCTGCTTTCAGCTATTCAAAACCATTTAGGGGTCAACCAAATTAGTAAGCAAGAGGAAACTACCCTTTTTCACTTCTAAAGCCCTAATTCCCTTCTAACTACTCCACATCACATACCACTGTGAACAAAATATGATAAACGTGGCTTCTAAACTTCTAAGTTCTACTCACCCCCAACAACCCCGCAACTAACAGTACAGAATCTATTCAGTGAGCACATTTAACGCACTTGACCGACTTTTTTCCTAAACCACTTTGCTTCGTCCCTTAGATCTTCAACCCCTTGAAAGGGGCGAAAACTGTAACATGAGATCGTAACGACACATAAAATGGTGGGTATTTTTGCATAAAGATTTATTATGTAACCATTGGCTATGTAAGGAGTTTCAAGTAATTGCCTGAATTTATTGGTGGGACTGTTCTTAAAAAAAACTTCCATAATAATACATAGCTGTTTGCAATTTTTTTTTTTATTTATTTAAACATACAGGGTGTAAACCACCTCATCACGAAACCGTTAACCAAGCATTCAGTACATCAATCTAAGTAACTTTACGCAAAAAATATTGCTGGGATACGACTTTTTTTTAGGGTGAAAAATGTTTTGTGGTAGAACTCAATATATCGCACTTTAAACATGGTGCTGATCGATGGATTGAATAGTACGGGAGTCGTAGAGGTGTTTAAAGTAAAAAAAAATGCAACAAAAACCTGTATTAAAAAATAAAAACATCTATGATGGAAACAACCAACTCGAACCGAGCAACAGTGTATCGCATCTAGTGAGTTATCATAGCACGAAACCCGTCTTCTGCCCACATAATGCTCGAGCCTAACGAAATATATCATGACAACCCGACATAATAATTGAATAGGTTTTGCAGTATTTTTTTTTCAGTATATTTTTATCCTAAAATCTATCAAATGCACACAGGTACATTTTATAATATAATTATTATCGTTCATCCATAATAAAGCTGTAATGTAATATTCAAAATTGTGCACAAGCAAAACTCTGGGACGCTACAAACTGCAGGATAATCCATTTTTCTCAGCTTACTAATTGGACGGGCACAGCAGCCACAAACTTTCTGTGCAACGCTATTTATTCTCCTCTCCCATTGATCATTATTAAAAAAGCTATCCACAATGTCCCGAACAAAAAACCCTTAATCTCTTATAGCATACATATATACGTAATTTCACGCCTTATTAGGCAGAAACTACTGAATAATACCTGCTGCAATGCTTTTCTTTTTTTTTTCGGATGGGAAATCATCAAATAACTTTTCCTACTCTGGGCGGAGCGGGAGGGAGTGTCAGACTTTTACTGACTAAAACCCAACCATGTTCCTTCCTCGCCCTTTATGTACCTACCTGCTGCAATCCTTACATATTTATTTTGTTTCGTCCACGTCCATATACGCCAGTTGTAAGCAATATCGACACTGGAAATTTCAAATGTCGTAAGGGACAAAGGTCCACTTTTCAGGAGAGCCAATAAACAAAATCCAAAATAAAAAAAATCGTAACTTGTTTAATATGTATCCGAATTATATGATTCTTACATACATAACTTTCAAAAAACCTTATCTACATCACACAAACAGGTATATGGTTGTAAACTCAATAGTTTAGGAAATAGTGTCCCTTACGCAATAAATTTACTGTAAATATGTCCGTTACGCCTCCAAGAAATCTTACTAATTTTATGAAAATGCCTTACGACATAAACTAAAATACAATCTGTCACTGTAATAACTGTCAAACAGCATTCTACATTGCGATTTTTTCTGTTGTATAGTCATTCTAGTTTCCAAGTTTTTTGAAGTAAGTAGCGAAAAAATATATGAAAACATAAACTTGGGCACTTACAATTGTATTATTTTTATAACCGAAGATCAATTTGTCGCGGAATTTGTTTTATTTTAGGTAGTCCGTTACAGGTTATCTTATATATACTTATAATAAATCTGTAGAGAGGTCAATTCTGTACATGAAATATATTTACAAAATAACTATCGGGGGGTGATTAGTGATCGATACTGATGCCAAAAATGCAATCAGTAAAATTTTTGTCTGTCTGTCTGTCTTTCTGTCTGTCTGTCTGTCTGT
This sequence comes from Xestia ashworthii, assembly GCA_950022955.1. Taxonomy (NCBI): domain Eukaryota; kingdom Metazoa; phylum Arthropoda; class Insecta; order Lepidoptera; family Noctuidae; genus Xestia; species Xestia ashworthii. The sequence continues at coordinate 3,266,164 of OX465555.1, read as the reverse complement.
ATGTTATTTATAGAAAAAAAAACTACTCGACGGATTTTAACGAAACTTGGTACAATTATTCTACATACTCCTGAGCAGGTAATAGTATACTTTTCATCACGCTACCATTAATAGGAGCAGAGCAGTGAAAGGAAATGTTGGGAAAACGGGAGAAGTTACTTGGTTTTTTTAGCTTCCGTCGCGTGTGCAGCCTTAATGGTTAAAGCTACATAGAAATCATGTATAACGGAAATATTCCACATAAAATTATATAAAAATATCCCAAGACAGCATATGTCTATCTTTTATAGTTGACTCACAATAACACGTGTAACTCCCGATAGCTTAGCAGTTCGGAGAATAAATGTGAATGTAAGATTTGGATGAAATTTTGCACACAGATAGTTTATAAGCTGGATTAAAACCTAGGATACTTTTTATCCCGGCAGTAAGATTCCATGGGACAATAATCAAACTTCACGCGGGCGAAGCCGCTGGCAGAAGCTAGTGGGAAATAAAACAAAAAAGTTGGTTTATATTGTTTTTTTACATTCGTTTTTATTTTTAAATGTGAACAAAGAACTGAATCAAAGAATTACCAATCAATATAAATTATTAGGTATGGATGATCAAATAGCCGTTCAAGATACCTTTCTGTCAAAGATTCCTATATTACATAATAGGTGTTATCTATTAATTTAAATAAAAAGATTTATTCGTTACTCATGGCTTCTAATCAATACTTTAAGTAACTATAATATTACAGTACCAACTAAATAACAATTACCTATCTAAAAGGAACTTTCAAAATGAGTATCATCTGTTTAGAAACTAAAAAAAAATATTAATCTCTAATATTGGGTTTTTAAAACAAAGTCAGTCAAATTGTCTGTGCACCTAAATAATTATACTTTGTACTACAGTACCAGTATGAGAATTTGACAAAGTATCATCTACAGATACATTTTTATCAAGGAACAATCACATTTATCAATAACTAACACCTAGGACTTAGCAGAAAACACTAAAATAGTATGAAAAGTAAAACTTTGCTCTGTATAAATTATTAATTGACCTCAATATTCCCTGTAATCACAACCAGCAGGCAATAAATATTGTTTAATAATTATTAACAGATAGAATTTTCCATGAAGTTAAATTTTTAGGAATAGTATTATTTAATATTTAAGCACTAATTTTTAATTACCGAAACAAAAATAAACTTTTCCCGAAAATAAACGAAATATGTCCTAATAGATATTATTATGACGCTTTTACTCCTTATTACTCCTCTGGCTCTTCAATCTTCTCGTCTTCTTCGTCAGTCTCCGCTAATGTATCAGGGACGCCATTCAAATACGGAAAGTTTGAATATTCAGTATGAAAACGCTTTGGAATTGTACCGTTCTTGCATAAGCGTTGCAAATCATTATATTTTGCCACGGACAGGGGTAGTCTTGTTTCGTATAATGGTTTTAATTGAATCACTTCTTCTTCAGCCTGGTTTTCACTCGAACCCTCCTCTTGCTCTTGGTGTTTTTTCCGCTTGCCTTTCCCTTTGCCCTTTCCTTTGCCCCTCTTCGGTCTTGTATCAATCACAGGTTTTTCATAAAGTTGAAATTTGTGAACTTCTGCTCCTGGCTTCATTGAATATTTAACCGTTATTTCATTAGGACGCGCTTTGTTAGGGTTGTAACGCACAAAATACTAAAATAGTTGTCCCTTACGCCAATGTGCGTTCAAAGTTTCGTGTTTATTTTATCAGATAGAATGTCGTAAAGAAACTAATTTTTAATGTAGTAACTTACAACATTGGGATTTATGAATAAGATAGATATACGACGTTGGAAATAAACACGTAAGACCTTCAAATTTAAAATTTGACCCATACAACATAATTTTTTAAGCATAAGGAAGTTACAACAAAATTGAATCCCTTCATAACTTCTTTATTTGAAGGGATATCAAAAAGTTAGTTATACAGATCGACAGAGAAAAAAAACCGAGTTCTATGCAATACAAAGTGTACTTACGACAAAATGTCCCTTACGACATTTGAAATTTCCAGTGTCGATATACACTTGATCTTTTTGGAGAACATCACCAATAAGGTCAGCCTATGTCTTTGGTGTCGTGGCACCTTGCCTCTCATGCATGAAATTGTGAGTTCAAATCCGGGCAAGTACCAATGTGACTTTTTCAATTCATATGTACTTTTAAGTTTATCTTGGACGTCACAGATATCGGTGAAGGAAAACATCTGGACTTATGATTAATAAGAGTCTGAAATCGCTAACCCGTCTTGAGCAAGCGTGGTGATCAATGCTTGTGCCTTCTCTGTTGCGAAGAAGAAGCCTTTGCCCAGCAGTGGGACAGTAACAGGCTGGTATTATTATGTCCTTCTAGGCCATCCCATCTCTTCCCAGCATTTCCACTTAACATCTTCTGTAGAAGAAAAAAATACGTCGTTAATAAAAGTCAATAAAGTGTTAATTCTCTCAAACTCAATAATTAATATACTTTCATAATAAAATCCCAAAGTATATTAAGTAGAACATAAAACTAGAAATTTCTCTGTATTGAAGTTTTGGTGATTTATCGGTACTTAGAAGGAAGAATATGGGTACAGCCATTCGGACTTTAGTTCGAAATAATGTGGATAATGTACTAACAGATTTATCTGGTGCTAACATCTGTAGGCTAAAATGGCGCATTTTGAAAAAGCTTATGTTAGCGTATAGGTGTTCATGCAATTTGTGTCAGCTGTGTTAGTTCTTACTGGTTTAAAATTATATTTTTCTTTCTTCTTTTTTTACTTCGATAAAATTTTGCAAAGTATTTTTCATTGTTGTAACCGACAGCTTGTGATCGGTAATGTCAATCATAATTTACTATTGCCTTAAAATGATTATATTTGAATAACTCTGTGACTAAACACAATCATTTTAAATTGTGTCAGCCCCTCCGAGGATACCTACTAAGATATTTTATAAGAGTATTTTTAAACTTTAGTAAATAAAAGAATGCATTAACAAATCTATCTTCATATGCCGTTCGTTTTGCTGGCACGATAGCTTAGGTACTAATATTTTTAGCCCAATATATCGCCACCTTCACGGCGTCATCTTTGGCAGCATATAGATAACCTTGATTGCATGTTTTGGGGTCAAAACAGAAACGAAAAGTAATGTGAAATAGTGTATGCCCTTTTTTTGGGTAGTTTTTTGAGTTACTATAACCTACCTATAAGACCAATTGTACCTATCACTAAAAAGCACACTTAAATACTTTGACTTTGACTTTAAACCCGGAATTAAGGCAAATAACGGCATTTTAGCGCCGCAACTTGAAAGAAATAATATAATTTCGGAACTCCTCAAACAAAGTAAAACAATAATGACTATAATAATATGTATATGTCACCGTAAAATTGTCAAATACGTTATATTACAATATCACTAGCGATATTGTAAAGTCTCGAATTATTGTCAAATGAATATACTGCTTACAATAAAACGCATTATTTTTCGTGAAATGCATGCGATGGTAGTCAACTCACGCGGTGTGGAGAGAAGGAGGGGTCCTCTTTGCCCAGTGGTAGCACTCTCATGAAAAGATATTGTACCATTCCTGAGAAATATCGATTAATATAACCTAACCTTAAAACACTTTATATTCCCCTAAAAAGCGTAGTCGACGGAGCCCCGCTTCGCGGGGCCCCTATTTCCGAGTGCAGGGTTTAAAGGAACCTAACTAACCTAACGGGGGGGTGCCCCAAGTCCCGTTTATGGGAGCAAGAGATACTTCCGTATGTTCAGTAGACAATAATTCGAGACTTTACAATATCGCTAGAGAGATACACGTTATATTGTAATATAACGTATTTGACAATTTTACGGTGACATGTATACTAACTGTCTGTCTGTTACGAGTACCTTTTAATGGCTTACCTTAGCTTAATTAAATTTTGTACACAATAGTTTTGATCTAGATTAGGACATAATTATCAACGACTAGCGGACGCGGTTTCACCCACGTATTTAGCGTTCCCGTGGGAGTATGGGGATAAAATATAGCCTATGTTACTTGCTGATAATGTAGCTATCCATTGCTGAAAGATTTTTTCAAATCGGTCCAGTAGTTGTTAAGTTTATTCGTTACATGCAAAAATACAAACATACTAATATTTCCTCTTTATAATATTAGTAGGCTTTCATCCCTGTAGTTTGTGCATTGAAATCTTTTCCTATACGCACGCGGGTGAATCCGTCGGCAAAAGCTTGCAATAAAGTGATTCTTCCATCAGTAATATTGCCTTACATAATTGGATTGTAACTGTTTGAAAGTTCTCCAAGAATATTCTTTATTATAAGAATTTCACAATATCCTAATAGTGCGGTTCGATAGAGCTCGACTTGTTTAAAACTTTTAATATTTTCAAACAAAAAGTCTTGTAAAAATATTCATTGAGTATCGTTCTTTGTTGGCTTGTTTGAGGGTAGTTTTTAACAAGTAGGGATGATACTGTAGTTTCAAGCTCAATTGTTTTTTATAATGTTCAATGTTTTTAAGTGAATAGTGTTAAATATTGTTGTTTAGTATTTTATGGCCCTCTTTAATCATTGTTCAAAACAAGGAGTGTACATTAAATTAATAATTGCGAGAGTTCAACTTAAAGCACCATTTTTTTCGGTTTATTTAAAAAACTGTTTTGATTTTTCTTTTTGAAATGTTTGTGAAGGAGGTGGTGGAACGAACTGGACAAGTTTCGACAGAAGTGGAAGGAAGACGCGCGAGAGATGCAAAGAGTGGAGGGAGGCCTTTGCTCAAGGCCTCAATTCTGCTATAGTGTCAGAATAGTCGATCATTGATTTCATAATGGTCAAGTTTTGACAAGTTTGGTAATCTACCGATATAATGGCGCCATTATGAATTTTCAATGGTCAACCACTGACACTCCATTGAAAGAAATGTCATAGAATGGTAATCTCGTATATATTGACCAGTGTGTAAAAATATGTACCTAATAAATGAAATCTGGCATGAATAGATGTTCGCATTAAGTAATCATCATCATCATCATCATTTCAGCCGAAAGACGTCCACTGCTGGACATAGGCCTCCCCCAAGTGTCGCCACAATGACCGGTCCTGGTCCGATTTAGTAGTAGATTTCGAAAACCATTTGTACTAAGGGTTTTATAATAATAGCAATACGACAATGCCATTAAAACACAATTTTTTAGAGACCATTGACCGATCAATGATCGACCATTGTGAATTTAGTAGATTACGAATTTTAAACAAAATGACAATGGGATGGGAATGGAATCGTGTTGTAGGTGACGAATTTATTAAAATAGCAGAATTAGGCCCCAGGAGTGGGACATAGCAGGCAAGTAAAAAAATGTGTGTTTAATTTGCTACACCTATGTAAAACCGTTTACCATCTAATAGAATAGAATGATGAACCATCTACAGTAACCACCAAAATCAGTTTTTCTTGAAAAAAAAAAACAGATAAGTAACTTCATTTTCTCTTTAAAAGCTCAAAAGCAAAGCGAAAGAAACCAAGACATTTAAAAGTTCAGATTTGCAAAAAAGACGCGCACACAAAATTAACATACGCTTATAAACGTAACACTGACGTCCCTTCATATCTGTTAAAGGGAAACACCGTCGACCAACCAAACACAACCCAAATACGACTGTTTTATCTTTTTGTTTACGAGTTCAGAACGTTATATGTGGCAGTTTGGCAAAATTTAACTGTCGTTTATGCTTACTTTACATTTTGTCGGCAAAGTTGGCAAGATGTGTAACATGGTGGGTCTTGAAACTTAAAATCACGTTGGAATATTATGTGTTGTTTTCTATCTGGTATGTTTTATGTGAAAATTAGGGGCTCAACACACCATGTGGAAGTCGGCACGATTTGGCGGCAAAACGTAACGTCCTTAGACAGTAAGGTTTCACTAATTAAGCACTATTATTTATAAAACAAGAGGATTGTTGAAATGCTCAGTTTAGTGTATGGCAATAAAAAAATAAGATAAATATAATAAAGTCATTCAAAACGTACATAATTTAGAAAGGAAATAAGTATTTGTGTACTATAAATAAATTAGTAACAGCAGCGGAAGGTACATTTTTGAGCAAGTATATGTGCACTGTGATTAAGCTCGTGATGTTGGCTGATGTGCGTAGCTTTTAATTCATACTGACGTGGGTGGAGGGTGCTGGACTACTGGATGCACCAAATTACTGAAAGATTAGTGAGACTCTACTGCATGTTAAAAATTGTTCACAACCTAATTTACGAAGCCATTAGGTTGTAAATGTCTCCTACTACAGGCATTATTTGCTTAAAAGGAGACTCCAATCATCAACTAATGTAAGAAATATTGTTTTACGGAAATAAATATTTTTGTATTTTTTGTATTTTGTATATAAAGCCACCCACCGAATTTCAAATTTCAATGAAATTTTATGAATGTGTACGCTTGTGCGACCCATAGGTGATATTCGAATTAAGGGTGATTACTAATTGTTATTCTAAAATGCATTCGGAAAAAAGCAAGTCAGCCAGCCAGAATTCTGCTAAGCCTGGTAGCTAATTTAGTTTAATGGTAGATAATTTAGGTAGTGATCGGTACGTCCCGATTGAAATCCGAATATGTGTACTAATTGCTTCAGGTCGGATTGATTGATATGATTTCACAAATACAGCTACAACACATTGTGTAGGCCCCCTTACCGCACTGGGTACGCATATCGCTTTTCTCCGTTGACGTTTTATCGTGGGGTGCAAAGCTCCCATGCTTTATAACCTTATGGCTTCTGCACACAATGGGCCATGTTGGCACGTTTTAAAGCCTTTTGATAGAATACTGCTTTGATGGGTTAAGTTTTTTAGGATGCAGATATGGGTCATGAAACCATTCGAATCGTGAAAGTTTTAGATGCAATAGAGGTAGTAATTTCTTAGTTAGAAAACTTAATTCATAGCGAAGGATCATTTCAACTATACCCTCAGCTCTGCTTAATCCTTTGGGGGTTACAGATGTGATCTTATGTAAAACTATAAATAGTGCTTTATGACTCCAAAAAAACGAGCAAACCCTGGCACAAAATTTAGTACCAACATAAATAACATAATATCACTTTATAATACCACTTCTCATGAACGTATTACAGAAAATTACAGCGTGACTTAAACTGTGATATTTTATTCATAGTTCTCAAATGACAGCACATATCGAAAAATTTGCAAGTATATTGTACTGGCGATGTTCAGAATAAATAAAGTCTTGGGATGCTTCCAATATAAACTTGAATGTCTAAGAAGCAGTTTCTTTAAGATGCCTTTCAAATAATGCAAGTTTTATTTTGAGTTTAGTGACCTTTGTTTCGTGAGTAGACTACGTGCGATGCTTTCTTTGCTGTCACTTTGCTGGAGGCAATTTAAACCTAAATAAATAAATAGATAGGTAATAAATTAGGCAGTAGATCGTGATGGTACATTAATGTATGCATTTTCATCCCTTCTATTCGAAAAGTGTCGTTTTGTTCCTCTATAAGCAGGAGTAAAGTATGCTCTATTCTCCACTAGACTTTTTAGCGGGCAGCTATGACATTTTCACTCCTTTTGCTCAAAAAGACCGTCATAATAGCGTACCAGAGCGGGCGTAAAATTGCATTTATTGCCCTAGGGGAAAAAAGTATTTTTGTTTTATTTTCGTCGTCGGTGTTCGAAAACGCAAAGGTCTCGAATCGACTTATTACTGTTCCATTAAAAAAAAACACTTAATTTTAAAAATGGAACCAAACGCGCCGAATGCCGAACGCCGAACTCATTGGCAGAATGTATGCGTTGCATTCCAGCTACAGAAGAAAAAAAAAATGCATTGGCGCGAAATTTTATTATTTTTTCTGTATTACGAGTATTTATTTAAATTATAAGTAGGATTCCTTTTTATCTCCTACATTTACCCCACAGACGACACATTATAACTCGGTAAAACTACTTCGTATATAATGAGTCATTTTAGCCCCTTGTATTACAATGTACTATGAAAACTGGAACATGAATCGTTCATTGAAATCGAACGCAACTGTTTAAATTACTGGTTGTAAGATATGAAGAAAGAGGCGTGGTTACTAAAAAAAACGCGCGATTAACTTCCCTATTCTTGAAATCGGTACGAAGTTTATTGTATTTGCTAAAAAAAATGAGTTCTACGTCGAGTTCGCCGTCGCCGTTAGAATATTATTTGCGCCCTTGTCATACAATCTCATCATCAGCCTTTTTAATGTTCCCACTGCTGGGACAGGCCTCTTCTCTATGAGAGGGACATTTGTCATACAATCTACTATCATTTTATTACTATGGTTTAAAGATCTTACCAGATACCATTTAAATTCAATAACAACTAAAAATTACCCCGATAGATCAGAAAAAACGCTAACAAATGTTAGAAAACACGGATGACCGAGATTCTTCCGTAACAAACACAATAACGCATGAACATAAAAGTTGAGATATCAAACTTTTATTCCATTCAAAGGAAAGAAATCTTTACGGGTGAGAATATCGCATGTTTATTGTTAAAAATTTATTTTCTTCCTAAGTGCTCGTGGTCACGACTTCGCTACAATTCCCAGAGAGCAGGCAATAAAATGTATAAATGCTTCAAGCTGTTTTATAACAATTTATAGAAAGCATTAACATTTTGTGTTCATCATTAAATTCAATTAAGTAACAATTAAATAGTTGTACGTTTATTACACAAAGCATCCACACTAAATACACCACTATTTTTTAATTAGTACAAATACTTAAAAGACTTGTAAAAGATGGTCTTGTTATTATATATGTGAAGTCTCAATAAATAATATTAAAAACAGCAAAGTTATTAGCGACTGTTTATATCCCAAAATGTCACTCAATGTAAAGTATGTAAATATTGTACAGGCCATTCTCAAATTCTAATTAGTATTCATTAATTGTTTTTGCAGACCGTCATTCAGTCATTCATCCGATCATTGCAGCGTTATTCAATTTTTCTCGCTTCCTAGATTGTAAAATGCTGCTGAATTTTGTGATTTTCTTGAGAAATAAATTACAATTTTTTGGGACATATTTCAACTAGTTAACAGACCCAGAATAATGTTTTGTTTGTTTTTTTTTTTTTAGTTTTAATTTTTTTTTCTGAATGTTATAAAATTGTGAACCCAACATTTTGTAATTTAACAAAAAAAAGTTGTGTGCGAAAGGGTAAAACCATAAAATGCGAGTTATTGGTGTCGATTCTGCTGTGCACAAACTAAACTAAATTTAGGCTATTGCTATCTTTTTCTCTCTAATAAAACGAGAAAGAGACGGACGTAATTTAGAGCTGTCAAATTGAATTGGAACTAATATTACCATACAAATGAAGGTTGCACGTAAAAACACGTTGACTAAAAACACGGTGAAGCGCAAGGCATGAACTAGTTTGACATCTCTAACTTAGTTCATAGCCATCCTTTTCTCGCACTGCCTTTTAGTAAAAGATAGCAATTGCCTAAATTAAGTTTAGTTTGGGCATAAAAAAATCGACACCATTATCGGTCAAGTTACATAGAAAAAAGCGTAACTACAATTTTATTCCGGTTTCATATTACAATTTAAGAAAATATTTTTGATCAACATAACATGTTTCCAAACCAACATTCAATTCAAAATAAAACAGAAACCACTTCCTTGAATTTTGAAAGAGTTCTTCAAAGTTCGCAGACGCATAGTTTCCTGAACGTCAATAGCATAATATCAAATGGCTCCTATTTTAAGTGCAAGAACATGTATGTTTGAATAAAAATCTCTTGCCAATGCACTTAAAGAGTCTCATGAAGGCTCAAGACATGGTTTGAACAGCATGTCGCACTTACCATATAACGCAATATTATACGAAACTCGATACTGTAGGCTACGTTTTTTATCGACTTTTTTTCAAGATATTAATGCTTGAACATTATAATGCGTTAATGGAGTCTTGATTTCTGTTCGACACGTGATATGTGCATGTTAAAGATTTTATACCTATCATTTGAAAAGAAATGTGGCGAAGGAAAAAAAATATTTACTAGCTGACCCACGCAACTTCGTCTGCGTCACATAAGAGAGAAAAAGCTCGCAATGGGAATAAATTTTCCTGTTTTTTGCAACATATTTCATTTATGCTTCGCTCCTATTAGTCGTAGCGTGATGTTATATAGCCTTAAACCTTTCTCGATAAATGGACTATCCAACACAACAATATTTTTCAATTCGAATCAGTAGTTCTTGAGATTAGCGAGTTCAAACAAACAAACAAACTCTTCAGCTTTATAATATTAAGTAGGTAATAGATTAATACATTTAAGTGCACCTAGCATTTGTTTCTGGTTTCATCTGTGAAGTCGGAAAATATGCTACAGGAACATAGTATCGGGATAAAAAATATCCTTTGTCCCTACCGAGTTGGTTGTCCCTACTCTATGTATTTGCCAGAAAATGTTCATTTATTATCCTTCCAGCCTTAACTTTCTCGTACATGTACGGTTGGTTGTGACGTCAGCGAGAACAAAATACGGCCGTCTGTCGCAGTATGGTGCTGTATAGAACACAATGTATGTACGTACGCGACCGACCGTGCGTAACCGACCGTCAGCGCCACAAGAATGACTCCTGTAATGTGTGACAGGAGTCAGTGTTATGCACAGTAAAGGGGCCGGGCCCCAGGGCCGAAGTCTGCCGGGTCTGCGGGACTGTTCGAAAGAGATACCGTGGCCCCGGAACATAAAGGGCGAGGAAGGAACATGTATGGGTTTTAGTCAGTAAAAGTCTGACACACCCATTCGAAAACCATAGCACATAAGCTCGTTCAGCCTTTTACACCATAACATCAAATTCCATACCATTGGTGGTAGAGAATTACATTTTCAAAGTAATATCCCACACAATATTAATGTACACAAACGACGCCACATTTCACAATCTTCTATAATAACAGGAGTTCACAGCTTCAGGTCGACGCCTCGGTCCATATTTTCGTCTTAATTTGTGGAGTGCTCTTCGAAAATTAGATCTATTATAATCGTTGAAGGAGACAATGACTCCAGCCTCGGGCTATCCGCGGAAAGTTTTCATTTAAATTTTAAGCTACGTTCACATTGGACGTAATAATGACAATGTCAAAGTTTTCCTGGCGTTTTGACAAGCGTTTTTCGCTGCGATATTTAGAATGTATATAGGATGCAAAAATGGGTTTTTGTATTAATTATGAGAAAATTGCCTTGTTTTCCCTGAAAAGAAATATAACACTCTATTTACCACTCAATGGTGCTATACCTACAGGGTGTAAACCACCTCAACACAAAGCCGTAAACAAACCATTCTTTATATCAAACTAAGTAACTTTACGCAAAAATTATTGATGAAAAACAATTTTTTGTTTGGGGTTTAAAAATCATGCTTCGTGGTAAAACTCAATGTAACGCACTAAAAACATTGTGCTAATGGATAGATTGAATAGTACGGGGGTCGTAGAGGTGTTAAGCGTAATAATCTTACATAAAAATATTATATTTAAAAGAAATGTTGTCCAAAAGTCGGAACTCTGACCCCCAATATCTCCGTAATTAGAAGGTTGCTAGGTAAGGTGCACAACAATAACAAAAAAAAGATCGAAATGTCGGGAAAACAAGTGCGACTCGCGTTTTACAACATTGACAGCGGAAAAAACAATTGAGTCACCGCGACCAAACCTTGAAGCAACGATTCTCACACAAAAACAAAAAACGCGGGTGCGTATATCCTGACGAAAGCTGAGTCGCTGGAGGCCGTGAAAACTCATGATAAGATGAAATGTTATCATACAACGCAAACATAGTCGCCATTAAAAACGCACAAAACGGCCCGACCATTTCATACAATATTTTACTATCATACCATTACTTTTATTTTTTTATGAAACCTTCGCTATTTTACTACGTGGACAGAATTTAATAAAGGGAGAAACGTCACAAAAGTTCCGTGAACTACGTGACGTCGTGTTGGCTTTTATATTGAAGCCATGAAATGTTTAGATTTATTTATAGTATTACGAGAAGTTGTTTTTTTTTTTGTTGTATGTGCGGGTGCACTTACAACAATAACACTCTTCTTCTTCATTTATTTGTACAACACATCAAGACATCAACCATACAAATCTTGATGTATTTGGCTAGGTATGAGAAACAGCGTAGACAATTCATTTTTGACAACCCGAATGGCGTAGTGGTAGTGACGCTGCCTTACGTTCTTAGGGTCCTGGGTTCGAATCCCGGTAGGAGCAAATGTTTGTGTGATGAGCATGGACATTGGTCTCCGAGTAATGGATGTTTATATGTATAATAAGTATGTATTTACAAACAAAAAGTATATATGTAGTATATCAACTATCTAGTGTCCACGACACAAGCTTTGCTTAGTGTGGCACTAGGTGGCGCTGTGTGTTAATGTCCAGCGATATTTATTTATTTATTTTCCTCTAAGTATTTAAAAGTTCTCAGACCAAATAGGTGTTGTAGTCAGGTGGGCTACTATCAGACTTTTCATTTTGATTTCGTCTTGCTTCTTGTACATAGTTCGTACATAAGAGGCGTTTGTAGTTGCCGTCACAATCACACACCTTACACGAGAAATGAAATATATTACTTCTACACGGGATTTCAATTTCAACTACAATATTTGGAGCTAAAAAGGCGAATAAAAATAGTCACACCTAAGAACCTATTTATAACAGTACTATCGTATAAAATTGCCTTTCATCTTCAATCGACTAATACATTATTGCTGCCAAACTTTATCTCAAAATAGGTGAGTTTTCTAAGAATGTATATGAATTCAATCGCGTCTACTGTATTAGAACGATCCGTCATACTTATCTTGGAATATATCACCTGTCGTCTGGGAATCTAGGGCTAGTACATTTTGCACGTGCGATTTTGTGTTAAATGGATTTCTTTCATTCAATTGCTGTTCATGCGTACGCGTAAAATTGTCTAGAAAACGTGTTTCTTTTTTAACAATGTAACATAGTAAGAATAACCGTGCGCGTGAGTTCTAGGTGGATTTTGTCGTAACAAAAGGTCGTAGCGCTTTTGCTACGCGGTCGTAGCACATTTGCTACGCCTGTGTAGCTTTAAAGACTAGGTTAAGCGTCCTCGCTCACTAAGAAATTCAAAACGTAATGCATAAACAAAATATTTTCCAAGAACGATTTTCTGGTTGCCCTTACAACATAACCAAATTATGATGCTGCTATTATTTGCCCAACAGTGGCACTGCCACAGTTAATTTTCAAGCAAGAATGTTTGCAATATAGTATAGTAACCTCCTTACAATTAAATAGAAGTCTGGAAGATCTTAAAGTTTCTTTCTCAATCGGTTCAGTGACTTTGCGTATTACTTTTAGGCTGTCTTCATCTTCGTATACTGTTACTTGAAAATTTACGCAAGTGTGATCTTTTCCGAATGAATAATCGATGAAGTTATAACTTCAGTAGTTTAATCAATATCTGATTTCTGGTCGATACCTTTTTTGAAAGTTCAATTCAGAAGGCGACCCTGGAAGCAAATCCGCCTTAGAAGCAGCAGCAGAGTTGCATAAAGACCAGTTACTGTTGTGTCGCTATGGTTTGTAATAGTGGGCAGCCATGCTGCGTGTTTTCAGTTGCTTCAAATCCTATCTTTAATCTATTAATTTTTTATGTTTCTAATGTATTAGACGACCCGAATGGCGTAGTGGTAGTGAGGCTGCCTTACGTTCTTAAGGTCCTGGGTTTGAATCCCGGTAAGAGCAAATATTTGTGTGATGAGCATGGACATTTGTTTCTGAGTCATGGATGTTTATATATGTATAATAAGTATGTATTTACAAACAAAAAGTATATATGTAGTATATCAACTACCTGGTGTCCACGACACAAGCCTTGCTTAGTGTGGCACTAGGTGGCGCTGTGTGTTAATGTCCAGCGATATTTATTTATTTATTTTCCTCTAAGTATTTAAAAGTTCTCAGACCAAATAGGTGTTGTAGTCAGGTGGGCTACTATCAGACTTTTCATTTTGATTTCGTCTTGCTTCTTGTACATAGTTCGTACATAAGAGGCGTTTGTAGTTGCCGTCACAATCACACACCTTACACGAGAAATGAAATATATTACTTCTACACGGGATTTCAATTTCAACTACAATATTTGGAGCTAAAAAGGCGAATAAAAATAGTCACACCTAAGAACCTATTTATAACAGTACTATCGTATAAAATTGCCTTTCATCTTCAATCGACTAATACATTATTGCTGCCAAACTTTATCTCAAAATAGGTGAGTTTTCTAAGAATGTATATGAATTCAATCGCGTCTACTGTATTAGAACGATCCGTCATACTTATCTTGGAATATATCACCTGTCGTCTGGGAATCTAGGGCTAGTACATTTTGCACGTGCGATTTTGTGTTAAATGGATTTCTTTCATTCAATTGCTGTTCATGCGTACGCGTAAAATTGTCTAGAAAACGTGTTTCTTTTTTAACAATGTAACATAGTAAGAATAACCGTGCGCGTGAGTTCTAGGTGGATTTTGTCGTAACAAAAGGTCGTAGCGCTTTTGCTACGCGGTCGTAGCACATTTGCTACGCCTGTGTAGCTTTAAAGACTAGGTTAAGCGTCCTCGCTCACTAAGAAATTCAAAACGTAATGCATAAACAAAATATTTTCCAAGAACGATTTTCTGGTTGCCCTTACAACATAACCAAATTATGATGCTGCTATTATTTGCCCAACAGTGGCACTGCCACAGTTAATTTTCAAGCAAGAATGTTTGCAATATAGTATAGTAACCTCCTTACAATTAAATAGAAGTCTGGAAGATCTTAAAGTTTCTTTCTCAATCGGTTCAGTGACTTTGCGTATTACTTTTAGGCTGTCTTCATCTTCGTATACTGTTACTTGAAAATTTACGCAAGTGTGATCTTTTCCGAATGAATAATCGATGAAGTTATAACTTCAGTAGTTTAATCAATATCTGATTTCTGGTCGATACCTTTTTTGAAAGTTCAATTCAGAAGGCGACCCTGGAAGCAAATCCGCCTTAGAAGCAGCAGCAGAGTTGCATAAAGACCAGTTACTGTTGTGTCGCTATGGTTTGTAATAGTGGGCAGCCATGCTGCGTGTTTTCAGTTGCTTCAAATCCTATCTTTAATCTATTAATTTTTTATGTTTCTAATGTATTAGACGACCCGAATGGCGTAGTGGTAGTGAGGCTGCCTTACGTTCTTAAGGTCCTGGGTTTGAATCCCGGTAAGAGCAAATATTTGTGTGATGGGCATGGACATTTGTTTCTGAGTCATGGATGTTTATATATGTATAATAAGTATGTATTTACAAACAAAAAGTATATATGTAGTATATCAACTACCTGGTGTCCACGACACAAGCCTTGCTTAGTGTGGCACTAGCTGGAGCTGTGTGTTAATGTCCAGCGATATTTATTTATTTATTTTATTTATAAGAACAACTGAGAATGACTAATGAATATAATGTTGAAAATAAGTTCCACTTTAATCGCTCAAAAACGTGTATTTGTTATATCTTTCTTAAAGACAATAAAACAAACAATGTATCTCTTTGCAGTTCAATTGCAGAAGCTAAGCCATAAATGTAGCTATTGGTCATAAAAATAGTAACTTCATAGCTTTCATAACCGGGTCCAATTTATTTTATTTATGACTATTTTAGTGTCACTATTGAACTTTCTAACTGACTGCAAGAATGACCAGGATTCTCAATTTTGAAGCCTGGTTTTAAGTACCAAATTATAAACGAATGGTACTTCGAACGAAGGTTAAAAAGGGTGTCAAACACCTCTTAACGAAGCCGAAAGGGACTTGTTCTTCCCGTCATTGTGATCATATTTTTGTTCTACACCATACCTTTCATAATCTTAAAGTTACAGAGATATTGGGGGTCAAAGTTGGATAAGTTTTTTTTAAACACAAGTTTGTTTCGCCAGATCTTTACATTCAATCTGTTCCGGCCTCCGCCGCCTGGCAACCCTGCCGGGTGACGTAAATAATAAACAAATAAATATCGCTGGACATTAACACACAGCGCCCTCTAGTGCCACACTAAGCAAGGCTTGTGTCGTGGACACCAGATAGTTGATATACTACATATATACTTTTTTGTTTGTAAATACATACTTGTCATACATATAAACATCCATGACTCGGAAACAAATGTCCATGCTCATCACACAAACATTTCCTCCTACCGGGATTCGAACCCAGGACCCTATGAACGTAAGGCAGCCTCACTACCACTACGCCATTCGAGTCGTCAAAAGCTGCGCGATCCAATGGCTGCGATCACTCCACCTCAGCCGAGTCAATACCTGCGCAGCGGCTGCGGCGTCGCGCGCGCACCGGGATCCGCTGGCAACGTGAGCGACTATTTTGTAACGGATCCAGCGACTTTTGTTAGAATCTAGTTCAGATCGAAGTCATTATACTTTAATTTATAGTTCAGTACAGTAAATAAAGTTTTTTTATAAAATAAAGATTTTTATTATTATTACAGTATTTTTCTGAAGAAACCTTATAACCCACGCAAGCGCGTGATCACAATCCATCCATCAGCACAATGTTTTGAGTGCATTACATTGAGTTTTACCACAAAACATGATTTTTTTACCCCAAAAAAAAGTATTTTCCCAGCAATATTTTTTGCTTTAAAGTTACTTAGTTTGATGTACAGAATGCTTGGATGACGGCTTCGTGATGAGGTGGTTTACACCCGGTATACGCTTACGGTGATCGGTCCGAGAATGAGTGGGATACACTGAGACCCTTATGTGCCTTAGAAAGAACGGTTGGGCATCAATGAAAGTTATAAGCCTGAAATTTTTGCAAACAAATATTACGGGTTGTTCAACAACAAATCATACCAGGGGTTATTTTGTTAACCAGTTGTAGCTGTCAGCTAGCAGTCTCCTCATGTAAAATACTGGTATTTAGCTGCATTTGGTCTTAATGCCAATTTAAACATAGCTGGTAAGAGGCAAATAATAAATAATTAAGTAATTTGTAAAATTAATCCTTTCTGCTGGTGAACAAAATGAAAAGCAAAAAGCGTCGTAAAATAATACACAATCCAACATAATATCAATAAGTTGACAAGAATTGAGCAGACATTTTAATTCTATCTGAGGTTTACAAGCGAATCCGTCAAATCCGCTTATACCGACGACGGCATCGCCTCAGGCCTCAGATAGGGTAAACCTATTCAGTCAAAAGGCCCGAAGAAAAACTGTACCTTGAAGGAAAAAGTAAATATTCTTGACTATATTTTTCTGTTCGTTTGCTCGCTACCTTTGTTCGCATTGGGGGAATTGTGGAGTAGTAAAGTGACGTCAATTTTCGGGGTTCCATGACCTGTTTTCTTGCAAGTTTTTTGACTGTTATTAAATTATGTTGTGAACTTTTTCAAATTACGAACGGCTTCGTCTGTTTGCTAGCACTCGATGCTTTGTGAAAAACAATGAAATGGATCGAGGATGTTGGAAGTATCGGGTCCGTGGCTTAGGCCCCCAGTGGTCGCGTCGTATTCATTTTGCCTCAGTGTACATAGAATCCTTTCTCAGCAAATATTCTTAACGGCCAATTCTCGTACATAAAAAGCAGTCAAATCTAAGTCTTAGTTGCATTCTCATCTCAGCAATAATTGATTTATAAAACTTTTCTTATTCAAAATACACTATTTACATTATTTTATCATACAACACGTACATACCACACAAACCATCGTGGGTTAAACAGTGGTATGCCAGACACGGCCACTCGGTGCCACAACATGAATTAATTACTTAATAGGTAGGTACATACCAGTACGCGATTCGGGCGCAGGCGGGGCATACGGTGCGGCGCAGGCGCACCCCCCCCCCGACACCCCTCACCCCGCCCGCCCGATGATGTGAGGTGCCATCAAGTTTCAGCACACACCCCGACCGCACCCGGACCGCGCGCGCTCCGCAAGTATAGTTTAGGAAATTATTTCGGATATTATTAATATTATTATAAAGTGTAGGCACTGAAAAAGACACTTCCTAGACTGTGCCACAATCTAGAAAGTATCTCTTAAGTACGTTCGAGTAATTTTTCACATTTATTGCATGGCAGATTTCTAGCGGTAAGTCATTCATAATTGATGGTAGCATGCATTCCCACGTCCTTGCTCCATAGACGTTATTACATTTAGGTATCTTATATGTGGGTAAGTATGACAAAGAACGTAACGACTTTAGCCTTTCGTATTTTCGAATTAAACCTAGGTTGTGGTAGTTCTCGTTTACAAAGAGTATTCGCGCCTTGTCAAAGACATTTACAATTTGACAGTACTTAAATAGGCCCGTGTTATCGTCTTGGAATTCTTGTTTTATTCTTCTGGGTACAACGGTTTTAGAATACGTAACTATAGCCAGCGTCTTGTCCACTGCTGGTCATAGACCTACCCTTTCTGCTTCCAAAGCTCTGTATTCCGTGTGATGTAATTTAGAGATTATATTAGAAACTCCTAAAACACGGGAATTGCCCCTCTGGTATTGTTCATTCGGCGTTCGATATTTTCATCCTGTATAGTACCGGTTTGAGCCATAAATAGGAGTATCACAAAATTGCTCCGTAGAGCTACCATAATATTCAATATGCTCTGGATTATGGCTATCACTGATATTAACTTACGATTGAACACGTATTTTGAACTTTGTAGCTTTTATACCTGTTACAAACTGTTTGAATTTATGATCTTGGGACCGTATACAACTTAGATCACAATATTTTACAGTCAATGTCAATTCATTTTAATGTTTTCATCAACGTTGACCATTGTAGCTGTGCAATTCTTTTAACAAGTGACCAAGATTGGAACTAACAGGAGCATCATGTACTTTCAATTTATTTCGTAAAAAATAATAATGAACCTCATTTGTTTAATTATTTAAACTTACCTAGTTACAAACTATGAAAGCTTAAAATAATGCTTAGTATTTTTTTTAAATAGTACATTATCTGTAAAAAATGTGGGTTTATTCAACATTACGCGAGCCAGAAGATCTATGTACACCTCTAATATCAATTATCCCATCAAATTATTTACAAAGAAATGAACAAGTAAACTGTTGTTACTCAACAACAACAACATCTTGCACCGCTTTATTGGTCGACGTTGATAAACACATTCCAATGAATTCATATTGAACAAGTTGTTACTTTATTTTGAATATATTTTATGACTTATCCTTTCGGAATTAAAATCGTAACGCGTTCGTCTTTTCTCAGATCCGCTAGAAATACTTAATTGATTTGATAAAATTTATAATATTGAAACGTAATAGAACTGTCCGTAACTCTTAATCCACAAATAGCCAGGAGTCGTGGTAACTGTCTATCGACTGTCTGGTTTTGCTTGGTCTCCATAGAGAGGCATTGTCCTATTTTCGACCCTAATGAACAAATCCTAGGAGTCTATTTGTACCATGACGATGATGACAAGGTATATTGCTGTTATTGCCAAACTAAATTTTAGTGAATAAGATAATAATTATAAAGTCCCATTAAAGTAAATGGCCAAATTTTGACACAGCGACCAAAGACAACGACGGAAGGGAAGAATCTGTCCCTCATTGCAGTTCAAATCTTCACTCCCTCAGATTTTTTTTTGCTTTCTTGGTCAATTTCTGTACAACAAACTAAATGTCACTCTTAATCTATATCCTAAAACCTCCTTTTATTGTCAAAAAACAGTTAAAAATTTTCTTAAAACGCTTGAACCAAAACACTGAGAACCTTTTGACAATTCCCAAGTAGATTTTCTTCCCCCCTTTTATAAAGTCTATCCTTCTTTCTCCCGTGGCTGTTTTACATCTCATACTCGCTCCTGTACACTCCAACATACATTCATACACTGCAACATACATTCATACTCATACACGACACTACACTCTCGTGCAAACCATTAGTTCTCCATTTTTTGTTATTTTTGTTTTTTTTTTTATTTTGCCTTTGTTTACTATCTGTTATTATTTTTAACCTTTTTATACTGATTGTCTCTTTGTGCTCTTTTTGGTACCATGAATGATGTTTCACAATGATCGTCTTTAAAGCTATTACGATATTGTTTTGCTGTGGGGGGGCCCTGGTGACCTGTAACACAGGCTTCTTCGAAAGCCTACTTCAGGCACCAGTCTCTTCCAATGGTGGAATATAACCTTATAAAAAACATTGTTAATCTTTAAGAACCAATATTGTGAAGAGAGAATAAATGAATTAAATTGAATTGATTGACATCCAAACAAAAAATAACACTGGGAAAACAAAGACATGGATGTGTTTATGCAGTGGGTAACCAACTTTTTTAGTGTATTAATTTTCTTGTAAGTATCTAACGCGTTTTTCTTGTTATTTTTAACCGACTTCCAAAAAGGAGGAGGTTCTCTATTCGACTGTATGTATTTTTTTTTTTTTTTTTTTTTTTTTTATGTATGTTACCCGATTACTCGAAGACGCCTAAACCGATTTGAAAAATTCTTTTTTTATTTGAAAGGGTATACTTCCAAGTTGGTCCCATAGTCGCCAAGTCGGGATCTGATGATGGAATCTTGGCGAAATCGAGGGAACTCTTCAAATTTTATAGGATAACGTACAGCAATTTTTATATTTTCTACAACAAGTGAAGCATTTGCGTTTGATAAGAACCATTCTACCATCAGATCTGATGATGAAGCCAAGAGTCACGGAACTCCATAATGAGACAATGTATCCTAGTCGTGTTTGGGCTTGTTGTAATTGTAACGGTATGCACTTTCCATGTGAACCACTAAAAAGTGAAAAATAAAAACTTTTTTGCAAAAAATAAAACCGACTTCAAAAAGAAAAAGTGAAAAATAACTTTAGCTTCTGAAGTCGGTGACAAAAAAATTAAATCAATCATACAAACGTCACCGACTTCAGAAGCTAAAGTTATTTTTCACTTTTTCTTTTTGAAGTCGGTTTTATTTTTTTTACCATTGTCTTTATTTTAGTGGTCTAAATTATTCCTAAAAGTTTGTCTGTCTATTTTTATGGGACCTTGTACAACACAATTTAATGTAATTTTACAAAAAAACATTTTTCTTTCTTCATCTTTTGCAAAGCTGCTGAAAGAAATAAGCAGCACTCACAATAATGTACACAAAATAAGCTTTGTATTTTTTTTTTAATAGTGAATATATCGTAATTAAACTAAAAGGTAGCCGATTTATGTTGTACAAAGTTGATCGGCACTGACTGAAATAAAACAAAGTAGTCAGTTCTAGGTCACAAAAGTTTCAAACGACTGAAACCAGTCAACAGTATTAAGTCCTTGTTTACATTCGACCATTCAAATTCTCTTTGTGTCAATGTGCGATGTCCTAGATCCAACGGGAACTGAAAATCTTCTATATTTATATATGTCCAGCGATATACTTATATATAAAAAAACAGATAAACATTCAAGGAAATTATCACGTTGCTTGTAAGCTCGTTGTTGTTTTTAATTAGGAAGGTCTAAAAGACTTTCCTGAAAATTAAAAAAAAAGAATAAATATTTGCATATAAAAATAATTTCACTTATTTTTCATGCAAAACAGATAATGAGCTTACAGTAAAAGGGCTGTTGCAAATAATTTACTTTAAAATTTATAACTTGCCTTTGGTGCTACAAAAAAACTCTGTTTCTGAACTATATTTTCTGAGAATTTCATCTTCGTATGTAGGTCAGTGAAACTTGTAGTTTCCAAGCCTAAAATTTAAGCATAAAATTCTTTTTGTTCTATTTTTTTCTTAAGGTTTCCATCTCTGTGAAATGATGGTTTAAAAGAAGTATGATTAGAAGTATGATTGACAAAATAAGTATCTAACGTACGTATACCGACTTATTCAGCAGAATTTAGACATAGACGTGTAACGATTCACTTCAAACACAAACAATTTCGGGCCAAAACTCATATAATTGTATTTACATAGTACATGTAGCCTCATGCGTATCTCTACTTTTGGATTAAGCAAACTTTGTTAATCAAGTATTAATCTCCTGTCAACGTTTGTAGCTGAATTGTTAAATGAATTTACTGTGTAATCAATTAATGAAATTTTATTGAATGCTAGCGTTCTATTGTTTTTAATTCAATTGAACGTAAACACAGCGGATGTTACTTTTGGATGTTTTTATTACAAGTTTAGTTTTATTGATTAAGGGGCCGGCGGAGCATGCGTTTTTCATACAAACGCAATACCAAAATAATATGAAAATCAAACATATTCTTAAGGTAGTGTGTTTTTACTTCGATTGGATTACAGAATATTTATGTTCCGAAACGAATATTTTGAAAGGACAATGATATAAAGGCGAGATATAAGGAATTTCAAATTTCTATAGAAAATTTATTTTTCTCATAACTCTAGTTTAACTCAGTATCCATTCAAAATATGTGTTTGGGAACCTTTACATTCTGTAATACAATCGAAATAAATACACACTACCTCAAGAATATGTTTGATTAACATTTTATTTTGGTATTACGTTTGTATGAAAAACGCATGCTCCGCAGGCCTCTTAAGTAAATATCAAACGCTTCACGTTTTGTGCATCTTTGTCTTTTATTTGGTTTCTTTCAAATGAAGTTGAAACGTCTGAAAAATCTTTAAATCGATCAGTTTGTGTTATAAATTAGAACATTGTCATTTTCTTTTCATTTTCCAAAGACTTAGTTTTTTATTATTTACTGAAATTAGACTAGCTTCAATTGTATTCGTCTAAAACAGCGGTTGGCAACACGCGGCACGCGGACCACTTGCGGCCCGCGGAAGTCTTACTTGCGACCGCTGAATGTTTTGTAAATAATTTATAGCTATCAAAATAAATGCGTGAACGAACTGCAAACAGAATAGCAAAATAAAAAGCCATTAAAAAGTTACGAGCTACCAAAAATTCGCGCATATTATAACGCATCTTTGAATGTACGTTAGTAAAAAAGAAGTGTCATATTTACAAAACAAAGTCGGTACCGACAAAGTACATTATTATCGAAGAATTTAATTTGTTATTGAAAATGCAATGTTTTTTTTTTTTCATAAAACTCGGTTTTCCAAAGGCCTTTCCGTATTTTATATTTTTTCACTTTTTGTTGTATCTATGGAATATGTAAATTTAATATTACAAGTGCGGGCCCGCCTTTAGTTTATTTTGCCACCTTGTGGCCCTTGCATGCCAAAAGGTTGCCGACCGCTGGTCTAAAACATCAATCGGAAATAAGAACTTGAATAGGCTTTACGTGCGAGCCATCCCATAATACAATTTTACTCAACTATAAAAGCAACTAAATAAATTTTAACCCAAAATATCAAACAAATTAAATACTTTAATTACTCACCGTTGCGTCACCAACTATTTACAGTATCAATTTAAAACAATTCATGTGTACAGCGAGCTATTCTGTAACAAAACCGCGTTAGATAAGTTTACACGTGACCACTTGGCAATTAAAACTTGTATGGTGCGATTAGCAAAAACTACATTCATAGAGTAAGTAAAATTACAGAAGCGATGCAACTATTCCATACGCATTTCCGTAAGCATTTTTTAGACTAGTGTATTTTCGGCTCCTATAAGCTCGGTTTTCGAAGCATGTACTTTACGTCCTTATAATTTCGTATAAGCGAGTCGAATAAGAAAGAGAAAGTAAGACCTTGAGCGCCCACTCACTCCGTGCGAACACGCCTGAATCGGCGCGCGCGTATAAACGCGTTACTCAATACGAGCTTATACGCGCTTAATATACGCCTATCACTGACCTATTAAGTGTATGTAGCAGTAGAGGCGCGAGCCAGGAGTGTGAGGTGGGTATTCTAAAACCACTTTAAGTGCCTGTAGCTTCGGGAAAACTGAACCGGTCATATTATACGTATACCTACAGTGAGAAACCATAAGTAATAATAATGTTTCACTGTGAGAAAGAAAGTAAGCCATTTAACAGCGCTTTTATTCTTTACAGTGTAACAGTTAAGTGATAGTGATGACTTTGGCATAACCTTACACAAGCTTAGGTTTGTATCGTCGCTTACATACACACAAATACAATCTATACATGTAGGTACATTTTCATCATAATTTTTTTGGTAGTCCAAAACCTATAAAACAGTGACGGTTCGTTCCATTGAACATGCGGTGTGCGTTACTCACTCAAGGTCTATCTTTGATTTTTGTAACCCCTTCTTGGTTTGTAGCAGGATGGTGGGCAGTCAAAAGAGGATTATTGTAGCGAAATCAGCACAAACATCAAAGACACACATGAATGTCGCTTCTGCAGTATTTTCTTACTCTGCGTAACAGTATAGTATACGCACGTCGTCGACACCAGATAAATGGGGATAACTTTTAATTGCTTTCCGACATCAGTAGTTATAGTACTGATGTTTTTCATGTATGTGCAGTTTTTACTTAATTCACTGGTTCACTGGTTTAAAAACACATTTGTGTCATATTTCACGTTATGGTTGGTTGGCTGGTGTAGCACGAACGCGCGAAGTAAACTCAGTCGAAATTTTGATCGATTTTTTAATCAAAAATATCTATTCAACAGCATTTTCAGTAAAATTAGTCTCACTGCTAATTTTATGATAACAATGGCGATCTTATCGCTGATAACAATATCTTTTAGACAACCTTAAGCTAAGTACCTTCCATATTCCTTTACCCCATTCCCTCTCATAGAGAGGAGGCCTGTCCCAGCAGCGGGAACATTAATAGGCCGATGATGAAGTACCTTCCTGAACAAAAATAAGGCAATAATTTGGCGTTAGCCATTGATTTCGAATATAAAAAATATATCTTTTAGCTGTATTTAAGGGGCCCGCGGAGCACGCGTTTTTCATACAAACGTAATACCAAAATAATATGAAAATCAAACATATTCTTAAGGTAGTGTGTATTTATTTCGATTGGATTACAGAATATCTATGTTCCCAAACAAATATTTTGAAAGGACAATGATATGAAGGCGAGATATGAGGAATTTAAAATTTCTATAGAAAATTTATTTTTCTCATTTGTTTAAATCTGTATCCATTCAAAATAATGTGTCTATGAATGTGTATGAAAAACACATGCTCCGCAGGCCTCTTAAAGAAACAATAAAACTGAGATATGTTCCATTTGTGTCGGGCCTGGGTAAATTTTGTATGGGTCGTGACTTTATTGATTTCCCGAAGAATCCCAAAATTCAGTTTAATTTGTTTTACATCAGATTCAGAAACTTTCTGGAAATATTTTGTTCGAATATAAGCATACAAATTATTTTACAGTGCATCATACCATTTCTCACTGCAATCCGACTCGACAAACTTCATCACACATGCAAGCAAGAATTTAATCATCTGAATTTCATCCTTTCATTAAAACATCCCAACTAACTCTTACCTACCTGCTCACTACCACTGACAGCGCAGCTTTACTCATTCTAGACAAAAGCAAATAAATCTTGTTCTTGCCAAATAAAAGCATTCATTCCTTGCAGGGTAACGTTGGCAAATTGTGAATAATTTCTTCGCCATTTCGTTTCTCGCGGGACGGTTGATTCAGCTGTGACGTCCATTTGTTCAGTTTTATATTTACGAAATGATAATTGAGTTTTCGATTACGTCGGTCATGGAATAATTTATGTAATGTTTTGTTGAGAGAGAAAAATCACATCATTTTGATACATTTCAAATGTTTATTACATTTTTTTTTGTAAACTGTTGTTTACAGTTTGATTGACACTTTAAAACAATATAAACACAAGTATTTCTTAGCCCTGCTTCCGTTTATGCTAGCCTAGTACTGTTCGTAAGGTGACTATAACACAATTCGATTCATTAAATGTTTTCGAGTATTATTTTATAAAACACACGGTGGGGTCAACCAGGTATTATTTTATAAAACACACGGGGGGTTATTTTATCAGTTTCCGCTAACCCGAACACCCATCGCCCCCACACTGGTGGTGTCAACGGGAATATTTTTTTAATATTTTTAATCACTTCCCCGCTGACCCCACCAGTAGGGCAGCGGGCGGTGGGATCATCGGGAATACACCAATGAATATCTCCTAATTTATTAAAGTTGCTTAATTAAATCAAGCTTTTACAAAAAATCTATTCAACAATTTACTACAAGATAAACCGTACCACTACTCCCACAACATATCGCTAATCTTTCCTTACAAAATCACTTTTGCTAACGACTAAAGCATCGCTCACCATTTGTGCTTCCTAGCACTTTGTCTTGCAAGTGAAAGACTGCAGCAAAGACAATCCCGATCCTTCACTACTAATGGATAGTGCTACTTCGTCCGTTCAATCCTTTTTAGTTTAATTACTGGTGCTTCTGATTTCTAGTTTTCAACTTAAAAGAGGATTACGGTCGGTGATTTTCTTTGTTTTGTTAGTTAAAGGTAGGTTTTGTTTGAAAGTCAATGTGTGGGGACGTTATTTTTTGATACAATTACTTAAATGGTTAATATTATACTAACGCTTTAATTAGCTGCTCTGTCTGTCGTCATCATCATCATTATTTCAGCCGAAAGACGTCCACTGCTGGACATAGGCTTCCCCCAAGTGTCGCCACATTGACCGGTCCCTTGCGACTCGCTTCCAACGGATTCCCGCAACTTTCACCAGGCCATCGGTCCACCTAGTGGGAGGTCTCCCAACGCATCGTCTTCCGCCTTACGGTCGCCACTCTAGAACCAGAAACCGCGTACTCTATCTGTATCTGTAACTAAGTATGTAAAGAATTCTTAGAACTAAACTTATATTGTCACTTACGGGATATCTTCCGTGATTATTTATTGTTTTGAACTCCCAATATTTCGACGCTGTTGCAAGCGCCATGATCGCGGGTTGACTGGAGACTGCGGGTGGATGGAAAATAAAATTGTTACGAGCAGACAAATCTGTCTACCTTCTTTCCCGATAGCCCGTAAGTGACAATATAAGTTTAGTTTTAAACCGTGAAAGCCTAAAACAGTGTTTGAATTCTTAGAAGTTTAATTTTACCCACTTTCCAATTGAGCTGAAATTTTGCATACAATATGTTTAGTTTGGATGACAATTCATGGTTAGCCAAGTGACGTCATTCTAAATCCAACATGCGGACGGGATACTTTTTATCTATTCTTATGATTTGGGTATCAAATGGAAGAGATTTTAGGAATAAAACGACAAACAAAATGACCTCACTTTTTAGTATTTTTTTCCACAAATTAGTAAGTTACTGATTATAATCATTTCAAACTGCAGACTACAATGTACGTTTTAACCTTTGTTGTGCCTTTGAAAAGTTAGACTGTTTGTGCCTCATGATAAACAGTTATGTTTGTACTCTTTAAAAGTATGCACAGACTAAAAATATTCACTGTGACTTCATTTAATAAACCTTATTACTCAGCTATATCACTTTATTTTTACCACCACACCCATTATCATAACTTTTATACCAAGAAACATAACACACCGGTAACACACACATAATACATAATAAACAACCCCGAAACATAAACACAAGAAGTACATCGTATACTTACAGATTGCTTATTTAAAATTCTCCCAAGTTTCAATATACTCGTACGCTGGAACGCGAAAGTTAAACAACTACATTTAAGATTTTAAAGTACATCCCATACTACAAGTTATCTATCGGGCTTCAAAGCGGGAGTTAGGTAATTAACTCCACTGTTCGCGGCGGAAGCCAACAGGTCTAGGGGTATGGCTGTTAAAACGGCTGGGGATGATGAATGTATGAATATTTGATTTTTTGTGCGTTACCTGAGGACTGAATCGTTGATTCGTCATACAAAAGTATACAAAATTTTAGGTCTTAGTGGATGAAACTACAGAACAATACATTCATACAATCCGTTACATTCTTTCTCTAAAATCACACGACGTATAGTAATTAAACTACTTAATATTTAAAAAAGGAAGAATTTGTTTGCTTGTTTACGATTTAACTCAAGTATTCTTCAACCGATTTTGAAAATTCTTTCACCGTTAGACAGCTACATCTTTTTTGAGTAACATAAGTTAACATTTTATTAATATCATGCAAACTATCCGAGCAGTCACAATTTTTGCCGACCAAGTCGCGGTCGAAGTGCTAGTTAACCCTTCGTATGAACGTAGATCTACACAAGAAACAATGGCTTTTTGATTGTGCCTTTAATTACGGCATACAAGAGGTTAAGTATAAAAACCGTGCCCTGTTGGAACTTAGTTGTGAAATCGATATAAGTAACATCGTCATCAGCTGTTGGTTTGAGCATTGATAGAACTAACAATTATAATACGCGAAAAAATAATCAACGGCCCCATACAAAATTCCAATACCTACTCGACCAAACGAATGAGACAGCTGATAATTTTTATACGATGACGATGGTGGTCCCTTAAAAACAATCGTTCAGTTTGATGGTCTGTAGCATACCCTCGAATTTGATTAGGATGCAGAGCAACATTAAATATGTATTTAATAAGGCGTACGTATCATAATACCTAAGTTTATCTCAACTATTTTCATTATAACTACGGTCTAAAGACCTACTGTTTAGTATACCTAAAGATCGTTTCACAGATTTTTGTAAAAACTAATGAACGAAATCCATAAAGGACCATTCATCTACGGTTGACTCACCTAAACTCAGTATTGCTTAGTGCTTTTCTGCATTGCGTCTTGCTAGCTAGCGTAAGGAGCGTCCGGCGGAGCGACGACGACATTTGTGACAGAAAGAGGGTGTGCAATGTAAAATGCGAGCGTAGCGAGCGCGCGTCACATCCAATCAATGTCATAGCCAAGATCTTAAATAACCATCAGATTTATCGTTCGTTAGTGCGATTGATTTTAGTTGAATCAGAATTTGCTAAGTTAAACAGTAGGTGATTCGTCCAATATGCGTTGTGAACATATGTGAATCAACCGTAGTTATAATGAAAATAGTTGTGATAAACTTTGGTATTATGATACGTAACCATATCTTATAATATGTCTATCTTATTCTATCCTATTAATACACGGTGTTGCTGGATAAATTAGGATAAGTAAAGGCAGGAGAATGATCTTGAGTGGGCGCAGCTATGTCTTCTTCTTCAATACTTTTCTATTTCTCGTCATCTCAGCTATCTCACCTTTCATATCATGCTTCAAACATAGGTTCAGACAATGGATGATAAAGTGATCCAAGTATTAATTTGGTTGAGGAAGCAGACTTTCATAGAATTGTATGAATGGTATAAACTTCGTTTAATACTATGACATTTTGTATCGAGATAATTCTCAAATGTAGACACTAGCCCCGCTTATTTTACAGCCCAACTGAACGAGTTGGTAGCAAAAGTTTAAAATTCAATCAATTTTGCGCTCCGCAGCCTCTATTCACAGTTCGGGTGTTTTGCTCCTGTAATTTTCCCTGTTCAGTGTTATGTTTTCCAGTTCACTCCTATTCCTTTGCGGTCATCGCTAAAACGGTTTTACAATAGCGGTACTTTCATGTAATCAACTGATTGGGTTTGTGAAGGGGTTATTTTTTGTTCCTCGATTTTTTTTTTATGGGTAATCATCAAATGACTTCTCCCACTCTGGGCGGAGCGGGAGGGTGTGTCAGACTCTTACTGACTAAAACCCATCCATATCTCTTTCGAACAGGCCCGCAACCCCGGCAGGGTTATATTTTTAGCTTGAGATTTAGAATAATTTATGAAATTGCATGAAATAAGCAATATGTGGCTAGTATTAAGTATAGTAGTAAGAAACCGATTGTGAGTAGTCTGATTACTAGTTTTGGATTGATATAAAGTAGATTCAGTATGAAAAAGTGGCAATTGCCAATAAAACAGACAGCTTTGTATGAATGGAGTTCGTGGCTAAATAATAATGGCCGCTATTCGATTTTTAGGTTAGGCCGTGCTTGCCTAGGTTAGTCCGAGATGGGTGACCACCCATTACTCAGCAAGTTTCCTAAGCCGTTTGTCCCGGCTGTCATTGATAGATCTTTAGCAGTCGTTACCGATAGTCAGTGGCTTGAAAATCTGACAACCAGTCTTACCAAGTGATATACTATTACCCAGTATTAACTGGGTTGTGGAGGTCAGATAGCCTGTCGCTCCATGTAAAATACTGGTATTCAGCTGCATCCAGTTTAAACTGGAATTCGACCCTAACATAGTAGGGAAAAGACTGTGCAGGTGATGACGTTTTGTATGAATATGTATACAAAGAGTGCTATTTAGATAATATTAAAACGATGCATCATTTATTATGTAAATTGAGTGACGTTCTGTACGTAGTGAGAAAACATGAAAACATTCATGCCCTTTGTGTAAATGTGATGAACCGCACAATCAGACAGTAACCAGCCAGTATTATCTAGCATCATCACATTACCCAAAAATAAACAAAAAAGACAAGAAAACAAAAACAAAAAATAATCGCCCTTTAAACGGCATTTAGGGTGAATTGGAAACATTCGGGTACAGCGTGATAATCGCGACAACGTGACGCTCCTTACCGGCACGTAGAATATGGACGGCGTTTGGAAATGCCGCTAATGGGGGCAACTCTTGATGTATCGTATCGTAAAGTTAACTGTGCGTAGAGCTGAAAAATACGATGTTTTTAGAAATAACATAACATCACGCCTGTATTATAGAGTAACCATGGAGTTTCTTGCTGGTTCTTCTCCATGGAAATGACCAACGCTAACGGTGCACCTTTTTCGACGTTTTATAAATGCCCATCTAGGCCTATGTGAAATAAAATATTATTTTTGACTTGTTTTGATTGATTTATTCCCCGAAGAGGTGGACAGAGCTTTGCCTTAGTAGCTACACCGACATTTATGCCAGCTAGTTGAAGCTCCATGTAGTTTAGTTAGAAGTGAGCCTATTGCCATCAAACGAGTCCGAATCCAGACTCCGGGTCACTACTGAGCAATAAGGAAATAAAGAAGGAAAACAAAAGACTTATACAAAAGCTAGCAAAACCTTGTGTTAACTCTCGTCTCGTTGTTTGAAACGACAATACCAGTTAAATATGTGGTTGTAAACGGTTACAACCACATATTTAACTGGTATTATCGTTTTAGCACAGCGTTTTATCATAAGAGATGTTCTTTACTAGCAAGTAGAGTTGCCTTGTACGTTGAGATTAAAAGGTCGTTGGGATGGCAAAGGCTAGGCACATGAAAATGATGATATTTAGCAGACGCTATAATTAAAAGTAATCAATGTTTATTAAGAAAAGTATTACTAAGTATGCTTAATAAGTGAGATATAAATTCAAACCAAGTTAACAAAATCATTATGACTCACGTACACAAAACAAGCGCCGAAACATAAATCCGACATAAAAAAATATCAATAAAAAATCCTAACAAAAATTCTTTAACCCAGAACATTTTAATAAAACACCCGACCCCATAAAGAACACAGGGAGATTTACAGACAAAACATTATGCAGCCAACTTGCACGATGTAAACATAAAAATATATATACAAAAGCTTATTTTTGCTGTGGCAACTTTATTTCGCGGGTGCACCGTGATTCAGGACGTGGTCGCTAACGAAGCAAGAGTTGCAGAACGACAGTATTTGAACAACATTGTCTGCAGCTTCCACTGTTAAAAACTAAAGAGTATTTCTCACCATTTTTCGGT
Organism: Xestia ashworthii; assembly: GCA_950022955.1. Classification (NCBI taxonomy): domain Eukaryota; kingdom Metazoa; phylum Arthropoda; class Insecta; order Lepidoptera; family Noctuidae; genus Xestia; species Xestia ashworthii. Next base: position 3,234,360 of record OX465555.1, on the reverse strand, counting down.
GTTGTGTTTGAATAAAGTCGGTACTGTTTCGTTGATGTTGATTCGTTGTTTATGCAGAAAGTTTAAACTTTGGTTAGAGATTGAGAGAGAAACTATAGGAGATATTATTATAATAAATTGAAATAAGTATTGAATTAATTATTTTTGTAAATTGAAATAAGTATTGAATTAATTATTTTTGTAAATTGAAATAAGTATTGAATTAATTATTTTTGTAAATGAAATAACATAAAATTACTTTACAATGAACTGAAAAAAATCACCAAAGAGCTTCTCCTCAACTGGTAATGATGACCCCAAGATGGTGGGGGTGTTGCCTTAACAATAAACTAAAAGATCCGCCAAAACACTCCTGATAACTTTGTCAACTGGTAATTTCCCCTAGAGACTGGCGCCATTGCCAGATTGTATGGCAACGCATAGCCTCTGGCCAAGGCCAAAGCCACCCCTTGGGTCACGGGAAGTTTCAAGTATTTAAGAAACAAATTCTTTTTTCTTTAACTAAGGTCTTTAGGAAAGGACGCAAATAAAAATCGTTTGCCACTCGAAATCCAAGTGGAACTGGATTTCCTCTCTATAAAACTCAGGACTCAAGGCATTTGACACAATGTCCTACAGTTTACGATTCATGGTTTGCGGTCATCTTGCGAAGCCTACCGTCAACATCGGTTACTAGCTTTTCCGAATCCTTAAAAGTAACCCCGAGAATTTCGTAATTATATCGCTTAGCAGAACACCTTTTGACATTTGGTTCACCTTACCGCAAATTTATAAGCGCATTGAATCTCCTCTTCTTAGACTCTGTAGGCGTCCTCATTTGAGAGGATTGAACCATGAATAATCTAGATCCAGCAACATCAGGAACTGCTATGTGACTGATTAAGGATCTTATTTTATTTTGGGCTTTACGTAGGTATAGAAGACACGATATCGTTCCCAAATGCTCAGCGAAAATGTTCTTTTACGGGGTTATGCTCAAGGTAAACATATCCTCGAACTACTGCAACTCCCAGATTGCGGTAAGCCTTGAACAAGTTTTATTTAACGAGGTGTATGCACATGCAGGCCACTTCAAGTCTTCGGGTGAGGTCTCTAAGAAACTTCAATAACTACCCGTTTATGACCACAGCCGATGCAACTTGCGACGCGACTTCCATCAAGCAAGACGTGCGAACGTCATTTGTATCGTCACACTGCGCACTGCATAACCAAACGAAACAATCAATCTTTTTCTATATTCTCTTAGTTGTACTGTTTTCTGCTACACACATCCATGCATGTGCAGGTGCACAGTTACACCTACAGGCAAAACTGCATATGCATTATATATATTTTTTTGTTTTTTTTTACTTTACGTTCGTTTTATAATGTGATGACAATTGGCATGTGAATCTATTTTCTTTCATTCAAAACTTATCGTCTATGACCAGCTTAACAAGAAACAGCTTCTTTCATTTGCTTATTTTTTGCAGATTCTGTCGCAAGACGCATGACGCTTTGCTACAGATAGCTCGTGGGCGAGACGTTACAAAGTCTTCCAATACAAGAAACTAATATCATAAAAGAAGTCAGAACTAACCCGTCTAGTGAGAACAGTCCTCACAAAACGGGTTTTTGTTTAGAACAAACGCGTGTTGCCAAAAAATGCTCATATAACTCGTTCTAGTAAATCTGATTGTAGCTTGGCAATTTTTTTTGAAACGCTATTTCTGCTGTATACAATAAAATTTAGACTGCAATTTGTTTAGTTGTTTTGAAATTGTGTTTTATAACTTTAAAATAAAACACTTGTCCAATTGGAAAATGGCTTATAGCGTGATAATGCGTGTAATCATGACCTCCAAAAAAGTTTAACTCTTTATTGACTGTGTTTTATTGAACGAATGCCAGCATTACTTTCTATCTATGTATAATCTATATTAAGTATTAATATTGCTAATTTCTGGAGTATCCACGGTTTCACTTCATCTGCAAAAATGAGGCCAAATAACCATGATTAACTTGGCCACCAACAGGGGTTTAGTAATTTGAAAAGACGTGCTATCGCATAGATGCGATAGAAGAAGAAGCATTATAATTTAAACAGTCCGACTTCTGTTACATTAACCTACAGGATAAATTCACGTTTCAAATAAAGAGCTATTGTAACATTTATTTAGGATACAAGATGTAGGAGTAAACGAGTGGGCGTACATCCGCTTTTTCTCACTCAAGCCGCTATAAATAGAAAGCTATTTAACTCGATCTCCTTATAAACCCATAAACTGCATTCCTCTCAAGAAACTTTTCAAAGTAGTGCGATTATTAGCAGCATTCTTTTTGTTCTATCTTTGCTAAAGAATTATGGAGAAACTTAATTCCTTTTGTACGCGTTTAAAGGGTACAGCCTCATTGGCTATGCCTGCGTTACATCCGATTCCAAACCGGAGGAGCTCGTGGCATGGCTAAATAAACAGCAACTCGGGTCGATTTTCAAGTAAAGCCGTGCTTGCCTAGGTTGGTCTGTGGATGGGTGACATACAGAGTTTCCTCCGTTCCTTGGAAAGCACGTTAAGCAGTTGCTCCCGGCTGTCATTTAATTTTGTAGATCTTTGACAGTCGTTACAGGTAGCCAGTGGTCCAAAAAGTCTGATAGCCAGTCTTACCACGGAGTATCTTATTACCTAGACTAAATTTATTTTTTACCCACTTCTTCTTTCTTTCTACCCTTAAAATTAAATAACGAAACTATTAACAAAACCAATCTGTGTTCAACGCAAAGAGCCGAAACTAAGCCGACATACGATATAACAGAAGCCAATTAAAAAGTTGCGAGACTGTAACAAGAAATCCAAACAAAGTTACTAAAGTTTGTGTGTTGTCCCGACATATTTGTTGCGCGTGATGTCAAGTTAGACGCTCTTGGACGATGCTGAGAAACTACGGATATTTGGCGCAAGGCTGATATACAATGGCAATGGGCTGGCTTTATTAGGCGTAGAACCAAAGACCGTTGCGGTAGACGCGTTCTATAGTGAAGACTGTGAATTGGCAAGCGTTAAGTAGGTGGTATGGTGGGACCTGCCTGAAGGCTCGGCGGAGCGACGATCTTCGCAGGATGGCTGGTAGCAACTGGATAAGAGTTGCTGAAAATCCATTTGAGTGGCGTGCGATTGAGGAGGCCTATGTCCAGCAGTGGACTGCTGTAGGTTGATGATAATGATGATACATTCATACAAGTTGATGTAGTAAGATTTGATTAACCTTCCACTGATCATCATAATTGTATCTGCTGAACGACGTCGGCTGCCGAAAGCGATTGTGACTGCCTGGGAAATAAATGACAGAAGTCGTTAAGAATATGCCTGCAGTCCAACGTGAGCGCATTTCGTTACGTCAGATTGATACTTGAGATTCCAGCCGTATATAAGCTGCAGGTACAAAGAGTCCGAGAAATAAATGGTGTGATATCCTCTCATCGAGAATAGGCTAGTTTCCACCATCAATAAGTTGCAAATCTATTTAGTCCGTCAGTTAGAGTATTGAAAAATAATGTAGGTACACGTATTTTTTGTTTTTGTAAAACAATGAATATTGACAAAGATAAAATGCATCAAAACTCGGAAGTGGGGGCGCGTGACGTCAGAACGCACTTAAAATTGTACCACGGCGTGACGTATTGAGGATTTTAAAAGCATCGTATCTTCGTCAATTTTGGTTTACGTAACAAAAGAAAAAATGCGAGATATTTTTTGATAATCTAACTGACGGATTAATTAGTTTTGTTTTAGTCATCTACCCTATTTAGAAGACACCAAGGGGGCTTCAGAACAACAAGAAAACAAAAATAAATTGTATCTCAAACAAATGCTCATAACTTGTTTCATTTTAAGAGTTTCTACGTCTGGTGTCAGTAGCAATCAATAACGTTCCTGAGACAGTTTTTATTTGTGGTCTGGCACAGGTTTAGTGGAAATCATTCTTTTCAGAATCAATTTGATAATATTTTGTGAACTCTTGTTATATTTGTAGCCAAAATTAATATTGATGGTGGTTCTCAAGTTGAGATACAAGCTTTGGCCACTACAGGCTTTAGTTAAGTTCATACAATCACTGAATTGTACGAAGTTCAATCACTGAAACGAGTGGAGTGGTATAAGGAAAACAAATGTTTTACTCATGCTTCAACCAAAGTAATGGGTCACACATTTACCTATAAGGATATAAACACTCATTTCTATGGAAAACCAGGAAGTGTGGTTAACATAACTTAAAATTCATTTATTCTCAGGCAACTTTATCCGATAGAGACATTTTTTTTTTTTTTTTTTAGGATGGGAAATCATCAAATGACTTCTCCCACTCTGGGCGGAGCGGGAGGGAGTGTCAGACTCTTACTGACTAAAACCCATCCATGTTCCTTCCTCGCCCTTTACGTTCCGGGGCCGCGGTATCTCTTTCGTACAGTCCCGCAACCCCGGCAGGCTTCGGCCCTTGCGGGCCCCTCTCTTCTGCTGACATCTCTTTGAGGCGCGCGTGGAACACGAACGCGCCGTCGACACGGCCTGTCGTCACTAGACGGACGGACGGCTAGCTAGCCCATAGCTAACCGTCCACAGGCCCGCATCTACGGTGGCCGGTAGCCACCAATCCGATAGAGACCTTACAGACGAATATACATATTATAATGATAAAATACAATTTGTCTTTTCAATTCGTCAATGTGAAATTAGAGAATATAACCTTAAAACTGTGTTATACGGCTTACTTACGCCTTTAGATATTCTTGCCCACGCTTTTGTGTAAGAATATCCGCAAAAAACTGCATAATGGGCTGAAAAACCGCACCAAAATTGACTTGTTCAGCTAACTTTTAAAATAGAGCAATAATTGTCAGCGAGGCTAAAAAGCGACGTCGTTGCCAGTTGAAAATTATGATGTTCATGATGCGTTTGGAAGGCTTCCAAGGCATTGTTGCAATACCCGATCACGATAACGAGCTAAACATTGAAGGACGCCGATATTATTTATTTATTGGTTGAGACTGATTTTAGTGGAGTTGAAAATGAACGAAAACTTTGATTGAAAGAAAACGTTTTTGGTTCGGCAGAAGATTTTCTCGAAGAACATACGCTACGTACACTAGAACATTTTTCTTCATAATTATATATCTAAGGGAATGGAAATTAGACGTGTTGGTCGTCCAGCGGCCAGATGGGCAGACAACATTTTGATATGTGCGGGAATATCCTGGATTACTGTAGGGCCAATATAATAGATCACAATATTTAACAACTTCATCATAATTCAACAACGTAATCTTGTAACGGCGGGTACAAAATATTATTTACTTTTTCAAAGTTACAACTGCACAATTGCGTAATATTTTTCAATTACAATAACATATTTATTCTAATAATGACACAATGAACATTTTACGATTTACTTTCATTAATTAAACATTTTGAACATGATAAACAATTTCTGTTCTAAACGAACTGAACGTCGCTACAATGTTACGTCAGTGAACCTTTTTTTGTTTTTAAACATTATGGACGTAACCCAAAAAAATCGAAATTTGATAAGTAGATTCGACTGCAGTAATTATGTATGTACCACTCTTCAGTACTGTTAAAATGTCGACTCGGCTAGAAACTGCGTGTCCAGAAGTCACTACAGAAGACTGGAGAAAGATCGTGGAAAAAACAAAGGAAATAATTTTAATACGATTTTGAACGACATTATTATAATGAAACACGTTAATTTCGCAACAGACTAGGCCACAGAACATATATTCAAAAAAAAGGTTTTACATTGTACCATACCACAGATAACAATATCAATAGGAGTATAGTTTCAATATGGCACAAGAGATGACGTTACTGGTAGTTAAAATTAAATACTTTAATTATTTTGATACATAATTCCAACACCCCCACTTATCAAAATAAACAAATAAAATTATTTAGGTACAATTCCCAATTTATGTAGAAACTTATAATGTTTAACAGGACATAAACCTTTAGTGAAAATATCTGCTGTCATTTCTTCAGTACATAAATATAGAACTTTTATATATTTATTATTAACAACATCTCTTACATAGTGATATTTTACATCAATGTGTTTCGATCTATTGTGACTTTGATTGCTTACTGACAATTTTAATGCGCTTTGATTGTCACAATAGAGCTCAATCATACTAAAACTACCTATAATTTCATGAAGAAGGTTTCTAAGATATACTGCTTCCCGAGCTGCCTCAGACAGAGCAGTATATTCTGCCTCTGTACTTGAAAGAGATACAGTCTTTTGCTTCCTGCTTTGCCATGAAATAGCAGATCCAGACATCGTGAAGCAAAAGCCTGTATACGACTTTCTGTCCAAGGCGTCACTAGCCCAATCACTATCCACAAAACCCTGTAACTTGCTATCATCCTTACAAAATTTTAAACAATAAGTTTTTGTACATAACAAATATTTTAAAATGCGTTTAGCATAATGCCAATGTGTATGATTGTAACAACTATTAAATTGGCTCAGAAAACTAACAGAATAGGAAATGTCCGGTCTAGTTAATACTGCCAAATACATTAATGATCCAATTAACTTCTGATATGGAAGATCAGATACACATTCATCAGCTTTCTTAACATTTAACTTACATTCAATTGGGGTTTTATAAGTTTTACAATCTGACATATTGAATCTAGAAGCTAACCTTTCAATATATTGTTGTTGATCTACAGTTATAACATTTTTATTTTTGTCAAGATTTATTCTCATGCCTAAATATTGTCTTACAGGTCCCAAATCTTTCAATTTAAATTCTGCACCCAAAACATGTTTCAAATTATCAGTTTCAACAGAATTATTAGAGAAAATTAAAAAATCATCTACATATAGGGCCACAATAATTTTAATTTCACCCTTTGTTTTTGTGAACAAACAAGGCTCATACTGACTATTTTTAAAATTCAATTTACAAAGCAAATCTTTAACTCTCTCATACCATGCAAGAGAAGATTGTTTTAATCCATAAATTGCTCGTTTTAATTTCAAAACATTTCCCCCACTTTTGTTCACAAAACCATCAGGTACTGACATGTAAATTGCCTCTTTCAAGAATCCATTTAAAAAAGCTGTAGTCACATCCAAGTGATCAATACACATATTCAACTTTACACTGAGGGCAAATAATAATCTAAGTGTTGAATGTCTAACCACTGGTGAGAAAGTGTCAGTATAGTCTATGCCAGGTTTTTGCGAAAAACCTTTAGCCACAAGTCTAGCCCGGAACCGCACATTATTGTCCACATCAAACTTTTTAGTAAGCACCCACCTGCACTTCACAATTGTCATGTCACCTGGGTTGTCAACGAGCTCCCAAGCATCATTGTCCTCAAACGATTGCAGCTCGTCGGCCATGGCGCGCTTCCACTGCTCACTCTCAGGCCCTGCGAGAGCCTCTGAAAACACGATTTCTTCTGATGCTGGAACAGTACTCGAATGACACATATAACCATACCTATCTGGTTGTCTTCTGGTACGCTTTGTAGGCAATCCTGATTCCTGCTCTGGGGTTGATGTCATCTGGACTTCTTGCACTAAGTCATCTGTAGTTGGAGATTTAGTCAGTGTTTCACTCCCATCCTCATACACAGAAGAATCTGAATGGTAAGCTTCGGAGTCTAAAACATTCTGTGATGCTTCCCCCACTGAATCTGTATTCACTTCTTCTTGTATGCCAACTGCAGGTGTCTCTTCATTAGGAATCCAGATAGCTGACTCCTCATTGTTTTCTTCACTACCTAATTCTTCTTCCATAAAGATAACATCTCTGCTGGTAACAAGATTCTTCTTGACAGGATTGTATAGCCTGTAGCCCTTAACATTTTCACTATATCCAACTAATATGTGCTCCGCAGACTTCTTATCCCACTTCAAACGACGCTCCTTAGGGACATGTACCATGACTTTACATCCAAACAAACGTATGTGGCTTAGGTCTGGTTTTCTCCCATACCACAATTCGTATGGAGTTTTCATAAGTCCCGATGCAATGGATCTATTTTTCAAATAGACAGCAGTGTTTGCTGCTTCCGCCCAAAATATTTTATCCAGCTTTGCATCATATAGTAGGCATCTAGCCTTCTCAACTACAGTACGGTTTGCTCGCTCACACAGACCATTCTGTTCAGGTGTATAACTATTCGATCTTTGATGAATTATACCCTCTTGCTTTAAATAATTCTCAAACTCTTTGTTGGCGTACTCTAGTCCATTGTCTGATCTTAGTATTTTTATCTTCTTATTCAGCTGATTTTCCACCATTGTTTTAAATTCCTTGAAATTAGTAAATGCTTCACTTTTCTTCCGAAGAAAATATATAAATGTCATTCTACTAAAATCATCGACAAACAGTATAAAATATCGAGCACCATTCAATGAACCAGTTTCCATCGGACCACAAATGTCTGTATGGATCCTGTGTAGCGTCTCTGTACTTCTTTCACCCACATGTGTAAAGGGTAATCTTTCCTGCTTCCCTTCGCAACATGTTATACACTTAGACTTGGTTATGTCAAAATTGTTTTCATACGACATACCATCCACCATATTTCTCATCTTATTCATGTCTTGACTATTGATGTGTGCCAGCCTTCTGTGCCATAGTTTACCACTTACCACTGGTGCAGCCAACATACAACTCTGTGTGTCCAATTTCAGCTTATAAACACCATCCGATAAATCAGCTGTGGCTATCAAAACATTGCTTTTGTTTCGTATATAGCAGTGCTTTTCATCAAAACTAACATTATTTCCATTTTTAATTAGTTCACTTACGGATAGTAAGTTTGTTGTCAAACTAGGCACGCATAACACATCTTTCACAGTAATGTCATATTTTAAATCAGACACAATGTCGACGTCTCCGGAACAAACAACTGGCACTTTTGATTCGTTTGCTACCACAATTTCTGGTAAACTTGGTGTATTGTTCATATTTCTTATCCAAGATTCATTCGCCGTCATATGTGCGCTCGCGCCGGAATCCACGTACCACTCTGTTTTGTTAAACTTTCCATTCAGGAAAACGACATTAAATACACATTTGTTATTATTTTTCTTCAATGTCGGGCATTGATTTCGATAATGACCATCTTCTTTACATTTATAGCATGTAATTACTTTCGTAGATGAATCTGTCATTGCTGTCACTGTTTTCTTATTTGACGTTGAGGGACCGCCATTTCTCTTTGGCTTATTAGTGTTGCCTGAGTTTAGTTTTTTTTGCGCGGCAAATGCAGCTCCGGTTTCCACGTTGTCATTGTCGCTGGTCACTTCCATGTCAAGTAATTTCGACTTTATGACATCTGCAGTTATCGAAATGCCTGAATGTTCAATTGCCATGATCATAGGTGTATAATGTTCGGACAAACCTGCTAGTAGTAATGAGCCAACCCACTCGTCTGTTATTGTAAAGCCCGTGCCATTCAACCGCTGTGCTGTCTCGACCATTTGAGTCACATACGACGCCATAGAATTACATTTGTCTAATCGTATGGATATCAAATGTCGCAGCAAGGTTATTTTTCTTGAGAAACCTGAATCATCAAACATCGTCTTCAATGTAGACCATAATTCTGCTGAAGTCTTGGTGTTCTTTACATGCACGTACAATGACGGGTCCATAGTCAATACTAGCTTTGCCTTTGTTTTTGCATCGTCCACTGGCTTGATTTCTAAATCTGGCGTCGGTTTGATGTATTTGTCCATCCCTTCGAGCACCAACAAATTTTCAGCCGCGAAGCTCCACTCATCATAGTTGTCTCTTCCTTTTAGTTTAGGAACACTGGCAATATAGTTTGTAGTCATGTTTCCGCGATTTAACTTTCACTGATTATCTATTTTAAACTAAAATAACTGATAATTTTTCGGGATAAGCCCATAACCTATAATGAAACACGTTAATTTCGCAACAGACTAGGCCACAGAACATATATTCAAAAAAAAGGTTTTACATTGTACCATACCACAGATAACAATATCAATAGGAGTATAGTTTCAATATGGCACAAGAGATGACGTTACTGGTAGTTAAAATTAAATACTTTAATTTTGATACATAATTCCAACAATTATGTATATTCATACATAAACGATATTATTGAAAACTAGCGGACGTCCCGCGGTTTCACCCGCATAGTTCCCGTTCCCGTGGGAGTACGGGGATAAAATATATCCTATGTTACTCGTGGATAATGTAGCTTTCGAATGGTGAAAGAATTTTTAAAAACGGTCCAGTAGTTTTTAAGCCTATTCATTACAACCAAACAAACAAACAAACAAAGTTTTCCTCTTTATAATATTAGTGTAGATGAATTCATAATATACTTTCTTAAATTAAGTATACTTGTCATTATACTTTCTTTAAATTTACGATAGAAAATAATAATGGGACAGGGATTCGATACAATTTTTTTTTAATATAATTACAGTATCTATTCAGTAATTACGAAAAAGTACTTATGGGTACTGAAATTTTACTCACATAATGATTGAAGTCCGTATCGATTCATTCATTTTAGTCGAAGTCTATAAGCTAGTTAGGTCACTATGAACCTGAAACTGACAGATGCCAAATGTGATCTATTAAATTGGCCCTATTTTAGACTGGCACAAGAACGTGGGGCTTGGCTTGAAGCTTGCACGTAAGAAATTAAGGGGCCGGCGGAGCGTGCGTAGTTCATACAAACGTAATTGCAAAATAATTTCGAAAACAAACATACTCTGAAGGTAATGTGTGTTTATTTCGATTAGATTACAGATTATTTAGGTTCCCAAATGTATTTTTTAGATGGACACTGATTTAAACAAGGGTTATGAGTAAATAAGGTTTTCTATAGAAATTTAAATTCCTCATATCTCGTCTTTATATCATTGTCCCTTCAAAATATATATTTGGGACTATAAATATTCTGTAATACAATCGAAATAAATACGTTTGTATGAACAACGCATGCTCCGCAGGCCTCTTAAGTTCACAAATCTGTTCAGATACCAGAAAACCACCCACTTAAAAACTTAAATAGAATTGTATATTTAAAATTAGAAATCATATATAATAGAGTGTCAGAATAGGAAAAAAAATACGCCTCAAAGACTTTATTTTTCTGAAGGCGGTTTAAAAGGAAGCGAACCAATAACTTTCTTTTACCTGTTGTTTATCTTAAATTTTGTAAGAATTTGGATGATGGAAGAGTGATTTTTTCTCGCAGTGTTATCTTTATAAAACCTCGGATCATTCCTAAAAAAAGATTTTTCACTTATTTTGGTCCTTATGCATAAAATCACACCTGTTTTCTTCAAAGTGTAAGTCACAGGTAACTATAAAACTACATTTTGGCCGTCATGTTTTGAGTCCATGTTATAAGAGGCTAGCATTGCCATCAACAGGGCACTAATCTAGACTTTAAGCTACTGCTTAAAAATTGCTGATGTTAAAACCCAATTACACTTTGACCTGCCTGGGAAAATCAAACCCAAAACCTCAGCCATACAAAAAACACTTGACCATACAAAAAAACAAAAACAATTACACATTAAACACATTATTATTCAGTCGTATCAACAACTGTAATGGAGCTTGAACAGTGCCGTCTGCTTCGAACCATCGAATATTTAACGGTTTAAAGAGCTTAACTCTATTGCGAAGTTTTCCTCTGTTGAAGGATAAAATGTCAAAGTTTTTTATAAAATTGACTTTTACAGGCACTTTATCGTCGACAATGAAAGGCGTATTCATTATTAATTCGAGATATTTCTGAAAGATAAACTAATTCTTCTTCTTAGCGTGTCGTATTTTATCTAAATTGTGTCGACCCAGAACTGAACTACTAGTTTGACGCTTTCGGTAACGTCCATCAGCTCCTGGAAATCCAAAGTCCACTTATAAAACCGGCTTTGTGCATAGTTTTGGTCAACATTGAAAGGTTCTCACAAGACAAATCAGAAATTTATACTTAAAGTACTTACGGGATAGTATCCGTAATTTTCTTGTGTTTCATGAGCTCCCGATATTTCAACGCTGTAGAAAGTATCATGATCGCGGGAATACTGAACAGGTATGCGAAAAACCGTGAAAGTCTAAAACAGTGCAAATCAGAAATTTTTTCCGATGTCTACCGCAAAACTCACTGCGACATTCTTTGCGCCCAAGAGACCCACCGAGATGAGTCGGCCACACATTAAGGAGTGTTTGATGCTTCAAGTATACTATCTATCAAGTGCTTAAAAACGCTCATACGAGAATAGTATAGATATAAACTAATTTTTTCGACGTTGTGTAGACTTCACAAAATACCCTGCCTAAGTGCTCAATCCAAAAAAAAACAAAAGCGTTATTGAAACTCCTGGGCTCTCATTGAGACAGAAAATGCCGTGATCCGAGTATCAACTCCCTAAAACATACATGATTCCCTGTTCGCACTGAAAAGATAAAATATTCTATGAATAATTCACACGTCATACATTCGACAGGGCTGAATAAGATCGTCTATTCGTCTCGTCAACACAACGAAGAAAAACCTTGAGCGTGTACTTTTTCGGGCTCTCAAATGCGTTTTGGTGATGTTTGCTTAGATATAGGGAAGGAGTATGTATGTTAAATAATAAGTGATTTATACAACGTCCTGTTATATTTATCTTGATGATATATTATTTTCTTTTCACGAATCCAAAAATGTATATAAATACCTTAGTCTGTAATCTGCTCAAGTGTAGAAGAAATGATCCTTTTTGGAGATCAAACAACGTTCGCTCTTTTCTCATTTGATCTCAGTGTAACCGTAAAAAGAACTAAAATCGAGGAAAAAATACTAAAATCTTTGAGAATCTGCCTCAATCTAAATGAACCAAATTAAGCTTAAGCGACATAAAACCTCGAAATCCACCATTAACTCATGCACGTTTTAAAAATGACTTCAAATTTTATTTGATGAAGATTACAATAAAAAAGCTGTAACGTTCCCCGATGCCGCCGGGGCGAGCATTTGATGAAAATACAGTATTCAGCATTCGAGTCACGATTCCGTTAAATTTCCCTAAAGATAATAAACATTTCCGAGGTAAATTAAACAGTTGTTTCGTACCGTATATACTGGTATTTTTTCATCGACCTCCCGCAAAAGTTAACGTGTTATTTTAAAAACACCCACCGTTACCCATAGACCTTAATAAGGTATGGAAATTAATGTAATTATACTGTAGCAACGTTAATTACGACGATAATTAAGTCTTTAGGTCAAAGGTTGATTTGAGTGATATGTAGGTATAGATAATAATTGGGAGGAGAGAACGGAAAAAGTATAATGGAACGTTATATACGTACAAAGTACCAAATTTGGTCTTTGAAGTCGGGATGCGATAATAAAAGGAATAATGTTACAAGGCAAGTTTTTTGTCTGTTATTTCAGGAAGGTTTGAACGTCAAATAGCTGTGTGTAACTTCCTCATTTGATGAAAAACAGACATTCTTTAACAATATGATTCGGCGAAAAAATTACACCCGTTACCTCATAGTTCTATTATATGGAGTGTTCTAAGTAATTACTTCAAGGAAACCTTCCAGCTTGTAAATGGCTTCTGACAATCTAATTATTATTATGATTATCGAATACAGCTTGATATCAGCGCGATAATTAACTATTTCTGAATTACATAAAGGTGTTAGATGTGTCTGTTTGAAGCCTTATGAATTGGCAATTAAACATTGGCGATGTTCTGGGAATACCTCAGCGATGTAATAATATTGCCGAGATAATTTTGTAGCCTTGATAGTTTCAATTACAATAATTTCTCTCGAGGTACTATTTCAAGCTTTCACGGTTTAAAACTAAACTTATTCTGTTACTAACTGGATATAACAATAATGAACAATCACGGAAGTTTTATCCGACGACCCGAATAGCGCAGGCAGTAGTGAAGCTGCCTGACGTTCTTTGGGTCCCGGGTTCGAATCCCGGTAGGAGCAAATGTTTGTGTGATGAACATGGACATTTGTTTCCGAGTCATGGATGTTAATATGCATAATAAGTTTGTATTTACAAACAAAAAAGTATCTATGTAGTATATCAACTATCTGGTGTCCACGACACAAGCTTAGTGTGGCACTAGATGGCGCTGTGTGTAATGTCCAGCGATATTTATTTATTATTATTTATCCTGTAAGTGACGGTGTAAGTTCAATTCTCTCGTCGTACCTCGTCGTGCCGATACGACTACCTAGCTGATACTTTGAAAATAATATCAGTAAATACCAACGAAATTTCCCCATGGCCCCACTGACCGTGAATTCTAGAACAGTTATTGTCATGAAATTATGAATGCAAGACCATTATTCAACTTTAGTCCTTTTTTTTTTTTTTTTTTTTTGGGATGGGAAATCATCAAATGACTTCTCCCACTCTGGGCGGAGCGGGAGGGAGTGTCAGACTCTTACTGACTAAAACCCATCCATGTTCCTTCCTCGCCCTTTACGTTCCGGGGCCGCGGTATCTCTTTCGAACAGCCCGCAACCCCGGCAGGCTTCGGCCCTTGCGGGCCCCTCTCTTCTGCTGACATCTCTTTGAGGCGCGCGTGGAACACGAACGCGCCGTCGACACGGCCTGTCGTCACTAGACGGACGGACGGCTAGCTAGCCCATAGCTAACCGTCCACAGGCCCGCATCTACGGTGGCCGGTAGCCACCACGTGGCCCCCGACGCCCGGTGCGTCTCCCGCGGCGGCCGGGAAGAGAGGCTCTCTCCCTCTCTTGTTCCGCCACCTCCTTCGCCAGCATGACTGCTTCGCAGAAGCAGGTGACGGCTTCCCATTCCGTCTCGCTCCGGACCATGGATTGAACCAGGGCCGGACGCGAGAGGTCGCCGCCGCCGATCGCCGCTACGAGGACACGGCGGTGCTCCGCCCACGCAGGGCAGACTTCCACCGTGTGCTCCACCGTGTCCTCCGGTCGATCCTCACAGTGGAAACACCCGGGCGTTTCCTCCCGCCCGATTCGGTGCAGGTACCTCCCGAAGCATCCGTGTCCGGTGAGGACCTGCGTCAGGCGGAAGGTGAGGGCGCCGTGGCGCCTCTCAAGCCACTCCTCAAAGAGGGGACTTACCGCCACTATCGTGGCGTGCCCTGCACGGGGTTGCGACAGTCGCTCTCTCCATGTCGCCATGAGATCGCGCCGGAGGTCTGTCCGCTGAACGGCAATTTGCCGCGGCAGCGGAGTTTCCCCCCGGCGTAGTGCCTCCGCGCGCCATTCGTGTAGGCGCGCGAGGACTATCGCCTCCAGATCCCATGGCGGCAATCCGGCAAGCAGGCCCGCCGCCTCGCGGGCATTCAACTTTAGTCCTAAGTTCAAAAATAAATGTCCCTTTCTTCAACAATACTGTTCACTTAAAACTAAACGATCGGTAGATAAAACTCGAATGTATTGTGACTTTATTTATCACCCAATACTTGAGTTGCAACGCCATAACTGAACTGAGTAAAATACGGCCTCCCGCTACAAGTCTGTTGACAAAGATGTAGAGATGCTGGATAGAACATCACTACATATTATGAAGCAAAGTTCCCCGCCGCGTCTGCCTGTCCCTATATATTATGCTTAGATCTTTAAAACTACGCAACGGATTTGAATGCTGTTTTTTTTCTTTTATTGAATAGAGTGATTCAAGTTGAAGGTTTTAGTATTTAATTTTTTTTTTATTTATTATATAAATATATATATTTTACTATTTTATTTGTAAGCGAGGGAAGCCGCGAGCATCATCTAATAATAATAAAATAATAATACCAACCTGTTACTGTTCCACTGCGGGCAAAGGCGTCTTCTCATACAGAGAAGGCACGAGCATTGATCACCACGCTTTCTCAAGACGGGTTGGCGATTTATGACTTATATTTATTAAAAATCCAGGTTCCCTCACGATGTTTTCCTTTACCAATGCTTGTGATGTCCAAGATAAACTAAGAACTACATATGAATTGAAGTTTGCATCCTGATGGACACTAGGATAGAGAAGATTCTCCACGCCTGAGCCTACCGTTTGCACAGTGAAGACCAGAAGACGATCCAACTCACCGAATACCTCATTGAGGCGGCGGATGCGGTGCAACAAAGTACCTTTCCTACCTAGATATCTTCGTAAGACATTTATTGAATAGGCCTACACTTGACCTTATCAAGTGTCACATGATGACACGGCTAACCATATGAACGTTAGCCCAGACCTTTCCGATTTTACTCGTGCCTGGAAGACTCGTTGTCATAAGTGCTAGTAGTGCTGAATATACTTATGAGATATTTCATGTAGGTAAGTAGTTCCAAGCATCTTTGTTTGAAGTGAATAACAGAGCTATCCCAGTAACAACTACCAAAATATCACGCCTGTAATAAACGAAGGGTGAGGCAGAGGTACCGTGTACCTAATAGTACTGGGACATTTCACCAAAGTCACTAATTGCCCAAGAATGTTATTGGATTGTGAAAATATCGGTTTCAGATACAATTTTAACGATACTATCAGAGATTCAAAACATAAGATCACGCTTGTAATTCCTGTAGAGATTAAGCAGATGATAAAACTTATGAAAACGGGTATTTATCGCAAAGTTTACCTTTAAGGGCATTACATTGCCCAATGACCTTTCGCATGCTGCCCCGTACTAACTTACGACGAAACGACGAGAGAGAGAGGGACGAGTGCGGGAGTGACAAAGTGCTTTTCGCGTAATTTCGGGTTTTTATAAAATATTTTTAAATATAAAAAGAAATAAGAGAAAAAAATCAACACAAATTGTTAAATACGTCATTACGTATTTTTTGGTGTAAAATTCATGCCGAGTTATTGAGCCGTTATAGAGAGAATTTTCAATTTAGGTTGAAAAGGACCTATTTGTTACGATTTTTTGATAAAATTTGAGTAAGTTTATTAAAATTTTAAACAACACAATCTATTTTATAGTACCTACCTTTAGTTTAACATACATTTTTATATTGAAAACGCACAAGTGGATTCATCTACAAACTTCTTTAAACACACGGTATTCAAGGTCATTGGGCAATGTAAATGCCCTTAATTTAAGCCCGACGTTTCGACTGGATTGCACCAGCCGTGGTCGCGGGAAGACAAGCATTGGAGGTACCGCCACAGCAAGGCGAAGGCATTTATTCAACTACCCTCACTTGATCTTCATAAATGTTGATTAGGGCCGGTTCATACTAGGACAGCACACTACACTAACAGTGTCCGCATATTGAGACGATTTCACTTGACGAGTACACTTAGTGATCACTGGGTTAAGCAGGGGTGTGCCTAACAGTTTCGTTTCGCCAGTTATGTTTTTAAGTCCCATTGTGCAATAGAGGGCTAGCATATTGCCATCAACCAGGCACAAATCCAGTCTGCCACTGAGAAAAATCCATTGCCCGATCCGATTGCGCTTGCAGCTAATACACCAACGAGGCAGTCGGACGAAAGAGAAGTCGTTCGATTGACGATTGTTTCTTTCTGTCTCCTGCTGATACGGAGGCAGGCACGTATATAGGGGGGGATAGTTGAGATTTATCCCCCCCGAAATGTCACTGAACATAAACGGGATCATAACCACTACGAAGTATTATATTACTTACAGTGATTTTTTACACAGTTCCATTGCAATGATGTTATATACAAAACTGAGGTAGATGCGTTTTACCGACGTCAGCGTGGCAATGCAAACATAAGCTAATCAACTTGAGTGACTTCAGTCTGTTCTGCGACTGACAGCGACGCGGACTGACATTTAAGCGGTACTTTGATTTTAGAATATAAATAAATATGCCAAGTTGTGTATTTAGAAACTGCAAAAAATATACTGGGCCGGTTGTAAAAATCAAGAAGGATGTGTCTTTTCATTTGTAAGTACCGTTTAGTCTATTTAAAATGGAAAATCGTAAATTTTATTTTACTCAAAAATGAATATCGCGTTTTTGCCACTTTGATACCTACACGAACAAGACAAATAGTGCATTGCCATTATGAGTGACAGAGAGAACGAGATAATGGCGCGCGGTGTTGTCAGTTCGAACGACGAGAGGATGTTGGAGATGATATGGCCATATATAGGGCTGATCTGATTAGACGAATATTTAAAGATTTTAACATTTGACTTTTATCATTAACTTCTGTTTTGTTTTAGATTTCCAAAAGACGGATTAATTAGGGAAAAATGGGTCCGAATATAGTGTGAAACATGTATAAATAGTCTTTTTCCAAATGAAAAGCTGTGGTTTCATCAAATGATTTCACAAAAAAATATGGAGGGTTTATGCTTCCCAAGTGAAGCAGGCAGCTTTCAGGTGGTCGCCACTGTTGATTCTGGTTTTCAGAAGTTACAGTGGTTTGGAGATAGTGGCGGGCTTGTCCCATAAATAAAAAAAAAGTTGAATGACGACCAGAAATTAAGAAACACTAGCAGTTCCTTGTTTCATCCAGTTGCCCTATGTCCTTGCACCAATGCATTTTGTATACTACCCACGTAGATGCACTAGCAACGGTTGAAGGCAAATAAATTCCACGATTTGTGGTTGGAAAGCTTCCAGGGCACTGTTGTTGGTCGACTTGGGGATGTTAGGTGCCCAAACACGGCTGGTAAGCTCTCGCAGAGATAGTCTGTGATATATATTTTGTTGCTAATTTATTTTGGCAATGTTGCTGGTCGTCGGAGATGATTAAGGGAGTTTTTGGAATGTTCTTTTGATGACTTGTTCTTGACTGTTTAAATTAGTATTAGAAGACAACGAATCCAGGGCCTTACTTTTATAAAGAGTTAGATTTAAGTAATGAGAGACTATTCAAACGTATATTTTTGTTTTTGCGAATGTATCTAAAGATTTGTTTTCATGTATATTTAAATTGTTTATTTTGATCTTGTAAGAATTAGATTTTGCTGAACCCTGTCAGGGTCTACAACGGCTCTAAGCTCTGAGCCTTTTGTTAACAACATGTTATACCTTGTGGGACGCAAATAAATGAATATGAATATATTATTTACTATGATAATTATACAGGGTGTAAACGACCTCATTGCGAAGCCGTCAACCAAGCATTCTGTACATAAAACTAAGTAACTTTACGCAAAAATTATTGCTGGGAAACAAATTTTATTTTTCGGGTGAAAAATCACGTTTTGTGGTATAACTCAATGTAACGGACTCAAGACATTATGCTGATGAAAAATCTTACAATTAAAAGTAGTATTTAAAAAAAAGTCAAAACGTTGTAAAGACCCCCAATATCTTCGTAAGAAGAAGGTTCCCAAGTATGGTGTAGAACAAAAAAAATACCGTAATGACGAGGAGAATAAGTGCCTTTCGGCTTCGTTAAGAGGTGGTTTACACCCTTAAAGCTCTATCTGGTTTTTTATCTATTCTAATGTTATAAAGAGATTAAGGTTTGTAAGTTTGTATGAAGAGAGATCTCCGGAACTAATAATCCAATTCAAAAAAATCTTTCACGGGCAACAAGCTAGATTATTTGTGAGTGATAAAAGCTAAAATTATATTTAAATCATGCATTACTAGCCGAGCTAATACAATCTGCGGAAGAAGTCGCAGATGAAAGACTGGTTACCGAATACCCACGTCTATTTAGTTTTTGATAAATTAATACAAAAAATGGTAACTGTAATCTGCCCCGAGATTTTTGATTGTCCATTATTTTATGTTGTAGAAATTTTCGCCTTTGTTATTTTGATCAAAAATTCATAGCAGGTGATAATTGTATGATGGTCTAAATCGTGATCGATGATTGGTGGATTTAAAAACAAAAGATATATTTTTAACAAAGTCTATTATCAGTAACTAGATTAGATGGTAGCTTTCCTTTTAATTTGTTACAATGAATAAGAAGGCAGAGGGAAGGTTAAAGACTAATTCAATTTTCAAACACAATTAAGTAATTAGTTTCCTCTAGCTACAGAAGTTATTATACATTTGGCCGTTATTTTGTTGGTACAATTTATAGGTCCTGTCTGTAGTCTTACTTAAAACAATGAAATTAGAAAATAAAAAAGCGAACACCAGATTAAGGTTGGAATAATGTAAGGGTGGCGAAGTTGGGGGCGTTTGAACGTAAATCTTTAGTAATCTTAACGTGAAAGTTGGATTTAATTATAATTAGATACAAGAATTGGATTCTTTTTGTTTAAATAGAGTTTTTTGGATTCGTACAAAGGTGGTGTGTGCGTGGGTCTAATGGTCTCAATGCTACTAGTAGCCTCGCCAGGTAAGGTTTGGTCGTACAAGAAAACTATAAAAAATATTCTGAGTTTGTGTCTGATGATAATAATATACTCGTTACCTAACTCATTTCGTTATAATGATATACTAACCATAACAGGTGAAATGTTACATTTGCCGAGAAACCATGACGTGTTATTAGACCAGAAAGTCTACACAGTCTACAGGGTCCACATCCTTTTAATAGGGTGTGAACCCAGGATTGTCCCAGCGAAGCTAACCAACTCAAGTGGAGGTTCATGGATGATTCCACCCAGGAGTGTAAATGTGATGCTGTTCCACATACGATGTCGTACGTAATTGCATGTCTTGCTTGTTGAAGGCAGACTGATTCAGGAACTGATGGACGCTATTGAAGACTCCAAAATACTACGTACAGTTACGTGTTATTATTTATCACATAAGTAGTAATAATATTGTAGTGGAAGTTAATAAAATTCCACAATACTACAATATTACTATCATACCTCCAACCACAGATCACGTTCGTCCACTTAATCCAGCCACAACCAGCATTCTTCTAGTCCAGTCTAAGACCTCTAGGTGTTCAATCTCACTTGATTGTAAGTACGTGTCTCGTTTACAGCGGTTATTACTAACAGCTATGCTTAATAACTGTATTATTTCGTACGCTTAGGATTGTGTTGTTATCTTTATTTTTATATGTGAAACCTAACTGGATTGGTACGTGTTTACTAGTTGTTTTCGGGTTTTATTTCGGTTTGGTTTCGTGTAACTGCTGAAGTTAATATTTTTTATTGCACTGTGGATTTGATTTTGTTTTCTATTTTATTATTGATAATGACTCTGATGAAACGTGTCACTAAATTACAATTTATTTGTGACGTTTTTCATCTTTTTATGCATTTTTCAGAGTAAATAATGATGTCTCCATATTTTCAGTCTCATTGTCGGTTATCATGATTCAAAGGAAATATACTGATTGGATTGAAATCGTATTTTCATTTTAAAAAACATTACTGTTAAAATCAGAACAAAGGGACCAAATAAAATGCAAGGAAATGCGCACAGACAGTTTTATTGAAATTTTTACAACGAAACACTATCACAATATTTATTTTGTGTAGGCACTGGGACACATAAAATTACGACTTCCCATACAAATGGGGAACTTCCGCGCAGTTAGCTTGCCAGCATATATCATGCGTTGAATGCCATGTTGGGTAGCCGGCGACCAAATGTTCTGTCCTATAAACTAGCGGGCTTCTTAAAAATATGGCGGATTTCATTTATTTGTTTATTTTTGTAATCTTTGGCTGGATTGTGTGTTGGAAAAAATTTAAATGGTGGATAAAGTAAAAAGTTGCGTCACATGAAATAGGCTTGTTAACTGAAAAAATCTAATTAGTCCGTCACTTAGATTATCAAAAAATATTTGACCCGTATTTATTCTTTTGTCACATAAAACAAAATTGACGAAGATACGACGCTTTTAAAATTCCCAATACGTCACTGTTCGGTATGATTCTTAGTGAGTCCTGACGTCACGAGCGCCCACTCCCGAGTTTTGATGCGTTTTATCTTTGTCAATATTCGTTGATTTACAAAAACAAAAAATACGTGTCCATTATTTTCTAATACTCTAACTGGCGGACTAAATAGATTTGCAATTTATTGATGGCGGAAACAAGCCTATTGAAGTATTAAAGCGTTAATCCAGCAACAGTTTTATGAGGACAGTGCGAAAATTTACTAAAAATAGAGCATAACATAATAAATATTTTTTATTACCACACCAAAGTCGTAAGTCAACTCACCCAGAAGTTATTCAACCACAAAATTTCTGAGATCACCCAGATTGGGGTAATTTTCTTTTTGACGGCCGACTAAAATAAACGCTATTATTAAATAGAGCTTAGGGATATAAACATTTTTTACTATGCCACCCAAGTTCTATACCCAAGTTTTAATTATATAATAATAATAACTATACTACAAATGCTACTGGTCGATGCAGACGCTAATCAAGGGAGATATGCCTCCTTGAAGCCCAAACTCATCGATGTGTTTTCCTGCCCGTCCTAAACAACAGTTCTCAGACCTAGTCACTCAACTAATTGCAAAAGTTCTGCCTTGGGGTCTGCCGAAGAGCAACGGAGCGCAGCATCCAGACCGAGCCACCTCTTTCTAAGCCGGCCTTGGCTGCGCCGTCTATCCTCAGGCTGATGATCTGGATGCGTTAGGCATTTGTTTTGTATAGATTTTATACTTGTCTTTTAGTAACCTTAAATATCCCACTAGTGTAGCACTTTTAAAAACACCTCGCACTCCGGAAAATTGCTCAAAAATGTATGTAGGCTGTTTAATCTCCTCTAAGTGATGTTTGTCTGAGGTTCAAACCTTCAATTCATATAAGGCCCAGACTCCACCAAAGCGGAGAGGAGAGATGTACGAAGCGGAGAGGAGAGATGTACGAAGCGGAGAGGAGAGATGTACGAAGTGGAGAAGAGAGATGTACGAAGCGGAGAGGAGAGATGTACGAAGCGGAGAAGAGAGATGTACGAAGCGGAGAGGAGAGATGTACGAAGCGGAGATGAGAGATGTACGAAGCGGAGAGGAGAGATGTACGAAACGGAGAGGAGAGATGTACGAAGCGGAGAGGAGAGATGTACGAAGCGGAGAGGAGAGATGTGCTCCGCTCGGCGCACGTCACTCACCGAACGCCACTCACGGCACGCTGCTCGCGTCTTTTCCCGTCTCAACTTGCCTACACAATTAAGAAATATCTCCCCTCCTCTTTGCTCAATCTTTTCCACTAAAGCTCGTGTCGATGTGATTGAGGTAAGAAGTGTAAACATTGAAATTCTATTGCAGGTGGTTTGAAGACATCTCCTCTCCTTTCGTCTTGCCTCCGCTTCGTTGAAGTTCGGCCCTAAATCGATGCCTTTATACCTACCACTGGGGCACTACCGCTCTCGCATTACCTAGACACATTAATATATGAATATAATAAAACGTATTAAACCTTGAACTTTTCTCGTTATAAATTAACCTGCTTTTACACGTGTATTTTTCAACACAAAACCAACCAGAACATTTAATTGTGTAATAAAATGTTGTACGATTACTATAGCATTGAAATACAAGCGCTGTAATTTTATTAAGCGTTAAAACTGACGATGTTTCAGACAAGTACAGCGCGCTTTATTTCAGGTAAATACGTTTTTAACAATTGATTCCATTGTATGAAATGAAATACTATTTCAAAATGGTGTTTTAAATTCCCGAGTTTCCTTTACTTTCGTTACTTGATGTCGATTTGAAAATGGTTGTGAAAACGTTCGTGCTTCAATTGTTTAATTTAATATACTTGTCAGACTGTGTCCTATAATCAAAGCGATTACGACCATCGGTTTATTTAGGTAACTACTTAACTATTAATAATTTGTGACGAAATCCAATGGGTATCTTACGAGTCAATTTTTTTTATTTTTTTATTTTATTATTACTTAGTGATAAGTCATCATAGAATAAGATGGAACTTTGCAGAAATCCATAACACTAAATGTTATGCAAAATGATTGTTTTAAATTACGCGAAAAAGATCCAGGCCTGGATACTTTCTTATTTTCTTTTCACTGCTCTCCCACCCGCAAAAATATACATGCAGGTTATGCGATAGTAATTAGCATGTCATTCATACTCGATACGTATGTCGCCCCTCCACGGGGCGTCTGCAGAAGATGTTTACTCGACGACTGCTCGCGGAAGGGCGAAACACGTGTCGATGTGATTGAGACACACGAAAAGCCAAGAAAGAATGGCAAAAAAAAGGAGGCAGCTTGTACTCATCAGTGATCAGAGAACAGGGCATCCGATGATGATGATCTTAATGCAGACTAAACACATGTTTTTCTAAAGAGAAAAAAAAATATGCATTCGTTGCTACCTATGCTCTGTGCATGTTCGCTATATAAATACGTATATTAATATGAGGTTAAATGAATGCCAACGGATATCGTAGTACCCAGTACTAACTGGGTTGTGGAGGTCTGGTAGATAGTCGCTCTTATACAAGTTCCATTAAATTAAGAATTTAAAACACCCCTGACACATAGGGTCATAATTTCAAGGTTTGTTTTTTGGAACGAAGTTGGAGTTGTGAAAAAAAATGTAATTCACCATTTTGTGGGAGCGGCCATCTCGGATTTGAATTTGTTACAGCGAATAGTATTTTACTTGTCAAGCTTTTTCATTTGAGGCCCATATTGAGGGAGTTGTTGAATAAATATGTTATCTGCCATTTTGTGGCGGCGGCCATCTTGGACCGATTTTCATAAAACATGAAGAACACTCCCGAAAAATTCACCTTTCATACAAAATAATTAAAATCAAAATCGTTGTATCCGTTCGGGAGCTACGATGCCACAGACAGACACACACACATACACACAGACACTTCAAACTTATAACACCCCGTCGTTTTTGCGTCAGGGGTTAAACATACTCAATAGCATACAGCTGCATCTGGTAAGACTGGAAGCCGACATAATTGGGAAAGGCTAGGCAGATGATGATCATTATGATGTCAATTAATACGAGTACTTTAAAAAACTAAGTTCCAAACATCACCCTCCAGTTGGCAGAAAACCTTAGACATTACGACATCCTATCCCACAAAAAATCTCTTTACAGTCTGAAATAAACATCCCTGTCATTCCTGAACCCTTACACATCTCAGTTTTAAATAACCGTCCCGTGGAAATTATTCAACAAATGTAATACAGAGAGCACTCGTAGTCTAGCGCTCTAGGCAATAAATTTACACCAACACTGTGTGAAGTGGTGACCTAGCACTTAGGTCCGACACTGCTTATGTGCCTCTGTATCTTTACACCTTGCTTTTAGCGTCGAGAATGTAAACTTACATTAGAAAAGAAACATTTGGTAGGTGTAGGTACATTTATGAGCAGTAGTTTAAAAGCTAAGTGCATGTCGTGCCTGAACAATTAGCTGTGTTGTCCGGTAGTGAGCCACAGTGAAGTTTATCTTTGACTTAGGTTTATTTGATATATTAACCCCCAAATACAGAAACGTGACTCAAGATTAAAAAGGCTGCTTAACATCTTGAGCAGCTCCTAGATTTTAAATTTTGTATGGCCAAACGTAACCTGGTGAAGGTTGCGGGAATCCGGTGGATGCGAGTCGCAAGGGACCGGTCAATGTGGCGACACTTGGGGGAGGCCTATGTCCAGTAGTGGACGTCTTTCGGCTGAGATGATGATGATGATGGCCAAACGTCATTTTTGGGTATCTGTGCTATTTGATTTTTGAGTGACGTTTCAGTATTCAGTCATTAGATTCATTTATATCATGGGGTCTACACAAGGTGACATCCTATGTCACTAGATCGTAATCCACACGAACTCAGTGCGGGTTGGTAGATGTCATAATGTCTTTGAAAGGACAATGGGCAAAAATGTATGAAAACTCGTACACCCTTCTAATAGCCCTGACATATACGTCATTGGATAGGTCTTTTCAAATGAAACAACACTTATTAAGACAGCTTTGCTGAAATGTTTGTCCATTCTGAGTTATAAGTTAAAAACTAAGGTAAAAATGAATACCTAACAATACTGTAATTTCAATTTTTATTTTCTGGTGTACCAATTTGCTCATTCTCTTATTCGATTGACATAGCTGATGAAGAACCGTTAATCATGTTGAAAGCACAATGTTTTGAGTGCATTA
Source organism: Xestia ashworthii (assembly GCA_950022955.1). NCBI lineage: Eukaryota > Metazoa > Arthropoda > Insecta > Lepidoptera > Noctuidae > Xestia > Xestia ashworthii. The sequence continues at coordinate 3,208,331 of OX465555.1, read as the reverse complement.
CACTGAGCCTTACCATAAAACGTGATTTTTCACGACATAAAAAGTGGTTTCTCAGCAAAAAAAATTACGCAGAGTTACTAGTTTGTTTGTACAGAATGCTTGGTTGACGGTGAAAAGTCCGTTTGTCATACATAATAGTCAGTCAGTGTGACGATCATTGCTCATTTCTCTTTTTTAACCCCCGACGCAAAACCGACGGGGTGTTATAAGTTTGACGTGTCTGTGTGTGTGTGTGTGCGTGTGTCTGTGGCATCGTAGCTCCCGAACGGATGTACCTGTTTTTGATTTTGCTTCTTTTGTTTGAGAGGTGTTCTTAGCTATGTGTGATAAAAATCAGTCCAAGATGGCCGCCGCGACAAAATAGCGGACTAAATATTTGTTCAATAATTCTCTCAATATGGGTATCAAATGAAAGGGCTTGACTAGTAGAATAATGTACACTATATTGAACACTGAAGTAGTCTATGATTGCCTCGACCCTGAAAAGATCCCGTTCATAACGGGTTATGAAGTAAAAAAAGTGTTGAGCAGCATGCACTACGAAAAGAGTCCAGGTGAAGATGGTATAACAACAGAAGCCCTTAAACTTGGTTCTCCCACACTTCTCCCTCATATCACAAACATATTGTTTAATTGCATCCTTCAGACCGGAAAGATGCCAACAAAGATGTGCCACTCAAACATCATCCTTCTTCATAAGAAGGGGGATAAAAGCGATATCAATAATTATAGACCGATAAGCTTAGTGTCGCATCTCTACAAAGCATTCATTAAAGTTATCCACAACCGCATCGAGGCAAAATTAGATTCGCATCAACCACCTGAACAAGCTGGTTTCCGCCCAAGTTTCTCTACTACAGACCACCTTCATGCTTTAAACCAAATCATAGAAAAACACATAGAATTTAGAAAACCTTTATATTTGGCCTTCGTGGACTATACGAAGGCATTTGAAACATGCAGCTATATTTTCCTCTTTACAAAATCAGCAGTTAGACCAAACCTACATCAATATCCTCAAAGTAATTTACAACAATAGTACAGCAAACATTAAACTTACATTTCCCGGTCAAAATTTCAAAATTGACAAAGGCGTAAAACAGGGTGACCCGCTCTCTCCCAAGTTATTTACTAGCACTTTTGAAGAGGTATTCAGGAACCTAGCAGACCTATGGTCTAGTAAAGGCATAGCAGTCGGTTGCAAAAACCTCACTAACCTTCGTTTCGCCGACGACATCATCTTATTTGCACCGACTGCTACCGAATTACAACAGATGCTCCAAGATCTGAGCACAGCAAGCCTTGAGGTTGGACTAATGATGAATCGGTCAAAGACTAAAGTCATGACCAATAGCACAAAAAGTAGGGTTGAGGTAGATGGGCAAGAAATCCATTACGTCGATGAGTACATTTATTTGGGCCAGCTAGTTTCCTTCGAAAACAGGCAAGACAGAGAAATTGACCGTCGAGTCGAGAACGCCTGGAAGAGCTACTGGTCCATGAAGTCGCTGATGAAGAGTGATCTACCTTTATCCCTGAAGCGCAAACTCATCGACATGTGCATTCTGCCCATCCTAACCTACGGTACTCAAACTTGGTCCCTGACTGAGTCACAAAAGTCCAAACTCAAGGTTTGCCAAAGGGCGATGGAGCGTAGTGTATTGGGTATCAAGCTCAGTGACCGAATTCGCAATACCACAATACGCTCAAAAACGGGAATAGCTGATGTGGGCAGTAGGACTGCTGGGTTGAAGTGGGATTGGGCGGGCCATGTCTGTAGAATGCATCAGGACCGATGGGCCAAAGTCGCCACTCAGTGGGTGCCAGAAGACGGGCAGCGTCACCGAGGGAGGCCTAGAAAACGCTGGCGTGACGACTTAGAAGCGTTTGCAAAACTTGTAACTGGTAATAAAAAAATAATAATCTGTGGGGACTTTAATGTTAATATCTTAGAGAATAATGCAAACAGCTGTAGATTTTTAAGTCTCTTTAAATCTTTTAATTTGTAAAACGTTTTTTCAGAACCAACCCGAATTACCACAAGTACTGCTACATGTATTGATAATGTTTTTTGTTGCTGCGACTACTTAGATAAATCTATCGTAAATTACCTTCCTTCAGATCACAGCGGGCAGACAGTTGCTTTCGCGTACAATAAACAATTACAAAGAATTCAGATTCAGACCAGACAAATAACACCCAGCAAGTTAGAAAAGTTTAATAATAATTTAATTAGCAAGCTAAATATACCAGGCCATATTAGAAACAATGTAAATGAATTGTATGAAGAATTCTTTTCGGTAGTGCACACTGAGTTCAATAACACTTTAAAAAAGAAAACCAAAACTATTGGCCCAAAGTTTATTTTTAGTGACTGGGCAACACAGGGTATTAGGAAAAGTAGGGAACGATTGTTTGAGCTGTACGGCCTTAAGCCTTACATCAATACAGAATCTTTTAATAAATATGTTGCTAATTACTCGAAATTTTTTAAAAACACCTGCAAGGTAGCCAAATCCTTATTCATTAGCAATAAAATTAAATCAGCCGATAGCAAAATAAAAACGGTTTGGAAAATTATCAACAGTGAAACAAACAGAAATATAAAACATAGTAATGACTTCACACTAGAGACTTCAGGTGGCCTTGTCAGCTCCAACAATGAAGTTGCTCAAGAATTTGTAAATTTCTTTACCAGTATCCCACTTAAAACTACTGAAACCTTAAATTCCTCTCCGTTGCTCTCTATTGATTTATTAAAAGCAAACGTTTCAGCCTGTCCAAATGAATTTAAATTTCAGCATATAAACCCCACTACAGTCTTAAAAGCTTTTAAACAAATCAAGATCAAATTAACCGAGGACCTATGGGGTATGTCTATTAAAGCTTGTACCTCAATTATGGAGACTGTAGCGCCGTATTTGGCCTCAATATTTAATTTGTGCGTGGATCAAGGGGTCTTCCCGGATCTAATGAAATTCAGCAAGGTAATACCGCTTTTTAAATCCGGGGACAGTAAAGACACCAATAACTATAGGCCAGTATCCGTGTTGCCGGTTTTCAGCAAGGTGTTTGAAAAGATAATGCTCGATCAAATGCTTTGCCATTTTAACACCAATAAAATATTACACGAACAACAGTATGGTTTCACCAAAGGACGTTGTACAACTGACGCCGGTGTCACTTTATTAAAACACATATTTACTGCGTGGGAAGAGGCACAAGATGCCATAGGAATCTTTTGTGACCTTTCGAAGGCATTTGATTGCGTAAATCACGAAACCCTGATCTTGAAACTTGAGCATTACGGTTTAGGTAAACTTGCGCTTAGTTTAGTAAAGTCGTATTTGAATGATAGACAGCAACAAGTACAAATAAATGGTGTCAATTCAATGGGTTTAAAAGTAAAAATGGGTGTACCACAAGGTTCGATTCTGGGTCCCTTCCTCTTTTTAGTTTATATTAATGACCTACCCCATTTATTTAACAACCACCCGCAAATGGTGTTGTTTGCTGACGATACTTCGTTAATATTTAGGATAAACAGACGTGCCACTAATTTTGACGATGTAAATAATGCCCTACTGCAGGTCCATAACTGGTTCACCGCTAACAATTTAGTACTCAATGGGAAAAAAACTAAGTGCATTCGATTTGCCCTACCAAATGTCAAAAGTAGTGATTGTGACATAATGTTGAATCAAGAGAAACTGGAATTTGTCGATAAAACAGTTTTCTTGGGAATCACGCTCGATTCAAAGCTACAATGGGGTCCTCATTTAACATCTCTTGCAGGACGGCTGAGCTCAGCTGCATATGCTGTTAGAAAGATCCGTCAATTTACTGATATTGATACCGCGAGGCTAGTCTATTTTAGTTATTTTCATAGTATTATGTCATACGGTATTTTACTATGGGGACGTGCGGCAGACATCGAGTCTATATTCATTCTGCAGAAAAGAGCCATCAGAGCCATATACGAATTGCGTAGACGCGATTCTCTGAGAGAACTGTTTAAGGAAATTAATATTTTGACAGTACCTTGCCAATACATCTATGAGAACATCATGTACGTTAGGAAAAATCTGCATTTATTCAGTAAAAGAGGTGACAGACACCACTATAATACTAGAAATAGGGACCAACTCGTTCAGCCAGGTTTCAGGCTTGCTAAAGTGGATTCATCTTTCATGGGGTACTGTTTAAAATGTTACAATAAAATACCTCCTCACATTCTACAACTGAATGAGACGAAATTTAAATCTTGTATAAAACGCACACTATGTAGGCAAGCATATTATAATTTGGGGGATTACATTAATGATAAAAATGCTTGGCTCAATGCTGGTCCTGCTCCACAACCATAGGCAAACTAATTGATTCCCAGGTTACGTTATTGTGGAAGCTGTTGAAGATTGTAAAATATCCTTGCATTGTATAGATTCCATCTCGTAATATTATATAATTGCATAGCACATTTGTGTGAGTTCTATGTACTGTAAAGCCACCATTTACATTTAGTTATCTTTTTTTTTTTTTGACTTGAATATGCCTTGGCGGCTGAGAGAATGTCATGCTCACTCAAATGTCTCGCTGATGGTGGCGTGTGTGTCGGGTCATTTAGCTCCCTTCAATATGGTCGAGTTGAATGGCGCCGATACATGCGTCATGTTCGTGAACGGGCGCTATCAGTTGGGACTGGTCATCTCTTAGCTGCCACGGTTAATTTGAATTTCTTTTTTTTATATTGTTGATTTAATCTTTTCTCTGGACGCTCTTAATGTGCACGTCTTACTACATCGTTCTCACATATATGTTTAATGACACATGAATGATGTAACCAAGATTTTGTAAAAATATATTGATTTAAAAGAGTGTCCATGGAGTTTCTTGCCCGTTCTTCTCCATAGAGATCTACGCTAGGGAATGGGCAACTACAGTACTTTCTCAAGTTATTATGCCTTGTGACTGTGACTGTAGCTTTGATTTTATTTGTATTTTGACATTCAAAAGTGCCGTAATGGTCTAGTTGAAATAAATGCTTTGAGTTTGAGTTTGAGTTTGCGATAGACTGGCCTGAGAGAGCCGCACGTAGAGAGGAGTGGAAGACTATGGGGGAGGCCTTTGCCCAGCAGTGGGACAATACAGGCTAATAAAAAAAAAAAAAATTGAAAGGGAATGAGGAATATTATATCATTCACCCACATAACATACGTTATTTCGTTACGTGACAATTTCTATTATATGGCATTACCCATAAGCCGCGTTAAGGAGCTTCGTTCCAAAATAAAAATACCTTGACATTTTATATTTATGTGTCGGGAGTTTTTTATATGTTTATGTTCAGTTTAATGTTACTTGTTTTCAATACGTTCCACACTACATCTTTTAAATATTATCCAACAAAATAAAATCTAGCTGCCTCGTCATGTGCTTCGAGCATAAAATCCTACGCTATTGTGGTGTAAAATGACCTACCCACTTATGTCGAGAGTAAAATGTAAAATATGAGTTAGTGTGAATGCGTCATCAGCTTCTATTCAGTAATGTCTGTTAAGAGCTTTGACCTATTCAGTATAAGGACACATTAAGGCAAGCGCTCACTAATTCCCGTATGGCCGAAACTTCCCCGGTATGGCCATATCTCCTCAAATTATGATGATGCCAAATAAATGTAGCGTTAATGCGTGTTAAAATAGGGTTCAAACTAATTTCAGCTAAATGATGTGCATGATTTAATTTAATTTTCATTTATAGCCAACTTATAAAAACAGTCTTATTCTTTTTCGTGTGGTTAGTGCGAAACCTGACGTCAGAATTTTTATGGCATCTCCTATAGTAAATAAATAAATAAATATCGCTGGACATTACATACAACAACGTACGTACGTATACAACATACGTACTACATTACACACAACGCCATCTAGTGCCACACTAAGCAAGGCTTGTGTCGTGGTCACCAGACAGTTGATATACCACATAAATATACTTTTTGTTTGTAAAAACATACTTATTATACATATACACATCCATGACTCGGAAACAAATGTCCATGCTCATCACACAAACATTTGCTCCTACCGGGATTCGAACCCGGGACCCTTTTTTTTCTGCGCCATTCGGGTCGTCAAATAATTAAATAGGTGTCCATAGGTCATTATTTTGACGTTGCTTTACTTTTATTTGCTTTACTTAACTTTGTCGTCGAGAATAATTCGTATATGAATCCAAAAAATATGAGGTTTGGTTCGAACTCGAGACCTGACTTAGCAGTCCAACGGTTAACAGTTATATTAAAAGTTTACATTACACATACGAGCTATGGGTTGAACATTAAAATCAAGTTAAACTACATACAGTTTCTTCCAGGCAAGCGTGCTACATTCTAGGATAACATGGCAAGAAACAGGACGTTACTAAGATAAAACTAATAGAGAAATAAGAAAGAAAAAGCATACTGCGTCCACCATTAAATAAATTGGCATTAGAATAGAAGATTAACAGAGAAAAAAACAGCCATCAAAAATCCTTTGCCGTGCAATTCCTTGCCGTTGGTGAGTCCTAGCCCTTAGTATCGGTACAACGTGCGGTAGCCAATACACTTAGCAAGGTTATTGGATGTCGATGCTTGATGTTATTAGCGTCCATTATAGCCGGAATTATGTTATGTAGATGTAAGGTTAAATCTGACGGAATAAACAGACCTTTTAAGTGTCCAATAATGGCTTTACCAAATGATTACTGCAAATGGCTTAGGTTAACTAGGTTTCAATGTAAACCTTACCTTTAACGCATAAATGTATTTGTATAGTCATTAGAGAGGTTAGTAAGCATTTTATGAGTAGTTCTGCTTAAATAAAATGCACAAGAAAAAACATAAGGTGGGTGGACCTTGGAAGGACATGCTCCTTTGAAGGTCAATCATTAAAAAGTCGTAGTCATCGACATGTAAAGAATTATATTCCTTCTACTACATACTAAGATCCACTAACGATTTTATAAGGACATATTCCTTCTACTACACACTAAGATCCACTAACGATCTTATAAGGACATATTCCTTCTACTCCACACTAAGAACCACTAAGGATAATAACTACGATTTTTAATAGTTGACCTTCAAAGGAGCGTGGTCTTCCACGGTCCACCCGTCATACGACCAACCACAGGTATAGACAAAAAGAGAGAAAAAGCATTTATTAGCCTGTACTGGACAAAACACATAAACATTAACATTTTTTACAAATTGATTTATGAAAACTAAACATAGATAAAAAAATAAAAAGAAACGAAAAGGTCCTGAATGAGGCCAAAATGCCGTGCGCGCTCTGCAAATGTCGCGGTCGGTTACCCCTGCTCTAAAAATAGTAGCCCTAGTCCTAAGTTTACTTCCGTTAATTAAGAATTCATCAGTTACTTTATTATGGTACTTGGCATTAAACGGCACAACTGCCTAGCCTTTTCCAAACTATGTTTGGGTAGACAACATATTTAAGTTTATGCTGAAATTAGTAACTACATACATCCACATTCAATTGTCCTTTTATTCCACTGGGCCCATACCATTTATTTGTCCGTGCAATTAAACCACCATTTCTCGTACATTACTACAAAATCTAGGTGTTCTTTTGTCCAAGCCGGAGGCTATAAATTGCCCGGCACTGTAGTGGAGTGACCGGCTACTTAGCTAGCCACCTGCCCGTGTCACACCGCGTAGTGTGAACTTGGGAACAGGCGCCGTTATGACGGTAAAATTTAAATTAAATAGAATTTTGCTTTCTGTGTGGTTTTATAAAGGGATTTTTATTTTTTGCAGAAGGATATCTTTAGATTGTGAGGGAATTAATTTATGAAGTAAAATGAAGTCAATGATTGCGCTGGTGAGAACGGAGCAGATGTAGTCTGGCTTTGCTTGTTAAAGAAATTAGTGACCGTAATAATATGAGGATAGATACCTATCCAAAATCTTTTTCTACACCGACAAATAATCTTAAGGACGTGGTGGCTTTAAGGCGCAGATTGAAAATGCACAGATGGATCAGTTTTTGTGAAATCTGGAAAAGTTATGCCAAGGGAAGCATTTGCTGTTCCAGAAAAAAACTCTGCAGTTTATTTTATTAGATTAATTAAAAGACCAGATAGTTGATGATGATACTTTTAGGATAAGTTTACTACTAGAGAATGCCATTGGCATTAAGTCCGCCTCTGTACATAAAGTGTTAAATAAATAATAAGTGAATGAGCCAATCGGTTCCATTTAAATCGTGGGTTGACACAAAGTAACTAGTCGACAGAAAAACTGAAAATTCTACAGCAAATACCCAAACAAGAGCATTAAATGCTCACTTTTCATTCCCATCAACGTGCTAAATTATTTGTTAAGGAAAAAAACAGCAAAAAACAGAAAGGACAGTTTCCTTATTTCTCAAGTTGTATGCATTACGGGTCCCTCTTGAAACGTAGGTAAAATATTTAGCGTGGCAATTAAAGGACAATTTATTTCGGCGGCGTTGTGACTAAAACGGCGGTCTCGACGTATATTTAGCGATTTAACTGTTGCAAATATGGTAAGTGTGAATCGGGTAAAAGAGAATTCATTAATATTTGTTAACTTAGATGGTTTAGTCTGCATTAGAATATAAAAAGTTGTATAATCTTGGATTAGTAGTTGCAGACCAATGACTGAACTATCCAGGCACGTACTGGCCCGATAGGAAAGTCAGTAACTCGAAAAAAAAAAGAAAATTAATAAAAATGACTGAACATGAGCTAGACAAGCTTTACAAGAGAAAAGACATTTAATTTTCTAATGAAGAACGACTGTGGTACAAACGGCATGATGTTACAATTTATACAAAAAGAAATCATTAAACAAAAAATAAAACCGACTTCAAAAAGAAAAAGTGAAAAATAACTTTAGCTTCTGAAGTCGGTGACAAAAAAATTAAATCAATCATACAAACGTCACCGACTTCAGAAGCTAAAGTTATTATTTTGCAAAAAAGTTTTTATTTTTCACTTTTTAGTGGTTCACATGGAAAGTGCATACCGTTACAATTACAACAAGCCCAAACACGACTAGGATACATTGTCTCATTATGGAGTTCCGTGACTCTTGGCTTCATCATCAGATCTGATGGTAGAATGGTTCTTATCAAACGCAAATGCTTCACTTGTTGTAGAAAATACCAAAATTGCTGTACGTTATTCTATAAAATTTGAAGAGTTCCCTCGATTTCGCCAAAATTCCATCATCAGATCCCGACTTGGCGACTATGGGACCAATTTGGAAGTATACCCTTTCAAACAAAAAAAGATTTTTTCAAATCGGTTTAGGCGTCTTCGAGTAATCGGTGAACATACATAAAAAAAAAAAATACATACAGTCGAATAGAGAACCTCCTCCTTTTTGGAAGTCGGTTAAATAGAGATTTTTAATAAGTTAGTTAGGGCGACTACAGGAGCTAAACAAGAGTTTAATAATGCCTGAAAGTATATGATTCACTTCAATAAACAAAACCAAAAAAGTATATGACATTCTTCAGGATATACCTATGCTAGTATGTAGTGTTTTGAAAACATGATGCAATTCATGTTACTCGAAAAAAACCACGAACTTATCTCTAAAAATTTATTTTTACGAGTAAAAACCAATACATGCGATCAATCTGATTTTTTGGCAAAAAATTCAAAAGCAACATATTTGCATAATAGTGTTTTATTTTTTAGTCCAATCAATATATTTTTTTGTAAATCGATTGAAACCACTCATTTCGCACTATTCGGCCTGCAGTGACTGACGTAACAATCACTTTGTACTGCAAGCTGATTAGAACTTTATTCTAACAGTATTTCAGTCGAAGTTTGAACCACCACAAATAGAGTTGCTCATTTAGCTTCTCTGATACCCTCCTTGATAATTTCCCAGGGACAGAAAATGAACAAGGCTTTCATAAAAATATTAACAGAAGTGTTCTACTTGTATAGAACAAAATCACGTCCACCCAGAATTCCTAAAGCACTTTAACTGCCTTGCCACACGTCTTGAGGTGAAACTACAGCACTACTAGGTATAGGCACTAACTAATGCATGTAGTGTCAGCCCATTTATTGGCGCATTTAGTTAGCGCAGTCCCGCCGGAACTTAGAGCAATGCAATGCCTTTGAGTAATCTAATGAAAGAAAAATGGTCAACATTTATATCAATCACTCGTTTATTCACATGCGATTAGATTTCTCAACATCATCATCATCTGCCAAGCCTTTTCCCAATGTTGGGTCAGCTTATAGTCTAACCGGATGCAGCTGAATACCAGCACTTTACATGGAGCGACTCTCTATCTGACCTCCACAACGCAGTTAGTACTGGGTAATACGATACCCCTTGGTAAGACTGGTTGTCAGACTTTTTGGGCCACTGACTACCTGTAGAAGCTGACTGTCAAGAAGCTCTTCAAACTATGTCGTATGAAGATACAAAGAAGTTATTACTTGTGCTAAAGTAAACATTGTTCATAGTATTGTTATTTTTTAAACTAGTTAGCTGAGTTAGGATAGTAATATTTTATATAACTTTTATATTAGTACCAATACAATTAATATGATAATTATGTGATTATTAAATCAATTAATTTTACCTAAAATTGCCTGGAACACAGGATTACTTAGTTTAGGCTCAAAACATGTGTGAACTTGACATAAATTTAAGAATAACTGTGAGCGCTTACCTTATATTTTTGAATAAATTGTATTATTATTATTATTTACAAATGACAGCTGGGACTAACAGCTTAACGATTCGTCAACATAACCTTAAATGTTGTATTTTAATAGCTGATGTGGCAGTGATTTGTTTATCGAAGGACCGATAGCAATGACCTTCAAGGAGAGATGGTTGCGGCAAAATAGATGTAGGAACAACATAATGTTTACGCAACCGCGTGCTGTAGCGTAGCTCAGGAAAAACGAATATCCAGCAGTGAGCTGCGTTTTTTAATCTAATTGGTACACGACATGATCAGTCTCCCTGAATCAGGTATATTGAGCGTAATATACCAATATGTATCACTGAAACAATCTGGATTTTAGAAGCAATACAACCAACAAACTTGGTCATTCGACCAGCACAAACACTTCGAAAATACGAGACACAATAGATCTAGATTTAACCAATCGCATGTAACATCAGAATTCCTAACCATTATTGAAATAGTTACGCACATAACTGCTCGAAGTTGTTCATGCAATACTTACGGTTGCCGTCAAGAAAATTAACTTTGTATTCAGAACAATGACGGGCCCCACTAAATTAATTTGACTAAAGTTTAGTTTGTCAGAGAAATTCAGTAAAGGGCCAATTTACCCAAAGGCTTGGTTCAGACTGTCTTCAAGACGTTTTTGGTTTAATTTAAAAGTACTTTGATGATTTACCGGTTTTCCTACGGCCAATGTCACTTCCCAGTGAGCCACTTACGAAGTTTGAATATTTAAACCTCACTCTGAACAAATAGCTTTTGGGGTGAACTGCGATATTCTTGGACTTTGTTTACTTAAACTGTGGCCTGCGTTTTAAAAAATGTGCTTTTAAAATGTATACAAGTAGGAGCTGTTTAAATAGTGCTAATTTATTTTATCTTTTCAAGGTTTTAGCGGTAGTTTAGTTGGGTAAGACTGGAAGAGAGGCCACAGGCGATAATTGATAACTAATAAACTATAAACGAAATTACTGAGGGCACTGCTACCAGATAAAAAAAACTAACGACACTTGTAAAACATTCGTGATGATTGTTACTTGAGTTATTTTGAAAAACAAAATCAGAACATACCCCGGTTTTGATTTTGGTCACAAATCAACATGTTATTCCTGTGCATTCTAGATATTTTTATTATTTATTCGTTTGTACGTCTAACCATTACAGGATAACCCAATGCGATAAATGCGCCTTAATTGATCTTATCTTAATTGGTACTAATATTTATAACTAATGACAATGCATTCCTTGTCAATTCACCTAGAAAACAACAAAATAATCCGTCAGCAACAATCCGTAACAGTATAAGTCCGTCTCGCTTGTTATGAGGGCGAGCGTACAGAGAGCACACGTTAATAAAATAAATAAATATAAATATCGCTGGACATTACACACAGTGCCCTCTAGTGCCACACCAAACAACGAGGCTTGTGTCGTGGACACCAGATAGTTGATATACTACGTAGATGTTTGTATTTGAATACTTATTAAAGTACAAGTACAAGTCAAAAGCCCATGACACCAGGTTACGCAACTAACCACACGATAAATAATAATAATACTTATTATACATATAAAACATCAATTACTCGGAAACTAATATCCATGCTCTACACACAAATAATTGTTTCTGCCGGGTATTCGAACCCGGGACCCTAAGAACGTAAGGGCACTCCTCCGCTACGCCATTCGGGTCGTCATAATGGCGCCTCTCATGCAAGGTTGGTCGAGCGCGCGGTTCCATTAGTAGTCGTGAATGACACTGTAGTGACAGTAAAACTTAATTGTATGCTGTATCAAATCCAAACATAGATCTGAAATATAACCCAGAAATTGTCAATGAGTCAAACATCGCAGCCATTGATGGAGTTAACAATGACAGAAATACCCTGAACAATCTCTATTGGCAACTATTTCAGAAATAGTTTCTATCTTCTGTCACTTCAGCCTTATGAAATGGTTTCGAGTAGGTATAATTCTGTGTAACTTTGTTCCACATTGTACAACTTTGACGACCCGAATGGCGCAGCGGTAGTGAAGCTGCCTTACGTTCTTTGGGTCCCGGGTTCGAATCCCGGTAGGAGCAAATGTTTGTGTGATGAGCATGGACATTTGATTCCGAGTCATGGATGTTTATATGTATAACTAGCGGACGTCACGCCGTTTCACCCGCGTAGTTCCCGTTCCCGTGGGAGTACGGGTATGAAATGTAGCTTAGGTTACTCGTGGATAATGTAGCTTTCGAATGGTAATGGTAAGTAGAATTTTTAAAAACGGTCCAGTAGTTTTTAAGCCTATTCACTACAACCAAACAAACTAAGTTTTCCTCTTTATAATATTAGTGTGGATAAGTATGTTTTTACAAACAAAAAGTAAGTATGTAGTATATCAACTATCTGGTGTCCACGACACAAGCCTCGCTGCTTAGTGTGGCACTAGATGGCGCTGTGTGTAATGTTCAGCGATATTTATTTTGTGTGTCACATTGTACAATTTTCATCGTGTATCAGTTAGGTGTGGATAAATTTAAGTGTGTTATAGAGGAGGCTAGATAAATAACAACCACTCGTGTTGATCTTTAGGTTAAGCTGCGGCTGACTTGGTTGGTCTGTGGATGGGTTACCAGTAATTACATAACGAGTTTCTTACGTGCCAAGGAAAGCACGTTAAGCCATTGGTCCTTGCTGTCATTTGTAGATCTTTTGAAAGTCGTTACCCGTATTTAAACAGTGGTCTGAAAGTCGGATAACCATCAGTCTTATAAAAAGGGTATCATATTACCCAGTAGTAACTGCGTTGTGGATGTGGTCAGATAGGTAGTCGCTTTATGTTAATACCGCAAGACAAAAATATCCAGGTCTGAAAGCAGGACACAAATCCCACCGTCATGCATATGCACATGCACATATGGGCCCACCCTCCCGCCCTCATGCATATGCACACATACAAAACAAGTGAGAAATAATTAGCATGCCATGCAACCAAACCTATACTCGACACGTGTTTCGCCCCTCCACGGGGCATCCTCAGGAGTTGTTGACTCGTCGAGCGTTCGAGCTCGAATGAGCTAGTCGCACCGCTGTCGGCCCTTTATATACCGTTTCGATGACACTATAATAACGGTCGATACAACGTCACAAAGACATCTGTGCCGAACTACCTGCAATCATACTTAGAAGTGGTGATGGAATTAAATTTGTTTGGTCATTCAACAGTGTACCTGGTATTAAAACTAAATATTTTTCATAGCATTTAATGTCATGGATTTCCGCAAAGTAACGCCTGATTCCATAACTTATCTTAAGTAACTTATCACAAAAAAATAATTGCTGGGAAACGACTTTTTTTTGGAGTGAAAAATCATGTTTTTTGGTAGAATTGGATGTAACGCACTTAAAACATTGTGCTAGTGGATGGATTTAATAATAACCCCCCGCCCGGCCGTAGAGGTGTTTTAAGCAAAAATCTTACAATAAAAACTTATTAAAAAAACCGGCCAAGAGCGTGTCGGGCCACGCTCACTGTAGGGTTCCGTAGCTTCCCAGACCATTAAAAATACCAACATTTTTCGTCAGCAAAAATAACTTTGTTTTTCATAGTATTTGTATGAAAAACAAAGTTATCATTTGCGTTTTTTTGAAAAAGTGCTATATAACTCAAAAACTATTCAACTCATCAAGTTGAAAATAATTTTCCTAGAAAGTTCATATAAAGGTCTACTTCTGTGATTTTTTTCATATTTTTTAAACTTATGGTTCAAAAGTTAGAGGGGGGGGGGGACACATTGTTTTTGACTTTCGGAGCGATTATTTCCTAAAATATTAATATTATCAAAAAATTATTTTAGAAAACCCCTATTCATTTTTAAATACCTATCCAACAATATATCACACGTCAGGGTCAAAATTAAAAAAAAAATCGCTCCCCACTTTACGTCTGGGGGAGGTACCCTAATAAAAATGTTTTTTTAAATTTTTATTTTTGCACTTTGTCGGCATGATTGATATACATATTGGTACCAAATTTCAGCTTTCTGGTGCTAACGGTCACTGAGATTATCCGCGGACAGACAGACAGACAGACAGACAGACAGACAGACAGACATGGCGAAACTATAAGGGTTCCGTTTTTTGCCATTTGGCTACGGAACCCTAAAAACATGTCAAAAAGTTTAAACTTTGACCCCCAATTTCTCCGTAACTGGAAGGTTCCCAGATAAGGTGAGGAACGAAAAAGTGATCACAATGGCGGGAAAAACAAGTGCCTTTTGGCTTCGTTAAGAGGTGTTTTACAACCTTTATTATTATTATTATAAGCCTATATTGTCCGTGCAGAGCAAAGGCGTTCCTTCCATCTTTCCACATTTCGCGATCTTGTATGATTGTAGGCCAATCCTTTGCGAAAGAGTCTAGCTCATCCCGCCAATTAATTGAACAATTTTCTATACGTTGTCTCCTGCAGAGATTTTTTTTAAATACTAAAGGTTTAAAACTCTTAAACTGCGTATACAAGTTATAAACAAAGTCTGTCTGTGTTATCGCGTTGGTGTGCCAAACTACGAAAAATATTTTGAGGTTTTATTATGAGGTTTACAAAGCACTATTTTGAGGTGTTCAAAAACTGTAATAGTGGTATAGGTTTAAAGGTTCATTGTGCATTGTTTTATGATAACTTCATAAACAGAAAATAAAAAACAAGTAACATTAAATTTAAAATTTGAGAAACCCCCGGGTAGGGTCATAATTTTATGGTAACGCGGCTTACGGGTGTCAAGCCCTTTCATTTTGATACCCATATTGAGGAAGTTGTTAAAAAAAAACTAGTTTGTGGTGGCGGCCATCTTGGATTTGAATTGTATTATAGTGCATAGTATTCTACTAGTCAAGCCCTTTCATATGATTCCCATATTAAGAGAGTTGTTGAATAAATATGTAATCCGCCATTTTGTGGAGGCGGCCATCTTGGACTGATTTTATAAAACAAAGCTAAGAATACTCCTGCCTTTTTTTTAATATGGATGGGATATCATCAAATGACTTCTCCCACTCTGGGCGGAGCGGGAGGGAGTGTCAGACTTTTACTGACTAAAACCCAACCCATCCATGTTCCTTCCTCGCCCTTTGTGTTCCGGGGCCGCGGTATCTCTTTCGAACAGGCCCGCAACCCCGGCAGGCTTCGGCCCTTGCGGGCCCCTCCCCTTATGCTGACATGCCTTTGAGGCGCGCGTGGAACACGAACGCGCCGTCGACACGGCCTGTCGTCATTAGACGGACGGACGGCTAGCTAGAAGAACACTCCTGCCTAATTCACCTTTCAAATAAAAAAAAAAACAAAATAAAATCTTTCAAATCAAAATGTTCTGAATTCGTTCGGCAGCTACGATGCCGCAGACACACACAGACACGTCAAACTTATAACACCCCGTCGCTTTTACGTCGGGGTTAAAAACACATTCATAAAACTGCAATGTCATAATACAAAACCTTAAAATTACTCTCAGCAGTGTCTTGGGATAAGATGTTAACTTAAGTTCCATCAAGTTAGAACGTAACACCTTCCGACACAGTCTTTTGGGGTACACCTATCATGTAGCTGTTAATCACCGAATTGGGCCCAAGAGGTTCCAATTTTGTTATCAAGGCCTTTAGCTGGGACATAATCTCTAGACCAAGAACCCATCTAATGAATTACAGCCAGCGTAGCAAGAGCTCCCGCACCAACCACATTCGCGATCCTTGTCTTGTACAAAATCTCACATGTGTTATCAAAACGGGTTCTATTAAAATTGGTAGGTTCGTTAGCAAACTTAATAATTCAATTTAAATTAATGCTAGTACGGTTATTGCTGGAACTATCGGCATGACCTGTCGTAATGGACGCATAAATAATACTGTACAACTGCGCATTATTCTGTGAAACAATGGCTTCGCTACATTTAGAGAGTTCCTCTTTTTGTGTGAGAGATAATTCCGTGTGAACATGCTGCGACTTTTTATTTGCGATGTTCATTTTGTCAGTTTACTGCAGTGAGCGCGAATATTTCACTTATTCGACTTTGTATTTAATTTTTTGTTGCTTCGTATAAATTGTTTGAGTTAATAAAATGAGTTTATTCTGCTCTTTGTTTATTAGTATTTTGTCGTAGTTGCTATCGATATGTACGGCTTGCTTATGAACAAATATGACAACGTAATATTTCAGCTTCATTCCATAGAATTATTTTAAGTTTATGATGTTTTAATAGCAAAAGTTGGGGACCCACTTTTCTCTTATGAAGCTTGGGTAGCCCGCGAAATTCAAATTTGATTAAAATATGATTTGCGATCGTAACGAATACGTCTCTTATAAACGACCTGGCGCTTCCTCCCAATTTTAACTTGCCCAAAAACGCATAAACAGATATCAAATCTATGTCATTTAATAAAAAAAATTACAACAAAAATAAAAACGTGCGTATTTCTCAGCAGATTTGGACAAAAGTTATAAAGGTTTATAGAAGCGGTTTTTATCACTACGTATAAAGTACTTTTATCTATATTCTAGTGCATATTATATATATGTATCTGTCCCAGGCATTTAATAAATAAATACAGGATATTGGTTAAAACACACACTTCGAGATATTTCTTCAAAATGAGACAATCTATTCGTTTGTAACAATAAGATCAATGGGGAAAATCAGGTAGAAAACAAAACACATTAAAATTATAAATCTTACAGTTATGTCAATATTTGAGTTACCAGCGTAATAAAAATCTATACCTTATAACTTCATCTAAAAAACTTTTCATGTTCTAAAACCCCTAACAAAGTTAGACAGACCGTATACTCAATTGTGCACTTCGGAAACATAATAAGCATTTGTAATACTTTTATTTTTGTTCAATTGGGGCGGGATTTGTTCATGTCCATAGTTTTTGAAAGCGGTTTTAAATGTGATAGGTGCGTTGAATTTCATTAAATCCCAAATTGAATTTCATTGTCCCTTAATGTAACAGTTTTTATTTCTGTTAGGAGAAGCTTTAGTAAGTATTATTATTCTACTAGCGTTTGCCTATGTTAGCTTAAAATTAGCAGCAGTAAAGAGCGCTTTGTGACGAGACTCGTCCGAGTAATTACTAACACTACTCCTAATTCTGCCATTCGTAAAACATTGGCTGCCAGTGATTACAGGCACATGCGAGATTTAAACCTTAACTCGTAAGTTACGAAATGTAAATGAATTGTGATGCAAGTGTTTTATTAGCTAGGCACATATTAAATGACGAAATGAATGGAGTAGCGGTAGTGAGGCTGCCTTACGTTCTTAGGGTCCAAATTCAAATTACCTCTCCCACTCTGGGCGGAGCGGGCGGAGTGTCAGACTTTTACTGACTAAAACCCATCCATGTTCCTTCCTCGCCCTTTACGTTTCGGGGCCGCGGTATCTCTTTCGAACAAATCGTGGTAGGAGCAAATGTTAGTGTGATGAGCATAAAAATTATTTTGTTTCCGAATCGTGGATGTTTATGTGTATAATAAGTACCTATGTATTTACAAACAAACAGTAAATATGTAGTATATCAACTATGTGGTGTCCACGACAAAAGCCTTGCTTAGTGTGGCACTAGATGGTGCTGTGTGTAATGTCCAGCGATATTTATTTATTTTATTTATGTCTTGGGTTTGATTCTCAGATCAGCCGAAAACACTTATTGCTTACTGATTTTTGAAGTAAAAACTTCTTGCACGGTGAGCATTTTTTGAGTTAACAAAAATCATGGAAATCGCGTGACCGTCACGTACCGGATCGTTTACTAGTTTTCAGTTCTATCGGCAGAACCCCCTAAGACTGCCTCGCACGTTTTTTTTTTTCACCAGCAAATTCTCAATAGCTTTTTTTTTTCGGATGGGAAATAGCTGCCTGAGATCTGGATTTGTTCCTGGTTAATGGTAACATACTCGTTCCCATACGTTAATAAAATCTACGTCAAGTTGTTATGTTTTAAAAATTTTAGTGACCTCATTTTTTGTCTCTAAAAATTCTGATGAATTAAACGAAAATGTTCATGACTGCACGCGTTTACTGACTGGCATACATGTAGTTGATCGAGAATCTTTTTGGCGCGAATGCACACGGCACCGGAAGTAAACGTCTACTCTCCCACAAACATTTTCAAATTTTATAATGCTAATATCATGCAATTGGCAAAAGATGTTGAACTTTGTACAATCCTTTTTGCCAGAAAATACACGGTTTCTATTTGTCTACAAAATAGTAAATACTTCATTCACCCTGCACTAACTTTATCCAATCAATTCCGCTGTCATGTCAATACCCCACAATGGTTGTAAATACTAAACTATTGCCGCAAACTGGAATTAGCAACTCCATATTGATGTTTAGAGAATAACTAGGAGTTGGAACAACATAAACAGAATAACAATGTCAATACAAGGCCCACAGTAGTTTGATTTGTTGTTGGATCATACTGTTAGATGAGGGGTACTAACATTGTGTTGTGAAGATGGAATTGAAGGAAAACATCCCCTTTTGATTGACGACGGTGGTTTTCAGAAGGGGTGTGCAGATGTATATAGTTCATACCACAGAACAGTTAACAGAGGTTAGAAAGGAAATAGTTCCTGATTTGTATTCGAGCGTATCACCGCTTGCCTCCAACTTTTTAACTCTTCTACAAGCAAGAGACACACACGTACATTACGAACACAAATAAACTACTCAAACTTAAATCGCGAGCTTGCTATTGATTGTTACAATAACGCAAAAACTGTGCTTGATGTGCACTCACACACACTTCGTAAGTTGCACGTTGTCACAATAAGAGCGCGACTGTTAGTCGATTGACATAATTATGAGCATTTACTTATATGAGCGGCGCGCCTGTCCTACCCGCAAGGCACTTCTAACCTCTGTTATCTGTGCTGTGATACTCAGCTGAGACTGGCCCACAAAACCAATAATACTTTTTCAGACCGTGAAATACGTATTGACGCTTAGCTGTCGCAACAGAAACGTTTTTTCGTTTTTTGAAATTTGCAGGTCAGTGTGAGGTTGTATCTTGATCAAAATATGATTCGCGGCTGTAAGACGTATGTAGTTACAGAAATATCATCATCAAAATCATCAACAAAACCCTCCAAGTTCATCTAAGTCGATTAAATGACTTTTTAATAATATGGTCAATTATATTTTCATCAATATACAACTTGTCAATTGCAAAAAACGTAAGAAATTTTGAATTTCGCGGGCTACCCAGGAGCACACAACAAACTGTTGTACTAGGTATGCCCATAATCATTCTGTAAAGTTTCGGTACCTTATTGATACCAATGCTTTTTAGACATTGCATTACCAAAATTTTCATCGATGATTCAGTGTAACATTTTTTCTAGAATAATTTCTCAAACCAAAACTCAACGATGCAGCGTTATCATCATCATTAGCCTATTAATGTTCCCACTGCTGGGACAAAGGCCTCCTCTTAATGAGAGGGAATATGCAGCTTATAAAGGTAAATTATTTAGGTATTTAGTTGAAATACATAGGTATAGTTGACAGAATTCCCCCAACGCTATTATAACAATGGAAATACGTCATTCATCTATCTTTACCATCATGAAATTAATAGTGCCCCAAATATGGTAATATCAGGTTAATTAAATCAAAAAGCATATATCAATTGTGTGAAATATGCAAATAAGTCAATTGATAACGTAAAAGGCGCCACAATTCACCCCTATCTATTAATTAAACTTATTAAAATGGACAAATTCAATTGGATTTTCATGAAAGGCTGAATTATGTTGATTTCCATCTGATACAGTAAGTTCGGCGTATTTAAATCAACGGCTATTGTTTGAGCATTCAGTTTCTCTGTTTAAGATAGATATTATTTATTGGGCACGCGTGATCACGCAAGGACTGGAAGTTCCGGATTTTTAAATGCTGTTGCCATACGCGAAAAATAAGTAGCTAGGTACGTTGGCACGCCCATTCTCTCTTGTAGAGACGAGGCCTTTCCCAGCAGTGGGAACATTATAGGCTGATGACCATGATGACTGCACCACGCACGATGAGGAAGGGAGGAAGGGAGGGGTTAGGGATGTTTGCCCGCCTAGGGATAATGACTGGGGCTTTACTGCATGTTAAGCTGTATTGGCGTAACAGGACGCTAAGATATTTTTTACACAATCATAAAAATAAAAAAAAACTGAAAACTAGTCAAATAAGCTAGTTTTTTGCGTTATTCTACTATACTACGCCATATTTTTCAGTGAGAATTAATTTTGAAAAGTGTTCCAGTGTGTAAAACAACAAAAAGAAAAGGTGCAAAAAAATTCTCAACGAAGCCAAAAGGTTCTTGTTCTCCTTGTCATTGCGATCATTTTCTTGTTCTACACTATGCCTGGGAACCTTCTAGTTACGGAGATAATTCTAACATTTGGACAAGTTTTTTTATACAAGCTTTTAACGTTAGATTTAACTTTAAACACCTCCACGACTGCCGTACTAATCAATCCATCCATTAGAATAATGTTTTGAATGCGTTACATTGAGTACTATCACAAAACATGATTTTTCACCCCAAAAAAAAGGCGTTTCCCAGCAGTTATTTTTGCGTAAAGTTACTTAATTTGGTGTACAAAATGCTTGGTTCACGGCTTCGTGATGAGGTGGTTTACACCCTGTATAATAAAGAAATCGCGTTTTTTCACAGTCATATTACTTACATAAATAATACATATCTTCAACTGAATCATCTTATTTGATCGCAATTCATTTACTGTGAACTGCTTGGAAACCCGCACTATTTATTTAGATATTTATTTAGTTGGTACTAAGGATAAGTACTGAAGATGTGCATTTTCCTCACAGAT
The DNA here is from genome assembly GCA_950022955.1 of Xestia ashworthii. NCBI lineage: Eukaryota > Metazoa > Arthropoda > Insecta > Lepidoptera > Noctuidae > Xestia > Xestia ashworthii. Next base: position 3,186,696 of record OX465555.1, on the reverse strand, counting down.
CCCACAAACATCACAAATTGAATAACGTACACAAACACTTTCTTTTTCAAATTCTCACTAATAAACTGCAAACTCCCTGCCAAAAAGAATACAGCACAAAAAATGCAAATACAAAAAAAAAATACAATAAAATTGAGCATAAATTTTCCGAAAATGAAAACGGCAAAGCCATCGGATGCCTGAATGGCTTCCCAGTGGATTTTTAATATCTACCTCCAATCTCTAGAACGATTACCTGCCAATAGAATTATTCTTTCTCACAAAATAAAAGACACTCCTTTCATTTCCATGGAAAACGATCTGAGTCGGTGCCGTTTATTGAATTCAAATCACATCGACTGGGACAAAGAACTTCACAACATTTCACGGTTTTGTAATAAAAATAGTTTTCGTAAACCAGTCGAGCGTTTATTGGTTGAACTGTGGGGTTTTTAGTGAAAAATTTGAATATATGGTTATCTTAAAAACCAAGCAATCTTAGCTTACCAAGGGTGTTTTTTTTTCTGTAAATATGTTTTGAATTCCTGATAGATTTTTTCTTTATGTGATTTGCGTAACTTTTAATTTACGGTACGTTTTAAAAACTTATTAGTAAACGAGTAATGTTATGTCAAACTTAAACTTACAAAAATGCTAGATGAATTCTAGTTAATCTGCGTTTATTTATAGTATTTTTTTAGTGTTTGTCTGCTTCGTTGTTCTTGTGGTTGCAATCCCCGGATAACCGGAACCCGATTCCCGGGTTGGAGAAAGTGTTATGGGGTTTTTCCATCAGGAATTAGCAAGGATAGCAACAGGCACGCCCCCTGTTTACTTTCTGGACTTAATAAATGACTGATAAAATGTGAGTGGCTGTTAGGTACACTTCTGTCTTATCCTTTTGGGATTATAGGCGTGATGTTATATTTATGTCTGTATGTGATCTTTTTAAAAGATAAACAGGGTTAGTTTTCAATGACCAGGCAAAATTTAAAATTAAGATCTAGATATTAAACCAAAAGTGAATTTTAAATATTATTGCCGAAAAAACACAAAAAAATGAAAATTTCCTAAAAAAATTCTTAATCATAAACCTAGTGGGAATCAACGCACTTGTGTGCGTGCATGCACCGCCAAATGCATGTGTGTGCTACCTGCTACCTATGGATACAATAAATATGGTTGCAATACTTGCAATGTCCACACGTGCACTTTTTAGTGGTGGCCGGGGTGAAATCTTATTCAAAAAAAAATATTGTTTGTCTTGGTTTTTTTTTTAAATTATATCGAAAATATTATCGATTCTAAACAAACTCTGAAAGTTTGGACGTTTATTGAAAATTAACCCTGTATATTTAACAGGCTTCAGTTCTGCCACAACCTCACTGGATGCCAAGCAATGATGCGGTCACCGACCCACGCTTGCATATTGCAATACAAAATACCAAAATACAATGTGGAAACTTGTCTAGGACTCGGAGAAAACGTCCAAACATGGTTCAATCCACTTATGCTCGTCGTACACGAGACGACTGGAACGTTATCGAATAAAGTTGTTGACCCATCCAATTACTGTACGGTGTGTACGTACCTTTACTGCGATAGAGAGGAGTGGACAAAATGAAATAGGCTAGAGTTGGGCTAGGTCTTTAACTTTCTCAAAAGCACGAAACGGAGTCTAAATTTGTTCCTAGTTGATAGCAATCTGCAGGCCTTCTATTCAATGGCATTGTGAGTGTACCTTATTAGTAAATAAAAGAGTTTTATAAACAAATTAATCATAATTATAAGAAGTTTTACAAAATTAAATACACTCGAAACACTTTTACCGTGAAATCGTACAAATATCAAGAGAGCAAAATTAGTGATGTACCACATTGCGTCCTCATGTAGTGGTGTGCTGTATCGATTGAGTAAGTTTTTAGGTGTTTTTTCTTCTGTCTAACACTACTATCAGGTAGTCCTCTGCCTAACTCTTCGGAGATTATAGGCATGATGTTATCACTACATATTATAAAACAAAGTCTCCCGGCGCGTCTGTTTGTCCCTATGTATGCTTAGATCTTTAAAACTACGCAAGGGATTTTGATGTGGGTTTTTTTAATAGATAGAGTGATTTTAGAGGGGACAGGCATTACAGGGGGGGGGGACACATTTTACCACTTAGGAAGTGTCTCTCGCGCAAACTAAACTATTCAGTTTAGAAAAAAAAATTACATTAGAAAACTTAATATCATTTTTGAAGCCCTATCCATAGCTACCCCCACACGTATGGGTTTGAAGAAATTTTTTTTTGAGTTTCAGTTCTAAGTATGGGGAACCCCCAAAATTTATTGTGTTTTTAAAAATCTTAATGCGGTTTACATAATACTCGTAAATGTACTTACCAAGTTTCAACAGCACAGTTCTTATAGTTTCGGAAAAAAGTGGCTGTGACATATGTGACAGACAGACATGACGAATCCATAAGGGTTCCATTTTTGCCATTTGGCTACGGAACCCTAAAAACTATTGCTGGTAAATTACTATTGAGTTTTATCGTAAAACGTGATTTTTCACCCCAAAAAAAAAAGTACAATGGTAAGGCACTTAAAACAATGCGCTGATAGATGGATTGAATAGTGCTGGAGTCGTGAAGGTAGTTACAGTAAAATTCTAACTTTAAAAACATGTATTAAACATAAAAAAAACTTGTGGAAAAGTTGGAATTTTGACCCCCAATACATCCGTAACTAGAAAGTTCCTAGGTATGGTGTAGAACAAAAAAATGATCGCAATAACGGGGAGAACAAGTTCCTTTCAGATTGTTAAGAGTCTTTTTACACCCTTTATACCAAGCCACGTAGTGTACCTACTCCACAATAAGCTTGTTAACTGGAAAAATCTAATTAGTCCGTCACTTAGATTATCAAAAAATATTTGACCCGTATTTTTTCTTTTGTCACATAAACCAAAATTGACGAAGATACAACGCTTTTAAAATTCCCAATACGTCACTGTTTGGTATCATTCTTAGTGAGTAGTGACGTCACGAGCCCCCACTCCCGAGTTTTGATGCGTTTTATCTTTTTCAATATTCGTTAATTTACAAAAACAAAAAATACGTGTTCATTATTTTCCAATACTCTAACTGACTGACTAAATAGATTTGCAATTTATTGATAACCTATTTAGTCTATTCCTTACCTTAGTGGAAACTAGCCTATTCCTTACCAAAAAAGGCCTAACACCTAACAGTGAAAACATTTATTTCATTACTTATGAAGCTAAAACCGTGGTAACCGCCCTAGGCCCGTCAACAAACTTCAATAACAAGGCAACCCCTAAGAAAGACCTAACCAACTAAACATTAATAAACCAAATAAGCCCAGAACACAGCAAGGTCACAATAACAAATCTCTAACTCGCTATTGACACAGAGGGAAACACAGTATTTGCATAGAACAACAAACAGGGCTATCCAGTCGTAATTACATGTCAAACTGTGAAGGGAGAACTAGAACAATTACTGTAGGTCTCTGTATAAGTCAGGAATTATGAGAAATTGGGCTGGTTACACAGTGGTTGTGGCTGGTCATGCATGGTTCAAAGAATTGTGTAGATTTTGACTGGGACTGTACCTACACACATTACCTGTTACATTAAATGTACATGTTTTGACAATTTAAAAGTGCTTTTAACTGGCCTACATAAAATAAAATATTGCAGACATCCTATGGCCACCTTCCAGCTCCATCATCAGACAGATCAGATATCATCTAAAGGCAAAGTACTCATCAAGACGGATAAAACGAGTCCAAATTCGATTGGGTTGCGTCGTTTTATTAAACAGTTCTTCAAGCTCCATCATCAAATCAGCTCCATGTTTATCTTAATGCCTCGTGACATACACCTGCGTGCAAAATTTGTGGTCAAATTTAACTTGCGAAATTCCATTACAGACAAACATTGGGACAGGTAAAACTAAATAAAAGCTTTTATAAATACTTTGATTTAGATTTTGTAGTTATAAGAGTATGAAATGGAATTCTGATGACTGAGGTCGAGACGTAAATAGCGTTCTGTTTTGGAGCAGTTTTTATATTCAATGTCAAATTACATTTTCTAAAAACAGTGTTGTAGTTTTCAGTTTTATTGACAGACGTTTGCTTAAATATATTATACGCAAATTACGCGCTCAGTGTGGTTTTTATTTGATCAAAGTTGAATCGTAAATTCTATAATACATTTGTAAAAAATTGGTTAACGGATCTAAGAATGATCACTTACATCATCATTTTGCTTTTACCAGCTTTGCCCAAATTCCATAATATATACTCCATAACACTCTATTGCAACAACTTTCTACCTTTAAAAATGAATGATGGTGAAACTGGATGAGTTCTTCAAACGTTCAAACAAACAAATAAATTCACTCTTTATAATCTTAGTATGAATCAGGTTAGATTAATTTTCAGTAATAAACTGCAACGTAAATTTAAATCTATTTTAACCAAAACAGCATTTTATAACTTGGACCACACTCTTCTGTTACGAGCATTTGATTAACTTTGACGCACAAACAATTCATAGGTACAGAAAGACACATAATAATATGAAACGTTATTAAAACTTAAGCAACTGAATAATCTTATGTATAATTATACTGTCTGTCTGTAGGTCTAGTTCTACAGAAAATGTAAAATTAATTTAAGTTTGTTTCGTTTACATTATTCTCTATATTCAACAAAAATTTGAAAAGTTACGTTATTCAACAAAACACACGTCTTTATATTTTAGGGTTTTTATCTAAGGTTTTTGTACCCAAAGGGAAAATCAAAAAAAAACACAACAAAAAAACTAACGTTAAATTAAAAATTAAAAAAAAACCCCGACATATTATAGGGTCATAATTTCAAGGTATTTTTTTTTTGGAACAAAGTTAACTAGCGCGGCTTACGGATAGCACGATTTAGTACAAATCGTCAATTAACGAAATGCCGTATGCTGTGTGTGTGTGTGTGTAGTATCTATACTAATATTATAAAGCAGAAGAGTTTGTTTGTTTGTTTGTTTGTTTGTTTGTTTGTTTGTTTGGTTGAACGCGCTAATCTCCGGAACTACTGGCTCGAATTGAAAAATTCTTTTTGCGTTGGATAGTCCATGTATCGAGGAAGGCTATAGGCTATATAACATCACGCTATGACCAATAGGAGCGGAGCAGCAATAAGAAATGTTGCAAGCGAGAACAAAGCAGTTTAAACTTCCGTTGAGTAGGCGATGCGTTGCGCGAACTAAGTCGCGGGCAGAAGCTATGAGGCTATAATTTATCTTGGAAACTTGAACACCTGATGCAGAACCGCAACAGACCAGCTAAACTATAAGAGATACAAAAATGCCACCATAGCAAAAATTGTTCTACATGATGAGCATTTTCTGCTGAGAGTATAAGTTTGAAGATCTGGAACATCTGATGTGGAACTCCAAGAGCCCAGCTACACCATAACACATATTGTAATGACGTCTTAGCAAAAGTTGTTCAATTTTATGAGCACTCTCTGTTGGTTTATAAAATCGAAGATCTGGAACACCTGTTGTGGAACTCCAAGAGCCCAGCTACACCATAACACATATAGGAATGACGTCTTAGCAAAAGTTGTTCAATCTGATGAGCACTCTCTGTTGACTTATAAAAATCGAAGATCTCGGACACCTGTTGTAGAATTAATTTCCTTTTCCAGTTATCTTCGTGACTCGGTAGCCTACCAGGTAACGCAGGGGAGCAGTTACTTAGATTTCAATTGATCAGGTATCTTCACAACAAAACTATAACCATGCCTAGAAAGAGGTCAAATCTTTCCCAATGTTCCAAAGGAGCTAAAAGATTGAGGATCATAAGATCCCAAGAATCTATCGAAGAGCGTCAGGAGAGACTTGATGCTGTTCGAGAACATCAGGCTGCAACTTGCTCCGTGGAAACCTCTTCGGATCGCGAAGCACGCCTGCGTTCTCAGCGTATTTCTACATCCAGGTCTCTAGAGACCAGTGAAGAATAGATGCGCGACTGACCGCTAATCGTGAACGTCATGCATTGTCTTGCGAGTCGGAGCCGTTCACGGATAGAGAATTGCGCTTGAGTTTCAAGCGTATCTACGCATCGACTACTAGATCTCTAGAGACAAGTAGGGAACGTGATGCGCGACTGGCCGCTGATCGTGAACGTCACGCATTGTCTCGCGAGTCGGAGACGTTCACGGATAGAGAATTGCGCTTGAGTTCTCAGCATATCTACGCATAGCTTCTTCTAGGTCTTTAGAGACAAGTGCGGAACGTGATGCGCGACTGTCCGCTGATCGTGAGCGAATCCGAAATTTTTACCGATACAGAATCAGGCTTGAGTTTTCAGCGTATTCGCACATCTACTAACAGGTCTTTTGAAACGAGTGATGAACGTGATGCGTGATGCGCGATGCACGTTCATTGAACGAACGTTTGAATTCTGATCGACGTCGACATTCTCTGAACAGAATGTCGATATCATCTGGAAAACCGGATGTGTCTCAAGATATAGCCGTAGGGCATGGCGACCTGCCGTGTCGCCGGCGCGTTCGTGTTCCACGTGCGCCTCAAAGAGATGTCAGCATAAAGGGAGGGGCCCGCAAAGGTCGAAGCCTGCCGGGGCTGCGGGACTGTTCGAAAGAGATACCGTGGCCCTGGAACGTAAAGGGCGAGGAAGGAACATGGATGGGTTTTAGTCAGTAAAAATCTGACACTCCCTCCCGCTCCGCCCAGAGTTGGAGAAATTATTTGATTATTTCCCAACCGAAAAAAAAGGGCATGGCGACCTTCCTTGGGTTGATAAGGCACGGAGTGCATTTACGTCTCCTATGATTGAATACGCCACATATTCCGCCATCGGAGGTATGGCTAAAAATGGTACTTTTTGTGAAGCTGTTAAATGGCAAAAAGAAACGAATGGTATGTGTTGCTCAGGTGGGAAAGATCCGTTATTTTCCCGTCCCCGGGTTCTTAGAATTCGACATCAGACGTTTCAGATCTTCGACGACCCCGTTGTCGCTGGCATAAGCAACAGGATCCGCGTACGAAGTCGCGGGCAGAAGCTAGTAATAATATAATAGTCCTTATTCCCATTCAATATAGGGTGACTGGAAATTAGTGGGAACAAATGGGACCAAAGCTGAAATCGCGAAAAAATATCAGCTGTTCAGTACATTAGGTGAACATAAATGTACCGCACAGCTGTTATTTGCGTTTCCGGGGTTGATCACATAGTAAAAGTTGTTTTCATTACTCATACTCGGAAAGTAGGTCTGAAGTTGCCTGAGGAGCGGGCTGAAAGTAATACTTTTCAGCCCTAGGGAGAATCACTTTCAACTGACAGCTGTCACATTATTAAAAACAAATCTAGTTCTATTTTCACATTTCTATTGAACCATGTTCCGACTTCTATACAGCCTGTAAATTACAGTGCGATGTAAAATTGAAATAACATAAAATACAGTATTAATTAAAGACTATAATTATTTTAAATAACTTAGTTATAATTTAGTTACAAATATTTCTTTAAAATAACAAAAATTTGTGCAAAATATTTACTATTTTTTCAGTGACTATAGTGAAAATAAAGGCTGAATAGCTGGCCACAGAAAAAAAAACAAAATAGGCGGGAAAGCGGCAATCCGATCTTCATTTTTTTTTCGAGTGGTTTCCTGTTTTTGTTTTTATTTTCCTTGTATTCGTAATGAAAAGCACAGTGTTTACCTCGGGTTAAAGACTTCTTTAGCCCCTCGAGCTATTAGCGCCCGCGCTACGCTTGGGCGCCAAACCCCGTCTCGGGACTAAATAAGTTACTTTCACCCCTTGGATAACAATGTACTATTGTTATCATGAGCACCATCACGTGTTTAAGTTTCGTACACTAACTACCAGTCACCCTATGTAGTGTAGGTACATTATTGTACTAATAGTCAAGCCTTTTCATTTGATAGGTACCCATAATTATTGAGGGAATCGTGAAAAAAATTTAATTCACCATTTTGTGCTGGCCGCCGTCTTGGATTTGAAATTTATTATAGCGTATAGTATTTTACTAGTAAAGCCCTTTCATTTGATACCCATATTGAGGGAGTTGTTGAATAAATATGTAATCCGCCACTAAGAACACTCGACCTTTCAAATATAAAAATAAAAAAAACGAAATCGGTTCATCCGTTCGGGTGCTATGATGCCACAGACAGACACACACACACACACAGACACGTCAAACTTATAACACCTTGTCGTTTTTGCGTCGGGGGTTAAAAAACATAAAACTGAAAACGGGACCATAATATTAGTATGACACAACACACAATCCTTCAACACCTTCAGTTGGAGTTTGATTCGCACTTGGCTAGTTCCTTTATTTTCACAAGAACTTACCTATAACTTTATTTCTTCTTATAGACTCCATAAAGTTTCTAAATCTCTTAGGATTTTAAGCGATTCTGAACCAAAATATCAACTCAAACCAGAAATTGACGAACACAAAATTAAAACGTCCGCTAATCCGTCAAGTCGCCAGCAAACCCTTAACAGCTAATTCTCTGGCGACTGTTAAAGCTAGTTTCGTTGAAACAATTACCCTGGGACCACAGAATATACAGGTACAGAAGGTTGTCAAGAGACAACGCGTAAATTGTAATGAATTATAAGGTCTGAATTGTGGAAAAACACCTGTAGGATTTGGAAAATGTAAATATTTTATGAATCAGAAGGCGCGGAATTTTTTATTAGGGATTCTTTGTTACTAGTTGGCAGGGTACTCTAGTAGCCCAGGTTGGAACATACGAGCTTTTAAGGGGGGTACCACATCGTGAAGTTGACTGTACGGGCGGTGATCTAAAACAAACTTCATTGCATTTACGAGTCTTGTTATACGTTTTTGTATAGTAAGCAATGACCTATTGTCGGACCTATGCTGTCCTCCCATACTGAAGAACTGTAAGTGCTGTAACATAATAATAATGAAATACCAATTGTTTTGAAAAGCGTAACCATGGTGTTTCTTGCCCGTTCTTCTCCATGGGAATGACCAACGCGAACCGTGAACCTTTTTCGACGTTTCATAAGTGCCCATCTATGCCTATGTGAAATAAAATATCTTGATTTGGATTTTGAAAGTGAGCTTGGACTCGCTGCACACCTTGTTTATTGTGTGAAGCGTACCTTCTGTCCCTATCTATTCTGTGTCGCGACGTTGTCGGAACAAGTTAGAGCTTTGATTAAACCGAGACCAGAGCTCGCACCTCGTCAGTACTTTGTAACTGACAGCCCGGAACATTGCTTCGGGTTGTTATGAAAAATTGTTTGTATAAAATTCTTATGCGTTTGGCGTTGATTAGATTTTTTTTATGTTGAAGGTTGCTCGTTCGTGGATGTGAAAGAGCACTTATTCCAATTGTTTTGATGGGCTCAAGTAGTTTTGCCACATTTATAAGACATTTGATGATGATGAAAGTACTATGAGATATTTTAAATGCTACGGACTTTTTATACATAACATTGTAAAGCCCTTTTTTTTCTGATGGGAAATCATCAAATAACTTCTCCCACTCTGGGCGGAGCTGGAGGGAGTATCAGACTTTTACTGTCTAAAACCCATCCATGTTCCTTCCTCGCCCTTTATGTTCCGGGGCTACGGTATCTTCTTCGAACAGTCCCGCAGCCCCGGCAGGCTTCGGCCCTTACGGGCCCCTCCATTATGCTGACATCTCTATGAGGCGCGCGTGGAACATTAACGCGCCGTCGCCGTCGACACGGCCTGTTGATATAAGACGGACAGACGCACAGGCCCGCGCCTACGGTGGACGGGGGCCACCACAAGACTCCCGACGCCCGGTGCGTCTCCCGCGGTGGCTTAGGCGAGAGGTTCTCTTCCTCTCGCGTTCGGCCACCTCCTTCGCTAGCATGACTGCTTCTTAGAAGGAGGTGACGGCTTCCCATTCCGTCTCGCTCCGGACCATGGATTGAACCAGGGCCGCACGCGAGAGGTCGCCGCCGCCGATCGCCGCTACGAGGACACGGCGGTGCTCCACCCACGCGGGGCAAACCTCCACCGTGTGCTCCACCGTGTTCTCCGGTCCATCCTTGCAATGGAAACACCTGGGCGTTTCCTCCCGATTCGGTGCAGGAACATCCCGAAACATTGTAATGCCCTAAGGGTGTGTTAAGAACAGCCACATTCCGCAAATTATGTTAGTCCTATGTAAGAGCCTAATGGCATCAACCGTGCACTCCAAATCTAGACTCCGAAAAAAAAAAACAAAAAACAATTACAAATTGTCTGATCCGGGAATCGAACCCAAGACCTCATGCTCAGCAGTTGCGATTGCAATCACAGACCAACGAATATCATTTTTAAATTGCAAAATACTGAAATAATGTTTTATAACCCTGACTCACAATACCAAAAACTTCAACGCAGAATTCAAAAACCTCTCCAGCAATGTGACAGAAACCAAACCTCAAGTTCCAACAGTTATAAAATGTGAAACTACCCCCACCCTAAATAATCTGTGAAATTCAACAGCCCACTATAAATCCGGACTAAGGTACAGCTCAAATTCAAGGTCCCTTAATTAAAGGTCTGACCCTCACTCCATTCAGCTTTAATCTTCATAGCAGTGCTAATAAACTCACATAGTTTTGAACGTTATAACGAAAGCTTCAGTAAAATTGTGGACTGACCCTTCAGTTATGGGCTATAAAAATTCTACTGCCTAGACTGGGAATAGTAATGTGAATGCTTTGGGTTTCTGAAGTGATTCGGATCGATGAAATGCTGGATTTTTAGGTAAAGTTAAATTGCATTTAATGTTCGTAACAGCGTAGAGATGCCAAAACAAAGAAAAATTAAGACGATTCACACACACAGTTTGGAACACTTTTGACCAGAAACTGACGTCATAAGCCTCCACTATCTTAAACGCATTTTATCTTAGTAATTTTTCAGTAATTTGATAAAACAAAAAACACGTATCCTATATTTTTATATTATCTAACTGACGGACTTTCCGGTAAAAAATGTACTCAAATGTGACGTCACTCGAGTTTTTGACGCACTGTATCGTCTTCATTGTTTATTTACGTGAAAATATAAAAGCTATGGGTCCAAAATTTTTTGGAAATCTATCTGATAGACTGATTAGATTTTTTTTGTCATTTAACCTACTGTTGAAGAGTTGGTGTCCTTTCCTTAATTATAAAAATTTAAAGCTAGAAGGGAATTCAACAGTTAAAAAAAAATACAAGATCGCTTGCAGGTGACCAGAAGACGTCGCGGTAGACTCCGTAGAAGATTGTATATGAGAACTAAATAAACGAAAACGCATGGATCGTAAGAGCTGACAGTTCTAGTTTCTCCCCATGGAGAAGACAGCAATGGGGTGTTGCAGACTAAGCCCCTTCGTACACAAGGCAACAAAAATCTTCGATACTCGAAGATTTTAGTCTCCAAGCGACTGCCGCCATACAAATACTTAATGTCGGCGACGCTTGCAGACTAAAATCGTCGAGTATCGAAGATTTCTGTTGCCTTGTGTACGAAGTGGCTAACAGTAATATCGTAATTTGTCATGCAATGCGTGTTATTTGTCGTCCCGGAAATCGAGTAGTCATAAATAAAGGGTGTAAAACACCTCTTCACGAAGCTGAAAGGCACTTGTTCTCCCTATCATTGCGATCACTTTTTTGTTCTACACCATACCTGGGAACCTTCTAGTTACGGAGATATGGGAGGTCAAAGTTATAACTTTTTGACAAGTTTTTTTTAAATACAAGTTTTTTTGTAAGATTTTAACTTTTAACACCTCTACGACCCCCGTACTATTCAATCCATCCATCAGCAAAATGTTTTAAGTGCGTTACATTAAGTTCTACCACAAAACATGATTTATAACCTCAAAAAAAAAGTTGTTTCCCAGCAATAATTTTTGCGTAAAGTTACTTAGTTTGATGTACATAATAATAATAATAATAATTTATTTATTTCGGAGAAACTCCTTATAGGTAACATAATTAATATCACAAAACATACACAATCATAAACATAAAATGTTAGTGTGTTAGTAACACAAAAATGTACCTAGAAATATGTTAGTATTTTTAGTACATATATCTAACTTATGCCTATGGCTGTCCTTACCCACTGATTCTGGAAAGGACAGTCAAAACGGGCAGCAATCGCATTTAGAATGCTGTTGCTGCTGCTTCGTAGACGGTGCAGCATAGAGTTCGCTTTTTTGCGCATGATGGCTTGAAAACCATCCGTACGCGCTTCAGCAAACATACCGGACGCGCTGCAGCGCCACGGCAGCCCCAACAGCATCCTAAAAGCGTTATTATACTGAGTGCGCAAGGCCGTGTAAGATCGCTGCGTATGCTTCACCCACAGGCCGCTCGAGTAAAACGATTGGCAGTACGCCTTAAAAAGTGTTATCTTTACCTCGCTGGTGCAGCGTGCGAACCTGCGAGTGAGCATATTGCTTCTCACCGCCAGGGCCCTGCGCTCCCTCTCTATGTCCTCGTCATCCTTAAGGTCACTCGTTACTATGTGACCCAGATACTTAAACCTGTCCACTACTTTTAAGGCTGCACCATTAAGAATGACAGGAGGAACATATGCGGGATAGTATGTGCCTGCTGTAAATACAAGTAATTCACTCTTATTGGAGTTGTATTTAAGCCCATGCGACATCGCAAATGCCTCACACTGAGACACCAGGTTCCTTAATCCGCTGATTGAGGGGCTCAGCAAAACCATGTCGTCTGCATAGCTAATATTGTTAACACACTTGTCGTCAACGAAACAGCCGACATGAGTGCTACTGAGTCGCTCAATCAACTTATCTATATATAAATTAAATAATAATGGGGAGCTCAACCCCCCTTGTCTCACACCACATTCCAATTTATAGTCGTCCGACAAAGTACCGACCCATCTCACCTGATTTCTCTGATTTGAGTACCAGTACCTGAGAAGAGAAGTACATTCCACCGGCACACCCGCGCTTCCTAGCTTCTCCCATAGGACGTCATAAGCTACGAGATCAAAAGCTTTTGATAGGTCCAGGAAACACGCGTATACCGGCGTCCTTCTCTCTGTGTAGTATTTGACAGTATGTTTCAGGCAGAGTATGGCGCTCTCCATCGACAGACCAGCTCTAAATCCAAATTGCGCGTCCTGCAGGTCGACGTGCCTCGTGAGATTACCATTCAACAGACTGTCAAGCACCTTGGCGGTTATAGTAGCAAGTGAGATTGGTCGATAGTTAGCTTTATCGGACGCGTCACCCGTCTTGTTTTTAACAATTGGTACCACGATTGTACGCATTAATGGCTCCGGTAAATAAGAGTGGCAAAGAAACAAATTAAACATCATGCTAAGCACTCTTGGTAAGTGAACGGGGGTTCACTTACCAAGAGTGCTTAGCAATGTTCTATACTGAGACCGTCGTGGCCAGGCGACTTGCCTCTAAGCATGTGTTTAATAATATTTGAAACATTTTTAGCTGAGAAATACACACTTCGCTCAGCCACCACTGTCTCTGCAACAACACACGGTGACGGGTTCAACGTCGACTGCACAGTGAAATTTTCCCTAAACAAGTTGGCAATCATTTTGTGATCATGAACGCCATCAACGTTCACGGGAAGGCCAGGCCTTACATTTAGTTTGTTGGTGTTTTTCCAGAACGATTTAAAGTTTTTGGCTGAGTGGTTGGATGCAAGTATGTCCATTTTTAATTGCTCTTGTCTGTCTTGACACCATTTTAATAAAAAAATTGTTAATGCTTCGTTAACGGCTTTGTGATGAGGTGGATTACACCTTGTATATCTTAAACGGTAAAGCAAGCTTATTGCACTCTTCATTTTTGACAAACGCAATTCAACCTCCTCTGGTGATGAATAACGAAGTTGTCTGTGAAATATTTCTTAGAGGTTGAAATAAAAGAAGGCGATGTATGGCCATGAAGTAAGAATTGTTCTTTAACTAAACTTGCATTAATCTCAGCTTAAAATCAAAGCAATTTGACTTCTCCTGGGGTCACGAGTTTAATCCCTACTCGAATTAAAAAAATATTTTGTACTAACTTTTGCTCACGGCTTCGCTTCCGTTATGTATGAAAATTAACCCACGGGAACGTATTAAATAGCCCATGACACTGGAGGATAATGTGGCTTCCCGTTAGTAAAAGATTTTTTGGAATCGGATAAGAAATTTCGAAGATTGTCCCCTGCCTAAAAACATACAAGCAAATTTGAAAATACTAGCTGATGCTCACGGGTTTGCCATGTACAAATTATATACTAAAACCTTCCCCGAGAACCAATCTATCCAATATTCATTGGTGAAAACAACATGAAAATCGGTGAAGTAGTTTTTGAGTTTATCGCAAACAGACAAATAGACTGAGATTACACTACATATTATAAAACAAAGTCCTCCAAGACTTTGTTTACAAATAGACTGAGATTACACTACATATTATAAAACAAAGTCCTCCAAGACTTTGTTTTATAATATGTAGTGTAATCTTTATGATGTTTTAGTATATACGAATATCCCTGCTGAAATAAAAACTGTATGAATCATTTCGATGTTATCCAACTTTTAAAAGAAAACCAACCCATTGCTAAGTCCTAACTGCATGTCAACGACTAAGACAATCCCAGTAAAACTCTGAGAATATAACCACGAAAAGTTCCGCCGTCAAACATTACGAGAGGAACGCTTCCATTCCGATGTTTAGTTTTCTTTAGCTGCCGTTCTTAGCAAACTCGTTTCAAAAGTTCCTCTAGAATCCTACTGTTGGCAATTTTACACATTTCACAGAGGCTCAATACGGTCCAATAAAGGCGGGGAAGAGAACAGCCGTTCGATTCAGGTGAGGTTTTAGTGGGGAATTTTTAAAAGGACTAGGACTTTTTTTTCGTCAGTCTCTCAGTTTGATTTCGGGCTTTCAGTGATCTGTGAAAGGTTTCGATTAAAAAAGGTTTACTTCACTTTGTGCCCTGATATAAGCGACCAACCTGTGTGTGTGGAAATGTGACCAACACGTTTAGTTTATTTGACAAACGCGAGATGGCTAAATAATAAGAGCCACTCGAATCAATCTTTAGGTTAAACCGTGCTTGGGTTGGTCTTTGGACAGATGATCACCCATTACATGGAGTTTTCTCTGTGCTTCAGAAAGCACGTTAAGCCGTTGGTTTCGGCTGTCATTTGTAGATCTTTGACAGTCGTTAAGTCTGACAACCAGTCTTACCAAGGGGTATCGCATTACCCAGTACTTACTGGGTTGTGGAGGTCAGATTAAATACTGGTATGCGCAGCTGCATTCCGTTAAGCAAGATTGGCTTAAACTAAAAGCGACCCTAGCGTAGTACGTTCTAAATTTAAAAATTCATGGAATTTCGAAATAAAAGGCTTTATAATATTTAATAAGACCTACTTTTCGAACAAGTTTAAATAAATTCTAGAGTACAAACTCGTAACTACTGACTATTGTAAAGTATTAATCGTTCGCGAGGGAAACCTAGTTGCATAACTTCTCATATAAAAGGAAGTCATAGTTACTATATCTTTTTTTTTATTATACCCCAGAGCGGAAACAGTTCTCCTATTCACGTTTACTTGATTATGTAAAAAAAAAAACTGAAATATGGAGCTAGGCAGAAAAAAAGTTTAACTGTGTAAAATATTGCCAATAAAAATATTTCCCGCGTCAAAAACTGATAGTAAACGTTCAATACTTGTAAATACATGTAGTGATGATTTGAATTTGATGTATTTTACATGGAGCGACTGCATAACTGACCTCCACAAGCTAGTTAGTACTGGGTAATACGATACCCCTTCGTAAAACTAACGCAAAAAACCAAGGTATGTAATTTGAGATCATAGTTATTATATATTAATTCGATATAACAACGAAAATTTAAAATTTGTGTGCAATATCGGTTATACCAATAAAGGCCATGCGTTCAATTCGAACACGATAATTTCTGTATAAGCGACATCTTTGTTTACATTAATGACCTGAAATTCCATTTTAGATTTCTCTTTTCTTTTACAAATCTAACGACCCATTGTTTCAAGAGTATTTCCTAGAACCTGGAGTCAGATTAGAACGCATCCTCCACGAGAATTATTTTTGCTTCAATCGTTCATACTCCATAATCTTTCATCATCTATCTGATTTTCCGAGATATCCCTAAAGGTACACCTTACAGGATTTGTGGTTTACAATGCTCCATACAGCGTAGCGTTTCCCATGTTAAGCTTTATTATCCGATTTAGGAGCAAGCGGGAGAGGTTATGAATTATCAACACATTGGGGGTGGAATAGTATTAGTTTAACCTCAAGCATATTCGTACGTGTGGGTAATCTAACGTAGGTACGTATGTGTTAAGTGTCGTTGAATTAATCAACGTTATAACCTATTTCTAAGGTAATCTATACTTATAGTACAAAGAGGAAAGAGTTGTATTTTTGTATAATAAACTTAAAACTACTGGACCGATTTGAAAAATTCTTTCAGCAATGGATAGCTAATTTATCAGCGAGTAACAAAGGCTATAATTTGTCCTTATAATTCCACGAAAACGGGAACTACGCGGCTTCGCGTGACAGTCGCTAGTGTTTCAGAAATTGTTTGGAAATTGGAAAGCTTAATAATTGATTTTCAAAAGTTAAAAATCTTGGAAGAGGATGGTTCTGCTGTCTTCAAAAAAAGAAGACGGGAGGTTAAAAATATATTAAAATTCTTTGTATATTCTGTTAACGAAAATGTTGATCTGAGTTGAGATATTGTTGTTTGTGTTGACGAAACTGTTGAATTGAGTTGAGATATTGTTATTTATTCTGTTAACGACACAGAACAACTTTAAATTCTTGAAATTGCAAATATTATTGAATGAGTTGTCGAATTAATAAAAAACACCTTTCTGCTACGCCTTAAAGTGAGATTTAAACTGAATAACACGGAAATTTAAAAGTCAAATTCGACTAAAGATTACAGTTTTCAAAAGCATTTCAATTTTACAATCACTAATATACCCGCTACCTTATTCAGGCGAGTGAGGAGAATCGGGACGGTTCACCCATTGGAACGCCAAAACTTCGCGCTAAAGGTGACATATGCACCTTAACAGCACTAGAACTTATTGTGGTTTCCATTTACTGATTGGAAACGTTTGTACCTACTGTCTTGTTGTGAATGCTCGATGTATTGCAATGTTGGTTTGGAAGTGAATAAAATATGATTTGTCTTCTTCGCTATGTTGCTTTTCAATTTTGTCGAGACCGTGGTTGGTTTTCTCGTTAATGTATTCATAGTCCTCATTTTTGTTTTTATTATAAAATGTAATATTTATCAATCAGTTCATTGCTTGGTTGGTCACTTGGGTGATGCTGTTAAGCATTAAAGTGATTAAGGAAAAACGAATACTTTATCAGCCTCAACTAATGTAATAGTAATATATTTTTATTAGCTTGTACTGTCCCACTGCTGGGGAAAGGACCCAATGGGGCGACAAAAAAAACTAATTAGTCCATCAGTTACATTATCAAAAAAAATTTAACCCGTATTTTTTCTTTTGTAACGTAAACCAAAGTTGACGAAGATACGATGCTTTTAAAATACTCAATAAAACTTCAAAGATTCCTCTTGCTTGACTAAACTAGTGGTTTGCTCATCAATTTTGCACTCAAGAGCACTGATTTTTTTCGCGAGTTCACTAACGACTTTATGTAGCTCGCGCACTACACCTTCAAGGGCCTTCTGGGCTATTATTATATTTTTAAAATACGTAAACACTGGGAGCTGTACTACAGTGCGCGGATACGACACGAAAAAAATACGTCAAGCCTAGGTACAATTTTTAGCTAGTTTTGACGTCACGAGCCTCCACTCCCGAGTTTTGATGCGTTTTATCTTTTTATTTTACAATACCTACCCTAACTGACCGATTATATAGATATGCAATTTTTTTATACTGTCGTGTTGCTTTCAATGTGTTTAGATAAATTTTGTTGCATTCAAAAAAGTTTTACTACATTTTCATTTCGCAATCTTATCTGGTCCTAACAACATCATCATCATCATCAGTCTCTTAATGTTCCCACTGCTGTGACACGGCCTCCTCTATAAAAGAGGGAACACCTAACAACATAACTACCCAGTAATACACCGACGGTATTAAAATATCTCTCAAAGCCAATCCAAGTAAAAGAAAAACCTACAATTCAGGGTAACTACAAGCTATATTCCTCAACTATTTTCATTTTCCTTCACAATCACCGCATTGGCTTGAACTTCTAACAATGTCCTCTGCTTATTTCCGCCCGTTTTGTGGACCAGTACAGTTTGTTCTTTACTTTAAACCTTTGTTTTACCAAGTTCCATTGTATTTGTTTTCCTGGTCTCCATTTAGTATTGAGAAAGATTTTGTTGATAAAACTTGGTAGTTGTGTTTTGTTGACAAGTGTCGAAAACACGCGACATTTTGTCGCGAAGTGTCTGAGTAACATAACATAACATCACTTCTATATGCTGTAGGGTTAGGCAGAGGAGGATTAGGAGGACTAGTATACCCATAAATTACCAGTTACGTTTCAGCTCCATGTAACAAAGCCCGAGCCTATTGCCATCAACCATGCCCAAATCCAGACTTTGTGGCCACTTCTGAGAAATTTGTGTAGGAAAAACCCAACAAAAATTTACTCGATCCGGAAATCCAACCCAGGACCTCACGCTCAGCAGTCACGATTGCGACGACTATCCAACGAGGCAGTCAAGTAAAACTTAAAACCTATTTAGTGCCATCATTATCATTTCAGCCAAAAGACGTCCATAACTACTAGACGTAGGCCCCCTTCAAGTGTTGCCACATTGACCGGTTCCGTGCGACTCGCATTCAGCTGATTCCCGCAATTTTCAACAGTGTGGGAGGTCTTCCAACGCAACGACTTTGGGTTCACGGTTGCCACTCCAGAACTTTTCGGGCCCATCGGCCATCCGTTTTGCGGGTAATATGCCTTTTGGTGCCGTGTGATTTAGTGCCAAAATGCAAAATAATGACCTTGATAAAAGAGCAGCTAAACTGAAATTTTGCTGGCTACATCTTGTCTTTACCCAATAGGCTGTGGGCCAAAATGCATGCATATACATTTTGGAGCCCTGACACAACTAGAAATTGTCCCTGCAGAGCTCGTAGAAGATTGCAGGATAGAAAAAACTTCTCGTAACAACCAGTGGTCTAAATCTTTTGCCCTGGACATAAATGGCTGGAAGTCATAAAGGCTTTGCCCAGTCGTGGGATGACGCAAGCTAATAGCAACAGTAATATTTAGATTAGATTGTTACTGCTTTTATAAGATAACAACAGTTTTGTTCTGGTATTCACTGGAAATGCTATCCTACTACAAGTAGGTACTGCCAGAGATTCTCGGAAACATGAAATGAAGCTCCTCAGTCCTCAGTATTCAGAATGTATAAACGCGGATTTGAAACCTGCTATTTACCGTCTGTTTTCCACGGACTAAGGTAATATAGAAGTGTTCTCCAGTGTATCCACAGTTCACCAGTACTGATAAAGTGCCATATTAAGCTGGACTCACGCTAGACCGAGTCGGGTCCAAGCCGGGTGTCGGCCTTATTGTATCGTATTGTCCGTTGCTTGGCCGGCACTCGGTTGCTGCTCGGTATAGCGTGAGTGTGTCCATACAAAATATATGTAATATTTTGTTGACCGTGCTACGGCTGTCACTGGACTCGGACCCGACACGATCTAGCGTGGGGAGCGAGAATATTGCCAATCACGAGGTACGGTCGAACAAGCTATTTGGTTTACAGTTTACAATGTAATTTGTGGGTTAAAGTGTAAACCAAATAGCTTGTTCGACCGTACACTACAGACTCCCGGCTGGCTAAAACAGCTTGTGGCTAAATAATAACAGCCGCTCGGGTCCATCTCAAGGTTAATTTGACTTTGGCCACTATGGGAAACGAGATACTATTTCGTCAAAGGATTATAAAATCTAGTTGTTCTACAGGGTGTAAACCACCTCATCACAAAGCCGTTAACCAAGCATTCTGTACATCGAACTAAGTAACTTTACGCAAAAAATATTGCTGGGAAACAACTTTTTTTTTTGAGTTTATAAATCATGTTTTGTGGTAGAACTCGATGTAACGCACTTAAAACATTGTGCTGATGGATGGATTGAATACTACGGGGGTCATGGAGGTGTTAAAAGTCAAAATCCTACAAAATATACTTGTATTTACAAAAAAACTTGTCAAAAAGTTGTAACTTTGACCCCCCTTAACTCCGTAACTAGAAGGTTCCCAGGTATGGTGTAGAACAAAAAAAATGATCGCAGTGATGGGGAGAACAAGTGCCTTTCGGCTTCGTGAAGAGGTGTTTTACACCCTATTTATATTACTAAAACTTCCTTAAATATCTTCTTAGTGTGTCGTCGGCCCAGAACTGGGCCACTAGTTTGGCGCTTTTGGTAGTGACCATCAGTTCCTGTAGTGAACAAACAACAGCACACACAGAACACGATATTAAGTGCTCCATCGTTTGTGTTGCTACATACTAAGCTAATCTTTCTGAATTTTGAAGTTAAACATTAATTTATACGGATTCTCTACGTTACAGAATATTTTTGGATGACAGAATACATGGCTACAATATACTGTTAAAACCCTCATAACAATAAACATTAAAAGCAGCTAAAACTATGTATATCCGCCATCTTTATCTTACCTTGCAAATTACTGAAACAAAATAGAAACGGACAAAAGCCCTTAATTTATTAGAGGCATTAATTTATCCTAGTAGTGGAGACGGAAGGAAATTATTTTATTACAGCATTCTACGAGGTGGAATTATACCACTTGTATACCTGAGAATGGAATAAGGATTTTGCAGAAGCTAAACGAAGCTTGAACTGGTGTTTCTGAAGTATCTCTTACTATGCGTCGTAGTTTCTCTTACATGTATACATTTTTTTATTTATATGTACAAACACAAGGTACCTACCGTTCATGCGTTTACGAAAACTACCGTATTTGTTCACACGTATTGGTGAATTTATGTCCTTTACTTCATCATCATTCCAGCTGAAAGACGTCCACTGCCATGCTGGACACAGGCCTCCCCTAAGTGTCGCCGCATTGACCAGTCCCGTGCGACTTGCATCCAGCGGATTCCTTCAACCTTCACCAAGTCATCAGTACACCTAGTGGGAGGTCTTCCAACGCAACGTCTTCTGTTCGCGGTCGCAACTCCAGAATATACATGTCCTTATTCGTATACAAACGACTCGACCTCCATATGATAGATTGATAACAAAGAATGGTGCTGCCTCTTCACTCCTTTGCCGTTGAAGGGAATAATTAGGACCAAACTTACACACTGACAAGGAATCGATGGTTCAGTGTGTCACTCTCAAAGTACAACAAAACGATACTTACGAATATTAACCCCAGGAGTATTTTTTTTCCTGCCGGGGCTGCAGGATTGTTCGAATGAGTTAACGTGGCCCGGAACATAAAGGGCGAGGAAGGAACATGGATGGATTTTAGTCAATAAAAATCTGACACTCCTTGCCGCTCCACCCAGAGCGAGAGAAGTCATTTGATGAATTACCATCCGAAAAAAAAAAGAGTAATTGCTTTACGATAAGTAGTAAATCAATCCTTTATAGTACACTTATTAGTTTTAAAAGCATTTTATAACTGTAGTTACATGCTCATGACTGAGTAGCAAACAAACAACAAAACTTTACATTTCAAAACAGATGTGGCAGTAGAATAAAACCGCACTTTACCGGGATTTCCTAAAGTGGAAAATTTTCTTCAAAATTATGTCGCTCCACGCTTTACTAAGGTAATCCGCAC
Organism: Xestia ashworthii; assembly: GCA_950022955.1. Taxonomy (NCBI): domain Eukaryota; kingdom Metazoa; phylum Arthropoda; class Insecta; order Lepidoptera; family Noctuidae; genus Xestia; species Xestia ashworthii. Next base: position 3,164,763 of record OX465555.1, on the reverse strand, counting down.
ATAAGTCTAGTCGCTGAAGTGTTAAAGTGTGCAATAACACAGCTAGCCAGCAAAGCTGCACTATGCAAGACTCTTATTTCACTGTGTAAAATAAACCAGAAACCGCAGACTGGAATTTCATGGAATAACGGGCTGAAAACTAAAAAAGTATGTGACCGTTTGGTATGAGCACTATTTCTTACGAAATAAATTACTTTTTACATCCATCTTCACAGAAAATAAATTAAACAAAACGATAGCCTACGCGCTCATGGAATAAAATGTTTGTTAAGTAGGTTCTTGTCGTCCGGTCTCATGAAGGGATATTGTATTACCCAGTCTCAATAGGGTTGTGGGGGTCAAATAGGCAGTTGTTCCATGTAGCTAGCTGCATCTAGTTAAACTGGAAGTCGACCCTTTTTTTTTTTTTTTTTAGGATGGGAAATCATCAAATGACTTCTCCCACTCTGGGCGGAGCGGGAGGGAGTGTCAGACTCTTACTGACTAAAACCCATCCATGTTCCTTCCTCGCCCTTTACTTTCCGGGGCCGCGGTATCTCTTTCGAACAGTCCCGCAACCCCGGCAGGCTTCGGCCCCTCTCTTATGCTGACATCTCTTTGAGGCGCGCGTGGAACTCGAACGCGCCGTCGACACGGCCTGTCGTCGTTAGACGGACGGACGGCTAGCTAGCCCATAGCCAACCGTCCACAGGCCCGCATCTACGGTGGCCGGTAGCCACCACGTGGCCCCCGACGCCCGCGCGCCCGGTGCGTCTCCCGCGGCGGCCGGGAAGTGAGGATCTCTCCCTCTCTCGTTCCGCCACCTCCTTCGCTAGCATGACTGCTTCGCAGAAGGAGGTGACGGCTTCCCATTCCGTCTCGCTCCGGACCATGGATTGAACCAGGGCCGGACGCGAGGTCGCCGCCGCCGATCGCCGCTTCGAGGACACGGCGGTGCTCCGCCCACGCGGGGCAGACCTCCACCGTGTGCTCCACCGTGTCCTCCGGTCGATCCTCGCAGTGAAGACACCCGGGCGTTTCCTCCCGCCCGATTCGGTGCAGGTACCTCCCGAAACATCCGTGTCCGGTGAGGACCTGCGTCAGGCGGAAGGTGAGGACGCCGTGGCGCCTCTCTAGCCACTCCTCAAAGAGGGGACTTACCGCCACTATCGTGGCGTGCCCTGCACGGGGTTGCGACAGTCGCTCTCTCCATGTCGCCATGAGATCGCGCCGGAGGTCAGTTTGCCGCGGCAGCGGAGTTTCCCCCCGGCGTAGTACCTCCGCGCGCCATTCGTGTAGGCGCGCGAGGACTATCGCCTCCAGATCCCATGGCGGCAATCCGGCAAGCAGGCCCGGCGCCTCGCGGGAGATCGTGCGGTACCCACGGACCATCCTTACGGCCACCACTTTTTGGGGCGCGTTCAGATAATGAGCGGCACTCCGCTTCAAGGAACGCGCCCACACTGGGGCCCCGTAGAGGGCCATGGACCGCACGACCCCCGCATAGAGCCTGCGGCAGGAGGCGTTTGGCCCCCCAAGGTTGGGCAGGAGCCGCCTGAAGGCAGCCCCGGTCCGTTCCAGCCTGGGGGCCAAACGTCGGAAATGCTCCACGAAGTTCTACCGGCTGTCGAGGACGAGTCCTAGGTACTTCAACGTCGACTCGACGCCGATGGATACCCCTCCCACCGTCAGCGTGGATCCCGATGGTGGCGCATTCCGAGGCCCATGAAAGCACATGGCCTCGGACTTGTGCAATGCCACCTCGAGACCCAGTTGCCGGATCCTCTCAACGACTATCGCAACCCCGCGTGTCATCACTTCGGCCGCCGCCTCGTGCGACCTCCCCTGTGCCAGCACCAGGGTGTCGTCTGCGTAGCAAACGACGCTGACACCACTAGGGAGGTCGGCGCGCAGCACCCAGTCGTAACCGATGTTCCACAGGGGCGGTCCCAGAACCGATCCCTGTGGGACACCGCACGACATCTCTCGCCGGTTCCAATCTCCGCAGCGACTGGGGTAGATGACGGCCCTGTCCGTCAGGTAGTCCCCGATCACACGACGGAGGTAGGTCGGCACCCGGTGATACCGGAGTGCCTCCCTGATGCAGCTCCAGGGCAGGGAGTTGAAGGCGTTGGCGATGTCGAGAGACACCGCTAAGACAACCCCACCCCGGGATATCGCATCCCCCGTCGTGAGGGCTCTCACGCGCATGATTGCGTCCACGGTAGAGCGCCCCTTGCGGAAACCAAACTGGTTCTCCGCAAGATTCGGCCCCATCCCCTTAAGGTGCTCGGCGAGGCGGTTTGCAATCACTCTCTCAAAGAGCTTGCCCACCTCGTCGAGCAGCACAATGGGCCGAAATGCGGACGGAGAGTCCGCAGGGCGCCCCGGCTTTTGGATGAGGACCAGTTTCCCCGTCTTCCAACGAAGCGGGAACTGGCCTCTCTCCAAGCATGCGCTTAAGAGCCCCTTCAGTCGGGGCCCGAGAGCCTCCGCATCCGAGGCCAGGACCCAGGCTTTGCCAGGCAAACCATCGGGTCCCTGGAAGTCGACCCTAAAATAGATAAAGGCTAAGCAGAAGATGAAAAAGTAACAAATTTGTTCTGTTGCTTGTTGTGCTTTCAATATGCTTATGTTCTACCCAAGTTTGAAGCCCAGCGGAGTACAAAACGACCTCTATAGAAAATATACGACTCCGATTGAATTTCGACTCTGATTGTTTGTTTTGTTGTTTGTGTAATATACCTACTGATTGATCTATCACGTCACAACACGTACGCTAGCGTGTGAATTTGTCTTTAGTTCCTAGAATAACGACGCATGGAAGGAAAAGTTTTGATTGATCTCGTACTAATAGACTCCATCTTTGGACGTCACAGCATGGTTTATCGTTATCATTTTCAGTCAATAGACGTCCAATGGTCATTGCCATAGCCTCACAGACTCAGTCCTGGCATTCTGACACCCTGTGGATTCCTAAACCTCCTAAATTCCTAAATTCCTAGACCTCCACTAGGTCTTCGATCCATCTTGCATTAATATTGGGACTGAAGATTAAATGAGACAAACTACTACTAGTTGAAAACAGCACCTAAGTGTGAACTTATTAAGGAATATAGGGTTTAAATGTACAGATTAATAATATTATTAAGGATTTATAGAAAGTTTTAGTTGACGTCATTTTTACGTCTCAATAAACTCCAAACAGTCCACAAATTGCCAGAAAATTGCCTACCACCTGACGCTACATATAAGAACCCAATCACCTCCTATTGCAATCAATCTATGTGATAAGTGGTCGGCCAAAACGATCTCACGTTTGGGCTCCATTTGCGGAAAGCTTTTTAGAGCTTCATCACAACTAGTCACTTCCTATGTATTCATGAGGGGAAGGCTTTATGTATGAACGAGGATTACGTGGACTGGGTAATTAGGTAGATATTAATGTTACGTCGGTAAGATTATGTTTAGAATTTTGTTCCGTAATTCGGCAGCTATAAAGTCAAATTTTGGTTACCAGTTTTTTTGCAGACTTATACTTTATTGACTTCGGAAAGTAAGTAATTATAGTGAATGATAGGTACGTAAAAACAGTATAGGTTCGTATCCTTAAGGACCCGTTCACGACTTCGGCCGGTACAACTTGTGACGCGAATTGCATCTTGCGGTAAATTTTCGCGTCACCAGGATCCTTCCGTTGCTCTCCAAGTTATGTCTCGGTAATTCTTGGCATATTGTAAAAAAATTTTTTTATTCGTGTTCTCTGCAGTGGTTGCAAAGCGTATATAGCTTGAACATTGTAGCTCATTACCAAGGGATAAAAAACTTCTTCAGTCTTAAACCAGAAATTGCATTTTACAGCATTGTTTGAAAACGCCTCAAATTTTTTTATGTTTCCGGTAACATCGTGGACGAAGAGTATAACAAACTCAAACTATTGCTCGTAATGTCTTACAACATAGCAAATAGTTCAATCATGTTAATTGGTGCCAAAATACTTAACTAATAAATAGCGAAAACGATAGATATAGAACCTAGCCGTTAGAAATTAAGCTATTTTGCATATGATCTCGTTAAGAGAAAGCCATCATTCAGAACATTGGAATTTCCATTATAAATTAACCTGACAAACATCATCATAACCATCTGCCTAGCTAGCCTTTTCCCAACTATGTTGAGGTCGGATTCCAGTCTGACCGGATGCAGCTGAATATCTAGCTGACCTCCACCACCCAATTAACCTAAGAAATAATCACATTAAAACCTTACCTTGTGTTCGTGAAGTTGAAATATTGCATAAACTTAACTTGTTTAATTTGTTCATTTACTTTTTAATTAAATGTGGCCAAAGCGATTTTTAATTGCAAAAACACAAACCAGTCTTTATTACAGCGCAGTCGGGTAAATCAATGTCACCAAATATGATTTTTTTATTTTATTTTATTTATTTAAGGAAAAACAAAAAGTAGCACAATAAGAATTCGTAAAAAAATATATTTTAACCATTACATTTTAAAACAATTATGCTACCCAACTCGTTCTCCACAGATTACAATTTAAAGTTTTTAAAACTAGCTAGTTACATCACAAAAACAATACATCTACACTAATATTATAAAGAGGAAAACTTTGTTTGGTTGTAATGAATAGGCTTAAAAACTACTGGACCGTTTTTAAAAATTCTTTCACCATTCGAAAGCTACATTATCCACGAGTAACATAGGCTACATTTCATCCCCGTACTCTTACGGGAACGGGAACTACGCGGGTGAAACCGCGTGACGTCCGCTAGTAATATATACAACGGTCATTGTCCTGGAACGATTATAAAGATTTTTAAATGTACTTGAACACTTTTAGGAAAAAGTAAATTTAAATTTGTGTGCGTATTTAACATTACGTTATTATACCTGTATCTAATCATACGTTAGTACTAGTTGCTGGTCCTTTAGGGTTATTTGGATTTGCTTCCTAAATGCATTTTTAGTCAGAATAAAAACTTTTTTGCAAAAAATAAAACCGACTTCACACAAAAAAGTGAAAAATAACTTTAGCTTCAGAAGTCGGTGACCTTTATTTGATTGATTTAGTTTTTTTGTCACCGACTTCTGAAGCTAAAGTTATTTTTCACTTTTTTGTGTGAAGTCGGTTTTATTTTTTGCAAAAAAGTTTTTATTTTTCACTTTTTAGTGGTTCACATGTGCATACCCTATCACAGCGTACCAGCGTGATTTTTTGTTATGAACTGGTGTAAACAATAGACAGACATGAGATTTCAGCAATCCCAGTAAGAGACACACATCTTTACCAAATTTAAATGGGATCACTCCGAGAAAGTAGTCTTTCTAAAACTACCCAAATCGCTTCTGGTGTGCCTATAAAATTTGAAAAGTTCTCTCTATTTCTCCAGGATCCCATTATCAGGATCCTGACTTGATGATTATGGGACCTTCTGGGAAGTATACCCTTTCAAACAATTAAAAAACAAATTCGGTCCAGTCATCTTCGAGTAATCGGGGAACATTGAATTGAGAACCTTCTCCTTTTTGAAGTCGGTTAGTAACGACGTTATGGTACGTGACCCAAATATCCGGATAGCCTTTAAAAGATTTGGCCGAGTATCGTTAATTTGCTTCTAAGAATTGAAGAGCTCCGTTCCTTTGTCATGGATGCCATAATCAGAACCTAACCAAATTCTCATCAAACTACCCTTGAAGTACCCTTGCCAATAAAACAAAAAAAAACAATACATGTCAAGGAGGCTTATCCCCAATAAATGGAACTTAATACACCTAACTGTCGAAATCTGGGAATATTGTACACATCTGCGTACCCCCTCAGAGCATACAGGCGTGATGTTACGTCATGATGCTGTTTATACAATAAACATTCAAGCGATTGCAGCAGTTACTGCAGATTTGCCGTGTATTTTTGAAGAGTTCCATTGTATATCTCCGAAGATCCGGAGCAGATCTTCAGCAAATTAAAATATAACCACACGGGAAGCACCAGCTTTCAAATTAAAAAAGAATCATCAAACTCGGTTCACCCAGTCGAAAGTACTGAGGTAACAAACACTGTCGAAATCTGGATGTACTGTACACATCTGCGTACCCCCTCAGAGCATACAGGCGTGATATTACGTCATGATGTTGTATAAACAATAAACCTACAAGCGATAACAGCAATCACTGCAGATTTGCCGTACATTTTTGAGGAGTTCCATTGTATATCTCCGAAGACCAGCATCAGATCTTCAGCAAATTAAAATGGGACCACATGGGAAGCACCAGCTTTCAAATAAAAAAATAATCATCAAAATCGGTTCACTCAGTCGAAAGTTATGAGGTAACAAACACAAAAAAAAAAAAAAACATACAGACGAATTGATAACCTCCTCTTTTTGGAAGTCGGTTAAAAAGAATGTCGATTGAATGAAACTCATTGTTGTTTGTTTCAACTACACGTAGTGGTGAACGCGAGCCAGCGTTGGATTTACAGAGGCTATTAGCAAATAGACGTCGAGTGCGAATCTCACGTACATGAACCGGTCGAGGAACCAGGTAACACAGACTCCTTACTAAGTCCGGTATGATTGAATAAATATACCATTAACAAATATTCCACGTATTCGTACATACACAAACCCGTTAAACTTTTACGAGTTTCACTTATAACAGAGTACCAAAACTATGTAACTTCTTACTTTGAAGGACATATTGATCAATCTTCTTCTTGAGCACCCGTCGGCACGCTTGTGTTACAATGTGCAGATTCTCAAAAACTATCTCAACGAACAAGTTTCCTAAAGTTTAAAACTCATCATCGGTGGTCCCCAAGTTTCACCGGCTGCGCTGTAAAAGAGGATATTCAGATTCCATTTTAGACTTTAATGTTTTGAAATACAGCGTTTAGGAAAAATACATTTTAAAATTCACATCAGAAAAGATCGTAATCAGATTTCACGCTTCTTTCACAGGGCTATTTAATCAACGACGAATAATCTAATTGTGAGCTTCACAATCCCTTTTAATATAGGTTAACGAATTTCGAAACACAAAATCAAAAATATTTCTAGTTTAGTCACCTGGAAGCGTTCATATCATCAAAACTAAAGGCTTTTGAAGTTAACAAAAGGGCGTTGGAGGCGTTTGGTAATGTCTGCTCCACGAAAATGTAGATATGCATCAGTCATTAACACTTGAGCCTGTCATTTCGCTTGGTCCTTTGAGAAGCCGTCAGATTCTCCGGTGGGTGTAGCAATTTTGATGAAAGAACATGGTTATTTTGGTAATAACCCCCGGGAATTGACGTATTCAGACGTTAGGCCTGATTTCGAGGCCTGCCCGTTTTTGAAGCCACTTTTGACGTGCCACGATTTTCGGCTAAGCGTCTCCTGTGAGTGGCCTGGATCATGTGAATTGCGGTAAGAAGAAAGTTTTAAGTGTTTGTCTTACTTTGTTTTTGCAGTTGAAGTTGAGAACGTGCTGGCTGACTTCCTAGTTTAAAGTTTTTCCCCTGCGTTCTGTGGATGTTAAGACGTGTCCGTGTGTGACCATAATTATGTATTTTACAGTATCAATAGTTGTTACGAAAAGAGTGAATAATATAAATGGAGAGGGAGAGGAAGATCAAGGAAAAGATGGGTGGATTGTGTGAGGAATGATATGAATGAAATAGGTGTAAATGATTGCGTGACGGTTCACAGAAGAAAATGGAAAAAAAATGAGGTTCGGTGACTCTGTCACCGTAAAATTGTCAAAAACGTTATATTGTAATATCTCTAGCGATATTGTAAACTCTCGAATTATTGTCAAACGAACATACTGCTTACAATAAGACGCATTGTTTGTCGTGAAATGCATGTGATGGTACTCAACATACGCGGAGTGGAGGGAAAGAGGGGTCCCCCTTGCCCAGTGTTACCACTCTCATGAAAAGATACTGTACCATTCCTGAGAAATATCGATTAATATAACCTAACCTTAAAACACTATATTCCCCTAAAAAGCGTAGTCGACGGAGCCCCGCTTCGCGGGGCCCCTATTTCCGAGTGCAGGGTTTAAAGGAACCTAACTAACCTAACGGGGGGGGGGTGCCCCAAGTCCCAAATATGGGGGCAGAGATACTTCCGTATGCTCAGTTGACAATAATTCGAGACTTTACAATATCGCTAGAGAGACACACGTTATATTGTAATATATCGTGTTTGACAATATTACGGTGACAACTCCAAGCATCAATTGACAAGAGCAGGAAGATGATAAATTGTCGTTCTGATGGTGTCCATTTCCTTCACCACTTTCCCAGTATCAAGTTTATTCAAGTAAAATTATTATGTCCAATACATACTACAACTAGAACTATTTATAATTACAAAAAATAAAACTAAACCTAAGTACCTACAAATATACAACAATGTCAATAGGACATTTAGGTCCATGTTCACCAAAAAGATGACGGTCTGATTATCTAAAAACAGCTGTTTCAAACACATTTTTGTAGGAGAACGTGTCCCTTAATTAAACAGCTGTTTTTAGAATTTTAGGCCGTTACCTTTTCGGTGAAAACCTTCTCCGCCCTTGAAAACCTTAACTGGTAAATTTCCATTATCCATTATTGTGAAAATTCCAGAAAAATCTCTGTAAATATGACCATAACTAAACTTCATCCAGCTCAATAGCTCTTTTCACGTGCTAAACCTACATTCTCCAGATAAAGCTAGCCCCGATCTAGTCCAAATAGTATCTTTACACATGAATGGAACTAAAACGTGGTTTACAGGACGGTGAATGAAGCAATTTTTGGACATACGCCAACGGATAGCTTCCTTCATATTGTCATGCAATAGAATTTGAATTTTATTCAAATAGGATGGCATTTTGATCGATAGTTTGCTTTGTGCGGTAGAGACTGAGACTGTGGTTTTGGAGCTTAAGAATTATTTAAGTAATGAAGGTGTTTCACGATAGTTATTTGAAAAGTTAGTAAGCAAAACTTAATTGGTCAAACTACAGATATAGATAGACCTAGATAACGCAAGAGCAACTACTTTGCGTGCCTAGTTTACGATCAAAGATACGATAAAAGATCGTAAGTGGCCACTTTTGCGGTCAGTTTTCATAGGTGTATAGCGCTAGACGGACGTCAGTTTTGAAATTATGGCAAAGGTATCCAAAAATTTGATTGATTTTTGATTTGATTTGATTTTATTTTTCCATCACTTAATAGTGCTTGTAATGACACAATAGATAGTCAAAAAATGGCACGCTTGGTTTTCATACAGATCGATACTTGCGTTATCTAGGTCTATCTATATCTGCGGGTCAAACAATACAATAGTTCAAAATTATTGCTGTATAGCTACATTATATCAGCGTAACTTTAACACGTGGCCAGAATTGGAACTAACACTGCCATATTGTTTTTCAATACAATTTCATGAAACACAATACTAACAAATTGGTGTTTTTGGCAAACACATGTGGGAAGTTTACCAAAAACGCCAATTTGTTAATTTCATTCAAGTGCCTAAATATCCTTGTAGCACTGTACTAATCGAACCATAGTTTGAATATTTATAACTTTTTTTCCGATTCATACACAAGTTGTCGGTTTACAACAATAGTAAATGGCAAGTAACGCACTATACAGGACAAAGAACAAGGAAATAGTAACAAAAGAAAATGAATCCAATTTCTCTCTCGTCCCAAAATAAGTTCCAAGAAACAATCCTTTCGAGGATTATTTCTTAATACGAGTATCAAAAGATATGGGTCTATCTTTGTACAAAAAGAAAGTGTATGAAATAGTATTAAATGAAGGCATAAAGGAGACAATTTTTCTTGTTCGGGGACTAGGCCACCCACATAAATTATAGCATATAATCATGAAACTTACATTGATTTGTTCCTTATAACCTCTAGATTCCAGTGGTTAAATTAGCTAAGCATTGTATAAACGGAATAAATGCGAAAAACCTGCAAAAACACTTACGAAAATCAAAATAAACAGAAAAGTAAATGTCAAAATAATGAAGTTGTGTGTCAATCACTAAAAAAGTGGGTTCATAACGTTCCGTGCCACGTTGATTGTTTAAACCATCAATGCGATTTTAGTGTAAACCTTTAAAAATAGCATTAAAAATGCTTACAGTTTAATAATATTTTTTTTTATATTCTTTCTGATTCTATAATAACTATAGCAAATATGATTACCAACGGGTAGGTACCGTACTTTTTTTAGTAAACAGAAAAAAAACGCCCCTATTCACGTAAGTATTTGCTGTCAAATGACATTGACCAAGACAGGAATGATTTGACTCGCAATAATATCATAACGTAGCTTATTTATTAAGATTTTAAGATTTCGTTTTCAATTCTACGTAATATTTCGTTTACTACCATAGTAAAATGGTTACTTTTTTTGATGTTATTATGAATAATAAATGCAATGACCTGGTGGGCCCAAAAAAAACTATCTCCTTTCATTTTATGAGTCATCCCCTTGTAATAGAAACCGCACTTGTGCGTGAGACTTCATATACCACCTTTGTATTCGTTTAAAATATCATGAGGAAACTAAACCAGCATTCCTTTTTTTCGGATGGGAAATCATCAAATAACTTCTCCCACTCTGGGCGGAGCGGGAAGGAGTGTCAGACTTTTACTGACTAAAACCCGTCCATGTTCCTTCCTCGTCCTTTATGTTCTGAGGCCACGGTATCTCTTTCGAACAGTTTCGAAAAGTGGTGCTACGCCGTAGCAGATCGGCTACGAGTGTCAAGAAAAACGTATGTGACGGTCACGTGAATTCTATGATTTTTCTTAACCCAAAAAGTGCTCATCGTGCCTAAAGATGTTTTCACTTCAACAAAATAGTAGCAAGAAACACTGCTTGTATGTGGTCTTGGGTTCAATTCCCAAATGGGGCAAAGTGTTATTGGGTTCTCCTACTAGGAATTTCTGAGTAGAATTCTCCCTTAAGTTAATCGTGCTTGATTGATATCAATAGGTTGACGGAATATGGATGTAGAATTCTAAGTACAACACCTGCTCAAGGTTTGGTGATAACAGGCGTAATGTTATAATTTGTTTTCTACCGCAGACGTGGGGGTCCGCGCTCTTGTTTACATTTTATTAATTGTTTGATGAATTTAAAAGAAAAAATTAAAACTACGATCGTGCTCCATCATTGGACACGTTACATTAAACTAGGCTTATTATTAGTAACTTAAGATCTACGTGAGTCCACCCAATATTTTTTTTTTTTTTTTAACCTTTACAGTTGTTGATGTTTCCTTAACCACTAATTAAAATTAACAAAAATCTACACCAAGCTATTTTGACTGCATGGCAATGTGAGTCGACCGGCAGCAACCGTCGGCACCCGTTCACGGACATGACCTGCACATCCGCGCCGCTTAGCTCAACCATTTTGTAGGGAACTTAGCGACCGGATGTGCAACGCCACCATCGGCACTGTTTTTACGTGAGTATGACAGACTCACCCTGCCATGCAGTTTTACATAATCTATTTTTGGTAACAGAGTTGTTTGGGAGTGGGATGTATTGGCTTTGGGTTTTGGGGTTAGGATGGGGGTTTTTTTTTTTTTTTGTTAATCACGTCGTCTGATCAGGGACTTCGCTAGCCTGAGCAAAGCTTCCACAACGACTGCGTCTCGATGCTGCATGGCCGTCTTCAGGTTGTACTCAACGACCGTTTTAGTTGGCGCATCCATCGCTCTCTTCGCAAAGCGGCCAGTGGCGTCATCGGCGTCGTCGGTGTAATAGACGCAACTGACTGTATGTCTCGACACCGCCACTACCGCGTGGGACAGGCGTAATGTTATGTAAACCAAATATATACACAATCTTATTAGCTTTTCAGTTTATGCTGATAAATTTCACTTAAATAAAATAAATGGGTCTTTATAACAGAGTCGGAGAAAGAATTTACTTGTTCTACAACTATGAGAAAAGGACTGGTCATCTTTTACACCGTTATAGTCGTAATTCTACTGAAAATATTTATAAATTCCACTCAAAAAATTGATTTATTATTCTAATGGTTTTGGCTTGTTTATTATTATTATTATTCTCTTTATTCATTGCTAAACATGTTTATTGTTATTATTATTTTGGCTATCAAGTCTCTTGATTGAAGATGTTTTTTTTTCTAGCCTGCTCTATCCCACTCCTGGGATCACATCTTCCATCGCGAAAAGTGGAAGGAATAGAGGGGTCCATACCTTCCACTTCTCGCGATTGAAGATGATATATTTTTATAATTAATACATACATTACTCAACTGGCAAGCTATTGGTTTCGTATACTATTTTAATTGCAAATTCTTTAATTAAGCTGCTTTTCCAACCAATAATTGACATACAAAATTATAAGAAAATGCCTAGTTATTTAAAACAAATTAAAAGAAATTCACAAAACGTCGAAAACCCAAAACAGAATCACTTCACAAAATGACTCCCCACAAGTCACTTCACACTGCCCGCACCCATGCGAACATTACGCTCCGGTGTGACATAAAGCCGCACTAACACCCGCATAGCTTGTAGCCTGTCAGAAGCACACTGTCGCTGACAAAATAGCTTGAGCTTGGCTTTAAACCCACAAATGGAGACCCGGCTTAACCCCCCTGACGTAGATTGAATAAAACACTGTTGATAATACCCAAGTTATTTCATGAAAAGGATTTGTCGAAATTATTTTTATATGCAGCTGGGAAATTGTATGCCGTTTGGGTTTGTTGCTTTTCTGAAACATTTTGATGGTTTTCCTTAGTTGTTAGGAACGGAATGTGTCGAAACATTTCAAAGACTTTCAAGGAATTAGCTAAGATTTCATTGGTGCTTAATCTGCTGTCAGAGTTTTATGCCGCCCGTGGGCCTCTGTCATGGATTTACATGCTGTCGAGAAATATCTTCCAAGCATGCTTGTTTAGTTTCCTCACGATGTTTTTCTTCACCGAAGCAAGTGATAAAATTATACAATACGCATTTGAATCCGATAAATCAGACATGCGTGTTTTGGGTTCAAACTCGAGATCTATGATTTGATATTTAATCCACCAAGCTAGTACTGGTTATATCCGTCCTTATTTATATCTGTGAGTCAAACAAAATTGTTTGTACGGTACTTTTACTACAGAAATATCTAATTTAGTGCAGCAACTTCTAGGGATACTTCAGAAAAGAGCTGCAACAACGTTGCAGTGTTCTTCAAATAATAATGGTGTAGGAGGATTTCGTTATCGTGCATTATTTTCTATAATTTTAAACGATTCAGATGGCTTGGAATTCATACGGATATCCTCTTGTTCTTCCGTTTTTTGTATAAGTGTTTATTTTATGACGAAGGGGAGTAGGAAGGCTATTTGAAAATTCGTCACTTATATGTTTTGTAATGAGGTCAAAAGTTTCTCTAAAACAATGATAAACATAATAAAACATATGAGAACGGGTATTTATCGCGAATTTACTTTTAATTTAAGCCCTACGTTTCGACCGGTTTGCACCAGCCGTGGTCGCGGGGAGACTGAAGAATTGGAGGTACCGATAAAGAACAATAACAAAACAAAAATAATGATAAAGTATTAGAGAAACTTTGCCGATAGATCCCCGGGTACATAACTGGTACGTATGTAATAACAGAATTAAAATCATAAATACAAACCCCTTACTTATTTGAATCCCATTCAATAAATTACTATTTCATGAAAAAGTAATTTCATGTGTAACCCCATTACTTATATGATTTTTGTGAACTTATAGGGTTGTATTGATGATTGTAATGGTTACAAATTCTGTAATTATTTACGTGTTACTGACGCGAATCTTTCACCAATATACAACCTAGCACTTACCTGCAAATGGCAAAAAAACGTAAGAAAAATTTAATTTCTCGGTATGTCCGGGTGTTTCCACTTTACTAAGGCTTCCCTTTCTACGTCTTGAGCCAAAGAATACAAAAACAAAATGTCCCCGTTATAAGAATTTAAATAAACATAACGATCGTGTATATCCTTGTTAAGTAGACAACATAAACCTCACTCGATGATGTAAAGTTACGTCATGAAGGGAAATTGCTCTCGCATTTTGCCTCAACTTCAGTAGGCTGTAACGTCTAATATTTTATTCACGATGTTACCATTATTTGCTGCCAAATATGATACAAGTACCTGGAATTTTATGTAGGTAAATATCTACTGAAATTGGGATAAGTGAAAATGTGCTTTTTTAATTTGGTTCTTGGTAATACACAGATGTATCTTTTTTTTGGTGTAGAATAAAGTTTTTGCTGTATTTTTTTTAAGTATCTGCAATTTGATGTATGTAAATACCTACTGAAATAATATAATAAGCAAAAAGGTGCTCTTTTAATTTGGTTTTCGGTAATACACAGTTGATTTAATTTTGGTGTAGAATAAAGTATTTTCTTTTCTAATCTTTTATTAATAAAAAAACTAATCATGAATTTCGATAGATTGCACCAAATAAAGTGTGCTCTACGAAAAAGAACCAAACCAACGTGCAATTAAAATTCAATTTGTCACCCACTACTTATTATTCACTTAAACAAAATTAAAATATAAATAATTGCTACCCCACACGATGACTATAATTTCCAACGAATTATACGCAACACATCAATTACACTAGCTCAACAAAGACAGTGTATACACAAGCATACACAACAATAAAGCCTGTACACACCGCTGGCCGGAAGGTTGCGACAGTGTATACACGTCTGCTCGTTGAGACCGCCCCTTTCGTGTTACAGACTACGCTAACTACCGGCCTGTAGATGTAAGTATGAACCTGCCTTAATATCAGGAATACTCAAGCACGTTGCATGGAGGTAGAATTAAGTTACTGCGGGGTTATTTCGCTACTTTAATTACCTTTTAGATGGGGTGCAGTCTTGTTTCATTTTGAGAAATTGTTAAAGTTTTTGTTTTATTGTTGTACACATTTTATTTCATCAAAATTGGCGAATTATTTTTCAGCTATGGTTGGTGGCGAGTTTGAAGCCTATTGCCTGTAGTTTCCACGGAACTACCTAAATCATACCACACTTGAAAGATTTGAAGAGGTTATCACATTTCAATCCGGTAGGCAGTTGACAATTTATTCTGTCTGCCAATGGTGACGTGCAATTGGCCATTCGTTAGCTAATTCTTGTGTTGAGTTTCCTTGCAGGTACCGACGGTAAAGTAAGTTAGTAAGTTTAACCAAAATTAGCGATTGAGGTTTACGCAACATGTTTCTTATGCCATACTTCTTCGTCTAAATTATAATCTTAAACACAGTCTTCCCATAGTTTTTGTTATGTCTTCCACTACTCTTAACTATATTCGCAAAACTTTCCTCACGACTTTTTTCCGTATTTCCTCTCATATTATCCAAACGTATCAGGCGAAAATGACTGGCAATACTTGATAGGTTTTAGTTTGCTTTGTTTTTAGTTTTTATTTGATGTGGTCACTCCTAAAGACTATTCTAATAATATAATAATAATAATAATAATAGTTTATTTTCAAACAACTTAGTACTATTTTACAATGGCAATGTGGCAACAATTACAATTTAGGCAAAGAATTAGCGTCTGTAACCGAACTAGGCATAGCCTGTATTTCGGCTATCAGCACCATTCCCCTCGAGTATTTACAATACATTAATAGGTGCCAAGCAGTAGAGACATATAAAGTAGTTAAATCAGTACTACAGAATAATTACTGAAAATAATCTTTAGATAAGTAATTTACTAAAAGGTAAGTACAATCCAAATGTTAAAAGGACCGAGTGTGTGTGTGTGGGTGTACATGTGTTTTAGTGTATGTGTACGTGGTGTGTATGTGAGAATGTGTATGTGCGTGTAAGGTGTACTAAATAAGTATATGTTGGTGTGTGTGTTAGAAAATGTGTCGTGGATGTATGTATGGGTGTGAGTAAGCAAGTGTGTAAGGGTATGCAGGTGAGCTACGGAGAGAGTGTATCTTTGTTTTATGTGCTCTTAGCCTTGTTCTTAGCGTGGTATGGATAGTAGTTGCTCCGTCTCCTCGTAACTTAATTTCTGCAAATATTGGCAAACTTTTAATTTGCATTGTTTTCTAGTCAAGGGATATATATGTATTGTTTTATTAAGCTTATTATAGAGGTAAGGGCCCAGAAAGCTTACAAATCTTTTACCAAAGGTTGTTTTAAATGTGGTTAAAACTTCGCAAACATGATATTTACGACGTCTCTGTAATAACATTGGGTTGTAGGGCTGTTTATTATGTTGATGCAGGATAATTTTCTGGATGAATAACTGTCTTACTGTCAAAACCTCGCACAACTGGAACAGTGCAACAGTAGGAAACCGCATCGGTTTAAACGTGCAAACCTTTAGTATAGCTCTCTGGGCGACCTCAGCTGCCTTTAGCGTGGTTTTGCAGATACCACCCCAGGATGAGATGCAGTACGTAAGAAGAGACTGACACAGAGCCAGATATATTCGCTTCAGCAGTGCAGGGTCAGCGACATGTCGTAGATTTTTAAATACATAAATTAATTTTCGTACTCTGTTACAAAGAGTTTTGACATGTTCTTTAAAGTTAAGGTTATTGTCTAAGGTAATACCAAGGTACTTTAGAGTATCAACGCGTTCCAGAGGCGAACATGCACAGCTATCCCCAGAAGTGCACTCATGCCAGACAATTCGTAGGTTGCCGCGAATATTCACCGCCTGCCTAATGCTGAAGCAAATATACTTAGTTTTATCTACGTTTAACGTAAGTATGTTCTTCTGCAGCCATCCCTTAGTCGCATCAAAGCCATTTTGTGCATTAGTGAAGACCTCCTCCCAACTATCACCCGCAAACACCAACGCGGTATCATCCGCAAAAGAGATAATTTCCCCTTTGGTGAGTTTAAGACAGGTAAGCTCATTTATATACACGAGGAATAAGGTTGGCCCCAGTATACTTCCCTGAGGCACGCCGTGTGTAATAGGAAGGTGTGTACTTTTGTGATTATCCACTCGGACACACTGAGTTCGCCCAGAGAGGTAACTTTTGAAAAGTTCAAGCTGGGTGCCCCTGACACCCAGTGCTTCCAATTTATTGAGTAAGAGGGAGACAGAAATCGTATCAAATGCCTTAGCCAGGTCAAGAAAAATAGAGATACATTTTTTCCCTTTGTCCAGATTTGAACTAATAAAATCTGTAAGTTTGTTTACTGCCTGTTCTGTAGATTTACCTTGCCTGAACCCGTATTGATTTACTGAAAGCAGTTTATTTTTTTCGAGATATTTTACTAGACGGATGTTTATAATTTTTTCTAGAATTTTGGAAATTGCGGGTAGTATTGATATCGGTATATAGTTGTTTATACGACTTCTGTCTCCATTCTTATAGATCGGGCACACTTCTGATCGTTTTAAGAAATCGGGAAATATTCCAGTTTTTAAACAATCGTTGAATATTTTCTCCAGGGGATGAACAAGAACATTTTTGTGTTGTTTTAGGAATCTACTGCTGATACCATCCCATCCTGGTGCACTTTCGGTTTTTAGGCTCATGATAAGCTGTCCTATTTCATGAATGTCTGTCTCAGTTAAGACAAAAGAATTAGGGAAATTTGGAACTTTATCTTGGGCATTATTCAATGATTGTTGATATCTTAAAGTAAGATTTTGTTGACTAATTTTATCCGCCAGTGAGCTACCCACATTAATAAAATAGCTGTTTGCTTCGTGAAGTGATTGGTTAGGAGAAGATGAGAGAGTTAGCAAATCTTTATGGTGTTGCGTAGTTTTTGATGTGTGTGTGATGTTTTTGATGACTTTCCATAGTTTTTTATTGTTGCTCTGTGATTCCAGGATTTGGTTTTTTTCGTACGCTCTTTTTAACCTTCGTAATAGATTGTTACAGAAATTTCTGTAACGTTTGTAGGTAATTTTCAAGACTTCGTTATCCGGATCAATGCTTGCCTTTTTGTGTAGTTGGTCCCTGTTTCGCATACAACGTAGAAGTCCTGGAGTTATCCAGGGCTTAATGACTTTTTGGCGTCTAGAAAGTGTTACGATTTTTGTATTCTTTTCTATTACTTTTTGTAAGCTTTTTGTTAGGTAATTTAGACTATTGTTTGGGTTTTCTGTTTGGTAAATGGGATCAAAGTTAATATTTAGAATATCTTGTGATAATGTTTTATCGTTAATTATGGCCTTTGTTGAGGTTGCATGTTGCCGTGGTTTTTTCAGATTTAAACAAAATAAAACAGGATGGTGATCTGTTAGTGTTGAATTGGGGACTATTGTGATAGAGGGGACTTTAGTTTTTATAAGGACATGGTCAATGCATGTTTGGCGAGCGCTGCGTGTAACTAAAGTGTGCGCTGGGAGTAGGCCGTGTGAGGCAGCTACGGTTAGATAGCGTTCCCCTTCAGATTTGATTTTATTTGAGTTTATCGCTAGATTTATGTCACCTATAACAATGATGTGCTCAAAAGAAGAAACTGATTGTAACATTTTATCCAACGACAAGATGAACGGATCCAAATTAGTGTAGGAAGGCGATCTGTATAAGGCCATAATGGCAACTTTTTTTCCAACGGTGGCTAGTAGGCAACTACTCTCATTGAATTCAGGTTCTATTATTGTTAGGTTAATGTTTTCTTTGAAGTATATAACTACTCCGTCATTTTGAATGGGGTTTATTTTTGTTGCTACATGAGAGTAGCCAGATAAGTGTGGGATTACCGTTGCACTTTTTAGCCAACACTCTGTTAGAATTATTATATCGCAAGTTAGTTTAAGTCTTTCTAGTAAAACCTCTAAGCCGGGCATATTTCGGTTAATGCTTCGTATATTTTGAGTCAATATAATTAGGTTGTCCGTAGTAGAGGTAATAATATTTTGACAATCCTCTAGGTCCGCGATTTGTGAGTGAGATACAGATAACTGGTCAATATTTTCAGATAAATTAGTTACGTCATCGAATAGTTAACAGGAGAGTATGTATAGACAAGAGTTGTGGTCATGGTAGGTACATAGATTATGGAAAGAGTTCGTATGTGAATAGTAAAGCAGTGTTTATGGGTAATATAATGTTTAAAGCGTAGAGTGTATGTGATTGTAATTTGATGAGTAAGTGAGATGTGTAATCGAAGTGTGTTTGAGAAATAAGTTGAGTGTGTTTTTGGAGAAGTGTTCAATTCAGCTATGAGTAAAAAGTATTTTGATATGTGATTTTGGCTTTCCCTGAATAAATGTGGAATGTTAGTGTGGTTCTTGAGTTGTATATTATAATCATAAAGATAATCTATAAATTTAAACTTAAAATTAGCATGCAATCTTATTTTTAAGATAACAATTAAACAAAATGGGTATTCTAGAGCAACAGTTAGTCACAGAAGTTTAACATTATTACGTAACTTTTCCAAATCAGCATCGCAGTTTATCCGTATATGTGAGGAGTTTTCGTTGTTTTTTAGGTAAACAATACCATTTGTTGTCCAGCAGAAGTTATATCCATGACTTTTCCGGAATTGACGGGCTAAGTAATACAGTCTCTGGGTTTTGTACGTGAGGGCCTCTGATATGTATATCGGTTTATGACTGTAACTTGGGTTTAGTTGGGTCGTGTTTAACTTATTTCCTTTTTGTTTAATTTTGTTGAATGATTTTACAGATTTTAGGACCTTTTCTTTCAAGAGAACAGTGGTGAAATCGACTACGATGGGGTCTGAGGAATCCTTTGATTTTAATCTGTATATATCTTTTATATTGCTTGTATTAATATCTACTTTTAAGATTTCCCCTAATTTAGAAATCTCACTAACGAGAGTTTCCTTAGTTTCTCCATTTTGTTTCGGTATGTTGCGAATTTCAATCGCAACCCCACGAGATTTCCGTTCTAAAGTTTCCAGTTTGTCCTCCAGCTCTTTGATAATTAATTTGTCTGACTGTCTTTCTTTCTCAAGATAGGCTATTTTCGATAAAAACTCGTCATATTTGTCTGACATTAGGTCTATACTTGCTTGCAGGTCTTGAAAACGTTTATCTTGTTCATTGGAGAAGGAAGAGAACATTTTTTTAATAATTTCTGAAATATCGGATTTTTCTCCGTCATGTTTCCGCTTTTTCCTTTCCGTTATACTAGCCGCTAGGGTATGAAGATCGGGTTCTGACTCGCAGTGTAGTAGGGATGACGCATTTTGTTCCTTTGTCGATGCGAACATTTTTACACTGCGACTGCTTTCCGAGGGCGTTAACGGGACGGGTGAAACTGGTGGAGTGCGATTTTGCGGCATACTTCCTCCTGTATAATAATACTAGGACGACAAGCTGTGACAGGAGTATTGTATTGTATTGTATATCGGGCTGGTGTCCGCTTGAGACAGCGATGATGTTTAGAGTATGTAATACAATATGCTTTTAGTAGTAGGTGCCCAGACAACGCAGGTGGTAATGGTTATTCCCGGTGCAGCATGCAGAACGAACCCCACTGTCACGTAGAGAGTTGTTGTAAACAGTACGCACGCGCCAGTGCGATGTCCTGGGTTAGCGAGTACTAGGAGCGCAGACAGTCAGCGGAGTGAACGGAACGTAGCAAGCGTAGCAAAGCGTGACGTACGTGCGACAGAGATAGTACTATACCGCTGGGTTGCGCTGCAAATGGTAAACAGTGCGCACGCACCGATGCGATGTCCTGGGTTAGCGAGTACTAGGAGCGCAGACAATTAGCGGAGTAATCGGAACGTTGCTAGCGTAGCGAGGTACGACGTGCGTGCGACAGAGATAGTACTATACCTCTGGGTTGCGCTGTAGATGGCTGGGGCTTCTGTGGTCACGCGGCCGCGCCGTGCGCCGTGCTTGTTCGATGTAGTTGAATTCGCCGACTCCTTTGAGATATGCACTCCTAATTTCTCGATAGATATTTATTTTTGAATTTTGAATTAAATGATAATTAGAATAAAACTGCGTAGATCTGTAGCACGTCTACTCGTGTTCGAGGTCCGGGAGGAAGGGGTCTAATGCACCTAAAGTTCAGCCATGAAACTCCTTCATCCTTCACCTACATCTAAACGTACATTAATTAACCCAAACAGTCATACATTTTTAACATGTACAAGAAGTAATATAAACTGTAGGGGTCGGAACTGTGTAGCGTAGTAGTTAATTTTGGTTTAAAACTACTATAGCGTGTGACAGGAACTTTCTGAATCACGTCAGTAGGTATTCGCTAAACAAAAATATGAATGAAAAAGCAAATATCACTGTTTTTTTCATAAAAAATTAATTGCTCTCATTGTTATAAAAGGTCGCTAGCGAAACTGCTCAGATGTAATGAGTACCGACACTTTAGAAAAAAAAACTTTATGATTTCTTTTTATGGGATCAACTAGCTTTGGTCTTGTTGTTATTTGAAGAAAACATTGACAACCCAAGATAAGCAAAAAGCCAGTACACGTTTGGGATTTCATGTTATATTTAATGAAAATATCTAAACCGTTATTGGTACCTATTTACAAGTTTACTTCATCCAAACATCCACCCTTATCGTACCTAATTCTGTCGTATCATACAATCACCCAGGCGACCCCCGATACAAAATTATCTAGCTTCCGTCCCTTTCTTGATCTAAGCAACTAATCTATTTCCTCTATTGAGATTACCCTTACATCTGTCCCTTCCTTATGTAATGATTATATAATGTTGACTTCGCAGTATTTTATTATTTGATAAAGTAAATATTACGTATCTTTGTGCGTTTCCTGATTTTTTTTAGACTGCCTTTTTTAATTTGGCAATCTTTCCTTTTACCGACCATTTTGTAGTCGACTTTAGTTTAACTTTATGCAGCTATAGTATTTTAAATAGGGCAATAATCAATCTGATCTCCACAGCTCTGTTGCTAAGTAACACGAAGGCCATTAATAAGACTGTTTATAAAACAAGTTAGATTAAAAAAGGAAAAAAAAAGTCCCCGACACATAGGGTCATAATTTCAAGGTATTTTTTACATTTGATACCCAAATTGGGGAACTTGTGAAAAAAATATGTAATTCACCATTTTGTGCTGGCGGCCATCTTGGATTTGAAATTTATCATAGCGTATAAAGGGTGTAAAACACCTCTTCACGAAGCCGAAAGGCACTTGTTCTCCCCATCATTGCGATCATTTTTTTGTTCTACACCATACCTGGAAACTTTCTAGTTACGGAGATACCGGGGGGTCAAGTTACAAGATTTTGACAAGTTTTTTTTTAAATACCAGTTTTTTTTGTAAGATTTTGACTTTTAACACCTCCACGACCCCCGTAATATTCAATCCATCCACTAGCACAATGTTTTAAGTGCGTAACATTGAGTTCTACCACAAAACATGATTTATAACCTCAAAAAAAAAAAGTTGTTTACCAGCAATAATGTTTGCGTAAAGTTACTTAGTTTGATGTACAGAATGCTTGGTTAACGGCTTTGTGATGAGGTGGTTTACACCCTGTATATTTATACTAGTCAAGCCTTTTCGTTTGATACCCATAATGAGGTAGTTGTTGAACAAATATTATGTAATCCGCCATTTTTTGTGCGTTTTGGCGGCCATCTTGGACCGGTTTTTGTCAAACATACGAGTAGCTAAGAACACTCCCGACTAATTCATCTTTGAAAAAAAAAAACAAAATCAAAATCGGTTCATGCCACAGACACGTCAAACTTATAACACCCCGTCGTTTTTGCGTCGGGGGTTAAAAATGAGGTCAACGATCCAAGACCCTGCCTTCCACTTCGTGTTTGGTTAGATTATACGAAACTGAATCACTCTATAAAGGTTCTATTCAACACCCGTCATAGATTTTCTGCCTACCCTTTTGCGCAAAAGGCACATTGCACAACTACTACCCGATTATCAGAATATAAGCAGCCTTAAGTTACAACTGAATAATTAAATTCAATTAACAGTTCATCTCATAACTATTCAACAAATCCCCACTAATCCCACTCGGCACTCGCACAACTATTCGAAACAATTGTCTCCATTCATAAATCAATGACATCATTAAAATAGGTTAACAATCAAAAACAGTTTATATTAGCCCCATGTTAACCGATATTGTCGTTTCAATTAAGCGTGGATTGTGGACAAGAATTAATATGTATTTGTTACAATGCCCCGGTGTCGGTGGCACCCGCCTGAATCCGGTTAAAACTGGTATAATCCGCCCAGAAGCGCCCGAAAGCGGATTTGTCCGATCATGTTTGGCTGAATTTTAGCATCGTGTTGCAAATTAAAGATGAATGTTATCGTGTTTTTGGGTTGAGAGATGCAACGATGAAATTACTTTTTATGGTAAACTGGTTTTAATACAGGTTTTAAGAAATATACAAACTGTTTGACAGTCCTCGAGAATGAGTTCTAATATAATTAACTGTTGTAGTAAAGTGAAATAAGTTTCAAGATTGTAATCTATATTTTTTACTAGATTAAACATAACATTACGCCTGGAACCCGAACCGGTGTACCCATAAGTACACCTACATTTCACCAGTTTTGTTTAACTCCCATTTAATAGGGGACGAGCCTATTGCCATCAACTGGGCACAAATCCAAATCCAAATCTAGCAAGGTAATTGAGAAATTTTTGATGGAAAAACTGAACAAACCCGACCTACCCATGAATATACCAACGAGACAGTCTTCTACTAGATTAACTCAGAATTAATTGGAAACAGTGAACGTCAAAAACATACGAAGAGATTTTGTGACCTTGGACACGTTTAACTTTCAAACAAAAATCACGACTACATCAAACGACACCCCAATATTCACATCCTATTCAAATCCTTTATTTATTCCACACTCACCCTTCCACTTTTATATAAAAAAGGGATATACCTAGGAGAAAGAGTTCTCGTATCAAATTCTGTCCGATCCCCGTAGGAGATTGAGCAATAAAACGACATTAACCGACCCAAAACATCACTGGATGAGAATTCGCGTCACGTTCGAATCAAGCCCCGTAAGGAATGAGTTTGTGGGCCAAGTTTCAATGTCGACAACGACCAAAGGTTTTTTTTTCAGTGGATCCTTGGGTACTGGACACAAAGACACATTGCAACCTCTTTCGCTATTTAATTTCAAACGTGGAACGTGACAGCAATATTTGGAACTGTTTTTATGTCATCTTATAGTTCGACGTCTATTCCTAATGTTTAGCGTTGCGTCTAGTGTGTGAAATCACGAACTAAGATTTTTATTAATCACATATTTGTATCAAATCAAAAGTTATTACCTTTTCACCAAGACGATTTAAACTTAAGAGCGCGTATCCCAAAAGTTGGCAGCGTCGCAAATAGCTGTCAAATATTTACATGTTTTAATTAATTTGGCAATTTTACTGTGTGAAAATAAGAAACATGGCTCTGTAGTGGATTAAAAAAAATATTAGGAAATGCAATAATTAATATCGTAATACCGAATACATAGTTTGAGATGCAAAAAATGTATTTGGGAACTTGCCAAATGCCTATTTTACACCTGAAACGTTTACAACATCAAATTTAGGGTTTTAATTACAATTCATATTCAATTTTTTAGTGCACTACAGAGCCATATTTCTTATTTTTATACAGTAAAATTGCCAAATTAATTAAAAAATGTAAATATTTGACAGCTATTTGCGACGTTGCCAACTTTTGGAATACGCGCTCTTAAAAATATAAGTTGTGTTCATAGTACCCAAGCACAACTTATTTCGTCCCTGATCTCAGCTAGCAATGTATTTTACATTCATATAAAAGTTCGAAGCTCAAACAAATAATTTACAGAGCACATTAAAAGCATACGCTCATATTCTCTTTTAATACCACAGACACAAGAGCATCTTCCAGTTCTAAACACATCACAGTCAGGTTTATGAAACCAACTGTCATCAAACGCAAAGTGCAAGCGGAAGTATTTGAATTAAAAATAGAAAGAATTAAACAAAATTATCTTATCTTCTTGGATAACATAATTGGTTAACATAGAGGAGTATAATATGATATTAAAACTTGACTGCGGCAGACAAGCGACTATTAATTTTAAGTGTTGGTTAAAATGGTAGGTACTGTTAAAAAAGTAGCACAACTTATACGACTGAAATATTGGAAAGGGTTAAAAAACCGACTACAAAAAGGAGGGGATTATTAATTGATTCGATGAGTTTTAAAAACTATTTGCCGATGGGCTTTCCTATTAACAAAAATAACCAACTTCCACAAAAACATTAATCCATTTTCTTTACCTAAGTAACATCACTATCAATATCACTACGAGTACATATCATAAAACAAAGTCCTCCGCCGCGTCTGTCTGACCGTGATAAACTCAAAAACTACTGCACCGATTTTCATGCGGTTTTCACCAATGGATAGGGTGGTTCTCGAGGAAGGTACAAATGTATAATTTGTGCGCGGACAAAGCCACAAGCAACAGCTACTGAAGTATTCAATTTTGCACGAGAATATTTCATACATGTACATTGTCTGAGAGAATTTAACATAGATTTGAATGAAATGGGAAGCCTTGAAACTTTCAAAGTCGGTACGAAACATACGTATTCTATTTTAGGACAAGGACAGGTCAATAATGGCTGACTTGAATAGATTGGCTATAATAAGCAGTGGCCATCTTTGTGTTTATAAAGATGATCAGGACCCGACTCCTATTTACTTGGGATCCAAAATAAACACGAGGAGCTAACGTATCTCTAAAGCCATTGGCTTACAACATTCTTTGATAAATATAGAATTAGGGACTCGATTGTAAATTAACGTAAATATTGATTTGTAAAGCGATATAATTTGTTGGAGATTTTTTTTTAGTTTCGGGTACTTTTCTATCTTAAAAAGCCAATGTGCATTTAGTAGACCATTCACTAAGCACATTGGCTTTTTTCACCTTCAGCATTTTCCTATTAGTTCCAGTTATGGCACAGATTGACGAACATTATGGTTACGGGTGTTGATGTAATTATTATTTTTGTTTTGTTTTTTTTTTATTTATTAGACTTCACATATTTATATTTGCTCGTTTACACTTTATTTATTTATTATTCTTAACCGTATCTGACCGTGACAAAACTTTGGGCCCTATCAGAATATCAGCGATGTGATGTTTTTTTTTTAAATGTTACATCACCATGCTGAGATAGGAGCCTTTTGGTCTTGTACAGGACAAATTCTGTTTGCATTTGGTTTTTTTTATGATTTTGTTTTTTTTTCACTAGGTATGTTTACTTTTTACTAGTGTTATGATCACAATTTAACCATTTTTATTTTTTTTATGTTTAATCTTGCCGGGCTAATAAATGCTTTTTCTTTCTTTCTTTCTTTCACCCATAGTTTGACATAACACCAAGCCTGTAATCCCAGATGGGTTAGGCAGAATTGCACCTAATCGGACATCCCCCACATTTCACCAGTTTTGTTTAAGTTCCATGTATTAGGGGACGAGCTTATTTCCATCATCCGGACACAAATTTAGGCTCTGTTGCTGCTCTTGAGAAATTCCTAATGGAAAAACCCAATGACACTATGCCCAACCCGGGAATAAGCCCAAGATCCAATGCTCAGAAGCACCGCTAAACCAACGAGGTAGCCAATAGTTTAAATGACACGATTTACCTGATAATCTTATTTCAGAAATGGAACAAAACTTACCAAAGTTTAAAACAACTTAACAGAAACATAAAAACCTACCTACTTCACTTATCGTTCCATCTAATTCTAGAAAAAACACTTTTAATCATCAATGCATTTAACTCTTCAAAGTGTGAAAAACGATAAAACCCCCCAGAAAAGTTTCCTGTATTACAGCGAATTACCGACAGAATATCACCCGAAAATATCACCCCAAAACGTATCGTGCACCTCAAGAATATGTATCTAAAGTTGATTAAGCAGTTCGGATGCCAAGCCCGCATTCCCGGCATCTCGAGTTCATACACCTTTGTATGAACAAGACTGTGGCCGAACAAGGTAAACGGCCATATTGAACCCACGTTAAACTACGGTTTCATTGAAATCTCTCGTTTAATAACTTCATTTGAACTTATATGAGATCTTTGGGTTTTATGTGCAGTTTTAAAAGGTTCTTTTGTTTCATTTGAAGAACTCTTTCGAACCACGTTGTAATCAAGCTTGTGAATCGACAAAGAGAAATTCAGATGTGTACTGTGCTTACAATAGGCACACCAATAGTTTGCATATTAAGTTTAAGCCTCTATAGTGTCATGCAGACACAATAATCTCACAAATTCAAAAACTGGGCGGCTTCTCAGAAAATCCCAAAGGAAAAACTCAATGTAACTTTGATAGACATGAAATCATGGAAAAACTCAATAAAAGTTTGTCTGACCCGGGTATCAAACCTAAAATCTCATACCAGTAGCGATTACGACCACTATATGAAAGAAGTAGTTTTTAACCCCCGACGCAAAAACGACGGGCTGTTATAAGTTTGACGTGTCTGTATGTTTGTGTGTGTGTCTGTCTGAATAAAATTAGTCGGGAGTGTTCTTAGCTATGTTTGATGAAAATCGGTCCAAGATGGCCGCCACCACAAAATGGTGAATTAATTGAAATACATATTTTTTTTAAGCAATTTCTTCAATATGTGTATCAAATGAAAGGGCTTGACTAGTACAATAATTTATACTATAATTGAAAGGGAATAAGGAATACTAACTAACGAAATGAGATAATTAAGGAAAGTGGAGTGATGACTGGTACCTAGGAACTAACAATTAACGAATTATTTGTATTTTAAATTTAATTTTATTTGTTGAAGCTATAATTTTGACGAACTGAAATATCTTCGTTTTCCTAAGAATCACAGTTACAGCACTGCTAGTTTCGTGTTTTATGCAAAGTGATTCTTGTCTGACTTGCATAGCTATGAGCGAGCTCAGATTTTGGACTATCAAAACACTACGTACCTTTTACGTCCGCATTTGAATCAGGAGCGAAACAAAAGCGAGCTATTATAATACTCAAATTCCCCTACACAGAATTAACATAATATCCTCACTCCGCTTTATACGAAAAGCAACAAAAACAAAAATATACAGGGAGCGCCGTCACCTCGGAAAGAAAAAATTCGAACGCTACAATCCATATAAACTTCAGCGGCACTTTTATGATAATCTACCAGTCGAGAGACAGCTATTACTTAACATATAAAATGCAGAAAAAAATACCAACACAAATTATCTTCAGACGGGTACTCTGAAGAGCCATAAAATGCAGCCTTGCTCATCGACCGAACAGACAGTTAAATAACTCCCGTTCTTTTAGTTGAAAGACCGTGAAAAGGACTGAAAATATATATTTGTATAAGATAAACTCTGCTACAGTTAGATACTCGTTAGAAATGAAGATTCTGTTAGTATTCTATACTACTAACATAATCTACAGTTGTTTTTTAGTGCTGGCTGATTTAGTGACATTATATGAACGACATACACTATATGAACGACAGTATGAAAAGCTATTTGTAACTATAATTACCAAAATATTTAGTAAAATAAAATTTCCAAATGAAACAAATTTAAAAAATGCTTAATCAAGTACATATAGGTAACGAAATATCAGTATGAGTGTAAGTTCTGAGTTAACTCGATGCGACTACTGAGCATGAGTTCCTGGGTTCGATTCCTGGGTCAGACAAACTGTTATTGAGTTTTTCCATTAGTAATTACCGAGTAGCAGCCACGAAGTCTGGATTTTGTGCCCGTTTAATGGCAATAATTATAATATACCTCTGCCTATATCCTTTGGGGCTGACAGGCACGATGTTATGTTATAAATTCTGATATTAAATTATTTATTCAATTTGATTCTATTCTATTCCATTTCTAGGTGAAACTAATATTAAAACATAAACAGAATTCAAACAATACTCCCTAAATAATATACATCGATAAAGCAAAACATAATCGCTTTTATCGCAACAATCGGTTGCAATACAATTAAACGAGAACCAAATCAAGCTGGCAGACGCTGATTCACTACAGTTTAAGACAATGCAGCCACCATTAGCAAGTAGCGAACGCGGCCAACAATAGACCCACGAACAAAGAAACATTTTCATCCACAATAGCTTTTCCTGAATATTGTATTTGACTATACTATGTCACAGAATCTTAATAGCGAACGCTCTTTACTTCTTATGCTCCGTTTATAACCTCAGGCGATGAGATTTGAGTCAAGACTTGCCTAAATCGCGTGACAACTTTTTATACCCGTAGCTCCGCATGTCGCGGTGCGGTGATTCGTAGCATGCTCTAAGGGATCTCGCACACTACTCGGCCACGACCTCGACTTTTGAGCGCAAAAGCTTCAATAAAGAAGAGGTCCCAAGACCGGGTCCGAAGATAGCGGCGAGTCATGCGACAAGTCGTGATAGTGGCCGCGTAGTGCAAGAGTTTCCTATGGTACAAAAACTCGCAGCACTTACAGTTGCTGTCATAATACGCATGCTGCTCATGCATGTAGCTCGCGACCCGCGTCTTTCAATGGTGATTTCTTTCATTTGTTTTATCCACAGTCACTCGCATTTATATTTCGAATGCCACTATTACCGCGACCCAGACTTGCGCAGCGACAGCACATCTCGCTAAGAAAACAATTGACGCGCGTGCCTTTCAGCTAACGCAAAGTCGCGTCACCCGAAGTCATGAACGGTGCCTCATTTCTACCTCGTATACTTAAGCTCGCAACTTCCAAGTGATACTTAAAGTTTCTACTTCGGTTCTCATACAAAACTTTTGACGTATTCTCATACATATTTAACAGCGGTGGAAAATGAATGGTGTAATTCAAAGGTTTACGTACGAATATGAATACGGGCCCTTTCTGAGAATTTTAAATTAACAAATCTTTTTAATATTTAATTTTAACAATGTAGTTGTTTTATGGAACGTTAACGTTACAGTAATAGTTTTTTTTTTATCCTAACAATTATTTTTTATACGGAGTAGGTAGGTACTAAAGTTTCTCGTATCAATGTATGCTTTTTCTATGGCTTGCCTGCATTTCCCTATTTTTTGTTGAGTAAATAATGTTGCATCATATTCAGGCAGAGACGAACCTTGAGTATACTAATAAAGAGGCCGTCTTATTAATATTTACGTGATTTTTCAGTTAAAATACTGCATTTCTATAACTTTTAATGCACCACATATAAGATCACTTCAATTCTCAATAACAGTTTGTTTGAAAAAGGAATCGGAACATAAACAAACACTAACTAACATTTCACTACCTCTTAGCAACGATATTAGCGGAGATACCTGTTTAAATATAGTACGTAAGCATAGAAATTATTTACTTACAGAACCTGAACAAACTCCTGAAATAACAAAAACCGCAAAGAGGCAATAGAACAGAAATAGCATCGGTAAGTAGCCGCAGAAGTAGACAAGCAAAGTTTGTTTGAAATAGACTAGTCAATGGCTTCATTATACAGGGTGTAAACAGACTCATCACAAAGTCGCCAACCAAGCATTATGTACATCATACTAAGTAACTTTACGCTAAAATTATTGCCGGGAAACGACTTTTTTTGGGGTGAAAAATCATGTTTTGTGCTAGAACTTAATGTAACGCACTCAAAACATTGTGCTGATGGATGTATTGAATAGTATGGGGGTTGTGGAGGTGTCTAAAGTAAAAAAAAAATAGTCTGTAAAGTCGGTTTACGGACGATAGTTTAACGTGACAACGTCATACCAAAACATTGATGAAATGATTGCATATATACGCTCCGATCGTAACGTTGATCGTAACGGGACACTTTTTCGTGCATGCAGCCGGCGTTTATCGATTTATTAGACGTTGTCACGTCAAAAATGTAAAAGTTGGAAGTTTTACCCCCAATATCTCCGTAACTAGAAGGTTCCTAGGTATGGTGTCGAACAAAAAAGTGATCTGACTGACGGGGAGAATAAGTACCTTTCGGCTTCGTTAAGGGGTTTTTTACACCCTGTATTGGTTACAATGTAACCTTCGTCTATCTAAAAATAAGCAGAAAAAGTAACTTTTGCAGGTAAGCAGCTATTTTCTTGTCAACATGTCCTTAACTTCGATAATAAGCCGCTCGGGTTGATCTTCGGGTTAAGTCTTGCTTACCTAGGTTGGTCTGTGGATGGGTCAATGGTTTGGTGGCAGCTGTCATTTGTAAATGTTTGACAGTCGTTAAGGGTGAATACCCGAATATAGTGGCCCGAATCTGTGACAACCAGTCTTACCAAGGGGTTTCGTATTACGCAGTACTAACTGGGTTGCAAAATGTTTGAATTCAGCTTCATCCGGTTAGACTGAAAGCCAACCCTGACATAGTTGGGAAAATGCTAAGCAGATGATGATGTCAGGAGGCAACACCCGCGTTTTAAAGAACGATCAAATTCGAATCTCAGCCTAAATCTTTCAGAAATACATCGAATTGATCTACATTTTTGTGACACATACACAAGTTTAGATCACATTGATTGTCACCGAGTAGAGATTGAGACTTGACATTTTGATACTACAAAGCTAGTTTAAGAAATCTTAATGAGGACCACAAAGTAAAATTGTTTTTTTTTGCAACGACTTTCCCAACCGTTTGATTTCTTTTCACGACCATATTGACACGTACAAGCTCCAGCAATAAAGTTTCTTAATAATGTTTATCTACTTTCATGTCGTAAAATTCTAATTATAAAATTTTGAACGAGTTTATATTGACATACTTTATAAACACAATACCGAAATAGAAAAAAAAAAATCAATAAAGCACTATTTCTCGAACAAAATAATGTTATCAGTTATCAAGTAATTTTTTTTCCATTACGATACAGGTTAACCAAGAAGTTAAATCACGAAGGAGAATGCATAACTTTTTTTAATCGAACTCGTTACATACGCGAAGAAGCGTGAAGTTTTGTTGTGTAAATTTTACTTATCTGTGGTTGCGCTAAAGCGCGGTGAAGAGCTGGGTTTTTGGCGCCATTTTTACGTTTTGTCTGAATTTAGTGTTTTATTCTTCAATAATTATTATAAGCAGTAAAGTATGTCTTACTTTTTGAACTTTGATCTTTTATTTAGTAGATTCAATTTCAGTGTATGAAAGTAGATAAAAAGTTGTGTTAAACAGCACATAATAAGGTATAAAACACTCGTGTGATATCTATTACAAACTTCCTAAGACACCAAAATGCACCAACGTCACATCTAGTAAAAGAGCTGTGCCACTTTCCTTAAACCCTTAACGCTTTCACACCAAGAGCATGCAAAATTGAATTTTCCCATCAACTAAGATGGTGGATATTTCTTATAGTTGATATAGAAACATAATACAATATCAGTAGAGTTTTCCCTCTCACGTAGGCGACGTGACGATTGGTCACGCCTGGTTGCAGCAACGTAGATACTTACTTCAAGTTGTGTTGAAATAGCGAATAGCTTTGTTGTTTTGGATGTTGCATTAACATAAGTTACGGCGTCAGCAAGACGTGATGGCTAGTTTTCTTTGTTGAAACTTAAAATTTGATGTTATAAAAACACACATTTTCAAACAAAGAATTCCATCAGCTTTGCAGCCGAAAATCAGGAAACAAATGACGAACGAAATACGCAATAGATCGAATGAATTACACAGATGAAAATTACTGAAGACGAATAAGTAGTACTAAAACAAGTTATAGACCCCAAATAAATTGCGATAGGAGTAGCAGAATGGTGATGATGAAGACTCTAATTAAAGAAGCGGAACTTTCCAGTATTCTATATTATGCAATAAACTAAGATCATAATTATAAACACGGATCAGACAGCCAATAAACGCGCTGACGTCTTAAAAAATAAGAAAACAAATGAATGTGCTGGTTTGTATTAAAGTCTAGACAAACACAGACATGAACAACTGAAAAATAATCCAAGAAGTATCATTCAGGCTATCTATTATACCACTACTTAACACTAAAATATCGTTGTCCAAGGGACAGAGCACACCCAACACCGGTGACCGCAAACAGGGACCGCTGACCACAAACTGTAGCGTTGACAACGTGCCAACGTGGGGATTACTGGCACCCGAGCAGGCGAGCTCTTCGGCCGAACTTGGAGGGAAGTGTTTTAAATCTTCTCAATGGAAATAAAAGTTAATTTAGAAGTTCTGTTGCAGTAAATGGCAGCAGCGACGGTAGTAAACCTTGGATTGAGAAGTTTATCCACTTTTTATTATGTAGTGCGATAATGCTAGTTCATTGCCTATCTTTCATAAGATGGAAGATTTTCCAAAGATTGTTTTTCAGGTTTTTTTATCCTAATCTCTGAATATGTTAGAAAAGTGTGTTTACTCGCCAAGGTCCACAGTATGATGAAAACCGTCTTATAAATACATAATTATCTCATGTCAATAGCTGAAAAGCAACCGCCTCTTGAACGTTGGGCTAAAGTTGGACTAAAAGCGCGATTTTCAATACCTGCTTCCTCGGTTTTTTTCCGGAGTGTATCGGCAGCCAAAAAGTGCTAGAGCCTCAACTTTTTAAATTAAATTTTTGGTTCTTCAGGTTTTGACTATAGTATTGAATGTGACAAAAATATATAAATGTGAATTTAGTTAAAGGTTGAATGCTATCCTGTTTTTTTTGCTAACTTTCCAATCTGTTTTTATTATAAGTGAGGACTTATAATTGACTGTCAGTCTCACGTACTACATATTATTAAACCTGTTCATCATAGCTGTAAGTCTTTTTTAGTTAATAAATCATTAAAATATTTAATCATAATTCTAGATAATGGCAGTTTAAACAATAGTATCACATTGTTTGTTGTCTGATTTCGAATCTAGTAAACTGATAGAATGAACCTAACAAGCGGTACTTACTCTGACGCTCGCTGGTCATATTTGCTCAGAGCAATGTAGTTATGTTAATTCATCATTTGTATGTTATTAATTGCAGTTATTTATGTCATATAAAAAATATATGGCGGAGGGTTTGCCTGGTGATCTGTGAAAAGGTTTTATCAAATACACACTCAGATTACCTTGGATGCTTTTCTTCACAGTCCACTCATTATCATCATCATCAGCGTATAACGTTCCCACTGCTGGGACATGGCCTCCTCTCAATGAGAAGGAATGGGCTATAATCTACCACGCGCGCCCAGTGGAGATTGATTCACATGCCTTCAAATTTTTGTTTTTAGGATATGCCGG
Organism: Xestia ashworthii; assembly: GCA_950022955.1. NCBI lineage: Eukaryota > Metazoa > Arthropoda > Insecta > Lepidoptera > Noctuidae > Xestia > Xestia ashworthii. The sequence goes on along the minus strand of OX465555.1, from coordinate 3,130,536 downwards.
TTTCTGTCGGCCTGACTGGGTTCGATCTCACGACCTGTTCGTAAGTCGAGGCCGCCATCACTGGGCCACCGCCGCTTTAGTCCAGTGTAGTTCTAGATTATCTACTTGCCAGTTCAGAACACATAATCAGTTAGCCCGTGAACACCTTAATCTCTGGACCAACACAACTGTCCGTTTAAATACCTCACATTACTAAAAGTCAATAGGTCCAACGTAAGCTACGTTGGTCATGTTGGCACGTTTTCAATGCCGGAGTGGAAACAGCGTAGTGGTAAGCTTGCGGTTACCTGCCGTCATTGCGTGAAGTCAGCGAAAACAATTTCCAGTTTACACTGGTTCTCACATTCGCTTGGTGACAAGCATAAGCTGAGATGTCTAGTGTGACTGGAGGGTGAACCAAAGTGACAGTCGTTTTCGAATCGTATTTCGTTAGTGACTTTCGACTTCAAGGCTTTTCGTTAGCTTATGTCATTCCAATTCATTTTTGACGTTTCCATCATCATTGCAATTTGTTTAGCAGCGGTGGCCCAGTGGTAGCCCAGTGGTGGCGGCCGCGACTTACGAATAGTAGGTTAGTCGTGAGTTCGAACCAAGGCAGGCGCATTACTTTGTGTAATTTATTTCCTCACTGCAGCTCTTAAAACGATGAAGGAAAACATCGTGAGAAAACCTTCATGTCCTAGAAGTAAAAAAATCGAAGACATGTGACATCTACCAATCCGCACTGGGCCCGGGTTGTGGGCCCATTCCCTCTCATAGAGAGGAGGCCTGTGTCCCAGAAGTGGGAACATTAATAGACTGATGATGATGATGAATTTTATTACGAGTATCAAGTTATTATTGTCATCTGCTATCGTCATCTACCTGCCCTCGTCTTTTTTGTGTTTGTTACCTCAGAACTTCCGACTGGGTGAACCGATTTTGATGGTTCTTATTTATTTGAAAGCTGGTGCTTCCCGTGTGGTCCCATTTTAATTTGCTGAAGATATGATGCTGATCGTCGGAGATATAAATGGAACTCTTCAAAAATACACGACAAAGCTGCAGTGATTGCTGCAAACGCTTGGTTGTTTATTGTTTATACAATATCATGACGTAACATCACGCCTGTATGCTTTGAGGGGGTACTCAGAAGTGTATAATACACCCAGATTTCGACAGTTAGTATCATTTATTAGGGATAAGCCCTATTACGGTGACATGTATGGTTTTTTTTATTTGATTGGAAAGGATGTACTTCAAGGTTTTTTAAGATTATGGGATCCATGACAAAGGAACGGAACTCTTAAATTCTTAAGAGCAAATTAACGATACTCGGTCGAATCTTATATAGGCTATCCGGATATTTGAGTCACCTACCATAACCTCGTTATTAACCGACTTCAAAAATAAGGAGGTTCTCAATTCAATGTTCCCCGATTATTTGAAGATGGCTGGACCGATTCCCAGGTTGTCCCATAATCATCAAATCAGGATCTTATGATGGAATCCTGGAGAAATAGAGAGAACTCTTCACATTTTATAGGCACACTAGAAGCGATTTGGGTAGTTTTAGGAAGTGTACTTTCTCGAAGTGATCCCATTTCAATTTGATGAAGATCTGATGAAGAACTTTGGAGATAGGCAACGGAACTAGTCAATAAATGATAGCAAATGTACTGGGTTTGCTGAAATCTCATATCTGTCTATTGTTTACACCAGTTCATAACAGAAAATCACGCCGGTACGCTGTGAAGGGGTAAGCACATGTCAACCACTAAAAAGTGAAAAGTAAACTCTTTTTTTGCAAAAAAATACAACCGACTTCAAAAACACGAAAAAAAGTGAAAAATAACCTTAGCTTCAAAAGTCGGTGACAAAAAAACTAAATCAATCAAACAAAGGTCGCCGACTTCTGAAGCTAAGGTTATTTTTCACTTTTTTTCGTTTTTTTGAAGTCGGTTGTGTGTTTTTGCAAAAAAGTGTTTTGTTCTTCCATTTTCCCCAGTCAGACAGCAAGACATAGTTTACTCCTCGGTCCTTTTTATCATTCTTTTAATCTGCCATTTAACATAAAATAAAAGGGATTGTCACACAAAAACATGTTACAACAAAGCTATACCTACCACAATTGCCTATTTACCAAAATAATTTAAGAATATTTCCCTTAAAACAACAAAGATACTTAAACTTAACGATAACCGGCTATCATACTCGAGGCCTAAAAGCCGTTGCTGGCATGGTTACAACGTAATGAACTTTTAATAGTGCGTAACACGTACAATTAATTCAATGTGGAAAGTTTTAACCTCAAGTTCCAATAAATTAATGGTGATAGATATTGGTATGGTCAGCAACTTTTTCCAGAAACTGTAACGTTCCTAACAAAAATATTTAAAGCACGAAGTAAATGTTTCTTTTGTTTTTCGAACATAAAATGTTTGCTACATTTGATGAGAAGTAATTTGATCGGCTGTTTTAATTTGTATCTGCCAATAACAACAAGTAGGTTCTATAAATTTAATATTCTTTTAAAGACAGCCTATGATGTGACCTTTCCACCAGATAGATGAGCTAAGCTTCGCATCGTCTGCCATAGATGTCTATGATATCAACTAGTAGGATCGTTTGATTTTCAAAGCGGAGCTTGGTTTCGACCGTGAAGATTGTCAAACAAAGCTTAATTATGTACATTCACATTTAGCACATATTCGGCGGGGAAATGACAACCCTTATTAATGAGAAATACACCGCATGAAGAAGGAAGACAACTCATCTTCTTAACACATCTTATCTACTATGCTACTCTTTCTAGTTCTGCTTAAAAGGCAGATATACAAGCTTTACAGGCCTAAAACATCAGCTCTACTCCCAACAGGCAAACATAAAAAGCAACCCAGAAATGCTTTAGTAATTTGAGGCCTGACTGAAGATGATGCATACAATATTACATTTAAAGTTTGTACATCCTTAGGGAAAGGAGTTGCCAGCTCAGATATCAAGAGAGAGCGTGATAATCCAGTACGTGCTTCAACAAAGTTATTTAGCTATGATGTAACAAAAGCCTTGTCAGAAACCCGACTTGCAGTTTTCGGAATGGAATGAAATATCAAACTATCTGGAGTAATGCTTTTGGGAAATTATTTGGAGATACGAGTGTTTTTAAGCTTAATGCATGTAAAACAGGAAGATTTTTCAAGTGTATTTCGTTTTGTTCAAATAAATGGAAGAAAGCGTTTTGTTTTTTAAAAGTGATTGTATTTCAATGTGAATTCTATACACCACATACACATAATACCAGCCTATTATCGTCCCACTGCTGGGCAAAGACACTTCACAACAGAGAAGGCACGAGCATTCATTGCATCACCACGCTTGCTCAATACGTGTTGGCAATTTCAAACTTATATTTCAGAATTCTATAATTTTCTTGAATGAATAAAAATTTACAAATTTTTCAAGCCAGATACCGTATTTTAATTCAACAATCCCAGATATTTAACTCATAACACTCAATATACCTATGTATGAGCGAAGTACTTGACTGGTTCATGTCAACCAAATTCCAATTTGACGAATATCAATACCTGCGTTGTGACATTTATTTTGATTGTATGCAGTATGGTCAAAGTGTTCAAGTGGGCGCTATCGAACATTATTAAGTGTGGTGTTATTTGTTTTGTTGTTACAGTTGAAAACATTATTGGTATTACGCAATAGTCAGCCTTTGTGCTACTGTAAAATTTAAAGTGAGTTACAATTAATGTTTAGCGTTAATGTGTGTTTTCGCATTTTTATTCATGATTTAAACTTGTTTAAGGGAGTCACATTTGCAACAAACTGTTTTACAGTCTGGTAGAAGTAAAATTGTTTGCAAAATGGTGTCATCGCTAATAAACACTTTTTAACTAACGTATTGACTAAAAATATGTGATACTGATATTTTTGTCCAACAAGAAATAAATAAGATTTTTTTCAACAAATTATTGAAAGAAGTGTGTAGCTTTGGACACAACACGAAGATCTCTTTATTTATTTATTTAACACTTCAAGCACAAAAATACAGAGGCGGATTTAAGACTGATGCTCCAAGGTAGCCTGTGAAGTTCAAATTATCTTACGTTTTTTGCAATTTGCAGGGCAGTGCTAAGTTGTATGTTGATAAACATATCGGTCGCTCGATAAACATAAGAGTCAAGGAACGACTTTGACCGTGAATAATTCGTTCCTCGACTCTTATGAACTTGGAGGGTTGTATTGATGATTTTGATGATTATAATTCAATAACTACATACGTCTTACAGCCGCGACCGACATGTTTATCAACATACAACTTAGCACTGCCCTGAAAATTGCAAAAAACTTAAGAAAATTTGAAGTTCGCGGGCCACCCTGACGCTTTCACCTTAATGCTTTATTTGTGTTACTTTGTTTATAAACTGAAATAAAGTGTTAAAAAACATTTTTGACTGGCTCTACGCCTAGCCTCATGCTACATTAAGTTTATGCACAGTAATTGATTAAATTTTTGTTAAATAAATATTGGTTAGGGTTTGATTGTGTTTTGATTAATTAATTAATTATTTTAATTTAATACATCTAATAAATCTGTTACTGCAAAGGAGCTACTGACTATATCAGCAAATCCTGACAAATCTCTCAATGAAGTTAATAACTACTTTGTTAACGTGGGAAGTACATTGGCAGACAAAATTCAGGAAAAAAACAGACAAACGTCAAACAGTATTGCACCAACTACAAGTACTGACACAGATCCAGTCAATTCATTTGTATTAATGGACACCACTGAAGAGGAGGTTGAACGTCTCATCCTTGGACTAAAGTCAAACTGTGCCAGTGGGAGTGATAATATTAGTGCTGAATTTTTGAAAGCATATAAAAACATTCTTTTACCTCCCTTAACTAAAATATTCAACAGATGTCTGCAGTCGGGAGTGTTCCCGGATTGCCTGAAGAAGGCAGAGATTGTTCCAATTCATAAGAGTGGGGATAGAAATCGTATCATTAACTATAGGCCAATATCTATCTTGCCAGCACTGTCAAAGATCCTTGAAAGAGTTATTAACTCAAGACTGGTAGACTATTTGGAAAATAACAATTTTTTGTCTCCCAATCAATTCGGTTTTCGGCAGGGTAAGTCGACTGAGCAAGCTGTCAATAAACTTACAAATTACATAAGCTCTAACTTAGATACCAGAAAAAAATGTCTCACTATCTTCCTCGACCTGGCAAAGGCTTTTGATACGATTTCTGTCTCCATCCTCCTGAGTAAGCTGGAAAGGTTGGGGATTAGAGGCGTGCAGCATGAGCTTTTCAAAAGCTATCTCTCTGGGCGATCTCAATGTGTTCGTCTCGATACGCATAGGAGTGATGACCTCCCAATCTCACACGGAGTACCGCAGGGCAGCATCTTGGGCCCTACATTATTTTTGATATATATCAACCAGCTCACAGATCTCAAACTCTCCCATGGCGAAATAATCTCCTTCGCAGATGATACTGCCCTCTGTTTTGCTGCCGATACCTGGGGAGAGGTATTTGGTGCTGCGCAGCTTGGTTTTGACATGGTTCAGGGGTGGCTGCAGAGTAACATTCTTACTTTAAATGTGGACAAGACTAAGTATGTCTGTTTCGGCATTAGGAATGTAAGTGGAGTGGCTAGTACCCTGGAAATCGTCTCACACGACTGTCAATCAAAATCAACCTGCACTTGTCCTTCACTTGAGCGTGTGCAGGCGATTAAATACCTAGGCGTAATAATTGACAGCAACCTTAATTTCAAGGAACATATAAAACTTGTGTGTGGTAGGGTACGTAAATTAATATTTGTTTTTAAAAATTTACGTCATGTCGCTGATCCACAACTGCTGAAGCAGATATATTATGCTCTCTGTCAGTCGCTCCTGACATACTGTATATCCTCCTGGGGTGGCTCCTTTAAGACAACGATGAAGCGTCTTGAGATCGCTCAACGTGCAGTGCTAAAAGTTAGTACCTTTAATCGCATTTTCTTCCCTACCACCCAATTGTACAAGAACTGTGATGTCCTGACCGTAAGGCAGCTTTATTTACTAAGTATCACTCTTCTACAACACAGTAAACAAATATTTAATCCTCTAACCCTACATAAACGAAGAAACGATAGGGTCTGTGTCAGGAAAGATTCTACAAATACTAGTTTCAGCACTAGATTTGCTAACTTCATTGGACCTTACATCTATAATAAGATAAACAAAGTAATAAATATCTATCCCTTGACTAAAACGCAATGTAAGAAAAAGGTAACTGAATACTTGCAAAAACTTACTTACGATGAGACTGAACAGCTTCTGCATATACCAAAGTGATTGACTGCTTACCACAGATACTCACCCTCTCACACTCATTCACTTACATAATCATATCACACAAAGAGAGGACTACATACATACTTACACACACCACCCAAATTCTTTTATTTTTATTTATTGGCAAACTTTAAAATCTATTAATATTGCTTTGTTTTTATCTTAGGAATTGTATTAATTAATATTGAATCTACATGACGTTATTGAAATGGTTTTATTATTTGTTTCATTATTATTATTTATGGATTTACTTTAATTGTTTTAATAATATTATTGAATTTGAGATGATTTCTTCCGATTTTATTCTTTTTTTTTGCTTCTTTGATTTTAATTTTATGATCTAATTTATTTGTGATTTTATGTAGAGGAAATAGTTAATGATTTTTATTAATTTTTTTTTTTTTTTTGCCTCTACGATTTTATAATTAATTTAAATTTTACTTTAACAATATCAATTTTCAAATTTTAATTTGTTTTGCTGAACTTTTTTGTTGTATACCCACTAAAGGTTAACATGTCTATTTGATGGCTACAATTAATTATTAATATTTGAGGGGATTGGCGCTGATAACCGAAATACAGGCTTTTGCCTAGTTCGGTTACAGATGGTAAATTCTTTTGTAAATGTATAAAACTAGCCTTAAGAATATATGTAACATTGCAAACTTTTATTGAATAAAATTATTATTATTATTATTATTATTCCTTTATTCATTACAATACATGTTTAATACATTTTTAAATATTTATTTATAAAACTAAATTTTAAAAAACATTTAAAAATATAAAAAACAGTAGCCCACTAGCGCTGGGGACAGGGTCCGAGCTGCCGGTGGTCAGGGCTCTTGAGAGAGGAACCTCCTAACAATACGTGCCGTGTCAAGAAGTACTGCTTTCTGAATCAAGCCCTTGATCCAGCTGCCAAGCGAGAGCCTCCTAAGATTTTGGTCGAGGCTCTTGGCTATTAAGCCATTGGCCGACACGACTATCGGCACAATTACTGCTGTACTCACATCCCACATGTCGACAACCTCGCGAGCCAGATCTAGATATTTGTTTTTTTTATCTTGCTCTGCTTTCACGAGGTTCTCGTCATGCGGGACCGTTATATCAACAATAATTGTGCGACGCTCCAATCGATCTATCACCACAATGTCAGGCCTATTGGCAACAACAGTCCTGTCGGTGGTGATAGGTCGATCCCAATACAACGTGATATTACCATTAACGAGAACTGGGTCGGGCGCATACTTATAGTATGGCACTTCTGATTCCACAAGGTTGTACTTCAAAGCAAGTTGCTGGTGGATAATCCTGGCAACAAGGTTGTGTCTATGCAAGTACTCTCCGTTAGCCAGACTAGAACACCCAGAAATAATGTGTCGGATCGACTCTCCCGGACGGTGGCATGCCCGACATATGTCAACCGTGCCGTCCTTCACAATGTATTTACGGTAGTTATTCGTCATCATAACTTCGTCCATAATTGCACAAACAAAACCTTCGGTTTCCCCGAAGAGGTCACCAAAGCGTAGCCAGGATACGGACGCTAAGAAGTCTACATCAGGGCCGTGTAGGGCCCGGTAAAAGCGTCCGTGAAGCTCCTTGCCTTGCCATTCTTCCCTGCGGTCATTAGTGTCTAATACTTTAGGCTTGCGCCAGTTCTCGTTAGCCAGGGAGAGCGGGGTGAGGCCCTTGTCCACTGAGACCACATCTCGGTGCATCCCCACGTCGGCTTCCAGGAAATATTCCCTGAGACTGCATACCTCTCGGTTGTGCAGGTTCTTAGCATTTAAGAAGCCTCGACCCCCGCACTTCCGAGGGATATACAGTCTCATCATCGACGACCGTGGGTGATGCATTCGATTTGCGGTCAGCAGTGTGCGTACCCTCCTATCCAGGGCATCAAGTTCCGTCTGAGTCCATTTGAGTATGCCGAAAGAGTACATTAAAACCGGCATGACCCAACCATTGAAGGCGCGCACCTTGTTTCCACCTGAAAGAAGGCTATTTAAAACCTTCTTCAGGCGACCGAAGAAGCGCTCCCTCAACGATTGCTTCATGTCAGTTACGTTAATGCCTAACGCTTCCGACATACCCAAATACTTATAGCTTTCGGATGAGGAAAGAGATCTTAGGTGTATGGAATCCGAGAGCTGAAGTCCCTCGGATTCCATAATTTCCCCTCGCTTTACATACATGACTGCACATTTGTCCACACCAAATTCCATCCTGATGGCGTTACTAAAAGTTTCTGTTACTTTTAGTAGCTCCATCAGTTGCAATTTGTTGGGGGCAAAGAGTTTCAGATCATCCATGTAAAGCAGGTGAGATATAACCTGACCATCTTTCCTCAACCGGTAGCCTAGTCCTGAATTCTCCAGCAATGTGCTTAGAGGATTCAGGGCCAAGCAGAACCAAAGTGGACTCAGACTGTCGCCCTGGAATATCCCCCGTTTAATCCATACAGGTTCATCGTTCCCCTGGATCTGTCGACATCCTGGATATCGAAGGACCGTTTTCCATTGCCCCATACATGACTCAAGGAAGGCGCGTAGAGTTGCATTTATTTTGTACAACTCCAGCACCCTCATGAGCCATGTATGAGGCACAGAATCATAGGCCTTCTTATAATCTATCCAACATGTAGACAGATTCTTTCGGGAGCGGCGAACCTGTTGGCTAATGGCCATATCAATGAGGAGCAGCTCCTTAGTACCGCGGGACCCGTTCCTACATCCATTCTGAGAGGCAGACATGATAGAATTGCTCTCAATATGTTTGTTGATTTTTGCTCTCAAAATGGATGTAAGAACTTTATAGACCGTTGGTAAACAAGTGATTGGTCTATAATTTTTGGGTTCCGCGGTACTACCTGATTTATGGAGCAGGTGGGTAATTCCTGTCGTCATGAACTGGGGCAGCAACCCTGACTCTAAGGCTGATTGAAACTGGGACGCCAAGCGAGCATGTGATCTTTGGAACCACTTGATCCAGAAGTTGTGCAGTCCATCCGGCCCTGGAGATTTCCAGTTAGGCAGCGGACGGACTGCACAAGCTACGTCTTGGGGGCTGATGATGATTGCCCCCATTTGCGGTATTTGATCACACACTTGTTCAACCTTCCGGATCCAATCGCCCTCAGTGTGACTGACAGGCACCGACCAGATGCTGCGCCAGAATGAACACATGGCATCATCATCCGGTAGACGCGTGTCAGTCACACCTTGGTCCGGTTGCTCCCAAGCCCTATATACCCACCTTTCATCACTTTGGAATGTGCGATTCTGAGTGTATCGCTCCACTCGCCGCTTATACCGACGAATACGGCTTGCCCATGCACAGATCTTCTGCTTCAGGAAGTCGATACGCTCTGTGACGCGGGCCAAGTAATCTCGAAAACTAATATCAGTTCCCGAGAACGCCCGCCTCACAAAGCGCATCACTCTTGGGCGAGTATTGCCTTCCCTGAAGCAGATTAACTTGCCGATGAGTGCCCTAGCCTCACCGATACGTCGCTCAATTCTGCACTGCCAAGCTGGAACAGCTAATTTCGGTCGTGTAGTTCTGTCGTTGTTGGGGAACTTGACGTGAGCTACACGACACGCCGCTACAGCTCCACAGTACAATATTGAGTGAGTATCGGCGAGGTCTTTGCTGCTGTCAAAGCAATTTGACAGCTGCGAATCTAGAGCACACACCAGCGCCTTGTTTTTCTTGTGCATAGGCAAACGGGGCAAACGTGGTCTAAGTTCAGGCGGTGTGGAACGGTACTCCCGGAACGCGTCCTCCAAAGCGCTCCTCAATTGTACGTTGCACTGGGTACTCACGGATATAACTTCGTCCCCATCCTCTTCACCATCGTAGTCAGATCGCAGTGGCGTACTGGGGATAGTTTGTAGCTGCACTGCGATCATTGGCGAAGCAGGCGTAACTAGGTTACTCCGTGATTCGGAGCGTAGTCGATCAAGTACGGTGTCATCCAACATATGGTTACGCTGGATCACCCGCACCTGATCCGACAGTCGTTGTGCGTCTACGTTGACAGCCGGCTCAAGTACCTGAAACAGAGAGAGCATTTGACCACGGTACGCAATCAAGTTGCTTCCCCCCTCAGTAGCCCCATAATATGCGCGCATGACATTTTCATTCATGGACTGAGTCCATCGCATGCGCGACACATTTCCACCGGCAGCGGGGACCCTGCTCGGGGCCTGTTGGCCTCGAGGTCCCAAGCCCGCTGGTGGCCGTCCTCTTCCTCGTCGTCGTCCTCGTGATGGTGGTGGTGGTGGTGTCGACGGCGGGGAGAAAAACTCGTCGCTCGAGCTCGACGCAACTGCAGCGACCGGTGACACGGTGCGCACGGGTGTGGCGCGTCCCGGCGGCTGCGAGGCGGAGCTGAGCGACGAGCCCGGAGATGGTGGGTGTGCGTCTCGTAGTAATTTGGCCCGGTGCCTTGTTAACATGGTGACATTTTGACTGCCTCTTTCGATGTGGTGTTGACTAGTTCCGTATTACTAAGGTCCATTTCATGATATTTTGGATGTCCAGCTTGTTTGAGTTTTTTTTTTTTCTTCTTTGTCATTATTTATTGCTTCTATTTGGTTAAATTTGTAAAATAATAAATTAAAATTCGGGACAGGAAAAAATTACGTATTGTCACTTTGACACTCGGGCCACAGATTATTATTATTATTATTTTGAGTTCAATGCCTACGAGGTCAACAAATTGTTTGAATTACAATATAATTGCATACTGCATGTTTATGGAGTTATAGTATTATTATTAAAAATTCAAGGAATTACTGAGAGAAACAACAAGCACCCCTAGTAGCAATTGCCGTTGGCTTCCTTATGCCAACAGTTGGGAATGTATTGGCAGACGGTTAGTTGTTCCGCCAACCTAAACTTAAAATAGGCCCATTGTCATAAACATGCACTATTTGCCCAACGAATAGCCAACAAAGGGCATTCCTACTGTTGGGTGATTTTTGCAGGGATTTCATTTATTATAACAACATTGGGCCAACCAACGACGGGCCTGCTGCATCTATTCCTACTGTTGGGAGATTTTTGTAGGGATTTTAGTTACTAAAACAACATTGGGCCAACTAACGACTGGCCTGCTGCTTCTATTCCTACTGTTGGGAGTTTTTTGTAGGGATTTAAATTATGATAACAACTTACATCGGTCCAACTTAAACCTTTCAATGGGCCTGTTAGGGATGATACGTATATACTGGTGCAGGTATAATTACCCAGTATGAGCTTACTAGTACTCTCTTAACTCTTAGTAACTCTTAGATTTACGAAACATATTTTTTATATTTTTGTTTATATTTGAGATTTATGGTTTATACTGTAAACAAGGTGCAAAATTGAAAATTAAGGATAATTTAAGAAGGACATTCCGTCACTAAATGTCCTTGGTGGGCGGTATGTTCATGCCGAAACCGTAATTATAATATCGTAAAGGCTCAAAAGTTGTACCCCAACCTCGATACATGGCGTTGTAGTCCAATTAGAAGTCGCTATCGTTGTGTTACCACGATTTGGTTGGGTTCGAGTGAATTTTAGTAAATATATTACCAGCTTCGGCGCGGGACAAACACGAGTGGCGTATGGCGTATGGCAGTGTCACGGGAGGTCGAGTAAGTGGCGCCACTACCTCGCCCACACGCGCCACCGCCATACACCACTTGTATTGTTGTATATGACCCGCGCCTTAGATCAGAAAGCAATTTGGTTTTATTTCAACCCTATTAGTGTTCTCACAAGGTTGTTAGTTCAACACTACCAGCTCGGTAGTAAACATTATATACTTACTTGGGCCTTCGTAGGCAAATCCACGTTGGCCCCATCGCAAGTTGGGCCTTCGTAGGCAAATCCACGTAGGCGATCAGTATTGGGCCCAACCCGCAAACTGCCCGCCAATTGTATTCATTTGCCAACTAACCTGAGGTATGTGGCCCTACTAAATGCCAACAAAAAATGCTACTAGGGACACGTCGAATTTTATCTATATTTCACCTAAATATAGCAAATCGTAAACCAAAGTTATTGGTTCAAAGTAAATACTTTACCTCGTAGAATTTCTAGGATCTTACACATTTTTAGATTTACAGTTATGGAAAAAAGTTAATAATGCTGTGCCGACCCCAAATAAATTAGTATAAAGACAAGAGAAACATGATTTCAGGATTTTACACTTCGTTTTGTAAAAAAAAATCATACTTTTTACGAATTTTCCTGAAGAAATAAATAAACAGAAGAAAAACAAGTAATTTCAAACATTAATTCATGCGCCTTGACGGAGCAACGCGGAAAGATAATATTTTTTTGTAACTCGAAGAAATAAATAAGAAAAGGTACTGAGCAAACAATAAATTGTTTTCTCAAAATAATCTGACGAGATTGTCTCAGTCAGGGGCTCATCACGTGCACTTCGAATTACTATTGTTCTCAGGGCAAAGGGATACTTAAGTATACAGTGACCACAAATCCTTTTTTTAATGCTGTAAATATTCATCGTATTTCGGGAAATCGTCAAGCGGTTGGTCGACGCTTCACGCGACCAAAAGGTATTTTTTTTGCACAAATAATAATAATGACTATCCATCGAAGCTCTCTTTAGGCGGCTGGATCAAGAGCCTGATTCAGAAGGCAGTACTCCTCGATACGGCTCGCATTGTGAGGAGGTTCTTGTCTCTGCAGCCCTAAGCACCAGTGGCTTGGACCCTGCGCCCGACACCGGCGGACTACTATTTTTTATATTTTTTAATGTTTGAATTTGTTTTTTATTTTTTTATTTTAACTAGACATCTATTTAATACATTTTTCGAGTACTTACGTAAAATAAATAAACTACTATATTTTTAACAAATTGAAACTGTTAAAGCTGTGTCTGACATCTCATATTTTAGTTATAATGAAATATTTCATTTTAAGTTTGAAAAGAAAATAAAATTCATTTCATTTATATTTATGGACCAGTTTAATATAAAGCTCAACGCACGCCTGAATAAAAATAGACAGATGATAAGCTATTATGATAGGCTTTCATTTCCCCAGTTAATTTTAAGAGAAAATTAGTCAACACAACTCTTCACACAAAGATTTATTTTTTGTGTCTTCGTTTTTAGGGTTCCGTTGCCAAATGGCAAAAAACGGAACCCTTATAGATTCGTCATGATTGTTTGTCTGTCTGTCTGTCTGTCCGTCCGTATATCACAGCCACTTTTCTCCGAAACTATAAGAACTAGGCTGTTGAAACTTGGTAAGTAGATGTATTCTGTGAACCCCATTAAGATTTTCACAGAAAAATAGAAAAAAAAAATCAGTATAGGGGGTGCCCCATATATAGAACTGAAACTCATTTTTTCTTTTCATCATACCCATACGTGTGGGGTATCTATGGATAGGTCTTCAAAAATGATATTGAGGTTTCTAATATCATGTTTTTCTAAACTGTATAGTTTGCGCGAGAGACACTTCCAAAGTGGTAAAATGTGTCGTCGTCCCCCCCCCCCCCGTAACTTCTAAAATAGGAGAATGATAAAACTAAAAAAAAATTGTGATGTACATTACCATGTAAACTACCACCGAAAATTGGTTTGAACGAGATCTAGTTAGTAGTTTTTTTTTAATACGTCATAAATCGTAAACCGCAATTTACCTTTCATTTACAACGAACTGTTTATCTATGTAAAACTTTTTTATTTATGTAAAGTGTCCTGCGTTTTCCTAAACCATGGTGGCATAAGTAATCCTCCAGGTACAGGTGGCGGCCTCTATTGTTAACTGAAAGCTTTTGTCTCAGCACAAAAGGCCAGCCGTGAAATAAAGTCTAAAAATCAGTTCAGTTTAATTATTACAAACCCTTCTGTTAGGCTTTGTTTCGTTTATTTTAATGCTTATTGAGTTTTTGGCCCCCTTTCTTCCATTGCCAAAGCTGTTTGAGTTTTTGATCCTATTATTTTTTCTAGCTCTGTTATTTTTCAGGACTATTGTAAAAATAACTTGCTGGCCATCCACTCTCATTCATTTCTTTCAGTTTATCTAAAAGTTATCTGACACTAGCGGACGTCCCGCGGTTTCACCCGCATAGTTCCCGTTTCCGTGGGAGTACGGGGATAAAATATATCCTATGTTACTCGTGGATAATGTAGCTTTCGAATGGTGAAAGAATTTTTAAAAACGGTCCAGTAGTTTTTAAGCCTATTCATTACAACCAAACAAACAAACAAACAAAGTTTTCCTCTTTATAATATTAGTGTAGATATCGCCTTGTATGGTAAAATTGCCTTTATAACCATATCTTTACAAAAAACTTAATACTCAATCAATTATTATTATTGTTGTACACCACTTAACATATAAATATTTAACATATTTAAATATTGATATGTTAAGTGGTGTACAACAATAATAATAATTGATTGAGTATTAAGTTTAAATATTGATATGTTAAGTGGTGTACAACAATAATAATAATTGATTGAGTATTAAGTTTTTTTTAAAGTTCAACCACATTCATTTTAATCACGTCAGTTATTCCCGATAAAAATTAAAATCAAACGTTTAATACAAAGTCCAAAACAAAACCGTTTCACATCATGCCTATATTTTTAACTATCGAATCGAACCACTCATAGCAATTCCCGAATTAATTCCGAATGCCAAAGCCACTACACAGCGATCATAAGGAGCCCTTCACACGAGTGGCGGGCACTTGATCCATCCGTACTCAAACCTGTTTTACGTCCCAGTCGAACTTATTGTCAGAATTCTCAGTTCTGAGGTTATTGTGGATGACGTGTCAAGGTTATCGGTATTGTTTTGTGGGATAAGTACAGCTTCTTGGTTGAGACAAGTTTCTTTTTCTGAGCTTATTATAACAGGTTCTAATTTTACAACATAACCTATATTTTGCAGGTCGCCTTGTGAACTAACATGTTGTTGATCGATCTGCCACGACACAAGATAAACGATGCAACCAATCTTCATTTCAGAGATGTAAATATAGCCTAGTGGTTGAACCGTCGGACTGACAAATAGCATTTTCGGATTCATGGGTGTATTGTTTAATTATCACTTGCTTCTGTGAAGGAAAACATCGTGATGAAACTACCTTGCCTGAGAGAGATTTCTCGACGCCATGTAAAGCCAATTCAGAGGCCCAGACACCAGGTTAGGCAATAAACACACGAAAACCAAAGTAAGAAGAGATATAAAGTCAATTCGAGTGTGCAGTGGTCGAGTTGACCTCTCCAATGAGACTTACTTACTTACTGCACACATGATGCGCTGACCCCAAGTCAGTAATATGGTACAAAAGCAGATGATGACAATATCACATGTGCCAAGCCTTTTCCAACTATGTTGGGGTCGGCTTCCAGTCTAACCGGATGCAGTTGAATACCAGTATTTTACATGGAGCGACTGCCTATCTGACCTCCACAACCCAGTTAATACTGGGAAATACGATACCACTTGGTAAGACTGGTGTCAGACTTTTTGTGCCACTGACCACCTGTCACGACGATGATGACGATAATTGTGTATTAACAATAAAATTTATTTTTAAATTATATTGTAATTTGCGTATTAGCACTGGTATGCCCATGGTATACTTTTCAAAATTTCAAACGCATATAAAAAGCTCCCACGGTCAGAATCTCTCTTCTCACATAAATATGTATAATCTCAACATGAATGATGTAACCAAGATTTTGTAACAAAATTTTTGATTTAAAAGAGTGTCCATGGAGTTTCTTGCCCGTTCTTCTACATAGAGATCTACGCTAGGGAATGGGCAACTACAGTACTTTCTCAAATTATTATGCCGTGTGTATGTGAATGTAGCTTCGCTTTTTTTTTCGTTTTATTGACATTCAAAAGTGCCTTAGCAGGTCTAATTGAAATAAATTATTTGAGTTTGAGTTTGAATGTTTTTCTTAGTAATAATACTGCACATCTTTCTGTAATGCCACCGATATCTAACATCACCCGCAGTGCCGAAAGCGACTGGGTTTTACGGTGACGCATAATTAACAGGACTTCTAACGCAGGGTGATAAAAGAAAACGTGGAAAATTAAAGTCGAAATATTCTTTAGAATAATGTTTAGCTTTATTTTATTTATGAGACATTTACGTGCGGGTACGGTGTCTTGAAAAAAAACCGGCCAAGAGCGTGTCGGGCCACGCTCACTGTAGGGTTCCGTAGCTTCCCAGACCATTAAAAATACCAACCTTTTTCGTCAGCAAAAATAACTTTGTTTTTCATAGTATTTGTATGAAAAACAAAGTTATCATTTGCGTTTTTTTGAAAAAGTGCTATATAACTCAAAAACTATTCAACTCATCAAGTTAAAAAAAAATTTCCTAGAAAGTTCATATAAAGGTCTACTTCTGTGATTTTTTTCATATTTTTTAAACTTATGGTTCAAAAGTTAGAGGGGGGGGGGACACATTGTTTTTGACTTTCGGAGCGATTATTTCCTAAAATATTAATATTATCAAAAAATGATTTTAGAAAACCCCTATTCATTTTTAAATACCTATCCAACAATATATCACACGTCAGGGTCAAAATTAAAAAAAAAATCGCTCCCCACTTTACGTCTGGGGGAGGTACCCTAATAAAAATGTTTTTTTAAATTTTTATTTTTGCACTTTGTCGGCATGATTGATATACATATTGGTACCAAATTTCAGCTTTCTGGTGCTAACGGTCACTGAGATTATCCGCGGACAGACAGACAGACAGACAGACAGACAGACAGACAGACATGGCGAAACTATAAGGGTTCCGTTTTTTGCCATTTGGCTACGGAACCCTAAAAAACAGAAATGTTTTTAATTGGAAACAAAATTCTCTATAACATGCATGTGAATTTTAGATAAATTCTAGTATTGATGTATATTATTACTTACGAAAGTTTTGAGCTGAGTTAAAGTATGCAGTTGAATTTTTTAACAAAAAAGAACCAGGATAAATTTTGCACCCAACTCTTTCAAGAAAATAAATTCTCCACTAGAATTTAACCCGAATCAAACAAACTAGAAAGATCATTATTCACAAACTAGCATCCACAAAATACTAACGTAGTTGTAAGTCCAAATGTTTTCATTCAATTAGGATGTAGCAAGAAGTTCGGAATCGTCAGAAGTTAGCAGGGGTTCAGTGTTGATTCTACTGTAAACTAAGAAGTAACTCTCAAGTCTTTTGTGGTATTTGATGTTACGGAAAATATGAGAGCTTGCACTGCAGAAAGTTTGCAAGATCTTTGCTCTCGTTTTTCTGGTGTATTCATTGAAACTTTCGAAAGTTGTCCAAATTTTTTCTTTGGTACATTTTGTAATGATTTTGTGGCTGTTGAGTAACGAAGCCAAGTTTAGTTCGTCCCAAAAACCTCGCATTTTTTGTATTTATGCGCGTATTGTATAATTGTCCTTGTTTCGGTGAAACCAGCATGCCTGAGTGAAATTTCTCGAAGAAATGGAAACGCATGTAATAGGCCCATAAAAACTCTGACACCAGGTTAGGCACTTTAACCACACGACTGTGGGTAGGTATTCACTCCGCATAGGACTGGTCGATGCGGTGAAGCTGTGAAAGCCTTTGGTTGGTTGAACGCGCTATTTCAGGAACTACTTGGTTCGCATTGAAAAATTGTTTTAGCGTTGGATAGTCAATCATTCATGCCAGACAGGTGATGCTGTCTGACGCTGGTCTTCCAATGAACCTTGAGGGGTTTAGTGACATACAGAAAACAGTTTCAAACATATTAAATAAATAAATGGTTAAACAATAAATAGATAGCGAGTAAATTAATGATATGTGCACCTATGTATGAGTAAAATCTACTCCTTAACAGTTCTAAAAAAGTTCAATTTATGCCGTATGTCATTATTTCCTAGAATGTGATCCTTAATAGCGGCAATATCGAGTAGTGTATAAATACAGAGTGTTTTTTTTTCCAAAAACAATGGTTTCAATTCCTGGCAAGAAATATAGTTTTTTTTTTATCTACTGCTTCAGTTTTAGTTTTCATCAAATTCGGGCTCGAGATTCCTTTGAGTAGTTTTCGCTATTCCTCATTGTTTCGGATTTGGCCATCCACGCCCACTTGAAAAAAATCACCTTTTATAGAACATTTTATCAACGAATTTTTTTCCCAAAGATTGCCCCTGAAGCATATTCTGCCCAACCTTCGCAGTATGCATCAACACAATCCGTTTATAGGCAAATAGTGCGCCACATCACTGCAATAATACCCCTATTAACTAACAATACAATCGTCAGGTATTCATTCAATCCATGTATTAATTAGTCCTCGGTTAATAGAATATTAATGTTCATTCGACATGAGCTGTTGTGTTAAATATGTTCATTCATAGTGTTTGTTGGTTCAATGGGGTTTTAATGGCGTTGGGGTGTTAGTGTGGTTGAATTTAAACTCCAAATGACATCCCCATGTTCATAGAGAGGAGGCTGGTATCCCAGCAAAGGAAGCGCTCTAAATGCTACACCCCGAAGTGAACTTTTAAAGAAGTGTGGATCAAATAATGGTAAATAAGTAAGAATGTCGCCAAAGCATATGAGTAATCAGAACTGCTGGTCTACCATGAATCTATGCTATGACTCTCACTACCATGATATTATAGCTGTATTCATAATCGTCATTATCATTTCAGCCGAAAGATGTACACTGCTGGATACGGCCTCCCCCAAGTGTCGCCACATTGACCGGTCTCCTGCGTCTCGTATCCAACGGATCCCCGCATCCTTTACCAGTAAAGCAGTACCTATTTTTTTAATCTTATTACAGAGTGGAAAAGAGATGACGCTAGGCTTCTTATAGCTCTGTCTCTTTCCCACACTAAAGTGACAATTTATACAACTTTACCCGGAACTGAAAGTTGTACAAATCTTTTCTTGAGATCCAGAGTGACCTGGACCAAATGGAATTATATCAGCGTTAACGATGTAGAGATGTCAAAAATCGAAAATTCGTGTCAGTCCTCTTGAAATCCATTGCATGAGTACAGAACGCTTTGAAAGCAATCGCCACTAGTTTAGTCCCTCAAATTGAGCACTGAACTGAAGTAACGTGGTCTAACGTGTTACAAAATCAGTCCATACCTATTTTTCTTAGAATTCAGGAAGGCTCTACGATTCTGTTCACAAAACAGCAACTCAATTGACTCAAAATATGTTTTCAATGCGACAAAATGATGTCATACGAAATACACTCATAAATTCTCGGCTTCGTCACAAGAAACCAATTTATCCGTTTAGCGATGTCATCCCCCAAACGGTACTTGCCGGTACCTCTATCTGTACTACAGGATAACTACTTGCGTATTGTATAGACGAAGCTGCGTTATTTGCTCAGTAGGTTGTGTTGCGAGTTCGAGAAACTGAAGATAGATGGCGCTGTTTGAAGTTTTGAAGATGATGTTGAGCTTTTCGCTGAAATAAACAAGGGAATTTGAGGGGTAATTTTATTGAATACATAAATGGTTGTAAATTGTATTATGTTAATTTAATAGATGGAGCTTAAAACAGATTCGATTCATTGATACAAGTATTTTAGAAACGACTTTTTTATAGATATTGTCTTGATAACTAAATGTTTACAGCCAAACACTTGGATAGGTACTAACTGAAACAAAGCTGCCAGAAATGATGACTGAAATCTTGGAGCCTCTAACAGTGACACAAATAAAAAATTTAACAATTGATATCGCAAACTTTTTACCTAGTTCATCAAACAGACTCACGGCCATTTTCAATAACTTTCTAACAGGTCTCGTTTCGGTAGGTTGCCATCTCTGTCTGTTTGAGAATTAGCTTACCGACATAAAAGCTCTTTTAGATTTTTCGATGAATCTAGTGCCAGAAAGGTGACGCGGATAGAATCGCGGTTTTTTTATTTTTATTTTGAATCGCGGTTTTTTTTTTTTTATACATATGTTTTTAGCATATTTCGTGTTTAGAAGTAGCGATAGCTACGATACCCAAGCATATTAACAGACAGTTATAAGTAAGTACTTAACTTAGACAAAACGACTTGTAATAACAATAACATGGTCTTTGTAAACTACGAGTATTACAACATTTAGCATCAGCCTTTTCTATCTAATGTTCACCAGTAATTATAATTCACCCGGCTATTCATTTTACACTTTAATAGTCACACAGCCAAAATAACGTGTTCATTGATAATTATTTATTACGACCATTTTCGATGTTCACATAACAAAGTGCCCAAAAGCCTGAAACCAGTGGTATAATAGGAATGGCTAAAATTAATTCCCAATAAATTGTTGGCTTTATTTCTTTCTGGTTTATGAACGGCTAATTATAGAGAAATTAGCAATGTTTCCTATGTGAATGGAGCTTAATATACTTCAAATGTGATTTATGGATAATGGGACGACCCGAATGGCGTAGCGGTAGTGAGGCTGCCTTACGTTCTTAGGGTCCTGCATTCACAAACGCTCGCTTAGATTTCGATTCGGAAAGTCGTATGTCTATCTCGTTCGCTTTTGAGACAGACATACGACTTGTCGAATCGGAATCGAATCGAGTGTTTGTGAATAAGATGCGGGACGCCGACCAAGTAAATACGATTGAAACGAGTGCTCCGAATTTAAATTCTAATTTTGCGTAAAAACCAAACTAGTGATAAAGAAAATGGTACTGTGGTGTGTCTGTGAAACTACTTGAGTGACTGTCAAATCAGAACTAAAAAATAATAAGTGGTAATTAAGTAATTCACAAAGACAATTCTAAAAATTTGAATAACGAACTATTGAGAAAAAACACAGTGTCGTGTAATTGGAAAGGACCGCGTTCTGTGTCGACGTGTGTCTCAGCGTGTCACCGCGACGGACGACCGCAGCGGTAAGCTCCGCCCACCTTACACTGTGTCGCACAGTGAACGCTGCTGGAAAGGATCGCGTTCTGTGTCGATCTGTGCCGTTCCATATCTATACAGTTCGCCCGTCAATAATTTGCCTCTGCGAAGTGGTTGTAATACGAAGATCTAACTAGTAATTTATCTTCAAATATTGATTTATCACAATGAACTTCCTTGAGAATATTACTTTTCGTCGTACACGCAGACAATCAGAACCTAGCAACGAGGATAGTGATATTATATCGCAAACGCTGAACTGTACCTCAAATAGTATGCCGGATATATCAGAAGATGATTTCAACCAAGTAAAAATATTGAAAGACGAAATTGATACTTTGAAGGCACAATTAAATAGTGCACATCGTGAAATTGAGTTATTAACAATAGAAAAAAATAACTTAAAGTTATGTAATGAAGAACTATTGAAGAAAAATAATCTTCTTCAAGACATCGTCTGTAGTCCAATAAAACAGAAACAAAGAACACCAATAAAAAAATTATCGAATATTAAAACAAAATCCAAACAAACGCAGACGATAAATATAACAAAGGCGTTCGGCGAGGAAGATATCACTACTTTGAAAGACTGCACCGACAATGATGCACTTCAAGTGAAAGAGATCCTATCCCATCCCCGGCCTTACGGACTTCGCCCACGTCGGAGCTATCAACTAAACACAAAATAGTTTTATTGAGTGGTGAAACATCCAATAGACTGTATAGTATCGCTGAAAAAACTTATCTAAATAATTTTGAATTTTGTCACTATCGTAAACCCAAATGTGGAATAGAACTTATCCTTGATAATATTGATGCAAAGGTCCGAGAGTTAAAAGAGTGTGACTATTGTATTATTTATATTGGTGAGGAAGATTTTCGAACAACTCATAATTATATTGAACTCGTCAGTTATATTCGTGAAAAATTATTACCACTAAATCACACAAATTTTATTATTTGTTTACCCACCTTTAAATACATGAAAAAACATAACATAATGTATAACAGTCGTATAGATACCTTTAATAACCTGCTTTATATGGATGTACAGACTTATATATATGCGTACGTGTTAGATTCTAATTTAAATCTGCCTTATACGCATAATACTTATAACCGCCATAGCACACTGAATGCTAAGGGATTAAAGATTATTGTATCAGACTTAGAACAATTACACCCGTATGCAGAGTCCTCGACTTGACTCAAAACCGTCTTGACACGCCTACTTTCCACCCCATTCGAGATATTGACAGCTAAAGTTTGTTTATAATTTGACATATCCGCCCACTTTTCTGTCAAATTCAACGTACAGTAGTACAAGAATCTTTTGACACTTGAATGAAGCCAACAGGGGGGCGCTGATGGTTAACCTTTTGTTAATTGTTTTGTAAGAAATATTTAGAAAAGAAAGAGATGGCTGCATTAGTTTTGATGTTTGCCCCGCGCCAGAAGATTCTTGAAATCGAGAAACTTACGTTGTGGGTGATATATGTACCTACTGAAATTCAAGTTTGACGTGTGTATAATTATTTTCTTGAGATTGTCTAGAAATGGCGAAAGTAAGATGAATTTTGAGGAGTATGTCGATTATGCGAACGATACGTCATATAATTATTTATCGCGACGATATTTACGCGATGCCGATAACCCATTTGACTTTTACAACGAACAGTTCCAAAGACGATTTCGGTTTCAGAAGGAAACCGTGCAGATTTTTTTTTTACCCTTGGTATTTGAAAGTGCTAGCGTAGTTCTGATCGTGGACTATCAATTCCGACAACAATCCAGCTACTGCATACTGATCGGGGACAGCGGCTATGCCCAAACATCGTATATGTTCACGCCTATGCTTCATCCACAGACTCCAGCTGAGTTACAATACAATAGGACTCACATAAAAACAAGAAACGTAATTGAGCGATTCAAAGGGGTCTGGAAAAGGCGATTTGCATGTCTCAGTAGAAAATTACAAAACAAATTACCAAACACCTTGAATATCATTAGTGCCTGTGCCATACTCCACAATATTTCTATCATGGTAAATGGAGACATGCGGACGCCAGAACCCAGAGTGGTCCAACATAATTCTGCTGCCGTTATCCGAATGCAATTAGGCTCGGCGCAGTATGTTTCCATTTTTTTTATCCTATTTCTTTTGACAGAGTACATCCATCGTTTCTTTGGTCTTCCCCTACTCTTATAATAAATATTCGTAATCAAATCTTTCTTCACAACATGTTCCTCATTCAGCCGCATCACGAACTCATACCATTACAACCATAGACTTACCACAACTTTTCAGACGTCTTCCTCTTTGTATTACTTTGTTATTCCATCCATTCACATGACACTACACATCCCCCATTCATCTGAGCATTTTCATATAAAATTGCCTTTCATTTTGTTTTGTAGCCAAACATTGTGATCCGATGACCTGGTAAAGGTTACGGGAATCCGTTGGATGCGAGTCGCACGGCACCGGTCAATGTGGCAACACTTGGGGGAGGCCTATGTCCGGCGGTGGACGTCTTTCCTTTCGGCTGGAATGATGATGATGATTTTGATCCGTACAAGACAGCAGGTCTTACCATTTATTTGCCTAACCGTGGTGCCTTGATTTTCTTTGAAATCGTTTTCTTCACACTATGGAAAACTTTAAAAATCACATTATTTTCGTATGCAGAAACTGTTCGAAAGATTAATAATGTCTATGGGTACTGTCTTATCGGATTGGTCGAAGAAAGCAATGTTTAACAAAATTGGAAAGCCATGGGAGAGGCCTTTGCCCAGCTGTGGGACATAGCGGGCTGATATAAAGTAAAATAAATAAATAAATAACCAACCCGTCTTGAGCAAGTTTGGTGATCAATGCTCGTGCCTTCTCAGTATGAGAAGAGGCTATTGCCCAGCAGTGGGACAGTAATAGGCTGGTATTATTTTTGTAAAAGAAAACACGGTTCATTTTTGGTTCCAACGTTCTCGTTCTGAAAACTTTTACCTGCAGCCTGTGCAATGGACGGCCGGAGACCATAGTTGCAATACCTATTTTCGCGTTTAATTTCAAAGCTACCTAGTATGTAGGAGGAATTAGTAATTCATGATTATTACTAAGAATTGCAAGCACTTGCTCCGTGGTACTCGTAAATATATATTGAGCACAGTTTCTTTCCCAAATCGGTGGGTATTTGGAAATGTTCATTGTCGTGGAATTGTATGAGCTATTTATCAAGATCGCGTAAATAATATAGTCGTGACAAATAATCATAATATGGAGTATCGTACACATAAAAGATGAATACAAGCTTAATTCATTTGGTATTTCTAAAGCATGAGAATGAAAACATCGTGAGGAAACCGGCATGTCCTAGAACCAAAAATTCGAACACATGGGAGCATTAATAGGTTGATGATGATGATGGTGATGAAAATGTTAACGCAGCATTTTGAATCTCAGAGAACAAGAGCGAGCTTGCATAGGTAGCTCGTGAATTCGTGATGTTTGGAACTAATATTGGTTTATTTTTGAAATTTAGCAAGTTGTATGAGAAACCAATGCGGTACATAAGTTGCTTACCGAACATCATTTATTTTAAATAGTTTTTGGCTAAGGTTGTTTTGTTTTTTTATTTAGCCCCCAACCTACATCTTTAGTATATTTGTGTTGCGGTATTATACTCATACTCGTAACTCGTTAATATAGTACATTCCTTGAGTTTAAGAAACTTTTTTTTTTTTTTTTATCTACTGAACGGATTTTGATGAAATTTTGCACACAGATACTTTAAAACCTGGATTAAAACATAGGATACTTTTATCCCGGTAGTAAGATCTCATGGGACAATAATCAAACTTCACGCGGGCGAAGCCGCAGGCAGAAGCTAGTAATAATATAATCAGATCGAATACTTCTAAGCTGCTCGGTTCATCGTTCATCGTCGAAGCCAGTTATGGCAAGAGAGGTTCCCACCACCTTACAAATTGAAGCCCCAAGAACACAACCTGGCTACGGACAGACATTTTTTTTTTGTTTCGCATGGGAAATCAAAGAAAACCCATCCCTGTTCCTTCCTCGCCCTTTACCTACAGTGACCTGCAGTGGCCTATTTGGAAAGCTCTGAATCGATTGCGTACACAAGTAGGCCGCTGCAAAACATATTTGGCAAAATGGAGTATTATTGGTTCCTCCAATACCGAGTGCAAGTGCGGCGGACCGAACCAAACTATGCCGGGGCTATCTGCTGAAGTGTCCAAGGTGTTCGTTTACCTGCACTTGTTACGACCTGAATAGCGCCTTTGCCACTGCAATAAATGTGGCCACCTACTGGGGCCAAACTATGTGCGTGTGGATTGAGGGCCACTTTGTTAAAATTCTTTGAAAAAGTGCTTAGGATTTAGAAACATTCCCAAAGAATTGTGAAAGTTGGAATGCCATTTTGTGAAAGTCAATTAAGGGTGTTATGGACTGCAAAGTTAGTATAGAAGTACATCGATACGACAAGCAGAAGAAGGTTCATCTTCCGACTGAATTCTTTGCTCAACTCTGGACGACCGGAACTTGTTAATAGAGCAAACTGGCGAAGAAAAGCTCAGAAGCTGTGAGCTCATAAAGCACAGCTGGGTTGGAGAGACCACCATGAAGCCGCGACGGATTGGAGGCAGCAGGGTACAATTTATTAAAAATTGCGGTTTCAAGGGTGCAAAAATGCAAAATCTGGCACTTCCTTGGATTTTACCCCTATTTTTCTAAATAAGTATGTATGTATGCTCCAGTTTTTTATGTTGATAATTGTGTGATGTTTATATTTATATGTTTGCTGTCTCGTAGGTCCACTAGTCATAAACTGCACAGTGTGAGGTTATGGGTTCGATTCCCAAGCCATGCAGTGTTGTTGGGTTTTCCATAGACTGGATGTAATGTTACGTAGGACTAAATGAAAATGAAAAATCATTTTCTTTGTTTTTCTATGTCTTTAAATGTGTTATGTAGATATTTTACTTATTTGTTATACATACGTGATACTACTTTTATAATAAAAATCAATTGGCTTGCATAATGTGTAATAATTTATTTTTAATTTTTTTCGGCGTCCTCCCTTGCAGCCTCACTGAATTGAAGCAACTGCGCGGCACTTAAACGGTCCAGCTTTGCATTTTAGTAGGCTTCCTCTGCTGCCTTTAATAGCCACTTCCTCTCCTGCATTTTCATCTGGCGCAGTTCTTCTTCTCTTTCTTGAATCCGCTTTAAGTTTTTCACTTTTAGCAAATGTGATTCTTGATCTCGTTCCTCATTCCCTTTTAAATTTTTTGGCCGTGCCTCAAACTCCATGCCCTCGGACTCACAGCCTACATGTTATTTGGTACTTACGCGGTACTTGCGCGTATTATTTATGGAGTTATAATATTCTTGGGTCAGGCGAACCCAAGCATTTTTTTTGCTGATGGGCTGCCCGTCCACGTCGTACATAAATGGAGCTTGTACTTGCGCACAAGTTCCAGTAAGCAGGATTTTTCTCCGGAGGTAAAGCAAACCTTGAGGCCATTTTAAATTCTTGAGAATGATTCTTGAATGATGAAAAAATATTTATTTGAAAGTTAATCCGTTTTATGCGGTTTTATGATTTTGTTCTTTGACAGATGATGTCAACCAAGAGCATTCGATCGAACATCAATTTATGACATCTCTAGCATTGTGACGTATTCTATTAAAACATTTTTAGCATATAAAGCAGCTTGCAACCTTCATGCAACATACTTATTTTGAGTTTGATATGGGCAGCATGTTTTGCAGGTAGATTAAGGTGAGTACTCATATGAGCATTTCAACGTATTGTAATGTTTTTACGAAAGCTTGGCACGGTGTTCAACGTATTTACTTGTAACATTCCTTTGGTTTCCGTCAAGAATGTGTGATGTAACATTGGTTGATAATTTTAGGAATAATGATAAAACTACAAGTTTGCGATTGAAAAGATGTAAAAGGACAATAAAATAAAAGAATATGTTAAGATGGTTTAGACAGGCGACTAAAAAAAACCGAAAGAGAACGTAGGAGGACATACTTTATTGGTACCTAAAGGTTTCTTAAAAAAAGTCAGGTGGCAGTGCTCGAGTCCTGCGTGCGTGTCGCCGCGTGTTCCCAGATATATGAACGTGAATGAAGCAAAAGTAGTACCTAAATCAAGTTTTAACAAAGTGTTAAGCAGCTTGGTGTCTTCATGACTTGTTGAAAATACATGTTTTAGCTAGTCTGTACTCACCCTATGAACATAATTTTGTAGGCGTGTCGGAGGCGGTGGCCTGCAGTGGTTTCCTTGTTACCATGGCAACAAAGACCGTTTCAAGCAAAAAAATGGTCTTAAGCAAGTTTTTGGAATACGGGTGTAAGTCATAAAATTATGTAGCCTAGATAAAGTATTTTCCGATGTTGATTGTACCCAAAATAATAAATACGACTCGCTTAATCAACCAGAACCACTATCAAATTCTCAATTTTTTCTATAGTAGCATTAATATTCTTCATCAAAATATAGCTGGAGTAATGAACAAATCAGATATCCTTACAATTAAACTGGAGGAACTTTCTAACATTGGGACTAATATCGACGTTATATGTTTAACAGAACATTTTATTGAATCGGGCTATGAACGTCTTCTACATATACCAAACTTCTGTCCGGCTGCATTCTTCTCCAGGAATAAAAAACGTGGAGGAACTTGTATTCTGGTCAGAGCTGGCCTGCAATACAAAGAAATACCGGAGGTTGTAAAACAGTCAATATCCGGTATTTTTGAGTGTTGTGCTGTTGAGCTGATTTCCCATAAATTGATTATTGTTTGCATTTAGAGAGTACCCAAACACACTTACACATTATTTTATGAAAAACTAGAAAATGTACTTCATATACTATGTCGAAATCCAAATAAAAACATAATATTAGCAGGGGATTTTAATATGATGTCATAAAAAGAAATAAAATCACTTTGGAATTTGAATGTTTTCTATTACAATTTAACCTTAAACTAGCACTCCAGAAACCAACAAGGTTAAGCACTAAAACATGTATAGATAATTTAGCATATAGTTACAAAAAAAAATGCAAGGCTGAAATAGTCGATTTGGTTGTGTCTGATCATACGGCACAAATACTCAAAGTCCCCACAAAGAAAACTTGTAAACTTAAGTGTTGGAAGATTTACAAACAGGATATTTCTACTGAAAATTTATATAAATTTAAATCCCATTTAGAATGTTTATCTTTTGTACACGTTTATAGTGCCAATGATGCAAACCAATGTTACGATAGTTTTATGGAAGATTTCCTAATGCTATATAATTTATGCTTTCCTCAAAAACTAGTCACCCTAAAAAGTAATAAGAAAACTAAATGGATATCCCGTGGGATAAAATTATGCAGTCAAAAGCAAAGGAAGTTACTTTGGGGGTATAGACATAACCCGACATCCCAGAATAAACTAGCGCTAAAAAAATACTCTACCCTCTATAGAAAGATCATAAAACTCACCCAGAAGGCTCAAAATAATCACTTTATTAAAACCTCCCAAAATAAATCCAAAGCTGCCTGGGAAATTATTAATAATTCAAAAATATGTCTACCGCAAGAACAAATTATGTGTATAAATAGAGACAATTTATCTTTCACTGACCCTAATGACATTGCTAATGAATTAAATAACTATTTTATTGACACAATTGAAAATAAACCGCAAACTGACAAACATCCGCCTAATTTTAAGTTCCAAAATTTGACATCACAATCATTATTTATGACTCCCGTTTCAGCATCTGACATAATTAAAATTATCGATGACCTAAAAAATACGAATACTGTTGGTTACGACGGTGTTTCAAAGTAATAAAATATGTAAAAGAGATTATATCGGCTCCAATGGCACATATTATCAATATCTCTATTTGTGACGGTGTTTTTCCAAATGGCCTAAAAAAAGTTATAGTTAAGCCAGTATTTAAACAAAACGATAAAACTGATCCAAAAAACTATAGACCAATTTCTAAGATTTCAATAATTTCAAAAATTTTCGAAAAAGTTATTTATAATTCGCTTTACACTTATTTTGAGAAATATAATTTATTTTGTTCGGAACAAAAAGGCTTTCGTAAAAATTGTGGAACAAATATGGCCCTATATGATTTACTTTCTACTGTTATGTCATGTGTTGATAATAAAAATCCCGTCTGTGCTATATTCACTGATATGAGTAAAGCGTTTGACTATGTAGATCATACACTACTTATAAATAAATTACATGCTTATGGTATACGAGGTAATGTCCTCGAGCTCCTTAAATCATACTTAAGCAATAGATACCAGTGTACTGAAATTAGCAGATTATGTCCTAAAACTAAAATTGTAACCACTTACATGTCGAAACCAAGACTGCTAAGGTATGGTGTACCTCAAGGAACCGTGCTTGGACCGTTATTTTTCTTAATAGATATCAACGACCTCCCAAAGATGACACAACAAAAAATGGTTCTCTTTGCAGATGATAGCACAGCTATAATAGAATGCACAAATCCCAACAATTACGAAAATGAGATTAATGACTCATTGACAAAAATAATACATTGGCTTGAATACAACAATCTAGTAATAAATTTGGACAAAACAAAAATCATGCAATTCCATCAACGTCGGGCAAATCCCACTGTTAATCTGACTCACAAAAATAACAAAATAGAATCAGTTAATACTGTTAAATTCTTAGGTATAATGGTAGACGATAAATTGACGTGGAAACCACATATAGAACACCTATGTAACAAACTGAGTAAATCTGCGTACGCACTGTATCAACTGTCTAAAAAAGTAAATATTAGCACGTTACTGACAGCTTATCATGGACTAGTAGCTTCAGTGCTTCGGTACGGAATTATATTTTGGGGACAGTCAACTGACAGGGAACTACTATTTAAGATGCAAAAACGCTGTATCAGATCTATGTGTGGATTAAAGACTACTGATAGCTGTGTACCATCCTTTAAATCACTGAAAATACTAACACTACCAGCAATGTATATTTTGGAATCTGCTGTATTTGTAAAAAGTAAACCCCACTTATTTGCAAAAATGTCGGACACAAAAAGAAAGCCAATACGTGCTCAATATGTGTCACAGCTATGTAATATAAAATGCAAGACATCTTTAATGCAAAAGAGTTTTTTTGGGCACTGCACCAAAAATCTACAATAAAAAACCAGAAAATATTAAAAAAATGCCTCTAGTCAAGTTTAAAAAAACTCTCGCATCATTGTTAATTGACAAATGTTATTATAAGATTGAAGACTTCTTAAATGATAGTTTTAATTAATATAATATAATTTATAACTGATATTATGTATAATTGACAACTGACTATAAGTGCATGTTTACTTTAAAAATATTTGTATGTCAAAATTGACAAGACATAGCGTACTATTTAGTTCTTCAGATCCATCTATCATAATAACCTATGTTTCACAAATAAATTGATTTGATTTGATTTGATTCGAATCCCGGTAGGAGCAAAATGTTTGTGTGAAGCATCGACATTTGTTTCTGAGTCATGGATGTTTGTAACATGTATAATATAAGTATGTATTTACAAATAAAAAGTAAATATATGTAGTATATCAACTACCTGGGGCCTAATTCTGCTATTTTAATAAATTCGTCACTCCAACACGATTCCATTTCCATCCCATTGTCATTTTGCTTAAAGTTCGTAATCTGCTAAATTCACAATGGTCGATCATTGGTCGGTCAATGGTCTCGTAATAAAATTATGTTTTAATGGCATTGTCGTATTGCCATTATTGTAAAACCCTTAGTACAAATGGTTTTCGAAATCTACTACTAAATTCGAACATTTATTCATGCCAGATTGCATGTACGAGATTACCATTCTATGATATTTCTTTCAATGGAGTGTCAGTGGTTGACCATTGAGAAGTCTTAATGGCGGCATTATATTAGTAATTTAATTAACAAACTTGTCAAAACTTGACAGAACTTGACCATTATGAAATCATTATCGACTATTTTGACACCATTTTAATAGCAGAATCGAGCTCCTGGTGTCCACGACACAAGCCTTGCTTAGTGTGGCACTAGATGGCGCTGTGTGTAATGTCCAGCTATATTATTATTCGTTAATTTCCTGTGAAAATGTTGATTAAATTACTTACTTATTTTTGGGCAGGATACCTAGCAAGACGCGGTGATGCCAGGTGGAGTAAAACTGTGACCGAGCGGCGTCCTACGAATGGAAAAACAATTAGTGTTGGTCGCCCAGTGGCGTGATGGGCAGACCTTATTGTTGCTATTGCGGGAATATCCTGGATAGGTTGGCGCTAAACGTGGAGCTTGGGACAAAGGACAAACAAAGAGGGGCCTACACCCAGCAGTGGGAGAAGTCGCGGTGTAGATGATGATGATGATGATAGCATGAACAGCCCAAAATGTTCCCACTCGTAGGACTCTTTGAGGAAGAATAGGCTCCAACACGAATCCAACATGCGGGCCCAGTGTGAGTTAGTACAACTCACACGACTTCAACTTTTTGGTTGTAGGACATGCCGGTGTCCTCACGATGTTTTTTCGTTGCAGTTTTATTATTTATTTAATACTTCAAGCACAATATACAGAGGTAGACTTGATGCCATAGGCATTTTCAACGAGTCTGGGTGATACAGAGACAATCAATAGTAGATGTGTATTTGAAAATAATTTTAATGAATACTAAGATAAACTGCAAATAACATTTATCAAATACTATAAATACATCGTTTTGTGAGCAGTGGCGAAGAAATGAATTACATAAAATAATGCACCTTTCTGGATTCGAACCCCTGTCATGCCAATCTTAGGTTGTTGCCGCGGCTACCACTGGACCACAACTGACTGCTTTTTTATTTACGGTTCCGTACGTGTCAATGAAAAACCGTAGTAGTAGTAAATCACTCGTATGTCTGAATGTCTCGCGTATGTGTGGAAGTCCGTCGGGTCTGTTAAAACCAATTTTGTCCAAGTCTACTGGATCGATTTAGTATGAGAAGATTTTCATGGGTTTTCTCAGAAAATCAATGTAAACTTCAAGCGTTACAGAAAGCCCAGTAAAGATGAGCTTTTCAGACTAAAACAACATCAAACATACTTCATCCATCCTAATAAATAGTTCCGGGAAATATTCGACGATCAACTAGGTACTACAACCACTTGTTTGTGGCAATATATCAATCACTAAGTAAAGGCAGGTACAGGTACGATAAATTTAAACGTAAGTACCCACTTTACTTGGGTGCTTCGTTTTTCTAGAGAAATCCGTTAGTGTCTGATCTATTTGGTCTGTTTTAGAGAAAAAATCATTTTATTTACACTGTAGTTCTTCTTCTTCTCAGCACATTTGAGTCCACTGCTGGACATAAATGTCTCTTGTATGGTCCCCCATTAGTTTCTGGATGCAGCGGTTCTGGTCCAGGTCGGCATTGCCGTCTTCTTTATGTCATCCGACCATCTGGCAGCTAGTCTGCCAGATGGTCACACTGTAGTTACGTTAGTATATTCAACCTCCAATCAATACACAAATGGTGATGTTACTTCTTGACGAGTGTGCTGCAATATACTTACTATAGTGTCTCAAGACAAAAGTCTATGACCAGTGTGTGTTGCCGGTGATTACATACGGGGCCGAAACGTGGTCGCTCACAATGGGCCTTATCAAAAGGCTTAAAGTCACCCAAAGGGCAATGGCGAGGGCTATGCTCGGAGTTTCCTTGCGTGATCGAATCAGAAATGAAGACATCCGCAAGAGAACCAAGGTCACCGACGTAGCCCAAAGAATTGCCAAACTTATGTGACAGTGGGCAGGGCACATTGCTCGCAGAATGGATGGCCGATGGGGCCGAAAAGTTGGAAGACCTCCCACTAGGTGGACCGATGACCTGGTGAAGGTTGCGGGAATCCGTTGGATGCGAGTCGCACGGGACCGGTCAATGTGGTGACACTTGGGGGAGGCCCATGTCCAGCAGTGGACGACTTTTGGTTGTAATGATGATGATGATGATGAGTGTGCTCCAGAACAAAATGTTCATTCTTTTAAGCACTCACTGTGGGAAAACTTTTGATTAACACAACGAAACAGTTGAACGTGTTGTTGGCAAATTTTCTCGAAGACTGATTAATACATAAAAATTCTATAGGAGTTTCTAGCAATTTAGCAACTAAAACATTGGTTTCAATTGTTACATTCGCCCGATCGTGTCTAAAATATAGACATGTCATCTTTGTCACAAAACTAAAAAAAGCACCAAAACCGAATCCACGAAAAATAAACATTCAGTTACCAAAATCAACATCAATATAACATCTACCATCACGACTACTAATAACACTATTAAAAGGGATAGTGATTTACGTTAGGTGTCACCGATTAACATCGAAGTGGCCAGCCGACGACGGCTCCGCGTATTTCAATTAGGATCCTTCGGGGCGTCTCGCTGAATTATGCATAACCACTTTGATTGAAATGTTCGATCCTCTGTTGGTCTTAATTCTTTGATGTTTACTGCTGTACAGGTTGCTGGGTTATTTTAGTTGCGGGTTGATTTAGTTAGTTGTGTTTATTTGTTAAAAATAATTATTTTGTTCATGTCTTCAAAATAACCGGCTCTTGTTCATTGTTTGGCTCATATTCTTAAATGAATGAATGTTTTATAGTTATCATGGTCTATCCACTCAGCCGCTAAAGAGTGAAAAGGTGACGGACAGATTACTCTCACATGTATAAAATAATCGTTATTTTAGAATTTCGTGATGTGAAATATAGAAATGTATAAGTATGTATATAAATATATTTATTCTCATATGAATTATAAATGAACTTCCTACTCCAAAATGCTTCGCAATTTCAATATTTGTTTTGATTTCAGTTACAAACATTAGCACCCAGATTTTATTAATATTTAATGGTAAACTCTTCATAAACAGAATTTTATTATTACGCTTCATATTAACATCCAATAATTATGATACGAAACGGAATTATAAAATTTATCAAAAAATCCCTAAGTAATTTTAGCTAATAATTTAACAAATTAACTTCTCATCATATGGAAGTATTTTTCTCATTATGCGTGGGTCGTGTATGAAGGAAACCTAACTCAATCCTAATTAATTGCGGCAATTAAAATGTTCCAGTTGCAGAAGTTTGGCAACATCGTGCGAGTTCTACTGAAGTGGTTTATGTTCAACATCGTAGTTATAATGTCGTAGTTAATTTGTTACTTAAACCTTTATATTTCAAACTTACATAAATTATGATATGATTAAAAAAATAAACTTGTAGACTTTGGAGGGTGTAAAAAAAATAGAAAGACCTCTGCAACTATTTCGCTTTCTTTCTAAGTTACAAAGAAATTCAATTTTTGTATTTATTTCAATATTCATCATTTTTGTAGCTTGTCTTTGTTTTAAAATATTGAATCTCGTATAAGTAGAAACCACAAACAACCAAGAGACGTTAAAAGAAAGAAATAAAATACAACTTCCATTTCGCTTTTTTTTAAACAGTGTCTGATGAGATGACGAAAAATAGAGAAATATAGAAAAAGAAGACATGCTGCCCGGACCCCGAATGAATAGAGATAAGGGCCAGTGAATTATGATGATGATTCCATTTCTCTTTTACTCTTTTCTTCCTTTTAAGTAAGTATCGAACTAGTAACCAGTACTATAGAAGATGACAAGTTGAAAACCTATTCCATTGAAACTGAAGCATCATTAACTGCTTGGTTTTTTCCCAGAAAAACATGTCCGATCTTACCGAATGCACCTAACCAAATATCAATGTTTTACATGGAGCAACTACCTACCTGACCTTCACAAACTAGTTCACTGCATCATCATCAGCCTATTAATGTTCCCACTGCTGGGACAGGCCTCCTCACTATGAGAGGGAATGGGCTATATTATAATCCACCACGCGGGCCCAGTGCGGATTGGTAGATGTCACATGTCTTCGAATTTTTGGTTCATGGATATGTCAGTTTCCTCACGATGTTTCCCTTTATCGTTTTGAGAGCAGTGGCGATGAAATAAATTACACAAAGTAATGCGCCTGTCTAATCGAAACAAACTGGAAATCATGGGGAGAGGCCTTTGTCCAGCTGTGGGATGATGCAGGCTAGCAGTAACAGTAACAGTAATGCGCCTAACTGGGTTCAAACCCGTGACTTACTGCTGTGCTCACTGTGCACTGGGTTATACGATACTCTTCACTGCGACTGGTTTAAAAATGAAACAAAAGATTATTCGCATCAAAAACTATTATTATAAACAGATCTTATTTCACGCCAAAACCGTCTCCAATATCAACAAAATGTTAACAGAGAAGTCTCAAAATTGAATCTGTAACATAAAATAATGAGCCACTCATAAATCTCCATTAGGAACAGGATATCTGAATAACAAATGTTCAAACTAGGAAAGTTTCGCCACAGATAGTCCAATTTATGCGTAAGTGTCTTAGATTAATGGGTAAAGGCTTATTTTGTTGTTGTGTACAGCTTTATTTGACCACAAGTTGTTGTTGTTATTATTGCTGTTCTGTTGTTGATTGCTTGGCTTAGAAAGTAAGACGTCATCATCACCTGTCAAGCCTTTTCTCTGGGCTTCAAATTTAAGCGGATGCAGCTGAATACCTATATTTTACATGGAGCGACTGCGCGCCTATCTCTGGTTAAAGACATTTTTTTTTTTTGTTTATTTTTTTTTCTTCTGATTTTTATTCTATCTGACCTACACCACCCAGTTAGTAATGGGGAAATTTAATACGATACCACTTGGTACCAACTCCAAGTCCTCTGGTTGCCAACTTTTTGGGCCACTGACTACCTGTAACAACTGCCAAAGATCTACAAATGAAAGCCAAGATCAACAGCTTTATAACGTGCTTTCCGAGGCACGGAGGAAACTCGGAAAGTAAGACGTCAGTCAGGGCCAAATAAAGAGATTACTATTTCAAAATTTTATTTCAATTGTTTTCAATTTTGACTTGCGCTTGCGCTATATTCAAAGACTAAAGTGTTTTGCGTTAGGCAAAAATTACTGTTATTAGTTCGCTTTACGATAGAATATTTAAAATATCGTTCTTCTTCTCTCTTGCTTAACGCATTTCTAAATTTTTTGAAGAGGACCTAAATTGGATTGGTCATCATTAGCTAGCATTTGGTCACAGATTAC
The DNA here is from genome assembly GCA_950022955.1 of Xestia ashworthii. Taxonomy (NCBI): domain Eukaryota; kingdom Metazoa; phylum Arthropoda; class Insecta; order Lepidoptera; family Noctuidae; genus Xestia; species Xestia ashworthii. The sequence continues at coordinate 3,093,995 of OX465555.1, read as the reverse complement.
CAGATACTACACTCCATGTACTTACACGCGCTAATCACCTACCGAGCAACCGGTAACCCATAGCGCAGTGGGTTGTCAACAGCCGCGCGGCGCGCACGTACGCATATTCCCCAAAGATAACTTAACTATTTGACCGATTTCGAATATTCTCTACGTTAAAGTTTAACAATCGGGAATTTAAAGAAGGGAAAAAAAATATTAATCAATACTTAGGTACATCAAAATAAAACACCTCTACGCAAATTTTTTTAACAATTCTTTTTTATGTATATTTCGTTGTTATACTTATTTTTAAAACAATTATAAATTCTGATACCTACATTATAGTGTTTTATTTTATAAGGTACCTGTACTAAAAATCCCGTCATCTTCGTCGACAGAGACAGCCCTAGCAATTCACAATATTAACGCGGCTGCGCGATATACAAAGCAAAACCCACTTTACGTTTGTAATTTTAGGTACATTTTCGTTCGCAGCGTCTATCGACTTGAAAGTGTAGGCTATTATAGCGGTAGGTACTGAACATTTTGTATGGAGTGAGTTATCTGGGTAATCTGTGACTTGGTACCAACTTGAGCACAGATATAACAACAAATCTATTACTGTCAGGAGAAACCTTAGCAAATCTTATACAAAACGGCTGCTGCCTAATAGGCTGTTCAATGAATTATTAAATGATTTACAAAATAAATAAAAAAGCCACTGTATGCATCTACGACTTTGTTCCACCAAATCATTCCTTTTGAAACCAGCACCATCTAGCGGACGTCTTTTAAACAATTTCTAATTAAAGGATTCCATGCCGTTTGATAGAACATAAAGCAACGTTCGAATACCCCAGATGGGCGTAAATTGTAAAACGTGGATCGTTCAAATATTTACCGGATCCTCACCGGACGAGCCGTTTCGCGAAAATAGTTTGATAAAGGAATATACGGGCTTTGTTTACGAACATACCCGCAGGCTTACAATATAAATATCTCGGTTGGTAGGCAAAGGATTTTAAATGTAATTATTTTGGTTTAAATCGAATGTATCAATATTTTTTAATCATCATCAAATAACATTAATACAATGCCCTTCCAAAATAATTTATAGGTTTAACTAATAAGGAATATGCAAGAAATACAAAACTCTGTTTATTTATTAAAAATGCCTTGTATTGGTGCTTAAAAACATTATGGTGCACATGACTGTTTAAGTTTCTAAAACCTCACTTATTTTCAATTTATTGGTTTATGTAGAATGCTTTTGGTGAAGCAGAACGCTCTCTAAAAACACATCGTCCTCAAACGTGACATCAAAATCGATGTCTCAAAAAATCAATTTTATTTCAGTACGATTTTATTATAATATCGTTATCGCAAGTTTTGCTTGAATAAAGCACATACAATTAGTAAAATTACTTTATATTAAAGCCAAAAAAATAAATGACGTTACAATCACGGACGTTTGAACTGGCATAGAAAATTGCAGGAGTTTAATATTATTTTTGAGCGACAAGCAGTAGTTGAAATACTTTTAATACTTTTCTTGGGTTGATAATACTGTAATTTATTGATTTAATTAAGTGAAGAGAAAGTTACACTCAAATATCCTATTGCTTCTAGTAAGTTAGTTTAAGTAAGAAGCAAACCTTAATTTTAACCTCGGTGATCTAGTGATTGCAAGGGGCGATTACTGAAAACGAAGGGGTCTTCTTTTTCAGTAATCGCCCCGGATTCGACTGCCAGGTTGGGGAAAGTGTTATTGTGGTTTTTACAGTTTCTGTGACCAGTTATTAGTGCCCGATTGATGGCAATAGTCTCACTCCCGTTTACGTAGAACTAAAACAACTGTAATAATTATAAAATTAAGTAATTTAGTTTTACATTTTTGACTTACGGCCATTTTCTATGGACAACTTACTTACGTAAAACTGTTCACCGCTGCACTGGAGGATGTCTTCAAGGTTCTGGACTGGAGAGGGCTAGGCATCAACGTCAATAATAATAATAATAATGATTTAATAATGATTTATTTTTTAATGGCGAGTACATCACTCACCTTCGGTTTGCCGACGATATTGTGGTCATGGCTGAGACCATGGAGGACCTCAGTACAATGCTCGATGACCTCAGTAGAGCTTCCGAAAGAGTGGGTCTAAAAATGAACATGGACAAGACGAAGGTCATGTTGAATGCCCATGTCACACCCATTCCTATCAAGATCGGAGACTCTACACTCGAAATTGTAGACGATTATGTATACCTAGGACAAACGGTCCAGTTAGGTAGGTCTAACTTCGAGAAAGAGGTCAATCGTCGAATCCGACTCGGCTGGGCAGCGTTCGGGAAGCTGCGCGGTATCTTCTCGTCCAACTTACCGCAGTGTCTCAAGACGAAAGTCTATGACCAGTGTGTGTTGCCAGTGATTACATACGGGACCGAAACGTGGTCGCTCACAATGGGCCTTATCAAAAGGCTTAAAGTCACCCAAAGGGCAATGGAGAGGGCTATGCTCGGAGTTTCCTTGCGTGATCGTATCAGAAATGAAGACATCCGCAAGAGAACGTCGTAGCCCGAAGAATTGCTAAACTTAAGTGGCAGTGGGCAGGGCACATTGCTCGCAGAACGGATGGCCGATGGGGCCGAAAAGTTCTGGAGTGGCTACCGCGAACCGGAAGACGATGCGTTGGAAGACCTCCCACTAGGTGGACCGATGACCTGGTGAAGGTTGCGGGAATCCGGTGGATGCGAGTCGCAAGGGACCGGTCAATGTGGCGACACTTGGGGGAGGCCTATGTCCAGCAGTGGACGTCTTTCGGCTGAGATGATGATGATGATTCACAGAAAATCAAAAAAAGCTTTACGGGACGTTTTGTTTCTCAACAAGGCAGTAAGCAAAATGAAACTGACAGAGTTAGCAACCAAACTAGACCGTAAGTTTTTGGAAATGGCCGTTTATAATATTTCAAAACAGCAGCAGTCAAAAATGCAAAACTTAAACGTGTTTTCCCGCCGTTTAGAGTATGAACCGAATCCAAACTGTTGGAATTATTTACAACACTCGTTTTCGAGACAGCTGGCTGTTTGCTTTTGGTGGAATGTTTTGTCAGCTCGCATCGAATAGCTCGACGTGTGAACGATGTGCTGCAGTTATATTTTACTATTTCAAATGTTACGATTTTTTTATCGATTATTGGTTGTGACTTGTGAAAGTTTTTTTATTGCTAGTGGTGGAGGTGTCGATGTGAAAAATTCAATCTGTTTGAACCAATTTTACTGACCTATGAGATACGTTTTTGATACAAACGTAATACCAAAATAATATAAAATCAAACACATTTTTAAGGTAGTGTGTATTTGTTTCGATTGGATTATAGAATATATAGGTTCCCAAACATATATTTTTTGAATGTACACTGATTTAAACAAGAGTTATGAGAAAAAATTAAATAATCTACTTATAGAAATTTTAAATTCCTCATATATTATTATCTCGTCTAAATCATTGTCTTTTCAAAATATTTATTTGGGAACATAGATATTATGTAATCCAATCGAAATATATATAATATATTATATAAATATATATAATATGTTTGATTTTTATATTATTTTGGTATTACGTTTGTATGAAAAACGCATGCTCCGCCGACCCCTTGACTAACTGTGAAATGTGGGTGTAAGTACATCTCTGCCTAACACGATAGGAATTACAGGTGTGATGAGTTACGAACATTTCAGTTTACGAAATAGTTTATATTGGGCTGTCACTCTGTATTAATGTTTTTTTTTTTTTTTTTCTTGGCAGGCAGTGCAACAATTAGATCACATCCGGGCATCCGTGCGTTTTTCTTTTCACGGGTGACCACTGAAAACCGGCACTGTGCCGTGGCCTCCCATAGCACAGTCAAGACGTGCAAGCTGTTTACTTTTTTTTAAATTTATATGTTCCATTTTCTTATAATATTCTGAATGTTTGTGATGCTTATTGTTTCTGTTTTCTAATTTTGTATTCGTCACGTCCCTGCGATACTTAAAGATTTATTTATTATTTCTTTCTTTCATCTCTGTTCGTCAAAATGGGTGTAAAGACGTATCCTAAACGAAACCAAAACGCACTAGTTTTCCCCGTCATTGCGATTATTATTTTGGTTTTTAACATAACAAAAACCATAACGAAACATTGGGGGTCATAATTTAATTTTTTTGCAAGTTACTTTTGAATAAAAGTTTTTAATGTTCTAATTTTACGTTATATACCTCCAGCGCCCCCGGTCTATTCAATGCAAAGTGCGTTTCATTGAGTCCTTCAGTAGATCGTGTTTTTTTACCAAAAAAAAATATAATCTGTTCCCAGCAATAATCTTGCGTAGAGTCAATTAGTTTAATGTGCCTAATGCTTAGAATCAAACTGAATGAAATATTAAACTTTTGAAATCGTTTAAAAAAGCAGCGTAAATAAATGATGTTTCACCAATATGAATCTAAGGCTGAGCACAGACTTGGACGAGAGTCCATATTACGTCACCGGACCCCTTTATTTATCGTTGAAGGCTCCACTGACCTGAGGTTATTTGAATTACATGATCCTGAATGCCCAAGCCGTCCCTTAGACTTCCTGACACCAAAACCGACCAGCAAACAAAATTATGACGCCCTCGAACACACCTGTACTTTACACAATGTCCTGTATTTCAATATCCCTGAGTCAGCACGCCACGCGATATTGCCCCTATCGCACCCATAAAACGTGCGAATTGAATGTTCATATTCGCGTGTAGGCCCGCCAGAGGTCGTGAACATAAGTTTCAAGTAATATTTTTCTTACAATACCGATACATATTTTTATGAGGGATCAGCTATGTCATGATAAAGCCAATAAACTTGCTTCCCCAAATAAGTTTTCGCCATTTTATTTTACGATGTTTGTCCAGTCGCTCGTATATTCTGTTGAGTTGGTTTTTTTCAGATAGGTACCTATTTCTAGAGAATTCAATCTGGTTTTTATATAAAATCCAAGGAATTCTGTTATTTTTCTGTCAATTCCTGAATCTGGGAACTTTTCGGTTTGTGACATTTTAATGTGTATGTTACGGCTAATAGCCAAAGTGCGGCTGCGCCTAGTTTTAGCCGGGTACAACTAGGTGCAGCCGGCCACATGCGGTTAAACTTAGATGGATCCCCTTATCTTTGGTTACAACTAGATTTAGCCTTAATCATAGCGGCTAGAACTAGGTGCAGCCGCACACCAGTGGTTAAAGTTAGCCTCCTAGGTGGATCCTATTTATCACCGGCTCGAACTAGGATTTCAGTTCAATTAAGGATTTTAGTTTTGTTTTGAGATTCTTATCTTGCATTTCGTAAGTTTAACCGCATGTGGCCGGCTGCACTTAGTTGATTTCGGCTAAAACTAGATGTAGCCGCACTTCGGCTATTAGCCGTAATATTTACAACAAAAAAGAGAAGAAATTTAATTGATGGCTTTATTACCTTCGTTACCATAGCAATCATTGAGTTATCCTTCCCGAGTTTCAAGAGTCCCGAAATTTTCGGGACCAGGATGTAGGTACCGGCCGATCCCAAGATATTTTTTTATCGTTTTTATTATCCCGTAAGATCTTTTAATCCGTTAAATTAATAAGATTTATGTGCTTGGTTAGTTAATAGAGTCTTAAAATAATAATCTTTATTTTAAGATAAAAAGCTGTTTTCATAAGTAAAGATAACACTTTAGAGAAATTATATTTTAATGTAAAAATGCTTCATCTTTAAAACTTCTTAGTATCTAATGAATATTAAAGGATTTGAAATTTATGTGCACATAAAACATTACAAATTAGTTTCGATAAGTGCTTCAATTAAACATTAATGCATTATAAATAGCATGTATAGGGTTTTTACCCCCAATTGTTCAGTATTTTCGAACCAAGCTGTGTAAGTAAATATTTTATTAATCTGGCTTTAATTAGGAATGCAACGAACGAAAAAGTGCTGTTTTAGGATGAGACTAGCCGTTGCCTGGGGTCTTCGTACGCGTGAAATTATAAAAAAATACTACTCACTTCCCTATTTGAATGGAATTTGGTTATCCACATAACAGGAACTCTTATTATTTTTCTTACCCTAGTAGCACACAAGCTGCTTCAATCACTTCTTTACAACCTGAATGTTCTACAATAGCCGTTCAAGGGGTTTACTATAATACTTAAGTGGTACAGTAACGTATTCAATCGCTCTTTAACAGGCAGGTGGTACAATAGCCGTACAACAGGGCTATAATAGTTAAAAGTGTTTAAATGGAGTTACAAGCTTCCAAGCGCTTTAGGTGGGATATTGCATATTTGTAACTCTATATCTACAGCAGAGTAACAGGTTGTACAACGGAGTATCAATAATCCGTTGTACAACCTTAGACTCTTAAAAAGATATATTAATTACCGATATAGACCTAGAAGAGTATATTAGAGCGCTAATACCACCATCATAGAACTGAAAGGTCTACATTGGTCGATACTAGCGGCTTAACCGGTAGAATGGTTCTAGTAAACTCTGAAGGCTGTTGTAACCGAGACGCCATTGGAGTTTTTAATAAAACCAATTTCCAGGTTTTTTTTAGAATTCATTTACATCATAAATATGTATAAAAACCGAATCCACGTCAGTCTTTCTCACCCAGGATTCTAAAGAAACTACCTAGAAAACTAAACTGTCTTATATAAACAAAATTCAAACCCTCTAATCAAATGTACTTTTTATGCAAAAAACTGCATAAACAGCAGGCGCGTGAAAATTTTAGCTAAAACATATGTATATATTCACAATACAGTGGCACTCGCACTGGTATTTTGCATACATAAAAGGAAAAATCAACACTACTGTTGTTTATGAAGCAAAGAAAGCAATGTAGAAATTTTACAAAAAATCCAGAACAAAGTACTCAAGAACATCATTAACGCGCCTTGGTATATAAGAATTGACGACATCCATCGGGACCTGAATATAGAGTTCGTAAACAATATAATCCAAAAATATGCAGAAGCTCACGAACATCGGCTTCATCATCATGTTAATGTCAAGGCCATCCAGCTCCTCGATAACACGGACATAGTAAGAAGGCTCAAAAGAACTAAACCTTTTGAGTTAGTGTAGTGTAGTGTAGTGTTAAATATTTGTGACTTTACCGCGAGTGTAATATAGTAACTAGCTATTTATATGGACACAAGAACAAAGTGACTTCGCCTTAATAGACGCTAAGTAAACGCAATGGACGTGCTCTTAGATATAATTTTACTTTTAGCAAATTAAGTTAGATTAAAATTGCTTATTAGCCTTATTAGGCTAGATTGTAATATAAATAAAAACATCTATATAAAAAAAAAAACTACTGTTGTTTATTTTCAAATTCATCCATCAATCACTCATAAGTTAAAATTTCAATTAGTTTTGTTCATTTCCCCAAAATATCGTAACTGTAGACCTAATATACTCGTAGATCTGTAAACTCTAATTCAGAGATACAGTCGCGTTTAAATACGGTTCGAGCTCTACAGTCGCACTACAAGAACTTATTTTAGATCCTGAGGCTCACTCTACCGCTCGCATGGCACCTTTGTAGATCCAAGGGAGCTACAAAGGGTGCGAGCGGTAGAGTGCGCCGTACTAACACCTCTGAACAACCATTGTAGAGACATTGTAGATCCTTAGGCGGTAATGCGTGGGCCTCTTTCGGGGGTACAGCGGCGCTATAGCCGCTTGTACATCTACTGTAGAACTTATCTGTAGAGGCTATGCCGTTATTTAAAAACCTCTAACCAGCCGCTGTACGGCTTGTTGTAGAGCTTGTGTGCTAGTTGGGTAATAAGAACCCTAAGTTATCTCTTAAAACATCAGCTATCTGCAGGTACAGGTCCCGTCAAAATCAATCCAGCTATCTCGGAACAATCAGACAGAATTTATAAAAATATTTTTGTTAAAAGTACCGTAAATACTCTCATATCCATTCAGTCTAAAAGCTGTTGTTTTAAAATTACAAACAGATGATTTAATTTAATTTATTTGTACAGAGGAATAAACATGGGATTCTTTATTTTTTTTATGAGTCATAGTGCCGAAAACTCACTGAAATGTTAATATAACATTTCAGTGAGTTTTCGGCACACATTTAAAGTGTTTGCCATATAAAATGTATTATATCCAAAAAACTAAACTCACCGATGCCCCAAACAATTCAACCTGAAAAAAAACCTAATACAAAACGATTTCATTTTTCTCCGTTGGAGCTCTTGAACAGAGTGTCATTGTATGTGGGTGTAAGGACCCTTGGATCTCAACGGCTAGAGCCTACCTATAATGATACCGTGTTCTCAAGACCTCTCTCTCGAGCTAAAATTTATTAAATTGTTTCTTGGAACAGTCGATAGTTCACCTGAATTCTTCGAAGACACGTCTATTGAATATGGTTAAGAAATCGAATGTTTTTCTAGCACTCTCTCTAAGGAATATTGCTGAGCATTTATCTAAAAAATAACGTGAATACAAAGTTCTAAAATAATTCTAAGATGCTGTAAAATATTGGCAAAGAAATCAAAGAATTTGTAATAATTTTATTTTAATTAACGCTATTTTCTAAAGTTTTCAAAGACTTGTCTATGAAATACACTCATCATCTACCAACCTATCCTGTACCAAACTATGTCCTATTGTGTGTCGGCGTTTAGGCTAACCGCGGGGATGCAGCTGAAAAAAAAAAAAAAAACAATATTATACATGGAATGACTACTGGAAGCCGACCCCATCACCACCACTGGTAGATTTTTTTATTGATTATTTAATTACAACGATTGTATTTCTATACCAATTACAGTAACTAAAACTAGAACTAAAAGAGAACAGTTATAACATAAAATTAAAATGTACAAAATAACAAAATAAAGGTTCACAGTTTCACAAATACCTCTCACAGTACTTCTGACATATCAATAAAATCTTGGTCCATCTATCCGCAAACAGATCTTCTAGTGTATTAGAACCCAAGAGATCATTAAGCGGGGTTGCGGGCCTGTTCGAAAGAGATACCGCGGCCCCAGTACATAAATAATATAATAATATATAATAATAAACATATTTATTTCTCTTCCACAAAGGCGCCTTAAAAATATGAATATACTACATCAGATAAATCCTTTGTGGGAGACTGGTATCTGCACTAGGGAAACCCTGTCACACAGATTACCAGGCCCCCCCCAAAAACAGTGTTATAGTATAAAATCTTAAATGCTAACAAATTATTGTAACCTTTAGTAGAAGAACACAATAATCAAAGAAACGGAAAAAAAAAATGATTTACAAAATAAAATTATTATTGATAATGAAATAGTAGTGTATGTTAAAGTGTAGTGTGGTGTGGAGTGGTGTGGTGTTGTGGTGTGATGTGATGTGGTGTGTTGTGGTAAGGTGTGGTGTAGTGTGGTGTGATGTGAGGTGTACACAGTACAAGTAAGAGGCTTTCTGTGCTATCGTAATCAAGGTCCAATAGATAAAGGGCGAGGAACATGGATGGGTTTTAGTCAGTAAAAGTCTGACACTCCCTCCCGCTCCGCCCAGAGTGGGAGAAGTTATTTGATGATTTCCCATCCTAAAAAAAATAAAGAGATCACTTTGCGCGCCCAGAGTGCGAGGAATTGGCGATCTAGCACAGTGCGCCAAGGAGGTACGGCAAACAGCCTGTGCTTTCTGCCCCGGCAGTAATTCTCCCGTAAAAAGAAGTGCGCCAGCAAATTAAGAACATCAGGAGCGTCAATAGACCCATGGAGCTTCCTACAGGCTATTGTGAGCTGATCTCCAGCTGGCTTTATCTCTATCGAGTTGTATCCGAGGCAACCCAGTAAGAATTTTGTCGGATAGAGATAAGGATAGATAATAAGATCAGATATCATCACCTACCCACACTTTTGTAATCATTTACGTTTCTGACGTACACAACCCACTTATAGAAGTATATCCGGTGCTTATAGCAAAAACATTTCTATTAAAATTTGCCTGTCTCGGCACAGGTTCGGAATAAACCATTACTGGGTAGTAATGGTTTATTCCGAACCTCCGAACAGGCAAATTTTAATAGAAATGTTTTTGCTATAAGTACCGGATATACTTCTATAAGCATTCAGTATTAAAAAGCTGAAATATAAACAGACAGTTCAATTTAATTTATTTGTATAGATCAAAACACAATAATTAAATAAATTACTCCATTTCATAACTCAGCGTCATAGTAATTCATCCAAAAACTTACCGGCAGGTAATCTCCTCACCTATTTGAACGATCTAACATAGTCGGCATGCGCCAACTGTATGCACAAGGCCGAGTAGGCACAAGAAGGAAAGATTTAAATAGTTCGATGTGCACAGAATATGGGCGCGAATGTCACAAGACTCCAGTCTTGAGCGATCTACCGAGCTCCCCTACTTGAAGGACTTTTCAGCTAGGGGGGTTACGGCAGATCGAGGAGGAGGTAGCGGACGCCGCGGATGTCTTCCAGACACCATAGAGACTAGTAGAAGGAATGGGGAGACCTTTGCCCAAGAGTGAGAAAATATTGGATAGTAAAGAAATAAACAATGATGTGCCCCTAGCATCCTTCGATCGCGAGAAAAACTGATCACATTGAGACGAGTGAGCTCTGACTACCAATTCGAATTTTAAACATGAATGAGTGAAACGGTCCTCTCCAATGTCAGTGAAGTTGAAACGTAACGATCATTTTTCACGCAGTAGGGTAAATCTAGACCGGGGCTGCGGGGCTGTTGCGAGGAAGGAACATGGATGGGTTTTAGATAGTAAAAGGCCGACACTCCCTCCCAGTCCGTCCAGAGTGGGAGGGAGGAGGGGGAGTGGAGTCATTTGATATTTCCGTTCCGAAAAAAAAAAGGTAAATCTAGAGATCTAGAGATTTAAATCTTTGCATAGAAGGCACACAGTAGGCGTGCGAATCTTCTTAAATTTTACAAAGAAGCTGAGTCGGTGTTTGCTCAAAGACCGAGCGTCTTCGCTGTTCCGTCTAACTTTCGGTCTCGTATCTACTTTGCAGTGTGTGGTAGGTCCTACAAATGTTGAGGAGAATGGCGGAAAGTTTCGATATTTTCTATTTTCAGCTGTTTCTTTTCTTTGCTTTTGTGTGTTGTGACTAGTTGGGCTCGGAGAGATTTGAAAGTAAACAATAATAATATTGTCACAAAAAATACGTTTCTGGGAGTAATGTATTTTTTTAATTTCAAAAACAACAGTAAGTTTCGACGAACCCTCATATGGCTCCGTTCCATTTCGTAACTTTCCCATTTCGATAACTAAACAAAATAGCATCACAAAACTCCCGATTTATTCGTAACTGTTTTGTTCTTCATACATTTAATCCCATTAGGATCATAGATACAAACGTTTACGTATAACGTGCCTATTTTTTTTTTCGGATAGGAAATCATCAAAAGCCTCCTCCCACTTTGGGCGGAACGGGAGGGAGTGTCAGACTTTTACTGAATCAAACCCATCCATGTTTCTTCCTCACCCTTTATGTTCCGAGGCCACGGTATCTCTTTCGAACAGTCCCGTAGCCCGGCAGGACATTTAACATACCTGCGTTTACATATAACATACCTGCTGCAAATTTGGCACAGTTTTGTCATCTATCATTCGCATATTTCATTACATACATTTGAACAGCTACGGCGTAGCACGTAGACTGCAGCGTAGCGCGTCGTAGCACGATAGAACAGTAATAAAGTTAAGGTCACCCTCACGATTCAAATTCAACACAAACAAGTTAACTTGGTAGTTACAGCGGTTTTGGACACAGTATTTGGAAATATTCGTATTCTCCTAGAATGATTAGTGTGACTATTTGATAATTCCGGAAAACTAAAACTAAGGTGTATTTTAGTATGTAGGCAGAGATACGTAAATCTAGTGAACTTTCATTAAAAGTATTTATTTTGTAATTTTGCTGGATTACTGGTTCGAGTCTTTCTTTGCACCCTGCAGTCCATGGAATAAGACTGGCTGAATTATCACGATCGATAGCTTTTTATAAACAAAAAAACATGCAGGGCAGTCTTTGGGGACTGCCGATAGAAGTGAAAACTCGTAGCCGTAGCGGATCGGCTATGAGTGCTTTGAAGCGTTAGGTGACTGTCAGGCGAGTTCCATGATTTTTGTTCGCTCAAAAAGTGCTCAACGCGCTTTAAAAGTTTTCAGTTAAAAAATCAAACACATTTATTTCCTTCGATGAAAAATCACCACATTTTTTTCTACTTCAATGAAAAATTACTCTACCAACTAAATCTAACCTACTATTACGCTTACCCCAATAACTGTAGACAAACAACATGCTTCGAGAAAGAAGCCCAATTAAAAGTTCCAATACTTCCGACCAAAATGAATCGCTTTTATACTGCACAGGTAAAGCCACACACACGCCAAACTACGGCATCGTTTCCCGACATTAAAACCTTCAATTTCTGTTAAGGTGTATGCACACGATCGATTTCACCGAAGTTCGTCGAAGTGAAAACTGATTCAGCTTGCAATTTTTATTAACTTTTATTAACTGTCGCCAGTATTTTAAAAGTTCGATGAATCTTTTGGTAATCCGCGGAATGATTAAAATTGGTTATAATATGTCCTGTAGTTTTTTTTCATTACATCTACTGTATTGATATATTATTATCTACTTAAAACCTTTAATTTCTGTTAAGGTGTATGCACACGGTGGGCTTCACCGAACTTCATCGAAGTGAAAACTGATAGCTTGCAATTTTTATTAACTTTTATTATCTGTCTTCAGAATTTTAATTTTAATTTTATTGAATCTTTTGGAAATCTTTGGAATGATTTAAATTGGTTACATGTCCTCCGTTTTCTTAATACATCTACTGTATTGATATACTGACTACCTCGTTGGTCGACTGGTCGCAAGTTCGCGACTGCTGAAATAAGATCCTGAGTTCAATTCCCGGAACGGGCAGTGTTATTAGCATTTCTCAATACGAGCCTCGGAGACTGGATTTATGCCCGGTTGATGGCAATAAGTTTTTCCCTAATTACATGGGACTTAAACATAACTGGCAAAATGTGGGTCTACTATTAGTTACACCTCTGTCTAAACATTCGGATATTACAGGCATGATGTTATGTAACTCTTTGCCAACCTGGAAATCACACCTCATGGTCAGCAGTGCGACCACAGGACCAAGGACGCAGTCACAATCATCAGGACAGTAAAAATCTTCCAAATAATACAAACATGCAGGGTGTAAATAACCTCATCACGAAGCCGTCAACCAGTCATTCTGTACATCAAACTAAGTAGCTTGATGCTAAAAATATTGCTGGAAAACGACTTTTTTTTGAGGTGAAAATTCATGTTTTGAACTCAATGTAACGCACTCAAAACAGTGTGCCGATGGATTGATTTTATAGTACGGGGTCGTAGAGGTGCCTTAAGTAAAAATCTTACATTATAAACTCGTATTTTTAAAAAGAACTTGTCGAAAAGTTGTAACTTCGACCCCGAATATCTCCGTAACCTCTCACACGCGCCAACCACGCTACCGGGACGGGGTACAACGCGCGAACCGCGTCAAGGTTGCGAGTAATTTCGTGTAATTTTACACTTTTAGATAAAAACACTGACGATCGCAAACTACAAGACTTAGACCAAACTAAAATTTACAGTTTTAATGTATATCCTCAGGAACACGGTGTATAGGTCTTATGCGTGCCGCAACTTTGAAAAAAAAAAAAAACAGTTCTCGGCTCAAAACAGTTCTTACATTACGGTTCGAACACAATAACAAACTTTCTCCACTTGTATCAAAATGTACTAAATCCGCCATTCTGTGACGGTGGCTATCATGGACTGATTTTTATCAAACATAGCTAAGAACAGTCCCGACTACTTCACCTTTCAAACAAAAAAATCAAAATCGGTTCATCCGTTTGGGAGCTAGGTTGCCACAGACAGACACACACACACAGACACATCAAACTTATAACACCCCGTTGTTTTTACGTTGGGAGTTGCTAAATGAATTCACAATCAAGCCAACACGAATATTACATTAATACACGGAAACGTCGACAGAGTTATTTTAAAACTCCCAGTATATGAACGTGGACTAAAATGGCCGCTGTTTGAACGAGAACAAAGTTCAATATTCTATGTAGTGGAAGAGCAGTGTTATTCTATGAACAAGTAAACCAATGCAGGATGTTAGATGCTGGATATTCTAAAATAAACCGATACTGTTTGTGATAAAACCAGATATTTATTCAACGATATCTACATTTATGTTTTTTATGTACTTCTTCATCATTTTCCTGTTCTTTTCCCGTGGTATTTAGAGTTGGCGCAACGTATTTTTTTATTTCATTCTTTCTTGTCAATCGTCACGCTTTCATTCACTCTTTTTTAGGGTTCCGTACCACAAAAGGTAAAATTTTTGCAAAAAATAAAGCCGACTTCAAAAAACACAAAAAAATGCACTTTAGCTTCAGAAGCTTCTTTAATAGAAGTCGGTGACCTATATTTGATTCATTTACTTACTTCCTTTTTTTTGTCACCGACTTCTGAAGCTAAAGTTATTTTTCACTTTTTAGTGGTTTACTTGTGCTTACCCTTTCACAGCGTACCGGCGTGATGTTATGTTATGAACTGGTGTAAACAATAGACATACATGAGATTTGATTTCCGTTGCCTATCTCCGAAGTTCTTCATCAGATCTTCACCAAATTGAAATGGGATCACTTTAAGAAAGTACTCTTAAAACTGCCCAAATTGCATCAAGAGTGCCTATAAAATTTGAAGAGTTATCTCTGTTTCTCCAGGATTCCATCATCAGATCCTGACTTGATGATGATGGGACCACCTGGGAAGTATACCCTTTCAAACAAAATATTATAATTCAAATCGGTCCAGCCATCTCCCAGTAATCAGGGAACATACATAAAAATAAAAATAAAGGTTCCGACGAATAAAGAACCTCCTCCTTTTTGAAGTCGGTTAAAAAGGAACCCTTATAAGATCACTTTCTTGTTCGTCTGTCTGTCCGTCTTTCTGTCCGTCAGTCACCACCGATTTTCTCAGGAACGGGTGGACTTAGCAAGTTGAAATTTAAACTAGATACTGAAGTTTAGAGGCCCTGTTAAATGTATTAATATCAAGGTCCTGAGTCTACACGATAAAAGATTTATTATAGGCAAACATAGATATTTGCGAAAACTGGTAAGTACCAAAGTTTTCCTTAATTTTCAACTTTTTTTTATTTTACAGAATGTACCCTTTATTTTGTGCTGTAAGACCTTATTTTAAGGAAAAAAACTGAATACCGTAAATACGTATTTTAATAACAAAAAAAAAAAACTATTTCACTATAAAAAACTTATTATTTGCGGTTGGTGCAATAGCTGTTTCACGGGATCGAACAGCAAAGTTAAGTTTGTCTTTTGAAAAGTTTGCACGGAACCTTTGGTGCGCGCTCGCTCTGTGCCGGTTTTTTCCTTCATAACATTCCTCACACAATCCGTCCCTCTTTTCTGGTCTTCCTCTCTCTCTCCATTCATTAACACCACTCACACACTCAGCACTCTTTTAGTCACATGCGATTCATTCCTCCTCATCACATACTAAGACAGCCGATGCCCTTTCAGTTTTTTTGTAACTGGCAAAACAAACCAAACAAACAAAACAAACTCAAGCAAACCAAACACACAAACAAACAAACTTCCTCTAATCATCATCTGCCTAGCCTTTACCCAACTATGTTGGGGTCGGCTTCCAGTCTAACTGGATGCAGCTGAATACCAGTATTTTACATGGAGCGACTGCCTATCTGACCTCCACAACCCAGTTAATACTGGGAAATACGATACCACTTGGTAAGACTGGTGTCAGACTTTTTGAGCCACTGACTACCTGTAACGACTGCCAAAGATGGACAAATGACGGCCGGGACCAAAAGCTTAATGTGCTTTCCGAGGCACGGAGGAAACTCGGTATTTAAGGATAAACTTATGTATTAATAAACTTCCTCTAATATACTTATGTTATTTTATTAAAATATAGAACGTTACTGAAGTTCAATATTTTAGGTTACAAATCTTCTTGACCTTTATACGCGTTATTTATATCTAGGCAAGTACTTTTCCCTGACATTTACAATAAATTGAAGTAAAACGGTAATAGATATTGTAACTTAATTTTAGTAGATTTTGGAAGTTTTGATAAGGTTACTCGCCTCCTTCTAAAATAATGATCAAGTCTTCGGATAGTACGAGTAAATCAGCCGCTCTTCGGTTTATAAGTACATTTTCATCAGATAATATGAAGCTAGTTTAGGTCAAGTAGAAAAAAATGTGTCTAAACATCAGTCAAAATGTTAGAGCTTTTTTTTCCTATTATTTTGGGTTGTGTCTCCTCGCTTTGAAGCACCAATACTTGGGTTGTCACTGAATTCTTATAAGATCCCAGATTACCTTTTACTTATTGACTTATTTTACTTATTGCTCGCAGAACAGATGGCCGTTGGAGCCGAAAAGTTCTACGACGATGCTTTGGAAGACCTCCCACTAGGTGGATCGATGACCTGGTGAAGGTTGCGGGAATCCGCTGGATGCGAGTTGCACGGGACTGTTCAATGTGGTGACAATTGGAGGAGGCCTATGTCCAGCAGTGGACGTCTTTCGGCTGAAAAGATGATGATGATGATGACCAAGTCAGAGGAACAAGGCTTCTGCCTGATTTTGGTTAGAGGATCAAGACAACTTGGACCGCTGGCTGTTATAGCAAATAGAAATCAGTAATCGGGGAATGTTCATGCATTGAATAATGAGAAATAGTTATTAGGTATAATTAATGATATGAGATAAAATTAATTATGTTAAGAGGCATATTAAAAAAAAATCATTTCCAGTATACAAAAATAAAATGTGTTAAAATCACAAAATATCTACCCTTTAAAACAGCAAACGCAAACCATATTTCAGCTTCGTTAATAAAAGTAAAGTTAAAATAATATTTCACAAAAGAATGATCTCTATATTGAAGACAGGAAATGAAGGAGTCGCTAGTCGCTCCGGTGACAGTCAAGTAGCCACTAAACGGGCAAAGTAATTTCCTCTCAGATCATTCGAGAAAAAAAAATGTTTAAATGTTTCAAGATCCCTTCAGTTACGTTGATGTCATGGCGGAATAAATTGGCGGGAGAATAATCCTAGTGGAATATTTTGTTTTTGTTTATTCGTTTTGTTTATTTATGGTGTGTTTCTTTGTTTGATTTATTCTTCGTTCGCCCCATAGAGTTTCGTCCCACGTAACAAAATTCTGGGTCGTCCCGAACAATTTGCTTCCTTGGTCCCAAAATATAATTTTAATCCCACTTCGTCCTATTTTATGTTCTTTTACGGCCCAATGGTTACGACTTTTGATTGGATCAGCCAAATATTAGTCTGTAGCACCTTACACTTACCTTCAGTAATTAGAGAGGCACCAGAAAAAGAAGATGATTAAATTGGCCTTATGTATTTGCTGATACATAGTCGTAAGTCTCCCCGTTTAGTACAAACGAAAAGCTAGGCATAAGAACTGTGGGCTGCAGGACTGTTCGAAAGAGAAACCGTGGCCCCGGAACATAAAGGGCGAGGAAGGAACATGGATGGGTTTTAGACCTTTTAGTCAGTTAAAGTCTGGCACTCCCTCCTGCTCCACCCGGAGTGGGAGAAGTTATTTGATGATTTCCCAACCGAACAAAAAAGAAAGGCACAAGAACTGTCCTCGTTCTGCAGTGCCCCTGCTTGCCGAGATAAAGTTCGTAAGTACCTAGGGGCACCTAAACTAGGCTTTTCTTCCTAAGCTAAGCAGCTCTTTGAAAAAGAACTCATGACCTAATGATCATCATGAGAACTTTTGACCTTAAGAGCAGCGCTGTAGTTCAAGACCACCATCATCTGCCTAGCCTTTTCTCAACTATGTTGGGGTCGGCTTCCAGTCTAACCGGATGCAGCTTAATACCAGTATTTTAAATGAAGCGACTGCCGCCACTGCCGCTGTCACTACTAAAGTGCAGTACTAGGTAATACGATACCACATGGTAAAACTGGTTGTCAGACTTTTTGGGCCACTGACTGCTTGTAACGACTGTCAAATATGGACAAATGTCAGCCGGGAGCGCCACCTTTACGTGCTTTCCGCGAGGTAACTCAGTATGTAAGGGTGGTCACCCATCCACAGTCCAACCTAGGCAAGCACAGCTTATCTTAAAGATCCTACTCAGATGTAGTTCAAGACCAACAAGGTTTATACAGTTCAGTCATAGCGATAAACATAACCTTGGAAACTACGTTAAGCTGTTGGTCCCGGCTGTCATTTATAGATCTTTTAAAGTCGTTGCAGGTAGTCAGTGGCTCAAAAAGACTGACAACCAGTCATACCAAGGGGGATCGTATTACCCCGTATTAACTGGATTATGAAGGTCATTATAGGCAGTCGCTCCATCTAAAATACTGGAGTATTCAGCTGCATCCGGTTAGACTGGAAGCCGACCCCAACATAGTTCGGAAAAGCCTAGGCAGACAATAATAAAATTCTAAAAACAACAAGGTATTGTGAACTAAACCAGAATAAACATTTTATAAAACGCGCCACGCCAATAAGGTTGCAAGTCGAAAGGTACAAAGTACTCGTATGGGTGCGTTCATTCAATGCTTGGCGCTACTAAACAAATGCTGCACTCTGGTAACGTGTAACAGAAATGTATTTGTGAAGTTGTTTGTGAAAATTGTCTGAATGAAAGAAGTGGAAGTGTATTTTGATTTCCACTTCTTTGCAACCGTATAGCAACGAGATTAAGGATAATAATATTGTCAGGCAAATTCAGGGGTGAAGTATCTGTGAGCAGCAACTGCAGTTTAAAAAAAAAATACAAGAAAAAGCTTTTTTAAAACAAGGTTTTATTTAAATGTGCTAAGAATAAAATAAACTTTTCCTTTAAAACTTTGACTATTGACTTAATTATAACGTTGATTCACAATTAATACGATATAAAAGCTTGTCTTGAGATTTGCGTAAAGTACTAAAGTACTCGTATTTAGCTAGTTTGGTTTTATTGTTAAATATAATCAATTACCTAGATAAAGTAATTAAATTTACTTGTTTATCTACTCAGGTAAATCTCGCGACAAGCTTTTATATCGTAAAAAATGTGTAATGACGTTATAATCAAGACGAATCAAACTATGGCCACCTTTCAGCTCCACTATCAGACCAGCTCCATGTTATCATAATATTGCATTGCCCCGTGATATACATAATATACGTGCAAAATTTCATCTCAATCGGTAACCGGAAAGTGGATCAACTTGCAAGATTCCATTACAGACAAACAGGGACAGGTGAAAGTAAATAAAAGCTTTTAAATGTAGTAGAATGTAGAATGTAATCATACAGTCTCTTTACACAAGAACTTTGTATTTGAAGGAACAAGTAATGTACTCAACCGCTTCATTTGCAAAGCTCTTGGAAAACTAATAGTAGCGAACAACTGCAGTTCACACATGATTCTCGTGTTCGTTTCTCAGCAAATTCGTAGAAATTAAGCGTACTGTGAACAGGAGTAGGGCGTTTGAAGCGTAGTCGCGTTCGTTTACCTCGAGCGCGACTACACGCTTACTAAGCGCCCTACTGACGTCACGATCTATCGGGACACAAGTTAATTACAATAAAAATGTTTGTCGATCACTAATAGGAGTACTGACCGGTAGAAATATCTTAACTTTCAGTTTTTTTATGTCGCGCCTGCGACGTACTATTACAGTTAATCTATTGACAGAGTAATAAAAAACATATCGATAGCAAATTGGCTATCGAGTGATGTTGACTGTTCGTCTCAACCAACTAGAAGCATTAGGGCAACAACAATCGGTTTTCCACAATCTGCCTAGAGCGTACTCTTAGCTTTTTCGGACATATTTAGCTGTCGCCCAAGTATTCTCTGGAAAGGGTTATAATACTGAGCCGGGCAGAAGCTAAACCTGCAAGGCAGAGCACCAGCAAGATGGTCAGATGCAATCAAGAAGGCTGTTATAGGCAGCCTATACTTAGCGGTTCACATTGCAGAAACCCACATGGCTTGGAGACGTGACATATTATTATGTGGTCGCGATCCTCAGCAGTAAGGAAACGACGAAGAAGAAAATAAAAGATGTTGGCCAATAAACCCTTGAGTGCTTTAGTAACAGTGCCTTAATAACCGTCAGTACGCAGTGTCCTGATAATGGCACTTGCCTGACCCTCGGTTTCTAGCATTCCTTACTTTTCAAATCGGTACAGACACTCTTATACAATGTACGGTCCCTTCACTGGTCTTTATTATTTGCGCGACAATCGATCGTCGTACGCATAACGCTCGTTCGTATGGTCGATACAGCTTTGCAACGTGAAATGGCTTTTCATAGAAATGACAAACGCGTCCGATGTACGCTCCAACGGTCGGTGAGGCAGTGGAACCGGCCCAAGCGTCGTTGTACGATTTTATAAACCTTGGTGGCAGCGTCCCGTACCCTCAATGTGTGCAAGCTGATGCGTTTGAGGTTTACTTGCGTTTTGAGTGCGAGGGTACTGGTACTGTTAAATCTAGTGTTACATTAAATTACATTCGATTAAACATATTGTAGAACACATCTATCTACCTATTGTCTAGATCCTAGACAACCGGATGAATGCCTTTCATTGGCCAATTTTCAACAATGTTTTGGACTATATTATTCGCCTTTTACCTTGTTTTCCTACATTCAACCTTGGGTTTTAGTATCCGCTCTTCACACCCCACCAGCATAACAATGAACAGTTTTTTGTAACCCGTGATGTCTGGAGTCTGGATTCGAGTCTACTGGCTGGTATTGGCGTCACTACTATCATCATCTGCCTAGCCTTTTCCCAATTATGTTGGGGTCGGCTTCCAGTCTAACCGGATGAAGCTGAATATCAGTATTTTACATGGAGCGACTGCATATCTGACCTCCACAATTTAGTACTGGGTTATACGATACCCCATGGTAAGACTCGTTGTCAGACTTTTTGGGCCCCTGTAACGACTGTTAAAGATCTATAAATGACAGCCGGGATCAACTGCTTAACTTGCTTTCTTAGGCACGAAGGAAACTCGGTATGAAATGGGTGTTCACCCATCCACAGATCAACCTAGAGATCGATCCCAGTGGCTGCTATTGTTTAGCCACGACATCCTTGACGTCACAACTATAACATGAAATAACTCCCAAGTTAGAATTAAGATTATAACTGGCCTTGTATGCCTTGGTATACCTCTGCTTAAATGGCACCATTGGCGCAGTGATTCAGCGATTGGCTGTTGCCTTGCAGGTCGTGGTTTGATTTTTTGTATGACCTACAGGTAGTTGTTCCAGGTCTGGCTGTGTGTATATCACCTTAACAGCTATAAAGCCAATGCGATGTTACTACTAAGAACGTTAACCAATATACACATACATCTAACTCACTTAAAAAATAAAATTAGAAAAAAAAAAAACAATTAACATACGTATAAATAATAAACACTCAAGCGATTGCAGCAATCACTGCAGATTTGCCGTCTAATTTTGAAGAGTTCCATTGTATATCTCCGAAGATCAGAATCAGATCTCAACTAAATTGAAATGGGACCACACGGGAAGCACCAGCTTCAAATAAAAAAAGAATCATCAAAATCAGTTCTGCCTATCGAAAGTTCTGAGGTACAAACACAAAAAAGAAACATACAATCGAATTGATAACCTCCTCTTTTTGGAAGTCGGTTGAAAATACATTTCCGCCTCCTAGCATCATACCATTCCCAGCCATCCAAAGCTATTAACCTTTTTAACGACATTGTCACATATACGAGACAAGCCTGGACGCTAAACAATACAAATATGTGACAAAATGGTAGGTGACCTTGTGGCTTTACGTAGAGGGCACGCGCGTGCGTTTTAAATGCTCTGATGGCGGTCAAAATGATATGTGAGTTAATGTTTACAAATGCACCCACTATGCACGAGAAGTTTCTGACATGAGGCAAGGTTTTTCTTGCAATAGAATGATCACAAACCTAAAGCTTCAGTTTATTTTTAATAAAACGAGTCAAAATTATTATTCATCTATACCAGTAACCGTTTAATTTATTGTTTAGAGCCGACTTGTTAGAAAGTTTACTATCTCAACAACTGGATACAAGCCTGTAGGTGTTTCGAGTTCAACGGGAACTTTTGTTATCTTAACCTTTCACTGCGATGTGAGATCGAAGCGGCCTATATAATTCAATGTCTGCTATAGGTAAGTCCTTGTTATTTATTCTATTTTTAGCTTGAAGTTGTTTAGTGTTTTTGTCGCTGCTAACTACAAAATAACTGGTAGCTAATCTTTGAAACAATCGTCAACTATTACTTTGCCCTGAAAACGAGACATTTACCATGTTAACTATTTGTTTAGAGTTTCTTAAATTTCGGCGTGGTTGCAAGCAACATGACCATGGATAAACTGATATTATTGCAGGTTGGTGTTTATGAGCATGTTTAAAACTTATAATGTAACCTAGCTATCTCTCAATGTCGATTTGCAAATAATCGAGTTCTACGGCCCTCGCAAAATCTGTACGTGGCCTACATAAATGTTGAAAAAAAAATCGACCAGAAACGGACCAAAGAATTGGTACGTCCCGTTTGGTAACTTTCCCATTTCGACAACTAAACAAAAACCGTGCAAAACAAGGGGAGAAACGTCCCACTTCGTAACTATTTTAATCTTCATACATTGAATTCCGTTTCGTCAACCATAAATTTCAAAAAGAAAGGTACAGATTGAGTTTATAAAAAATCGGCTTAAAATAATGGTGAGTTTGCTGTAACACAATTTTAGCTATCAATAGATCGTACTAAATTCACTTGAAAGTACTTTGAAATTTTACTAAAAAGAGAGAACTTGTACCAAAAGAGGTAAACTAATTAAATTATTTTAATTTTTTCATTTCATTTCATTTAAATATAAGTGTACAACAATCGTTTTAACTGTAATATGCTTAGTAATTTCAAATTCTTGCTCGAATATATTTTTACTATGAGACTGTTGAAAAGGTCTGTTACACTTAAATCTGTAATAAATATTTGAAAACAAAGAGTCTACAGTAATTAAATGTACACTGAATAATTTCTCGAAATAGGTATTTATCGTGTCATCCATGTCTAAAAAGGGTCTGAAAAGAAAATAATTAAACTGATTAGAAGGTATCAACAGTCTTGAGCTATTTTCGTTAATTAATTGAGATGTCTTCGATCCACATCGAAATAAGATGAAAAGATATTCAATGATGCGTAATATTAAGCGTAGGAAGTACATAAATAAGGAAAAATTATTCAGTTGTAAAGAATACCGTGACAAGCGTCCTTTTCAATTGTCAAATACTTTATCTTATCTTAATTTAATCGAATTAAACGCATCAATATTTTACAGGTAATAATCTACAATTCCAAACCATTTGTAGCTTAATTATTTGTAGCTTAATTAATGTAACTATCTGTACCACGATTTATAACCTACTAGCTGACCCGCGCAACTTCGTCTGCGTAAGACGAACCAACAGTTCCTAAAATTAGCGGGTTCAACCAACCAAACAAACAAACTCTGCAGCTTTATAATATTAGTACAGATTCAAGTAAGTAACAATTTACTTTTTCTCGAATAGGTTTACATTAATCGCCAAAATATTCTACTTTTGTTTTTTCAATTATGGGCTCTTTCTTCGACTGCCTTACGTTTCTATCCTTGGGCACTCGACGATTTCATACTCCAGCTAGGTCTAAAGTCTTCATCAAGTGGCATGGCATGAGCCTCAACACGTTAAAGCTGCTTCAAACAGTGGACCTCTCGCATCTGCCTTCCTTCTCCAAAGTCAGACCTTTGATGTTAGTCATACTTCAAGCAGGTCAACACAACACGTAGATGTAGATGCTGTAAACTCTTGAAAACCTTTTGCAAATGTTTTCGTCTCCTAGCCGAGCCGAGCCGATGAGACCTTCGATGACAGTAATACTCCAGCTATTACTAAAGTTCTCATCAGGGTGCGTTAAGTGAGCCTAATGACGATATAGCTGCTGTAAACTGTTGAGGATCTCTTGCAACTGCCTTCAGTCTGCATCGTTAGACCATCGATGACAGTCATACTCCAGCTAGGTTTAAAAGTTCTCATCAAGGTGTACGAAATGAACCTTAAACACGATAGAGCAGATTTGAAGTGTTGCGGACCTCTTGTGACTGCCTTTCGTGTCCATCGTGAGACCTTCGATGATACTCATACTCCAGCTAGGTCTCATGTTTATATCAAGGTGCATGAAATGAGCCGACACACGATATAGCTGCTGTAAACTGTTTCGGACCTCTTGTGACTGTCTTACGTCTCCATCGCTAGACCTTCAATCACAGTTAAACTTCAGCCAGGTCTAAAGTTGACAAAAAGGTTGTTGTAGAGCTTGTGTGCTAGTTGGGTAATAAGAACCCTAAGTTATTCCTTAAAACATCAGCTATCTGCCAGTACAGGTCCCGTCAAAAACAATCCAGCTATCTCGGAACAAACAGACAAAATTTATAAAAACACTAGCTGACCCGCGCAACTTCGTCTGCGTAAGACGAACCAACAGTTCCTAAAATTAGCGCGTTCAACCAACCAAAAAAACAAACTCTGCAGCTTTATAATATTAGTACAGATTCAAGTAAGTAACAATTTATTTTTGCTCGAATAGGTTTACATTAATCGCCAAAATATTCTACTTTTGTTTTTTCAATTATGAGCTCTTCCTTCGACTGCCTTACGTTTCTATCCTTGGGCACTCGACGATTTCATACTCCAGATAAGTCAAAAGTCTTCATCAACTGGCATGGCATGAGCCGCGACACGTTAAAGCTGCTTCAAACTGTTGCGGACCTCTCGCATCTGCCTTCCTTCTCCAAAGTCAGACCTTTGATGTTAGTCATACTCCAAGCAGGTCAACACAACACGTAGATGTAGATGCTGTAAACTCTTGAAAACCTTTTGCAAATGTTTTCGTCTCCTAGCCGAGCCGAGCCGATGAGACCTTCGATGACAGTAATACTCCAGCTATTACTAAAGTTCTCATCAGGGTGCGTTAAGTGAGCCTAATGACGATATAGCTGCTGTAAACTGTTGAGGATCTCTTGCAACTGCCTTCAGTCTGCATCGTTAGACCATCGATGACAGTCATACTCCAGCTAGGTTTAAAAGTTCTCATCAAGGTGTACGAAATGAACCTTAAACACGATAGAGCAGATTTGAAGTGTTGCGGACCTCTTGTGACTGCCTTTCGTGTCCATCGTGAGACCTTCGATGATACTCATACTCCAGCTAGGTCTCAAGTTTATATCAAGGTGCATGAAATGAGCCGACACACGATATAGCTGCTGTAAACTGTTTCGGACCTCTTGTGACTGTCTTACGTCTCCATCGCTAGACCTTCAATCACAGTTAAACTTCAGCCAGGTCTAAAGTTGACAAAAAGGTTTATGAAATAAGCCCCAACACGATCTTCTTCTTTATCGTGTGGTTAGTGCCTAACCTGGTGTGAGAGTTTTTATGCCGCCCAAGGTCCTCAGTCTTAGCTTTACATGCCGTCGATCAAATATCTCTCAGGCATGCTGGTTTCCTCACGATGTTTCAGCATGCGATGATTATACAATACGCACATGAATCTGAAAAATCAGAAGTGCGTGACTTTGATTTGAACACGACTATTTTCAATATAAAATGAGACAAACTTTGCGATACACGCTTTTCAATAAAAAATAATCATGAAAATCGGACTTCTCTGGAAAAAGTTATGCGTCATAATCATCATCATCCATAGTCCGACTTCACCCACTGCTGGGTACAGGCCTCTGTTTGTGCCAAGCTCCACGCTCGTGTGCCAGTCTCATCCAGGATATCCCCGTAATGGCAACAATATCGTCTGCTTATATCACCTCTGGACGACCAAAACTTCTGTTTCGATTTCTAGAACGCCACTTGGTCACAGCTTTACTCCACCTGTAATCACCGCATCCTGCTAGGTGACCTGCCCTACTCCATTTGAATTATCATCATTCATCATTATTTCAGCCGAAAGACGTCTAATGCTGGACATGTGTCACCACATTGACCGGTCTCGTGCGACTCACATCCAGCGAATTCTTGCAACTTTCATCACGTCCATACATAAAGAAAAACAGGCGTTGGATTGAAAACCTCTTCCAAAAAACCAAACTTGAGACATCTGAAACGCGAATGTCAGTATCATTCTTTCACGGAAAATCATAACACCGTGATTCAGAAAAAGAAGTCAAATGAACAACGCCATTAACTATAGAACACGAAGTTAAACTGCTAGAACATATGCATGGAAAGCGGTCGAACAGATACTCTACCGGCTATGCAGATTTTTAAAGCAGGGTCATGTTGACTATTCTCTTCTTCTCTATCTTGTGATTTTTATTGATTAGTACCAATTTGATTCAATAAATGTCATTGCATGTATCCTTAGATCAAGATGATAAGTTCTCCTTAAAAACTTTAAAGTCATAATATATCTTTTGATGGAGAGCATCGATTACAAAGAAACAAAAATGAAAACCTTCTCTAAGTTATGCACAATATTAATTTGTGCATTGAATCGAACCACATTGGTTTTATAATTTACACATGATGCTATAACAAAAGGGCTACGTAGAGACACACAGACATAGACGAAAATTTATGAAATAGTAGAAAAAGGGTTCCGTGTGTGATCCTTTATATTTACAGATTTATTATTTGAAATAAGTGATTCCCAAACTGTCGTTTAAGTGTTAAAAAAAGTATTTGTTTAAACAATGATTCGGAAATCTTAAAGCTTTAAAAAAAAACAAAATACTTTGTTACAAAAAGTGAAAACCGTGTGGGTTTTGAACGTGCGAACCAAAGTTACTATCGGAAATCTTACAGCATTCAACAAAATCAAAACGTATTGCATGTCTTTACTGAGACTTGAACTTGCAACTCATTGTTCGAAAGGCGGTAGCCGTCACCGATGGGCTATTTGTTCTAATGACAATTGGTAAAAAATAGTTATTCTATTACAATGCATGTTATGACGGTTGTCAGTTGTGAAACAGTTGACAAATATAGACGAAATGCATATTGCTCACCCCCGTAAGTAATTAGCGTGATAATATATAGCCTATGTCCTTCCCTAGGTTGAAATACATCTCCTTGCCAATTTTCATTACGATCCGATCAGCCGTTTTGTCGTGAAAAGGTAGCAGACAGACAGATAAACAGAGTTACTTTCGCATTTATATTATGGTATGGATACAGTATGTAATCACACCGCTGCTATTATGTGACTTGTAACTGGAACCTTGTGGAAATCTGTTGTTCTAGGGTTGAGGAATACTATCCGCTCGTGATACAGTTTTATACTAGTACGAGGGGATTTTCATTTTCAGCTGATTTAGTAGAAATCGTCATGTAACGAAATGCCGTTTACTGTGTGTGTGTAGTACAATAATATAATATTCCTCATTCCCTTTCAACATAGTGTACCTACATTATTCTACTAGTCAAGCCCTTTTGTTTGATGGTTGCCATATTGAGGGAATTGTTGAATAAAAATGTAATCCGCTATTTCGTGGCGGCAGCCATCTTGGACTCATTTTTATCAAACACAGCTAAGAACACTCTCGACTAATTCACCCTTCACACAAAAAAAAAAACAAAATCACAATCGGTTCATCCGTTCGGGAGCTACGATGCTACAGACAGACACACACACAGACACGTCAAACTTATAACACACCGTCGTTTTTGCGTCGAGGGTTTAAAATCGTAGCAGATGACATTCTGTGTTTCTGCCTGCTCTTGTGGGAAAAAGGCGTGAGTTTATGGTAGAAATGTATGTAAAAATATAATTCCAAACATTAATTCAAAAAAACTTTTTTGCAAAAAAAATAGAACCGACTTCAAAAAAGTGAAAAATAACTTTAGCTTCAGAAGTCGGTGACCATTGTTTGATTGATTTATTAAGTTTTTTTGTCACCGACTTCTGAAGCTAAAGTTATTTTTCACTTTTTTGAAGTCGGTTCTATTTTTTTGCAAAAAAGTTTTTATTTTTCACTTTTTATTGGTTCACTTGTGCTTACCCCTTCACAGCGTACCGGTGCGGTGGCGTGATGTTATGTTATGAACTGGTGTAAACAATAGACAGACAATAGATTTCAGCAATCCCAGTCCATTTGCTATAATTTATCGAGGAGTTCCGTTCCATATCTCCGAAGTTCGTGATCAGATCATGACAATATTTCTATGGGACCAACTTGGAAGTATACCCTTTCAAACAAAAAAGAATTTTTCAAATCGGTTCAGGCGTCTTCGAGTAATCGGTGAACATACATAAAAAAAATAAAAAAAAAATACATACAGTCGAATAGAGAACCTCCTCCTTTTTGGAAGTCGGTTAAAAAGAATCTTAATACCTGCGCAAGAAACTTGACACTTTTCAGTGTAAAGGCACAAACAATACAATGTTCATTTTCCCCGGAAAAAAAAAGGTCCAGCTTGGTTCAAAATCTGTATTCAAAATCTAGCTAACACATTTTAGAGATATTCCCCGTTCTTCTCCATAGAGATCTACGCTAGGGAATGGGCAACTACAGTACTTTCTCAAGTTATTATGCCTTGTGACTGTGACTGTAGCTTTGATTTTATTTGTATTTTGACATTCAAAAGTGCCGTAATGGTCTAGTTGAAATAAATGCTTTGAGTTTGAGTTTGAGTTTGATTCAAAATCTAAAAAAATACTTAGATCAGAGATGTGTTTGACAGATTGTGCCTTACATTATAATGTCATCATCTGCCCAGCCTTTTCCCAATATATATTACTGTGTTGGGGTCGGCTTTCAGTCCGAATGCAGCTGGATACCAGTATTTTACATGGAGCGACTGCCTATCTGACCTCCACAACCCAATTAGTACTGGGCAATACGATACCTCTTGGTAAGACTGGTTGTCTGAAGTTTTGGACCACTGACTACCTGTTACATCTGTCAAAAATCTACAATTGAAAGCTTATCTTAGCTAATGATCTTACATTAGAATGCAAACATTCTTATTAATACTGGATTGGCCCAACTATTGTACCTCTAAGTACATCCTACATGAAATACCATAAACCAAGTTACTGGAACACGTTGATTAATTTTCGTTCTAATTAAGTAGGTTATAATTCCATAATTACACTCTCTGAGAACTGTATTGTAGCACGGAATTAATTACTGCAAACGCATTCTACATTGTTCCAACCAAGAATTCCACTAACAGAGAAGGTATATTATTAAATCAGTTCCTCAGCCGCATAATAATTATTATGGTAATAACAATTGCACAAATAATTACGACACTTAATTGTTTGTTTATTATTCTTATTAATTCATATTGTATTGAAGTAAGCACCGTGGACTGAAAACTTACTTGGTAATTGATAGTCATGGCAAAAGCATAATAGGCTAGATTCCACCATCAATAAATTGCAAATCTCTTTAGTCCGTCTGGGGTATTGGAAAACAATGGACACATTTTTTTTTTGTTTTTGTTATACATTGAATAATGACAAATATGAAACGCAAAAAAAACTCGGCAGTAGGGGCTCGTGACGTCACAACGCAGTAAAAATTATACCACGGCGTCACGTTTTGAGTATTTTAAAAGCGTCGTATCTTCGTCAATTTTGGTTTACGTTACAAAAGGAAAAATACGGGACAAATATTTTCTGCTAATCTAACTGACGGACTAAGTTTTTTTGTCACCTACTCTATTATGATGCGTAAGAATGAGGAACACATCGTGAGAAAAGTTTTGAGTATGAATGTAATGACTACAAGAATAGGGGAAAACCGAAAAAGAATATAATTATTAATGAACTGCGTGAAAAAAGACGTGGCTAAATGGGATCACAAGATTACTAGTAGAGAAGTGTGGAAAAGAAAGACGTGCGGCGCCAATCCCAAATAAATTGAGATTAGCAGTAGAATGTTAATTACGTATTTTATCAATATTTATAACTACAAACTTTGGAAACTGCGTCCAACAATCGTTTTTCTTGCAACCTGTACTCTAGCTCCTAAATAATAAGTGGCAAACTTTGCTCTTCGTTTAAAAGCAGTGAAAAAACGACCACCACAAAGAACACGGATTCTATCGCCAGCAGAGAGTACACAATTACAAAATGCATTATAGTCTTTATGGCGGAACATCCAGAGCCTAATAACTGTAGTGAAGAAATTGAAGCCTCACTTAAGACCAAAAAAGCACCGGGGCCGGACAAAATCACATCGGAGTTATTAAAAGCTTCCGGTGCGGCGGGCATAGATGCCCTCCACAAAATTTGTAATGTGGTATGGCGTACTGGTGAGTGGCCAAGCGACTGGAATAAATCAGTCACCCTGCCATTACACAAGAAGGCTCCACAGACAACACAACAGAATTCATCACTTTCTGGATTGGCAAATCCCTCAAGAACAGGCTGGTTTCGTAAAAGGCAAGGGAACGCGTGAGCAGATCCTTAACGTCCGCCACCTGATAGAGAAGGCGTACGAGTTTATCACACCTCTCATCATGTGTTTTATAGACTACAATAAAGCCTTCGACTGCGTAGTCTGGCAAAGCCTGTGAAAGGTACTTTTGGAGCTTGGAGTACCGCATCATCTGGTATCCCTAATTCAAGCCCTGTACTCTCAAAATAAGGGCATAGTGAAGGTTGACCAAACCAACTCTAACCCCTTTAGTTTCGGAAAAGGCGTAAGGCAAGGATGCATTTTATCTCCCATCCTCTTTAACGCATGTGGAGAATATAATATTATCAGACGCATCTGTGAAAACTGGGAAGGTGGTGTGACGATAGGCGGAACCAAGCTAACAAATCTCCGTTACGCTGATGACACTTCTCTTCTAGCAGCCTCAGAGTCCGAAATGGTAGAACTCCTTGCAAGGATGGAACGTATCAGCATGGAACTGGGCCTACAAATCAACCACGCAAAAACCAAACTAATGGTGGTGGACCGAGCACATAATTTGGAGCTTACTGGCGCTGTTCTCGAATCGAATCTCGAAAGGGTCGATGACTTCATTTACCTGGGCTATAACATATCCAACACGGGTCTGCGAAAAATAAATCCGTAGACGCATAGGTATGGCCAAGAATGCTATGTATATCTCAGCTTCAAAAAATATGGAGAAATCGCAACATTTCGCGAAATACCAAAGTGAAATTGGTGAACACGCTGGTCTTTTCGAGTTTTGGATACGGAGCAGAAACTTGGACCTTGAGAAAGGCCGACCGGGCTCGTATAGACGCCTTCGAGATGGGCTGCTGGAGGAAGATGCTTCAAATACCCTGGATGGCATTCCGCACCAACGAGTCCATCCTACGCGAGCTCAAAAGAAAGACCAGACTCTCTACGACCTGCCTCCGCAGAGTTTTGGAAGTTTTCGGCCATATAGCGAGAAAAGAAAGTAATAACCTCGAACAACTGATGGTTACCGGCAAGGTGAATGGTAAACGGCCAAGAGGTCGCAGCCCTTTGCGATGGTCCGACCAGATATAAGCTCTTCTCTCGAAACGAAGTTTCATGATGCGCTTTACTTGGCCAAGGATAGACAGACCGGATTTTTTATACTATTTTTAGGTTATTTGCTCAAATGAACATTTGTAATGCTAGCCCAGAATAATATTCTAAGTAAGAAATAATTTATATTTCTGTATGTTAAAAATAAATTCAAATCATTATAAACTAAATTATCAAAGAATATTTTATTTTAGAACTAAGTATAATAATACTGTTCTTCTAGGATAGTAATATATTCTCAAAATTTTTACGAAGTGGAAAGTTACCGTCCGCTCAGAATAATATTCATAGAGAATATTTAATAATACATAAGTTAATATAACGGAAATTAATGACAAAGGAAATTAATGTGTAAGGTATTATTCAATTTTCCTTGATAAAAGAAAGCGCCGTCAAAGAAATGGTAATAGATTTCCATTAAAACGTAATCTACTGGAGATAGAACGTTGCTCACCTCTTTGGAGATTATTATTGACTTTTTTATTCACCTTTATACTGAATATACTATGAATATAAGATTGTTCAGTGTGAGATGTGTGAGCACTGAACAATCTTAATTAAAAAAATATCCATAATCTCAACAATTGAAGATTAGGAACACAATGAAATGTTTTTTTTTTTGAGAATGAAAAAAAATAGTTTCCAAGAATTCGGTAGATGGCGTTGAACTGACTACGATACTAGGTGCCTAAGACAAAACGCTTGAAAAAACACACGTCACATACGCTCGTTGACTGACACTTTTGTTTGCATAGGCTTCCGAATATAACCATTATTTGGGTCCAAGTGAGATTAAGTGACGTTTTGTTCCTTGCAGTAACATACCGAGATCAGCGCCATTTATCCAGCTAATAGGAAAGAGTTGAAAAAGAAAATACCTCATTTAAAAACAATGTCACAATGCATTTTTCGAATTTCAACGCAAAATTACATAACGTAACATTGCGCCTGTACTTCCGAAAGGGTTTAGCAGAGGTGTATAAACAGTCATTGCGATCATTTTCTTTATAACTGGGAACATGTCTAGTTACGGAGATATTGCGGGTCAAAATACAATTTCTTGACAAGTTATTTTTTTAAATACAAGTTTTTAATGTAAGATTTTTACTTTAAGCACCTCCACAACCCCCGTACTATTCAATCCATCCATCAGCACAATGTTTTGAGTGCGTTACATTGAGTTCTACCACAAAACATGATATTTCACCCCAAAAAAAAGTGGCTTCCCAGCAAAAAAATTTGCGTAAAGTTACTTGGTTTGATTTACAGAATGCTTGGTTGACAGCTTCGTGATGAGGCTTACACCCTGTATAAAAGTGGGTCAGCCTAGTTTCATCAACCGGACACAAACCTGGGCTTCTACTGAGAAACTCCTCATGGAAAAACACGATAATACTTTTCCCGAACCTTGAACCTCGTGCACTGCAGTTACACTTACGACCACTACAAAAAGGAGACAGTTGCTAAAACTGAATAGACTTGTAATAGTGACGTCACAAAAAAAAACTGAATAGACTTGTAATAGTGACGTCACAAAAATAAACAAACTCTTTTATTTCCTCATCATCATGGGCCTAGTCTTTTCCCATGGGGTTGGCTTCCAGTTTAACCGGATGCAGCTGAATACCAGTACCTATCTAACCTCCACAACCCAGTTAGTACTGGGTAATACGATACGCCTTGGTAAGACTGGTTGTCAGACTTTTTGGGGCCCTATAACGTCTGTCAAAAAAAGCCTATTTATGTCTTACTCTTACATTATTATAAGTGAACTATTGTTAATACATTTATCTATCGTTCTATACATAAATACAAATATAGAGTAGAGTATAGCGACGTCAAATAGAACACAAAAGGAAACCCACAAAAGGAATTTATAAAATAAAGATCCTTTTCAGCACGTGTAACTAAAGAAAAAAGTTGAGACTGAAATAAAATCATTTCGTTCTTATAGATTTAAAGGAAACCACATATACATTAAGTTGTGTTTTATTTCTCAATTTAACGAAAAAGCCTAGAAATTAATTTCAGAACGTCTCTGTATATATGATCAAAATCTAAAAAAAAACACAGGGTCACAGGTACCAATTAAAATTTCACTTTCCATACGTTCACCACCCTACTGTCAGATGCATTATTTTTGGTAGGTACTATCAACAAAATTGAATCATCATCGCCTATTAGGCCGATTAAGCATTCAAGTTTTCTGGGCCTCGATTCTGCTATTACAATAGTGTCAGAGTATTCGATCATTGATTTCATTATGATCAAATTTTGACAAGTTTGTTAATTCTACTATCATAATGGCACCATTATGACTTCTCAATGAACAACCACTGAAAGAAATGTCACAGAATATTAATCTCGTACATGAAATCTGGCATGAATAAATGTTCGGATTTAGTAGTAGATTTCGAAAACCATTTGTACTACGGGTTTTATAATAATGACAATACGACAATGCCATTAAAATACAATTTTATTACGAGACCATTGACCGACCATTGTGAATTTAGCAGATTACGAACTTTAAGCAAAATGACAATGGGATGAGAATGGAATCGTGTTGGAGTGACGAATTTATTAAAATAGCAGAATTAGGCCCCAGGTCAAGTGTTAAAGTGTTGTCATGCCATTGAGATGACCAACTATCAATCTTATGCAAAGAAAGGTTGCTTACCTCGGACACGTTTTTTGACACGAGAGGTAATATTATGACTTACTGCAACTGATAATAATGGGAAGGGAAAGTGCGGTGTTGTCTGAAGAACAAAGTCTTGGCTGAAAAATCGAATGGACCGAAAACACGAGTGCTGCTGAGCTTTCTTCTTGCAAAACACAAGGAGGTGGCCAACCTTCAGTAACTGGAGAGCGTGAAGATGAATTAAATAAGTTTTCCGAACAATCAATAAACAAATAACTATTTTGTTGTTGCTTGGCAAACATATAAGTATTTTAGCACAATTCTGTCTAGTCGAATAAAAAAATAGTTAAGGTGGATCTCACAATTCAGTTTTGTTGACAGTACATGCAACAGAATCACAATTTGTTGTATCTGTATACGGCAGTGACAGTTTAATCGTGCGTGCGATACAAATGTGACGGCATTGCCCGTATCGTGTTTTTATTTAATGCAACCTTTTAAAACGTGGCCTACTTTGCGTGAGCAGCTCATTTTCATACACTCGGGGACAAGTGAATTAATGAAAGGTATTTTGAACGCGTCGCGATAAGTATTATTTTGTTTTTTTTTTTTAGGTTAACAAATATTTTATTTGAGCTGTTACAGAAAGGATCATTCTAGGATTGTTACTATGGGAAGTCTTTTATTTTTAATGATGATTGTGTATTTCCTGTTCAATATTGCGTCACGGGCGTTATTTCAAGATTGTAGGTACGGAAACTGCTAAGAACTAACAGTCTTAACAAAACTATTTCAAAGCCTACTATTGACATACTATCAAGTTCACTGATGGTCTACTACTTTCACCCTTATTCTTTAAGTATTATGGTTGAAAGTGGTCGATCTTCAATGAACTCGGTAGTACATAATAATATAAGGTTGCTTTCAGTGTGGTGTGGCTCAGTCGATATGCATTTGTTTATATCTTTTACTATGTTCCTATCAATACATGGTAGCAAGGTACAGCAGACGCACCTCTCTAAAACCAAAATGACTCAACACCGCTCCGTTCCGCTCTGCTCCGCTCAGCACCGTGGATTGAGCTCCTTAGAAGTAAGTAAACGTTCGGATGACTGCTTATAAAGATGGATGAAAAAAGGCGTATTGCGTCGACCCCAAATAAATTGGGATCACGGAAGGGGATGAGGTTGATGGTTTTCAATAACAGGTGAACAGTTATTTAGGGCAAAAGTTGTGAGGTATATTCAGTTAAGCTCACTTTTATTACATGACACTAACACATAACTGACGAAATGTGGAACCTGTAGGTTAAGAATATAATTGTACGGGACGAGGTATATCAAAACGCTGCTAGGAAGAGCTAGAAATAGAGATTTTAATACAAAAAGGGTGTAATGAAGCCGAAAGGTACATGCATATTTCCCCCGTCATTGCCATCATTTTCTTTCGTTCTACGCCATACCTGGGAATTTTCGAGTTATGGTGATATTGGGGGTCAAAGTTCCAACTTTTTGACAAGTTTTTTTAAACACAAGTTTTAATGTAAGATTTTTTCTTTAAACACTTCCACGACCCCCGTACAATTCAAACCATCCATCAGCACAATGTTTTAAATGTGTTACATTGAGTTCTACCACAAAAAATGATATTTCGCCCCAAAAAAAAGTTCCCAGCAATATTTTTTGCGTAAAGTTTGATGTACAAGATGCTTGGTTGACGGCTTCGTGATGAGTCTGTTTACACCCTTGTATAGAAAACTGGTATTCTGTTACTACTAAAGATTTAAATCTAGGTTGATCTATTTAGCAATAAACAAATGGCTACACAAAGTCCAAAGTTGACCGACAAAACACCACGTAGTCTGTGGTTTACCAAAATGCCAGTCATTGCAAATCACGAGCCAGCATCGTTTGACTTCTACTACATTGACATAAGGTTAAAACTCCAACTATGTCACACTCCTAAAATGCATCAGACAAACCTTACCAGAAGTCTTCGTTCGGCCGTAAATGAAAGCCACAGAGCAGTATAAACAGTATCCACAGTTGCACGGCTGAGAAATTCGAGGCACCCCTGAACGGTCCAGGAATACACTGTGCACTGTACGAATTTAGGCTGGGCTACGAGAATACGGAAATAGGTGACTGGCGACGGTTTTGGGCAGGGGTTTTGCTAAAATCACAATTTAAACTATAAATAATAGTTAGTCCTAAATAATCATCTAGGCAGACAATAAATTTACATCACCAGTTCAGAACGATGAAACAGATTAGGTTTTGCTGAAAAATAAAGTAAAAGTAGAAAAAATCTTAACATATCTGAAAGGCAGCCATTTTGTTTTCTGAGATAATTACAAAAAAAAACCGGTCAAGAGCGTGTCGGGCCACGCTCAGTGTAGGGTTCCGTAGTTTCCCGTCCGTCACAAAAGTGTTCAATCCAATCCGATTTTAATAATTCTTTTTTTGTTTGAAAAAAGATACCTTCAGGATAATAAAATATGTAAACGAAGTTAAAAAAAAAAAAATGCTAGCATATACCACTACACCACTACAAACTTAGTCCAGAAATTATTTTGTACAACTTTTTGTCTTTTTTGTACAAAAACTGTTGTTTCCATCCAAGTTCAAAATGAATTTCCTAGAAAGTCCTTATAAAGTTCTACTTTTCAGATTTTTTTCATATTTTCTAAAGTTATGGTTCAAAAGTTAGAGGGGGAAACACATTGTTTTTTACTTTTTGAGTGATTATTTCCGAAATTATTGACATCAAAAAATGATTTTAGTAAACCCCTATTCATTTTTAAATACCTTTCCAACAATATATCACACATGGGTTGAAATAAAAAAAAAATCACTTCCCACTTTACATATCAAACATTTTTTTTTCAATTTTTATTTTACTACTTTGTCGGCGTAATTTCAGCTTTCTAGTGCTAACGGTCACAGAGATTAAGCGAGGACGGACAGACGGACGGACAGATAGACATGGCGAAACTATAAGTGTTCCTAGTTGACTACGGAACCCTAAGAAAGTACAGGGAGAGAATTTTCAATTCTGCAATGAACATAAGATCACGCATGTAACTCTCAAAGGGTTCGCCAGAGGTGTACCATCTTACACTCACATGTATAAAGTTTATGTTTCATAATCATCATCATTTCAACCGAAAGACGCCCACTGCTGGACATAGGCCTCCCCCAAGTGTCGCCACATTGACCGGTCCCGTGCAACTCGCTCGGTCCACCCAGTGACAGTTCTTCCAACGCAACGTCTTCGCCACTCAAGAACTTTTTGGCCCCATCGGCCATCCGTTCTGCGAACTGTGCCCATTGGCAATTCTTCGGGCTACGTTGGTAACTTTGGTTCTCTTGCGGATGCCTTCATTTCTATTTATGTTGAAGTCCCATGTAATATCGGCAAGGCTATTGATAATACAAATAATTACTGAAATGAAATAATTTATTGAAAGAACAATAACCCCCCCCCCCCCCCCGCCACTTGCAAACGCATATTATTTTGTTTCAAAACCAACATTAGTTACACATCCAGAATCAAGAGAGAATTCTCTCACTCATCAAAACGTCCAATTCCAAGTTAAGCTACCGTTTAATTCATGCGATAACTAGTACATACTATCCAGTTACTAATTCGCATCAACGTCGGTGATAATCAGTGCGATGGGATTACAATGTCAGTGTCCACTCAAGCCGTCCAATTTAGGTTAACATACAGACCGACAACTCGGTATAATTAACAAGCAGTTTGATGTAATGTAAGGTGGAAGTTTTGGTGGGAATACAATTTTTAAGAGCCAATTTACATTTTGGTGTGACGCTAATTGTACAATTTATTTAAAAGGCATTAATAACGAAATTGTTACTGAATATATAAATAAATTATCTAGTATTCGTTCTATTGTAATTGAAGTGGAGGAAACGCACTATTTGTTACAAGTAGGTAATAATTGTTATTTGAAGTAACGAACGGAAACATAATTTCAACTCGCCATTTCGAGTTCTTTTTTTGTTACAGACCTCTTAAGCGTGGCGCCTATATTCCCGAAGCTTTAAGATAATTTAGTTTAGTTGGTGACCAACAGAGTCAGTTGTCTAACACATAATCTTTTAAATAGATAGAATCTACTCTATTATACATCAAAAGTGTTACACAGCTGTTTTAAAATATTACTTTTACATTTGGTATAATTTTACTCACAATTA
Organism: Xestia ashworthii; assembly: GCA_950022955.1. Classification (NCBI taxonomy): domain Eukaryota; kingdom Metazoa; phylum Arthropoda; class Insecta; order Lepidoptera; family Noctuidae; genus Xestia; species Xestia ashworthii. Next base: position 3,055,404 of record OX465555.1, on the reverse strand, counting down.
CAAAGTCCAGAAGAAAACATTTTTGCATAAAAACTAACCGACCTACAAAAAAAAAACAATGAAAAATTACTTTTGGCGTCAGTAAAGTCAATGAAACAAACAAAGTTGCCAATAAAGTAATGTAGATTTCGTCAGAAAAAAAATATTGGTCTTTTAGTCTTGCACCTAAAGTCGAAAAAATCATATCTCTAAAACGGTAAACATTTTTGGCGTCGCAATTATTTTTTTATAAACAAATTGTTCATTCTGCAATTTTTGGTTTTAAAGTTTAGTGGTAAAAGTTATAGTTTTCAAAATAAATAAATATAACTGATAAATTGAGGGCGTTTCCATGCTACTGCCACTCTCATGGGAGGATTTAAAAAGGATAAACTTTTCATTACTGAACAACGATTCCGAAGTTCAAATTTTGTAGAAAGTACACATATACAAAGCTCTATACAAATTTTTAATTGTCAGGTTTACGAGATTTATATCTTTAAAGTTTCTATACAAATTGGAAAATAGCACGCCATTCACGCATTTTTAGGTTGGATAAATTGTCACGGTAGACGTCAAAGTTGACATTCCACGTTTCGTTGACGGTAAAAGTGTAATTCGTACATGCTTTTTAAGTAACTATAACTTTTATTTTTGCTTTTTTCTATTTAATAATTATTCTATTTTTACATTTTCACATTCTTTTGGTGTGTAATAAATGTGCACTATAATTGATTGCTGTCATATGCACTTACTTTAACTTTCTTACATAAAAATAACTTTTTTTTAACCGACTTCTAAAAAAGGAGGAGGTTCTCAATTCGGATGTTTCTATTTTTTATGTTTGTTCGCGCTTGCCAAACGATTTGAAAAAATATTTTTTGTTGGAAAGGGTATATTTTCCAAATGGTCCCATAGTCACCAAGTTGAGATCTGATGATGGAATCTTGGAGAAATCGAGGGAACTCTTCAAAATTTATAAGAAAACGTACAGTGATTTTGGTATGTTCTACAACAAGTGAAGCATTTGCGTTCACTAACCATTCTAGTATCAGATCTGATGATGAAGCCAAGAGTCAGGCACCGGAACTCCTTAATGAGACAATGTATCCTCGGTTGGGCTCGTTGTAATTGTAATGGTATCCACTTTCCATGTGTACCAAGCACACGTGAACCACTAAAAAGTGAAAAATAAAAACAAAGTCAGTAAAAAAAAAATTAAATCAATCAAACAAAGGTCACCGACTTCAGAAGCTAAAGTTGTTTTTCACTTTTTTGTTTTTTTTTAAGTCGGTTTTATTTTTTGTTAAAGAAGTCGATTAAAAATATAGTCTTATTCAACAGTCCTTTAATAAAATCTCAGAAGCTAGAACAAACAAAATAATCACGCAATCCCATCCAACTTCCTTGTACCAATTAAAAACTTCATCAGGCTTAAACTGTGAACGGTATTTTCCAATAGAAATTGTACTCAGTTAATGTTGCTTCAATTGAAATCCTATCATGTGTGTGTTTATTTAAGCTCTAATCCACATTGCTGTGTTTACGCCGCACGGAGCAATGAGAGAGCTTATGCAAAACAGATTAAGATTAGATTGGTCCACTAAGCAATGAGTTGCAGCGTTATGTTGGTTTTATGGGTGAGTTGGGGGATTGTGAAGTTATTTAGTAACTTATTGAGAAACCAAAATTAAGAATAAAATGATTTTTTATTTGGCATTCCAATTCTCTTAACATCACAATATATGCCTTTGTTTAACCTCGTTTCTGTTTTAAAACCAAACTCCTTTCTCTAAACTTATATGTTTACGGTTTGTACTTACGGGACATCTTTCGTGTCGTTTAGAGCTCAAAATAATGAACAATCCCGTAAGATATACCATAAGTGACAGTACTGTTTAAGTTTCAAACCGTGAAAGCTCAAAACAGTGTTCTTTTCTCTATTTTCGTGTTTTTCAACAAAAATCTGTGAGTACTTTAAAAACTAAAGTTCATTTATGTACACAGGAAGTACCCACTATTTTAAAACAACAAAATCTTCGTGTCCAACACATCTTAAAAGCAAAAACGCAATTAAAAATATACTCAAAAAATAAAATATGAGTTTTTGATTAAAAACTCCGGAGCGTTGAATAAAAGGTGTTGAAGAAACAAAGGGTGAATGCCGACGTTTTGCTGCGGTTTCATAATTTCCTTATTTGCAGATGTCGACTGATTTCTTTTCTATTTTTAATGCCACCACAAAGCGAAGGCTTGGCTATAGTCCGCGTTATTTACATTAAAATTGAAGATTTTACCTTCGTTCTGTGCTTTGAATATTCGTTTGTTTTTCTAAAATGAGTTTATAATACTTTCCAGACAGGTTTTATAAGAGGTGCTAGACGCATATTCGGTTTGATTCATGTTGAGACATGATTGTTCCGACACAGACACATCATTCTCTTACCCTTAAACCTATTTTTACGGTCGCAGCATGTTTTCTTCTTTCATACTCCTATTAATCGTCATCTCAGCAATCACCACTTTTCTAGCTTCACACAGTCCATGCAATGTTTTTTTGGTTTTCCTCTACTCTAGCCACCTTATATCCATACTCAAAATTTTCCTCAGTAGGTACATTTCATGATTCGACACAGACATGCGACCAAATCGAATGCAGGTACATTTCCCGCGCTGCGGGACTGTTCGAAAGAGATACCGCGGCCCCGGAACGTAAAGAGCGAGAAAGGGACATGGATGGTTTTTAGTCAGTAAATGTCTGACACTCCCGTTCCGCCCAGAGTGAGAGGGGTTATTTGATGATTTCTCATCCGAAAAAAAAGGTACATGTCCCGTTTTGTGCCAACCCGGAAATAATTCACTAATGGTAGATGTCGAGTAGAGTTTGCTGATTTGCACGCGGCGACTGAAAGCTAAATATGTGCAGTAATTACTTCAAGACTTTTTTGTTTAAGATAACCCCCCCTAACCCTCTTAACAAATACTGTAGAAAGTGCCAACTGAAACAAGTAAGTAGTACCTTAAGGTTTGGTCACGTTAGTGTCAAATGTTTATTATGGAGGCTCAATCTCTTGTGCGACATAACAGTGGCACTTTCATCACTTATGCAGTACCTGAGAGGCGTGTTAATGTCCAAGTGTGATGGCTTTGGGAGATGTGTCCGTTAGAATAGACTGTTCCATACTAGAGTAAATGTAGCAGAGAATTGGGAGCAGTATTATGGGCGCAGTATTGTCTTGTCTATGATGATTCTGTAAAAGCCGTCAATTTCAGAATTTTATCTGTTAGGTTCGTAAAAAACGCCTTGTATACTAATAGAAAAACACAACCCATATATGATCCCGAGATAACATTAAAGTTTATAGTTTCAAAAACACATTACCTACCTCAGAATAAGTTCTACATTTTATTCCAGCTTCGAAGTCCCCTGATAGGCTTTTACTAGACAAAGTGCTCATCCATGTAAAGTAAAATCCAGTTTATTCGAAAAAGCGCAGCCTATGATACGCATAGATTACCTAGAGTGCTCCCTAAGCATATCAGCTTTTGAAATAAAACGTGTTACTTAAAAATCATTGCGAGAAATCTCTTTGTGTCGCAGAATAAATCTACTTTCGTCCTATCAGTCTTGACTATCTGGCAATACCAAAATGGACTGGGCAAATACGACAACGAACAAAATTGAATTTGTTCTGTGGCGGTTGCAGTAGCGATGGCGCCCGATCTCCCTCGGGGTTCTTCGGGCGTTCCCGCCGAGAATCCGATCGTGAATCGTTGACCGAATATGATTCTGCCTTTTCTTAATTCGAATATTTAAATTTAGGTAGTTCCTATTTATTTTTTTGAAGTTCTTATGTTTGTATTTGTTTACTTATAGTAATTACATGTTCCAGTACGTAAATTTCTGAGGGCAGCGTAAATGGTTGTAAAAAATATCCTTTTTTTTTGTTTTTTTTGGATGGGAAATCATCATATGGCTTCTCCCACTCTGGGCGGAGCGGGAGGGAGTGTCAGACTTTTACTGACTAAAACCCATCCATGTTCCTTCCTCGCCCTTCATGTCCCGGGGCCGCGGTATCTCTTTCGAATAGGCCCGCAACCCCGAATAGGCCCGCAACCCCGGTAAAAAATATCCTAAGTAGGTATATTCAGAAGAGTGTATTATTTAGAATATTTAAACACCACATCAGGAGAGTCATCTAAGAGTATGTAAAAATTACAATTTCAATGTGCTTAATCATTTTTAATTAAAGCTAAAGACAATTTAAGTAAAAGGTTCTAAATATTATCTTCAGAACTTATTTCAGTCATAATATTACGCACATAGAATATGTGAGCAAGCAGCTTTTAAACACATACAGGAACGGCACAATCCCACAATTTATAATATTTACTCTAACGCTGGAAGGAAAACAGTTCACCGCATTGCTCGTAAGTGGACTAGCAAGCCATTTCTTCTTAATGTAAGTACTATTGCAGCTTCCAAGTACGTACGCTTGCTTACGGTGTACAATGGAACTAAAAGCGAATGTACTTATGCATGTACATTATTTTCGTACGGTGTACATTATATTCTTGTTTTCTAAGTAAGCTTTAAAAAAGGACAGTATTTCAGACCTTGCATTGGAAGGCCTCCTCCTAGGTGGACCGATGGACCTGGTGAAGGCTGCGGGAATCCGTTGGATGTGAGTCGCACGGGACCGGTCAATGTCCAGCTGCGGACGTCTTTCGGCTGAAATGACAATGATGATGAGGTTTCTAAGTTAAGCTTTAAACAAGGACAGTAATATAACAATTAATCAAGCCTTGTAATCAAGGTGGTGGTGGGTTACAATCATTCTGGATAGGTACGATTTTTGAGAAATAAATACCATCTTGAATTCATGCTAGCCTAGTACTTTTCGTAAGGTTAATCTAACACTACTCGATGCATACAATGTGTTTGAGTACTATATAATTGCTTAAAAATACGGTGGGGTCAACGGGATTTTTTTTTTACTCATTTTATCAGTTCCCGTTAACCCCACTGCTCGTCGTCCCACTGGTGGGGTTAAAGAGAACAATTTTTGATTGTTTTAATCATTTCCCGGTGACCCCACCAGTGGGACGACGAGCGGTGGGGTCAGCGGGAATACAACATCCCCGTGGGGTTAGGCAGACATTCAGCCAGTTTTGTTTTAAGTCCCATTGTAATGGGCGAGCCTTTTGCCCGATACGGTAATTGAACCCAGGACCTCATGCCCAGCAGTCGCACTTGCGACAACTAGTTACAGATAGTATACTACCAGGCTTAGCAAGGGATATCGTGTCACCCATTAGCTAAGTTGTGTAGCTCAGATAGGCAGTAGTCTATGACTCTATGCAACATACTGGTATGTAGCTGTACCCAGTTCTATTGGAAACCAACCCTAATACTAATACAGTACATACGTATAAAAAAATGCGGACCAGTCTTTGGGGAATGCCGTTAAAAGTGAAAACTAATCTATATCTGCTATGGGCTGTGCCCCGCGCACGGCTATTGTGTGCTACAAAGCGTTTGGTGACGGTCACACAAGTTTCATGATTTGACTGTAAACTTTCTGCGATAAGATGGTTCTACTTTTAATTCTTATGCATATGAAATTTATGCCTAAAGATGATTCTTACTTACAAAATTATGAGTTTTGTACGTATGAGAAATGAGTGTCTGCCAAACGATTTTCTGCGAAATAAAGTTTATGCTATCAGCTGGTATGCAGAATAATATTATGACATAAAAAGTTCTGCTATGAAGGGTAGACCCATGATAAAGCCAAACACGCATGACATGGTGTTCGCCAAAGCATTTAAAAAGAAACATGCAATGAAAATTGTGTTTCATATTCAGAGTCGACAGGGATCTGAAAACACATAGTTTTTCCTGAACACGGAGTTCAATAGGTTTAATAACTCACATATCCAGTTTCAACCAACATTTTGAAATTTTAACGGTTGCTAAACTTTGAAATACCTGTGTTTGACTAAATAAGTTACCTATTGGCATGCAAATATAATAACGTTCCCACAACCGGGCCCAGTTCCCAGACCTCCTTTCTGATGGTTGGTAGATGTGACATTTCTTCACGTTTCGAAGACGTACTATTTTCTTCATGAGACTCCAGACATTCAAGACCAGTCTGTGGTGATGAACAAATTAGATAAAGTACATAAAATGTGGTCTGTTCGACTTTTAACTCAAAACCTCGTACCACACCTTAATCGGGGTCGCAATTAATTTAATTATTATAAACAAGCGATATAATAATCATCACGGTAATAAGTGGAGAGAAATTAGTTTTTAACTAAAGTGTCCCATGATTTTTTAAGTCTTTAAAGCTGTAACTTGCCAACCAGTGAAACAAGGAACTGTTTAACAAACAAACTGATTATAAACAATTTACTACCAAATAATAGCCCCTCGTCTTCAACTTAAGGGTGTGACATACCTTCTCGCGTCTTTTGTCAAAGCAATCCGAATTCTCCACACGCTCGAACAATACCGTAACGAGTGACGCTTCGTTGTATCATTAAATGGAAGTCGGTGGAAGTCGAAGTCGCACCGACTTCCTACCGAGACATATTGGGCATTACCAGAGACATATAGGCCTGAGATACAAAGATTGGAGGTGAAGAACCTTATTGGTTTCATTTATTTGAGGCGTGCTTTGTATGTGAAGGTACAGTTATGTGCAGAAATATTTAAGACTCAAAAGCCGGGGGCGTTGTGTAGAGGCTTAGAGGGCGACTTGTAATTTCATCTAGGAGGCACCGACTGAGCTCTCGAGTCTCGACTACAACTTGTGAAGATCAACTATTAATATTAGTCTCATATTATTATATACTTTAATCTGTCTGAATACCATAAAGTTGCGTTTCAATAATCATTCTCATTGGCAGGTGTAGCCCGTTAGAGTTATTCATATTCACATTCATTTATTTGCGTTCCATAAGGTAAACCATGGTGTTTACAAAAAAGGCTTACACCCATTGCCCATTGCATTGGCCATTGTAGTCAGGGCACAGCAAATAGTTGACTTGACACCTGAGCGCTCAAGTTAACTCTTGCGGGTTATAGTAAAAGTCTCGTTTAGAGTGAATGTTTAATTTTCGCTAATATAGCTAAAAATAATTAGTTTAATTTGAAGTTACAGTAGTTTTTAAGTAGGTGAAAAAATGGGGGCGCTAAAATTTTTTTTTCTCAAAATGGGCAGTAAACAAAATAAGTTTGGCAATCCCTGTTCTAGAGGAACAGAAATATTTTGAATATTTGCATTAGTGTTAGGTATTTTGTTCCCGATTGTACTTCCTGACTTGTCAGTGTAATAGATGAGTTTACAAGGGTAAGTATATCAAGTCTGTCACCCACTTAAGGACGTGGGTAATCATATTATTGGTTTTGGTTGAAACTGTTTTGAAAGGTAAATTGAATAGGTAATTATGATTTTATTGGAAAATTGAATTGAATAAAAATATTTGCTAAAATGCAGATGTTTTAAATTGGTTTACTTTGATTATCTGATTGTTATCAAAGCGGGATAATGTTTAAAACAATATCAATTTATTGATGGATAGATAAAAACTACAGTGTTTTTAAACACAATCACGAATCACAAATCCAAACTTTGTGAGAAAATGGTTGAAAATGGGATTTTTCTCTTTTTATTTTATTGTACTTTATGGACACAATGCCTTTGCATATGAAATTAAATAATGCATGAAATGGTTTATTTCCTATCATTTAAAGTTACACTAAAATAAATAACCGAGAACCAAAAAATTCGACATGTGACTTCTACTAAACCGCATTGGACCCGCGTGGTGGATATGTTAGCGTCACATTGTAAAAACCGTTAGATTGTAATATATCTAGATTGTAAACTCTCGAAAGATCGTCAAACGAACGTACTGCTTACAGTATGACGCATTATGTTTCGGTAGATTATAAGGGGGCAGACATACTTACGTCGTATGTATTTTACAATATTACGGTTTCACTTCGATAGATAATAATCTAACGAAAAATACTGCGTTATATTGTAAGCAGTATGTTTGTTTGACAATCTTTCGAGAATTTACAATCTCGCTATTACAATTTACAATTACACGATTATTTACAATTTTACGGTGACATATAGAGCCCATTTCCTCTCATAGCGAGGAGACCTATGTCCCAACAGTGGAATCATTAAGAGGATGATGGTGATGAAATAACGTTGAAATCTTATTCCACTGACTTCACTCTATCAAGATAGCATATTCCAAAATGAATAAGCTGAAAACAAGTTCGGCGCTGTAAAAAATATTTATATTTGCTTCAAACAAATAATGGCGATGTAACTAATATAATATTTGAAATACGGCAGCTGCCTCTGTAGTGTACAATATAAAGTCAACATTTCAGAATAATTGTGTGCAAACAAAAGTTCGATTTTGGCTTACATAAAACAAAAAGTTTTACGGCTAAACTCAACGGACATGGCAGTGTGAAAATCATTTGGCGTCGCAACTGCTGTTGGATTCACTACTATTAAAAACAACAAGTAAAAACTTTTGATTATACTGTTGGCCTGGCACAAATAAACAGAGTAAGCTAAGGTAGGTTTAAAAATTGAAATGTACTCGTTTCATATTCTTTCCCTAGCCTTTTACTAATTGTTTTGGGGATGGCTTTCAGTCTAACCGGATGCAGCAGCTGACACTGTTTTCACATAGAGTGACTGCTTATCTGACCTCCACAACCCTCGGTAAGACTGGTTGTTAGACTTTCACTGAATACCTGTATCGACTGTCAAAGATGAGAGTCACAATGTCCTTCCCGAGGCACGGAGGAAATTCGTGTTTTAATGGTTTGTCAGAAATCAAAAATCATTTATTCACAGTAAGCTGATTGAATCAGCACTTATTGGATATAATGTCAATATTACCCGAGACAATCCCCCAAAGCGACTGCCCTTCGTTTACACCGCGCGTTCGTTCTAGGTCGTCCTGTTTTGTTTAAAATTGGTAGACAGTATTTTATTTTCAGTAACTACCGGGTAGTATTCCAGTGACGTTTAACGACAATGTTTGTGACAATTTTTTTTTGTCCGTTTATTTACATAGCGTAAGTGTAAAACATGGAACGAAATTACAGTTCTGTGTACTACAGATCTATACTACCTTCGAATATTTTTATCCTGTACAGAACGAACGGTTACAGTCAATTTACGGACATTTTCAATAACTTACTGACAGGTATCGGTAGGTTGCTATATCTGTGTGTTTGGCATTCAGCTTATAGTCCAATAGAAACAAAACGTCACAGAATAGCTTTTACTGATATTTCTATGAATCAAGTGACAGGTAGGTGAACCGGATAGGATATTTCAAGCTAACTTTGTTTATAGAAACACCGACAGCTACGAGACGTAGAAAGAAAGAAGAAAGAAAAAAAAAGCATTTATTAGCCCGCACAGGACAAAATACATCAAAAATATCAGTATAAAACTTACTAATAATACTTACACCGAAAAAAACAAACATATATTTAAAAATTAAAAGAAACGAAACTCGTCCTGTACGAGGCCAAAAGGCTACTATCTCAGCATGGTGCTGTAACATTAAAAAAAAACGTCACAGCGCTGGTATTCTGATAGGGCCCAAAGTGAAGGTGATGCCACGGTCAGGCCAGATACAGATAAAAATAAAAATAAAGTGTAGACGAATAAACAATACAAATAAATTAATGTGTGAAGTACAAATAAATATAAAGAAAATAATAAAACACCTACACCCCACGTAATGAATACTGTTCGCCAATCTGTGCCATGCCTTTCACTGGCAACACTGACGAACATAGACAGACGCGGGCGCAGACATTACGTAGGCATATTAACTGACAGTTACACGTAAGTAAGTTATAGAAAACGCAAACGCGTCTGGGGCAGCCACTGCCCCACTGTCATTTTACAGTGAACCGCGTCTGGGGCAGTAACTGCCCCAGTTGAATTTTAAACTACCCGCCTTCAAAAATTGCATTAAAACTCGACTGTACTTACTATGGCCATGCATTTATGGTCTCCACTACATTCTGTACAATATTTCCTAACTCTATAATAATTATCTGTGCCCAAATGCATCGACAGACGTCAAAATAAGATAATAAACTTTAGTGTAAACAAATCCGGCCATTTTTTCCGTGTTGCGCCGGCGCCGTTTCGTATTTAAATTGTTTTCTTATCGAAATAGTCGTATTTTAGTATAGTATTATACATCAAAATGAAGGTGAAGAACCGTGCTACAATATAGTGGTTAAGCAATTTAGTTTCGGAATCTCAAAGTTGCAGTAATTTTCCTGTGAAAAAGTGATAGGTATGTATACCTAACGTGCTTTATGTAAACATTGAATATATAATTTTATGTGATTAAAACGTGTGTATTATCCGAGAAATATCAATAATTGAGTATGGTGAGTATATTTTAGAATTTTAGAAACAACAAAAAGAGGACCCGTAGAGTTAAAAAGGGGATCCCTTCTTTTCGCATAATGTTCTTTGTACTAATATACTTCGGCATAACGATTTTGGCACAATTTGTTTTGGCATAATAATACTTCGGCATAATTTTTTTAGACATACATTTTATGTTGGCATAATCATCTTAAAGACTAATTTGTTTTGGCATAAATTTGATTCGCATAACGTTAGTAGGCCTAATGACTATTAGCATAATAATATTTAGGCATACAATTAATATAAATAACAAAAACAATTTTCATGCAAATGATTTATTATACATAACATTATGTAACTTAAACGATTTTTCAATCGCGAGATAACTTTTATCTGAAGAATATAAAGCTTGTAAAACACCTCTTAACGAATCCGAAAACCACTTGTTCTTCCCGTCATTGCGATCATTTTTTTGTTCTACACCATACCTGGGAACCTTGTAGTTACGGAGATATAGGGGGTCAAAGTTACAACTTTTTGACAAGTTTTTTTTTTTAAATACAAGTTTTTTTTATAAGATTTTGACTTTTAACACCTCCACGAGCCCCGTACTATCCAATCCATCCATTAGCACAATGTTTTAAGTGCGTTACATTGAGTTCTACCACAAAACATGATTTATAACCTCAAAAAAAAAAATGGTTTCCCAGCAATAATTTTTGCGTAAAGTTACTTAGTTTGATGTACAGAATGCTTGGTTAACGGCTTTGTGATGAGGTGGTTTACACCCTGTATATTTAGATGTTGTGTAAAAATTTAATATGCTGTGCAACAAAAGTTAGTGACAGAACCGAATTGCTGCAAAACCGACTCCACGTAGTCTTGTTTGTCCTACCCCTAGAGTGTAATTTAAAATCGCGTAGGCGCGTAGGGGCGAGGCGGCCCGCGGGCTGAGGAGCAGGCGGCTGCGAGCGCGCCGCCGCGTGGCTGAGGCTTGCCGGCGAAGCCGGCCAACAAGCCGAAGCTGCGGTGGTGAGCGAATGCCGTCTGCGACGATTAGGACGCGTGGGGCCGCCGGAGGGCCGCAGCGCCGGAGCCGTGACAGAAACCCTGCCTGCTGCATGCTCGCTTGAATGCTGCATGCTGCATGCTTGCTTGTTTGCTGCATGCTTGCTTGTTTGCTGCATGCTTGCTTGTTTGCTGCATGCTTGCTTGTTTGCTGCATGCTTGTTTGTTTGCTGCATGCTTGCTTGCATGCTGTATGCTTGCTTGCATGCTGAATGCTTGCTTGTTTCATGCTTCCTACTAAGTTCCTACAGCGAAAAATAAACCCACAAAATTGTTCAATACGTTATATTATATTAATATGTTATATATTACCTGACACCACCGTCTACTAAGAAAAATAAAAAAAATAATTTCTATATACAAATTTCATTAGAGCAATATTGTATAAACGTGTATACATAGTGTCTAATATTCTAGCTGTTAATAATTATTTCATTGTTATACCTATAAAAATATGTTTTAATATCATTATGCGTAAATAAATTTATGCTTTAGGATATTATGCTTCAAAAAGTTATGCTTTAGAGCTTTATGCTTAATAAATTTATGTTTTAGAATGTTATGCTTAATCATTATTATGGTTAGAGAAATTATGCTTAAAAAATTATGCGTAAGCTGTTATGCGTAATTATATTATGCGAAAATATAATTATGCCAAACAAAATTATGCTAAGTTATATTAGGTCTTAAAATTTTATGCAAATGGATAGGGAACCGTTAAAAAGTTACGTAAACATGTTTGTTAAAAAGCCCCAGCGGCCCGTACGCTACTGGGGAACCTACATCCCCAGTAACTTTGGATTCTAATTAGATCTACATTCCAATTAGAATCTAATTGGAATGTAATCTAAGATTTTGGTGTTATTGGAAAGGGAATATAATCTAGTTTCTAATTAGATTTTTTTTATTGATAAGGATTGAATAGTTTTTCGTAAAAAAAATATATTTAATCGCGAAGTAGCCGTTACGTGACTGTTTTTCAAACTCAACATTTATTTTAGAGTATTAAATTAATATTATATTTCTTGGTTTTTGGTTAAATAGATTCCTTAACTATTCAGCTATTCACTGTAAATTTTATTTTGGTCTAAGTCTTGTAGTTTGCGATCGTCAGATTTTTTTCCAACAAAGGTCGGAAGGGGTCAAATAAAAGTTCAAAGGTCACGTGACTTAGAGCGCTTGACTGGAAAATAAAGAAAAAGGCCGCGCGCTTTAGAAGAGTGTATAAAATGGAGTGGCGCCAGGTCAACAGCTGGAATAGTTCTGGAGTTACCTACATAGCTTATAGTATGAAAGCTGGAGTTGCAGTCGGCTGGCCCTATCTCTCAAAAGTCTGATGGCAATGAAACAAATCGGTCTTAAAGTGGAGAGGTACGACTCGACTGAATGATAATGAGTTGGGTCTATATCGGTCGAAAGGCTGATGACGATGAACAAACGAGTCTTGAAGTGGAGATGTGACAGGCTTGGTTAGTAGGGACTGCTGCCATTTTTGTGCTCTGAGGTCATGACCTGACCTGATGACATTCTAAGGCTCAATGTGCATCCATCAGCCCTGCATGGGCAGCATCACCTCACCCCATCGGGTCGTTCTCAAACAGGTTTCAACACAACCGAGTTACGACAATGCTGATGCAGTGCATGTTATACGTCTACGTATTTTTTTTTTATATTTTTAACGCCAGAGCATAAATGTACGCGCCTTCAAGCGAAATTTAAAAATTTTTAGCTGTTATATTTGTGGCGTTTGGCGTACAGTGCACGCGCTTTCTTGTCACTTATAGGGTGTAAAAAAACGATTAACGAAGCCGATAGGCAATTGTTTTTCTCGTCATTGCGATCATTTTTTGTTCTACACTACACTTGGGAACCTTCTAGTTACGGAGAGATTAAGGGTTAAAGTTACAACTTTTTGACAAGTTTTTTTTAAATACAAGTTTGCATTGTAAGATTTTTACTTGAAACACCTTCACGACCCCCGTACTATTCAATCCATCCACCAACACCATGTTTTGAGTGCGTAACATTGAGTTCTATCACAATTTGTCACCCCAAAAAAAAAGTCGTTTCCCAGCAATAATTTTTGAGCAAAGTTACTCAGTTTGATGTACAGAATGCTTGGTTGACGGCTTTGTGATGAGGTTGTTTATACCCTGTATATGTGACAAGGGCGTTTAAAAGGTTAATACTGTTTATCCGTGTTCTAATTTATTCCTACTAAGTCAGTTATAAAGCAAATAGTGCCAGCGTAGTTTTATTGTGCTGTGAATTTCAGTTCAAAATTACTTTCATAAAATGACCACCGTAACCAAAATTTATAACATAAAATATGTCCATTTTTGGCTTTTACAGCCATCTGAAACTTCTCTGGAAACGCATGGAAATTCCAATTTATTTTCGAAACTTTTTAAATCCTCAACATCCGACTATATTCGTAATTTTGTGCCAACTTTTTTGTGTATGCCGTAGTTTTGTTTTGCTGTCGAATTGTGGTATGAAAATAAAGTAAAAGGGAGTCAGTCAGTCAATCAATCAGTGCGTTACGAATAAATTGCACGGCCTATGTTTTTGTACGGACACCGGACGATCTACTATCTGCTCGTTCTGACAACTGTGACGCGTACCGTTTTTGGGAAACATTTTTTGGAAGTGTCGATGGCTATGACTTTTAATAATTTATTTGCTCATTGTACTAGTGTTTCAGGCTTTATTTCATACAAAAAACCAGGCAAATGTGAGTTGGAATCACGGATTGACAGTTCCATGAAACTAAACTATTATTTGCCGAGATAATGGCAGTAGCACGTATTCTGTGAAAACTTAAATTGGCTGCCAGAAAGGGGTCTTGATAATATAGTGCATCGACTATATTGTTAAACAAGCGGTTACCTATCGACGAACCGAACTCGACTGGCGCAGCTTTGCAAGCAATGTTAGCCTCAGAGGACGATCAAAGGATCGTCCTCTGAGGCTAACATTGCTAAGCGACAAAGCCCCTCAAGCATAGCAACAATGGCCTCTAATCACAACAGACTTTAAATTTCAAGTAGGAAAAAACCACCTCTCTATTTTTGAACGTAATCGCGCTGCCCATTCTTTTCAATATTGTTGGGCTAACGCTTTCGGCTAGTCAGATTTACGGCACCCCGTTGCTACTTTTTTATCCTGTGACATATGTTTTGTACTAGCTAAGCCGTCAGGTTTACCTTAGCTAGTTAGCTTTAGGGTGTGATCACGTGCATTCTATGCAATTAGTAAGTACTACGTGCATCGCTTTAGAGTCTGTCTTATGATCTAAGTAACTGAGCATCAATTTCCCAAAGTTCGTCTGTTGATAATTCACTGGTACATGACGTACTGTATTGCCAGTTTTGCTCCGCGATCGGCCATATTTTCTGTAGATCCGATGATCTTAAGCGGAGTCTATAAATTTGCAAGCTTTGGTAAGATGAGATGCCAATACTGCTGCTGCTGATAACGAAGCTGATCAATCGTAATAGAAACAGTTTAATTGATCATCCAGTTGGAAGTCCAAACCGAAAGTTCATTCAACTTTGATACGTTCCATGCATATAAACTAATAAAATAATACAGGTTGCAGCAAACCGTGGTGTAATACACGGTGAAGTCCTACAATCCAACATCTGACCAGCTTATCGGCTTCCAACAGATTTACCGAGATTATCGTTGAGACTCCATTGGTAACTAAACATCAACTCTATATTGGATTTAAACAAATATTCTGCTACCTTTGATATGTACGACTAACGTAGTAGTGTTTGGAAACGAATAAGTTAAACCACATCCGGACTAATATCGGATGCGCAAAGTTAAGCTCAAAGCATTTATTTCTATTGAAGCCTTTAAATACACTTTTAATGAGTCGATCAGTCAGGAATACGAAAATAACCATTCAAAAATGTGTTAGGTTTCAATGAAGAAAAGCAGACAAGGAATCGCCTCCATCATGGAAATAAAAACGCTAAAAAGATAACAATGAGCTGACTCATTTTTATTTACGCCAAGAGCAATCACTAAATTTGAATAGAATGCTACGTAATTTCAGCGACTTACTTTGAGCGACCTTTTTAAGCATGTCTCGGGCACTAAAGTCGGCAATCATTCTAAAGGTTAAACAATCAAGTATACAAAGTCAAGACTTTCATCCTCAAAAACCCATTTTGTATTACAAAAGCTAGACCTAAAGCCCATCTCGTTATATTGTCAAAACACTAGAATAGTTTTCCATCTAATACAATAATAGCACAGAAATAACTACGATGGTCCATGCCGACTGTTTTCTTAGGATAGCTGTAGAAATTACTGGAGCGGCCATTGTTCCTTACACCCCGTGTAACCTACAGAGATAGTAATAATATTTTGTTTTAGGTAGGTGTCGTGATAGTTCAGTAGTTATAACCCCGAGTGACGTGTCGTGGGTTTGAACTTAACGAAGACTTTTACTTATAATAATAATTTATTTATTCTATCATTAACCGACTTCCAAAAAGGAGGAGGTTCTCTATTCGACTGTATGTATTTTTTTTTTTTTTTTTTTTTTTTTTTATGTATGTTACCCGATTACTCGAAGACGCCTAAACCGATTTGAAAAATTCTTTTTTTGTTTGAAAGGGTATACTTCCAAGTTGGTCCCATAGTCGCCAAGTCGGGATCTGATGATGGAATCTTGGCGAAATCGAGGGAACTCTTCAAATTTTATAGGATAACGTACAGCAATTTTTATATTTTCTACAACAAGTGAAGCATTTGCGTTTGATAAGAACCATTCTACCATCAGATCTGATGATGAAGCCAAGAGTCACGGAACTCCATAATGAGACAATGTATCCTAGTCGTGTTTGGGCTTGTTGTAATTGTAACGGTATGCACTTTCCATGTGAACCACTAAAAAGTGAAAAATAAAAACTTTTTTGCAAAAAATAAAACCGACTTCAAAAAGAAAAAGTGAAAAATAACTTTAGCTTCTGAAGTCGGTGACAAAAAAATTAAATCAATCATACAAACGTCACCGACTTCAGAAGCTAAAGTTATTTTTCACTTTTTCTTTTTGAAGTCGGTTTTATTTTTTGCAAAAAAGTTTTTATCTCATAACGGTGAAAGAAAACAACGTGAGAAATCTTTTCGGAGACATGTGGTACTGAGCCGTGGTGGATTGCAGCCCACTCACTCCTTCCGAGAGGACGCATGTGTGTCAGCAGTGGGTAAAGACTAGCTTTTGCCCGTGGCTTGGCTCGCGTTTTCTTCGGAAATTTTCTCACAAGAACGTTTATATTAAAAACGTTCTTGACACTCACAAATAACGTGGCTATCCATTGGTAATAGAACTTTCAAAATTGGATCAGTAGATCCAGAGATTACCTCCTACAACCTCACAAAATTTACCTCTTTATAATATTATTTTAAATTAATAAATTGTTGTTGCTATTTTTTTATAATTTTGTGTATCTAATAGACTACATACAATCTTTATTGTTATGCATTTAAAATAAATATCCAATTCCTTACAACTAAAACATTTCAAGTAATAAAACACGTCTTTGGTTGCCCCACAAAGAAAGTACCTATCATGTTCCGCAACAGACTTTCCTGAATTGAATGAAACTGATACCTACACCGTTTCTCTTAAAACTATTTCATCTAAATGAGAAAATCGAAGTGAAGTCCAAACGTTCGTAGAAGTTCGGTTCAGGAACCTTTTATCCGAACTCCAGTACCAACTTTGACTAGTGAAGCTCATTAAACGGGGTCTTGAAGAGAAAATTAATCATAGTTCTTGGAGAATAGTTGAAAAGATTCTTATAAGTAGTGGCTTTAGTACAGATATCAATGGATTCGTGGATTCTCTTACACAATAATTCATGTTTTTATGATCTTGAAACTAAACATAAAACTTTAAGTATGAATGTGGAAGGCTACACGAGTACGTGAAGACTAATGAAACGATCGCTGCACTGTGTGGAGGTTGATATGGCTAGAATGGGACTCTGATCACTCAGATGCGGTACAGAAGTATGGAGAAAGAAGACATAAAATAAATTAGGATAGAACAGCAGAATGATGATGATGATGATGCGGGGCAGTTTGGGGACTGCCGAAAGAAGTGAAAACTAGTAGCCACTACGGCGTAGACGTATCGAAATACGTCTACGCCGTAGCGGATCGACTACGAGTGCTACGAAGTGTTAGCTGAAAGTCACGCAAATCACATGATTTTTGTTCACTTATGAAGTGCTCAATGCGCCTACAGAAGTTTTCACTTCTGAAATATAATGAGGGACATAACAAGGAGTGTAGGTAGACCAACAGCCAGATTGATGGAAGGGTAATCTACAAAAGATCATGGAAAAGACCTAGAAGATACTTGGTTTGGTGTTACAATTATATTTTGTTATTGTTCTTGTAGTCTCGCAACAAAAAAAAAACATACGGGGCAGTCTTATATAAAATTGTGGTTTTGCAAGAATCAAAATCAAAATATTTTATTTCACATACCTAGGCCTAGATGGCAGTTATAAAACGTCGAAACAGGTGCACGGTTCGCGTTGGTCGATTCCATGGAGAAGAATCACCCCGCGTACTCCTAAGTAGTGGATCGGCTCTGAATGCTACAAAACGTTAGGTGACGGTCACGCGAGTTCCATGATTTTAAGTCTAAAGAAGTTTTCACTTCAAAAACTGCTGAAGATCCCTAAAAACTGTCGTGTGACTAACATAGCACAGTAACTAGAACAGAAGTTCAGCTACTGTCAATACACTGAAATTAATGTTCCCCGATTGTGCGCAACGCTGATAGTGCCATTGTCACTGATCCAGATTGACAACATAAAAAATGGTAGCGATCCTAATTAATAGGCAATTAGCACGTACGACTGGCTTAGCTAAGGGCTATCGCAGGACGTCCGATTAGTAAAGTCAATGACCGTTAAATCTACTACCTACAACGATTGAACAGACGACCAAACAAATGTTTGGAACATGCAAAAAAAGTTGGAATTCGAAATGACTTCTAGTCTTGATTGCACCTAGAGTCACTAAAAGTAATCAGTACGGAGTAAAGTGTTTTAGCCCTGACGCACAAAAGCTGAAGCATAGCCGTGCGAGTCGATCTACAACGTTAAGCAGTGCAGTGCCAAAGTCGGTCCGTGGATGGGAAACTACGTTAAGCCGTTGGTCCTGGTTAAGTAGTTGAAATCAGATAAGCAAAGTAACTAGTATTCGGCTGCATCCGGAGACTTGAAGACGGGAACACTAGACTGGAAGCCGACCCCCAAATAGTTGGGAAATGGCTAGGCAGATGAGTAGGGACCAGCAAAACTATACAATTGTAGCGGTAATTGGAAGCTTCGTGTTTTGCAAAAGGATCTACTGCTGATAATATGATACCCGATACGTATAATAAAGGTAATCTGTGGCCACATGAATCATTAGCCATAAACGTACGTAGCTTATTAGCAATCAGTGTGTATTGTGACCTACCGTATTATTGTTGACATTATGATTTATTAAAAAATTTCAGTTTGTTTATATTACTGTTTAAAACTATAGTTAACATTTCCCTAACTTTTGTTTACAAATACAATTATCGTTTCGCCATTTTATGTCCATCTAGTAAACTGTCTCAAAAAATTTGTTATTAAGGCGATTAGACGAGCTAAATTAGCAACTCTATTTGTGGTGGTTCAAACTTCGTTTGAAATACTGTTAGAATAACGTTCTAATCAGCTTGCACTACAAAGTGGTTGTTACGTCAGTCACTGCAGGCCAAATAGCGCGAAATGAGTGGTTTCGATCGATTTACAAAACGACTATTGATTGGATTAAAAAACTAAAACACTATCATGCTAATATATTGCTTGTAGAATTATTTGCCAAAAAATCAGAATGATCGCATGCATATTAGTATGTTTTTTTTATTTGAAAGATATGTTTAGAGATAAGTTCGTGATTTTTTTTTATCGAGTCAAATTAATTGTATTAGGTTTCCAAAACACTATCATGCTAGCATATATCCTGAAGAATATCATATATTTTTCTGGTCTTGTTTATAGCAGTGAATCATACACTTTTAGTAGTTATAAAACTCGCGTTTAGCTCATGTAATCGCCTTAACATAAATATACGATGGTGGTCCCATGGAGAAAATTGTTCAGTTGATAGTCTGTAGCACACCCTTCCATATGACTATACCTTTTCTGTTACACGTTGTATAAAGGGGGTAAACTTATTGCTTGGCAACTACACATAAATCCAGAAACCGTGACTACTACTGAGATATTCCTGGTAAAAAAACCCAATAATAATTAGTTCGACCTGGGAATCGATAGGACCTCACACTCAGTAGGCAGTCTTTTGTTACAGTTTTGGAATTTTAATTACACTGCACTGTGCCTAAATTTCAACAAGACGCTTTTATTTATGCATTAATTTAGATCTTACCTAGTGTCACTGAAATTGGGCATTTATCTTCTAAATAGTCGATCCTTCGGCAAGTTGCCAGGTGTATGTCTTCCTTGTCACTACAGACTATCTATAGGATTGAATCGTGTCAATTAATTTCTCCGAAGCATCCGAGCTTGAATATTGCGGTCCTGAAAACATTACCGGATCAATGCGGGTAGGCGATACTACGTTTCAGGCAAGACATAGTTGTTAACAGTTAGGTAATTCCGAGGTTTATTCTCAAGTTGGAGCCATCCTAGTACTGAAGTCATTAAATTAATTTTTAATGTCACTAGCGGACCGAACATAAATTGGGCTATCCTTTTCTGGATATCAAATTAACGTTGTCTACCGGGTCCACCTAAAGGGTGTAAAAACCTCTTAACGAAGCCGAAATGCACTTGTTCTCCGCGTCATTGCGATAATTTTGTTGTTCTGCACCATACCTGGGAACCATCTAGTTACGGAGATATTGGGGGTTAAAATTACAACTTCATGACATTTTTTTTTTAATTCAAGACCCCCGTACTATTCAATCCATCCATAAGCAGAATATTTTGAGAGCGTTACATTGAGTTCTATCACTAAATATGATTTATCACCCCGAAAAATAAGTACGTTCCCCAGCAATATGCGTAAAGTTACTTACTTTGATGTACAGAATGCTTGATTGACGGCTTCGTGATGAGGTAACATCCTGTATAGTAAATAAAATCCAGGTGAACTCATAGGTCTTCTTCTTCTTCCTAGCGCTATTATACTTAAGGTGGGATCGGCTTTCCTAATTTTCTCTTCTCCGTCCTGGATTATCAGGTCGGGTAGTTCTTCCTCCAATAGGAGCTTCGTCATGCTAGTCCACCTATTGCTGGAGGTCATCCTCTACCTCTCTTTGCTCGGAAAGAAAATGAAATGACTTCATATACAAAAAAAGCAGCCAAGAGCGAGTCGGATTCGCCCATGAAGGGTTCCGTAGCAGCAAGTAAATATTGAATGATTGGTAAATTTTGCTTTACGATTTATGACATATTAAAAAAAAAACTACTAACTAGATCTCGTTCAAACCAATTTTCGGTGGAAGTTTTCATGGTAATGTACATCATATACTTTTTTAGTTTTATCATTCTCTTATTTTAGAAGTTACAGGGGGGGGGGCACATTTCAACAACTATTCAGTCTCAATGTCATTTTTGAAGACCTATCCATAGATATACCCCACACGAAGCTTGATGAGAAATTTTTTTTTTGAGTTTCAGTTCTAAGTATGGGGAACCCCCAAAATATATTGTTTTTTTTTATTTTTTTGCGTGAAAATCTTAATACATCTATTTACCAAGTTTCAACAGCATAGTTCTTTGTCTGTTGCATACAGACGAACAGACAGACAGTCATGACGAATCCATAAAGGTTCCGTTTTTTGCCGTTTGGCTACGGAACCCTAAAAATGGCGTCTAAATCAAGAGTGTGTTGTCCACACAGACAATAAATCAGATATTTTATAAACTAATGCTGTTTTAAGAAATGCTCGTAAGACACAAAAAGCAACTAACAACGTCCAAATAGTTGGTACTGTTACATCTTCAATTCTAAAGTTAACACGACTAAGGTAGGTAGTACTATCGTAGCTCTGACCTACTTATTTTACCCGACTTCAACTAGGACACCTGATACTTAGACTAGTTTCCTTCTCCTAGGCAAAGATGGAACCTGTTTTATATGTACATACGTCAAATGTATTGCGAAGTTTCGGAAAAGAATGGGGAAGGATGTTGATTCTGTAACGGAAGTTGTGGGTTCCCGGTTACAATAAAGGCTAACGCATATTAGTGTTATGTGGGAGACAGGGTCACAGCATTCAAACACGGTAGTTGAGCAAAGACTGGTTTAATGTAGTTTTCTTACATCTGATTCTACCTTCACATGCATTATTATAATATCAAACACTCATTCATAGTTATTTACTTATACCTACAACCCCCTTATCAGTTACTTAGAATCAAGATTTACATTCTATTCTTACATTATAGAAAAGAAATAGAAATAAACTAATTACATCATCGCCTGCCCATCAAAGAAATAAATTGTTAGAAGTGCCTCCACCGTTTAATAAGTTTACGTTAAAAAAAACTTTTACTAAGATGAGCTCACCCATCTTGTATGGTGAGACAGATACGATTTTCAGTGTGAGCGAGATAATACTATTCAATTGTCATTTTCAACGAAAGAGAAACATATGATGGTGACGCGGTTTGCCCAATATAATAAAAACAAAACAGAAATCCTATTCCAAAAAAATATGCAAGCGACCCGCGAATGTGCAAAAGTGATGTAGAGTAATTTTTCGTTGCGTTGCGGCCCAAATCTGCGTCGGTTTTGTTTGTGGCTTCATTTCCCATAAAATAAATAAGTGTTAGTAACAGGAAAAGAACGTTTTTTACCTATATAGCAAAAAAAAACAAAGTAATTCTTATGTTTTTTGTGATGCAAGGAATTCTATGTTTTTACTCAAAAGAATTTTAATGCAGATTTATAACACACGACTAAATACGATTAATTAATGGCTGATTTTTTAAATGAAAATAAAAATACACACTCTCTCTGGCACAACAGAATATAATCGTACTAGTTGAGTGCAAACTCTTTCCTTACTCTTTCATCTTTATTATGTGTGGTAAAGCCACTTTTCGTACAGCCAATTATACTAACAAAACACCCAAAATAGAGCTAAGAACAGCTTAGTTTTTGTCAAAACAATGGTGCGGTAAAAATATTTCCTTCCACAGCATAATCTTCATAATCTCAGACGAAGTAGCAAAAACAGAAAATATAGTGAACATTTGACGTGAAAATTTTAACTTAATTCTGAAATTGTTTCACTGTGTTTGTCCTGCGACGAACTGAGTTCGCTGTAATTAAATTTTTAAAAACACCCTTGCGTGTCTAACTGGACTAACGAAATGAATTATTCTAATGAAGGGGTCTCTAAGTCGCCCTTATTTTTGAACAAAAATATTCAAGGTTTTCCGGTGTGTAGATGTATGTGCTGTTAAGGCCAGAGTGGTCGTAATTTTTTTTATTAATTGCTATCGCCAGTTTGTTACAGAATTAGGCGAAATGTGAGCAAGCAAAGCTTTGGGTCATGATTTTTATTTAGGTTGTTAATTGTGCAAATATTTATGGGGTTTTGATAATATGGGGACTGACTAACTGAAAGAAAGAAAGAAGACGGAAAGAAAACATATTTACTTGTCGCAAAAAATAAAATCAATAATATACGAGTACATGTAACGCATAACAAATATTTAAAAACATTACTGGACGGAACTAAAAAAGTTGACACACAAGTGACTGTAGGAGGGAATGGGGGGCATACGACACAGAGCTGGTTTTCAGTGTTCATTTGAGAAAATATGTACTGGATCTGGAAAATGAAGTTTTATACAGTGAAAGTTGAGAAAGGATATCTCGGAGCATTACCTTTGTGCCTGCATAACTAACCAATCACTCACAATCACAGAAGATTATCATTCTGACACCATAGTCTTTCAAAAAACCACGGCACGTGCCTCCTGTCTTATGTCTCTTTCACCATTTTGGCGTCACTTTTGTCCAATATTGTTACAATCGACAGAACGATACTGATGCGAATATTCGATCGTCGTCGTCAATAAGAAGTACACATGACAGTATGACACACAGAAGTATGTGTGTCATGACACACAGATGTATGTTTCTTTCTTTCTTTCTTTCTATGCAAGACTTGGGCCTTGTTACCAATATGTCGTGACGACAGATAATCGTGTAGTTTTAAGTGTCGTGAAAGAATTAGTATTTATAAATGATTGAGGCTTTATTGGATCTTATATTTTAATAATTGGTCATGGTTCATGTTCTTCTGGCTAGTGTATTTAAAAGGAGTTGTTCACATATGAGACGACACGATAACCGCCGTCCATGACTTTTGCCAACTAAAAGCCAATGTCGTCACGACAAATTGGGAACGGGGCCTTATAGGTACAAAGAGTATGCAACCATGTACTACTTGTAAATAAACAAAAGACTGAACACTAGACAAGCTTTCGACCAATTCTATTTTCAAATTCCAGGGTTTAAATAAATCCTTCGATAAAAACAAATGTGAATCGAATTCACGAAAAGGCTATTTAAATAAGTTTAGACAGAGTTTTTATTTTGTTGATTGATAGATATTATATGAGGTTATTTGATAATACTATTGTATTGTATTGTACAACGGGCTGGTGTCCGCAACTCCACGTCAAAGAGAGTATTTTGTAATGGACATAAGAGGCGTTACGTGTGTGAGCCTTGAAAAATAAAATTTTCTACATATCTAATTTCTTTCGTTAAATATTCAAGCCCTATGTATTTCGTAGTTATACCTTTTATTTGAAATAGAATTGATATATTCGAAGGTATAGGTAGGTATAAAGAAACAAAAATACAGAATGATTTTGTTAGTTTAAATTCATGAAAACCACATTTTTGTGGCGTTATAAAATGTAAGTTCGGAATTCGTGACAGCTGAAAAGGTTTTTTGTTCGAAAATACTTAAAATAATGTGAGGTTGAACATGGAAAACCAGTTAAAGGTTTATGCAATTTTCGGAACTTAAAATTACGCAATATAACAATAAGAGTATAAAATCATAATAACCTGCGAATCTCAGTTTCACATAATTAAAATTATGGAACGCAATTAACATATTATCATGTTTAACTGAACCATCAAAACTAACAACGGCAAAAATGTTAACAATATAATCGTTTAACATTCAAAAGAATGACCTAACTGAAAGGCGTTTTAAAATAAAAGTGTTTATTTCTAGGCCGTTATTTTTAAGAACAATAAATTAAATACAAAAGTAGTTTCAGAGAACGAATTCTATAATTAGTAGGTACTATCAAATAACTAACATTGTCCCAATTTCCATCATATCAACTCGTTATCTACAACTACCTACTAAAAGTTTTCTAGTACTCCGAACGATAAAAAACCGGTTTATTAGGACGTTACGAGGTCAAGGTCAGATTCTTATCAGTCGGGCAGTGGTGAACACGCACTCTGAATTTCCTACATTTACGTCGCGTCGTGTAGCTAAGGGAAATGTTAGTACATAACCTCCTTATGTATGGGCGGTTCTCGTAAATTCTTATCACAATGCGTGGCGCTTTTGAATGTTACTTTTAAAATTATATGCAGAATTTAGATTCTAATTTGCAGATTAGGGTAATGGTTGTCATACTGTTGGATTCAGACGATTATTGTGTACAGAACATTTCCATTTCTGGTACAAGAAGAGGCGGAAGTAAGTATACTAGTGGGTAATTTAAATAAGACTTAGTTGTCTAACAAATTATAGGCATTTACGACAGGCTAGCATGTTTTCTTTAAGAAATTGGAGTCAATAAAAAGCCTGAACGGATTGAAAGTAAACAGATATTCAAAAAACTGTTTCTTTTTTTATAGAAATTGGCCATGACGGACAATTGCTGTAAATAAAGAAACCAATTCTACAAACAAAATAAAAGGTATTCCGGAAAACAACGTTGTTTCGTTTTATTGCGAGTAACATTATAATTAATTTTTCTTTTCTTGTACAAGTTACACTTTAATTAAAGTGTCTCCATTCTTATTATTTTTAGAAATCCAATACTGACTTAAAACTTTAAACATTGACACTAAAACCTTATTCTTTTAGAAGGAATTAGGTAGGGTCAACCATTACCGGAACTGTACTTTAAACACAGTGAATAAAAAATAATGTGAGTGAGACGATTATCTCGTCGAACTGGTCTGGGGCACTCGTTTAAAAAAATTAAGGTTAACAATATTGGAAAAGGGTGGGTCATGTCGAGGGTCGGTTCTCGACAGAAAATGTTAATGGTCAAAGATTTAGAACATTAGACGCCTTTACTGGATACGCGATTGTACGCAGAATACGCGCTTTGGATGTGAAGTTGCGGACACCAGCCAGTAAAGTAATCATTTAAAGTACGCACGAAAAAATTACAACGGTGAGGACCGATTTCACCAATGTGATTAAGACATCTATCTTTACCGTATTCTGAAGATGCTTGAACGCGGTTTTGGTGTACCGACTGCGTGCAGTTTTTCAGATCTTGCGTGATAATCAATCAAAATATATTTCAAACAGGCCTAGATGGGCACTTATAAATCTTCGATAAAGGTGTATGGTTTGCGTTAGTCGTTTTCATGGAGAAGAACCGGCAAGAAACTCCATGTAGACCTGACAGAGTCATAATGTTGCTTGGAACAATAGCTATGATTTGCAGTATACGCGGGTGTGTACTCAAATATCAACGACGTAGAAACATGGCAATCTTTTGACGCAGTCGAGTGGATCTCACGATTTAAATCTTTGTTCAATAGGGATTCGAACATTGCGCCGGTGTAAAAACAACGGGATATCGTTTTTGCCCTCCTAATCTGCTCCAGTTAATAAAAAGAGAAAACAAAGTAATCCATTATCATTATTTACAGTTGCTTTAGGGATAAAGCGGTGACAGATCGATCGTTCTGTCTTGCAGTCCATAATGTGGGTGATTTAGGATTAATGTACGCTCTGACAGTTGGGTGGGCACTGAGGACTGAGGAGCGATATTTCTCCGTCTGTATTAAATAAAGTACAGATGTAGCGGTAATGAAGAAAATTGTCCGTTATGGATGTTTTTATGACTCAATAATATGGATGTCTCGTAAGCGAATTGAGGTGGAAGTAATGGAAATTGCGATGGAAAATGTTTGGAATTGTATCGCGTATGTATTTTCGAGGAATGGAAAAAAAATAATCATATAAGATAAAATCTGGGGAATTATTAGGACTTGAAATTTTAAAATTCAAACCTTTTAGCAAAAAAATTAATAATAAAACAACCTTGAATGTTAGGTAAATATTTTGTTTTGGACAGTAAAGTAAAACATTTCGTTTTGTAAAACTAATTTTCTTAGTTCTTAGCCTAGACAGGGCCTGAGGCAGCTGCGCGGTGCAGGACAAGTGTTGACACACGTTAGAGAGAGACCGACAGTATCTTTCGAGACATGACACCAGACACCTTAGTGTCATTCTGAATTTCGACGCGTAATTATTTCGCCAGTCACAATACTTCGACTTCTCATATCACCACACCTAGATTTAGTTCTATTCCCGTGTAGTTTCAAATAAAAAGTACCTTTCACTTGTTTAATAGACCCCAAAATACCAGAAACAAATTTTCCTTGAAAGGAAAAACTTATACATTTCATTGAACATCCGCTTAAAAGCTTCAATCTTAGTAATTATTCCTTTTCGCGAAACTAATCAGAATCATAATAATTACTTCTAAGAATACGATAGCAAATTCCTTTTCTGGTATGTCTGAGTGTATTACCTACAGAATTAATTAATTTTCCTTGCCAGTACCTACTTACCTAGGCTACCTAGTATTGAGTAAGGAGTACTTTTCATTAAATTAAAATTTAGATATAGCTATGGCTACCTTTATGTCCAAATAGTATGAGTATACTCGCCTGACTGTCTTTCTATTTAGATGTTTTTAAAAGTGATTGTGATACATTTGTGATTTTGACGATTTTCTCCGAAATTTTGAATTTTTTCAAAACATGTTTCACAACATACCTGCGATAGATTTTTTGTTTGTAACATGTTTGGAAAAATTTTCGTTTCCTGAATTAAATATGCAGTTTTACCCTTTCTTCTCCAAAAATTTTTTGTCCGAAAATCATTTACCATGACACGTTTCCTATCAACTTCAGAAATTATAATGTTCATCGGGTAATTTGAAATCGCGTAGGCGCGGCAGTTTAACACCTGTTGATGCTGTTTTCAAACACAAAAATGTAACGGTATTCTGTCAACCGTCTGACAAAATAAATACATTATAGGTACTTATCGATTTCAAAAATATCGATTCAAGGACATCATTAATTCCTTTGCCCTAATTGTAAGACTCCGCTTTGTTTACCAAAAAACAGCAGCAATCATTGTAATAACCGCTAAATACTGATAAACACTCGTCCAAACTGCTCTCAATCAATCACCAGACTCACAGAGATCGCAAAGAGTTGCTCCTATCGGCCATCGGACGATCAGTCTATCAAGCTATCAGTCTACAAGTGATTAATAGTCGCCACACCCTCAGGTACGTCTGCGACTGGTTCAGGCTACTAATTAATGATTGTTTGCTACTATCCGCTATGTACTACGCACTAGTTGTTTTGTTGGTCTCTTGAGAGTATTTATTTAGGTACTTGCTTTTGTTCGCGGCTTCGTTCACGTTTAAGTCAGGAATTATCCTACGGGAACGTTCTAATGGGATTTAAAATATCCAGGTTATGATCTCCATGTGCCAAATTTCATCCGCATGAGTACACAAGCGTCGTTAATTAGTGTGGCACCAGATGACGCTGTATGTAAAGTCCAGTGATATTTTAATTTATAATTTATTTATCGATTATAAATATAATAAATATAAATGGTTGCGCAGCGGTGGCCCAGTGGTGGCGGCCCCGACTTACGTTCAGTAAGTCGTGGGTTCGAACCCAGACAGGCGCATTACTTTGTGTAATTTATTACATCACCGCTGCTCTCAAAACGGTGAAGGAAAACATCGTGAGGAAACCGGCATGTCCTAGAACCATAAATTCGAAGACATGTGACATCTACCAATCCGCACTGGACCCGCGTGGTGGATTATATAGCCCATTCCCCTCTCATAGAGGAGGCCTGTCCCAGCAGTGGGAACATTAATAGGCTGATGATGATGATGATGAAATGGTTCTATTTTAAAATGTTATTGGGTTTTCCACCAGAAATTTCTCAGTAGCAGGAGTTTGGATTTGCGCACGGTTGATGGCAATAGGCTCAATCCTTATTACAACGTGGGTGTACTATTAGGTATAACCTCTTACAATTCATACATTTTGTTCCCTGTGGTAGGTAGAAAGCGCTAAAAGGCAATGCTGCGCGCCTGTCAAAGTTTTATTATTGAAAACCATACACACACGCCTCGTTCATACCACTTTTGAAACCCATAATTTATAATCAATTATGAAACTCTACTCTAATGCATTTCTTTTTTTCAGCAAGCAACCAAACCAACATAATTTATATTTTATTAAAATCTTTCCTACCCATTTCGTTTTCTACAAGCATTTATTCACCATCGTTAAAAAATGCTCTTTCCAGCAAAACATTTTTCAATACAAAATTTCCTACAACATTATTAAAATTCACATAAAAGTACCTATACAAAGTTGGCCCCCATTGTTATAACTAAATATTCGAACTTCCCTCTTAAGACTTGAATTTCCTAACAATAAACTTCGTTCAAAATGATTAAATATTAAGTTACGTGAATTTTCTATAACTTTACTACATTAAAGACTTGATTGTGAACTTAGGTAGTACTTAATTATGCCTGTTGCTCAAAATCTCTTTTGATATTGCCAAAAACTGTGCAGCAAGTATTCAAAAGATTGTAGCCGTGGCTCACGCTAAATTTTACTTACATAAATGTGTGCTTGGGGAATTGATAAGGTTTCAAGTTTTCGTTCCGTTGTAAGTAAATCCTCCGAAGTTTGTATAAGTTAGTACCTGTGTATCGTGGAGTCACGAGCATTAAGGTGTTTATACTCGTACTTAAGTTCCAAACCAATTTTCTCGTATTAATGGTTGCGTTTGGTTGCAACATGGAAAGACAGAAATAATTATCAAAAGGTGCTGTGTATATTTGTGTTCGAGACTGTACACTTAACAAAAGTTTGTAAAAACATCAGCACCATTACATTACACACAATTATTATTTACTAGCTTCCGCCCGCGACTCCGTCCGCGCGGATGTCGGTCTTCGCGTGGATGATTTATTTCTCCATTTTGAGTAACTCTGACAATGACATCTTATAAATATCTATTGGACCCAAATACGGCTAAGCCTATAATAATTAAGGAGATCCCTCTATTGAGCTACTGCTGTTGAGCTCGTCTATGAATAAAACTGAAAAATAAGATTTTTTTTCTACGTATTTTTCCAGGATAAAAAGTATCCCATTTTATGCCCAGGATAATAAGGTATAATTATACCAAGTTTCATCGAAATCGAACCGTTAGTTTTCACGTGATGCCTGCATATACAGACAGACAGACAGACAGACAAAAAATTTTTTAATCACATATTTGGGTTTGGTATCGATCCAGCAACACCCCCCGCTATTTATTTTTTCAATATTTTCAATGTACAGAATTGACCCTTCTACAGATTTATTATATGTATAGATAGATATAGATACGTGGGATTAGCACGATTTATTCCAATTGACTCGGACGTCATGTGGGCAGAAATTGAGTTTCGTGAATCGAAAACACACTGGGTCCGATACACTACTTTGATTAAACTAACAAATTACTTAAAATTACAATTTAACACAAAAACACTGAGGACAATGAATCAAGTAAAATTCCTGAAGGTATTTACTCCAATGCGATCAGACACTAAATGTCGTCCTTGCCGTCGTGATGTTTAAAGCTCGTAAGCTTTAAACATCACGACTCTGTAGACGCACGCTGTAAGTGCGGGTAGACTTTTGGCGCGCTTACAATTTATTTTACTTCCGGACTAATAACCGGGTTCAACTCAATTGCGATATATAATGAATCAAAAGCAGCAAACTATTTATTTAACAAAGCAATTTCGATTGAAAACATTACAAAATCAATTAAGACTTAAGTCTTAACGACTTGAAAACAGCTGAATTTCATTCATATTATATATTTAGTTCTACGACAGGGAGGTTGTAAGCGTTGGCAGCAGAAACGATGTTCCCATGAGGATCCAATCGCAGTTCGCGTTTAGAGCAGTTGGCTTCCGACGCCTAAACTCCATCAAAGGACTTAAATTGCTGGCTTTTATAAACTAAATATGTTGAAATGGACTGGCAATTCAATTTCGGAGTTAGAATTTACTATGATATTTCAATAAACAAACATACATGATAATATTATAAATGTATTATATCAACTCTCGGATTCCATACACCTTAGATCTCTCTTCTCAACAGAAACCTACGAGTTATTGTGTATGTCGAAAGCATTAGGTATCAATACTGCCGACATGAAACAATCGTTTAGGGAGCGCTTCTTTGGCCTCCTGAATAATGTGTCAAACAGTATTTTTTCAGGCGGAAACAAGGTGCGTGCCTTCAGCCAGCCCGGAGCCTGCTTTGGATTCAATGTATGAAGCTGAAAATAGTTACGAAATGGGACTTTTATTATGCTATTTTGTTTAGTTGTAAAAATGGGAAAGTTACGAGATGGAACGGAGCCGTGCCTTCAACGGTTGGGTCATGCTAGTTTTGATGTGGTTTTTCGGCATACTAAACTCAAATAGAACTTGATGCTCTGGATAAGTCTAAGATCTGCGTTCTGTAGACCGCTGATTAGACATGAATGTTACTTATTAATTCATGATTTAATAAATTATTAACACTTTACTGCAAGAAATGGAAGGAGTGGAAGGAGGCCTTTGCCTACTATTGGGAAAAGTACTAAGTTAAAATTTAATGATTATGACACGACGCCTTACGCCATCCACCGGATAATGTGCACAACACTTCGCCACCCGAGTAGATCGCAACTTACAAAAGATCAATCATCGATAAGACGAAACATCAACAGTACCTGCAGACTACTAGCGACATCTAACTTTCGACTTTCGTTACAACCACATACAAGCATGAGATGGTGAAGACACATACTGTCATCTGTCAAACCGCTATACAGGGTGTAAACCACCTCATCACGAAGCCGTTTACCAAGCATTCTGTACATCAAACTAAGTAACATTACGCAAAAATTATTGCTGGGAAACAACTTTTTTTTTTGAGGTTATAAATCATGTTTTGTGGTAGAACTCAATGTAACTTAAAACATTGTGCTGATGAATGGATTTAATAGTACGGGGGTCGTGGAGGTGTTAAAAGTCAAAATCTTACAAAAAAAACTTGTATTTAAAAAAAAAACTTGTCAAAAAGTTGTAACTTTGACCCCCAATATCTCCGTAACTAGAAGGTTCCCAGGTATGGTGTAAAACAAAAAAATGATCACATTGATAGGGAGAATACGTGCCTTTCGGCTTCGTGAAGAGGTGTTTTACACCCTTTATAAACCTGCACCACCGACGAACTAGTGACTCGCTACTTAGACGGCACAGTGGTCGATATCCCCCCGTGACCACTGTTGTCATAAGCTTGACCTGAGCGGAGGCCCCGTCGCCCTCAGGAATAGCTAGCTAGGAGGTGAAAGTATAGGATAACCCCGCAGTCCATCCCTAGGTCCACTAATAGGTCTAACTATAATCTAACCTTGTTTGCTAATGTCTGTTAAGTGTTAAAGTAAAGAGAATAAACTCCTATTTGTCGTCAATCGTTGGTTTTATTCCACCGCCATATATTATCAATATCTGCTACGGGTTGTGCCCACGTACGGTGCTACGCCGTAGCGGATCGGCTACGAGTGCTACGAAGTGTTAGGGACGGTCACGCGAATCACATGATTTTTGTTTTCACTATAACAGTGCTCAACGCGCATAAAGAAGTTTTCACTTCAAAAAGATAATGAGGGACATAACAAGGAGTTTAGGTAAACCAACAGCTAGATTGATGGATGGGTAATTTACAGAAGATCGTGGAAAAGGCCTGGAAGATACTTAGTTTGGTGTTAAAATTATATTTTGTTATTGTTCTTTTAAAAAAACATAAAGGGCTTTGGGGACTTCCGATAGAGGTGAAAACTAATTAGCGCGAGTAAAGCGAGTTCCCGATTTTTTTTTCCAAAAAGTGCTCAACGCGCATAAAGAAGTTTTCACTTCAAAAACTTCACGCACAAATATACGGAGGCAAGCTTTTTCTACTATTCAACCATCTAGACTTCTAGAGTAATGGCTTTTTTACATGTAAAATGACGTAAACTGTCATTAAAAACCACAGTTGAACACCACAATCATCTAAACAATCCTTCCAAAAAAAAACACCAAACACAAACCAACGATATGAAGCTCAATAAATCCTTTCTCGAGAAAAAAACACACAGCACTAAACTAGCTGGGCGTCTTACAAGACAGTACTTGTAAACATCTGGCGCGTCTACAGTGTGGACAGGAACAGTGGCAATTACAGAGCGCGGGGACATCTGCGTCGGTTGGCTTATATGCAATAAAGTAGTAAGCGGACGGGACGCACGAATTGTGGAGGTGGTAAGTCGGGAGATGTTTTTTGCTGGTAACTTGGCTGTTTATTGTGGATCAGTGATCGATATATCGATATATTGTGGAGTTTAGTATGATTTACATATGGTCTAGAGCGAAGTAGATAAGTACAGTGAGTGAGGACAAACCTCCCGTGGCCCAATTTTCTTCTTCTCGAATCCATTTTCATCATCCATCATTCTCACAGGAGAGAAGGTGTACATCCTGGGTTGGGGCAGTACACTTGCATGACATCATGTCATGTAGGCGGAAAAATCAAAGAGACGACTATGATAGCTCGTCTAGTGGGTAAGGACAGTGGTGTCGATTGAACGGACACTACCGTGTCAACAGTCACTGTCTCGACTTTCGTCACTCGCTACTGTCCTTGACTAATTTAAATCCGGCCTAACAGAAAAAGTTTGTACATCAAATCAAATCAATTAATGTACGTCAATCGACACTTCCTTATACTGATTGCTTTCAAAATCGCTTCACGGTGACTCTTGGCATATCAGCCCGGAATCACCTACTGCTGAGTTTAGGCCTCTTATTTCTTTTGCCACCCTTCCCATTTCTGTGCGTACCCAGGCGTTTCCCTGCATTTAGACGATTTCTTCGACCCTACTAGCTTTGAGTCGGTCCTAGTTTCTTTGACCTAACTTTGGTCACCGTTCGGTCAAAGCTTTGATCCAACGGCCATCTCTGTGTCGCCTAGGTCCACTTGAAGTGCACCGTCCAATCCCCGACGACGTAGACTTTCGTCCGACGGTGGATTTCGACCTTGAACGGTTATACTCGTAGCATGCTGTAAGTTCTTTTATTCATATTATGTTTTATGCATAGTTGCTTAAGTACCTGTACGTATCGGTTATTAGGCGTGAAACTCGTGGCCAAGCAGTTAAGCAGCTCTTGACTGACTGATTGAAAATACATCGTAAAGCCCTCTGATGGTAAAAACGAAGAATTTGGAAGATTATTTATAAAAAAACAACATTTATTTAATGAATGCAGAGGCGTTATACAAGTAAAGTGGGTGGGACTTAATTTTTCACCGACAAAGAATCATGTTTAATACTCTACCTCTTTTAGTCTTTATAATTTTCGATAAAATAATGTTATTATAAAAAGCGAAGGCGTCATTGTGTTTCGGTCACGACTTTAATGATATTTCCCAGGGAGTTACTGTTCATACCGGAAAATTAAAAAACTTTACACGTGGGTTAAGCCGGAGGGCACATCTAGTGATTTATGAAAATCTGCGCACAGGACATAAAATTAACTCCATTATTTACCTTTGTACGTAAAAACCTTCTATTTAGGTACTCCGCCCACATTATTACGTTAAAGGATTAAAAACGTAAATGATCCTTTGTTATCTCAACAATTTTTCTGTGTATTTTGTTCAATACACAACAATTTGGGTCGGTAAAATAACGAACATACAATACACGAAATAGGAGTGATTTTCCTGGCTCTGGAGAGGTATAAGGCCGGGTATTCAACCGAGGCGTCGTAATGGCAATAATAACCATCCCTTTTAGTCAGACAGAAATGAAATAAACTAGTGTGAACGTGCTTTATCGGCTGGTAAGTAAGCCCGATGATATTTGAAACGTAGCGTATTACCTCACTGTTTTTTACATTAACACCTTTCTTTTCATTCTTCAACCTTTGCCGATTCACTGCTAAGTGTAGGTCTACTTGCTATCTTGTATGAATCAGAATGTTGGGCCACAAAAAGGATGAATGAAAGGCATTTGCATGTCGCGAGGACGAGAATGCTTAGGGGGATGTGGGGTTTTACGCGAATGGTTAAAGTAAGAAATGAGTATTTTAGAGGAAGTCTGAAAGTGCCGCCGGTGACTGGAAAGTTGTGTGGTAATTGGTTGTCGTGGTATGGGCATGTGATGCGGAGGAATGAGGAAAATGTCGTGAGAAAAGTTTTGAGTATGAATGTGGATGAGTATTTGAGTAGAGGTAGAGCAAAGAAACGATGGATGGTCTGTGTTAAGAATGATATGCCAAGAAAAGAAGTGTTTGATGAGATGACGAAAAATAGAGAAGTTAGGAAGGAGAAGATAATATGTTGCGCCGACCCCAAATGAATTGGGATAAGGGTAAGAGAATGAGGATGCCGTGTGTAGATCTCCAAATCTCTTCACTTTTAGCGGTTTTGAGTCATGACTATCTAGTTTCTTCCAGTCACTTTAATGAGATCGTTTGTCCGGGTGCGTACCATTTTATATAATAAGAAAAGTTCTAACGATCACATGACCTAATTTCATTTCATACTCATTTTTTAGGATAACGTTGAAATTGATATTTATAATGAATTATTGATATAATTTCAGTTGACTTAATTTTATTTGGTTTAATTAACATTTTCTGTGCATGCACATTTGAACCAATATTATACTAACTGAGTATTATATTTAGTTAATAATATATTATTAAAAATCTATGGTAACGTTTAATATAATTTTGAAACAAACTAAGAGTACTTTGTGTTCTTCGGTAAAAACGCCTGCCGATCTGCAGATCCTCTCTATTGTTGGTGAATTATCTGGGTTAGGTTAGATTAGAACAGTGACCATAAGCGTGCAAAGGTGAGCGAGCGGAGCGAGCGTGTCCCGTTAGCGGCCGCTGAGTGCCAGATCCCCTCTATTGTTGCTGAATCATCTGGGTTAGGTTAGGTTAGGTTAGAACAGTGACCATTAGCGAAGGCGAGCGAACGGAGCGAGTATGCCGCGGATGTGGCCGCCGAGTGCTAGATCCCCTCTATTGTTGGTGAATCATTTGGGTTTGGTTAGGTTAGAGATATTTAAATTAAATGCTATGAAAAATATTTAGTTTTAATACCGCACCACCCTCCCGCCCTCATGCATATGCATGAGGGCGGGAGGGTGTGCCCATATGTGCATGTGCATATGCATGACGGTGGGATTTGTGTCCTGCTTTCAGACCTGGATATTTATCTTGCGGTATTAAAACTAAATATTTTTCATAGCATTTAATGTCATGGATTTCCGCAAAGTAACGCCTGATTCCATAACTTAGAGATATTTACTTATTCGTTACAGAATTTTGGCTGAATATTAGTAAATATGAAAATTAGACCAAATGAAAGTTAGGTCAACTGAACGTTATATTAAAAGAAAATTAAACAAATTGAAAATTATTTGAAATTAACATTATACTAAATGTTATTAGAGTAAAAGAAGTTTATATGACATGTAACATTAAATTACATGAAATTAGGGCATTTGTTTTTATAGCAAATGAAAATTATATTACGTGAACGTTA
The DNA here is from genome assembly GCA_950022955.1 of Xestia ashworthii. Taxonomy (NCBI): domain Eukaryota; kingdom Metazoa; phylum Arthropoda; class Insecta; order Lepidoptera; family Noctuidae; genus Xestia; species Xestia ashworthii. Next base: position 3,018,865 of record OX465555.1, on the reverse strand, counting down.
TTTCTTTGGATCAAATTTAAAAAAATGACAGCATCAGCGTGAACTTACTTCAAAATGGCGGCCCAAATGTTTACGTTCCATGATGTCAGATGCGTTCCAGTACCACAAAACATTTGACGAAAGCGCTTGATATCGCCAAAATATAACCCGCCCCAGTGAAATTGCTCGTTAGTTTCGTATTACACGACTATGATAATTTAAGTTGATTGAATTTGGGAGTGTCTTTTGTTGATTGAATTGTCGCTACGTATCTTGCTAGATTTTTTTTTTTTACAAAAATTATAGCTTATTGTGGCGCGGACTATTATATACTTAGTCGTTTGTTTTTCCACATTCCTCCGTCCCGTCACTTAAACACTTTTAACTCTTTTCAATTATTGGAGGTGGAGTTGAAACCTGGTTTAGTATCTCACAAATAACTAGTGTTTTGTATTTCTACTACGGTTTTGCGACAGAATAAACATGCACTTTGGGTAGGACATTTAAATTTAATCAATTTTTGTATTTTCAACAAAAATTGATTAAATTTAAATGTCCTACCCAAAGTGCATGTTTATTCTGTCGCACCACCCCACCACCACCCACCTTCATTTTCACTGATAGAATTTCATTTTGTCTTAGCCCGCTGGGTGTGTTCTTGTTAGACACTATAAAACAGCAACTGAAATAATGTGTAGAATAAAGTACATGTATCGATGGTGTCTTGAAAACCTCATTTCAGCGAAGACAGAAAGCTCTTTTAGGTATTTTTTGAGAGAAAAATAATCCGTCTAGTTTGTGTTTAACGATTATCTGAGACTTCATATTAGGATTTCCACAAGAAAAAATATATCAGTGTCATATTTTATGCCACAACCCGACCTTCACAACAAATATAAGCGGAAACCGATTTCCGGATTTTCGGATCTCGTTTTCAACGTACGGAAAAGTAAGTCGTTTCGGATAACTAGGGCTGATGGTTAGTTAAGAGTATGTTAGCTTATGCTTAGGCCTATGTCCAGCAGTGGACGTCTTTCTGCTGAAATGATGATGATGATGTTAGCTTAGAGTTAGTGATACGAAATTTCGAATGACTTTATTTCGACGCACGCTATTTCGAAAAAATAACGAGTGGTACGCCAGTTCGAAAGCATGTTAAGTCGAATACCGCTAAATTGAATGACGTTATTTGGGCGCACGCTATTTCGAAAAATTATTTGAATTGTACTGTACGTGTTATGTAGTGAGAGAGATTTTAGCATAGAAGGACATCAAATAAGATAACTTTCAACCACAGCGAGGGCGAAGCCAGGAACAGTGGCTAGTTAAATAATATAATTTCCCCGTGCATGTAGATTAAATTATGTTTGTACCTACACCATACAAGTGACAACACACATTGAAGTTGATTGACACGACTCCAAATCTGCTTTTCTTGCACTCAACAAAAAAAGACATTAGAATTCCCTCGCCGTGCTCCATCGTATATTAGAACATTCAATGACGGTTTCATTCGTCTACGAAGTAATCTGATTTATATTGTTCTGTATTCAGTATTACAATTTTTATAATAATATGAGTTTTTAAGAAGATATAAGTAGTTTTATATTATCTCAGTAGGTACACAATACTAGTTTTTCAAAGACACAATATTGTTTATATGAAGTTCATGGAAAGTTTAATATATAAGATAAATAAATAGAACTGGCAATATAATGATGTTGAAAGGTTTGTATCGTTAAGCAATCTTAAAATTTTACGGACGTGGTTGAGTTGAGATATCTAGTAAAAAGAAAAAGATAATCTGCGCCAACCAAAAAAAATTGGGATAAGAGCAACAGAGTTGCAGGAATGCGCTGCATACGAGTCGCATGGGACCGGTCAATGTGGTGACACTTGGGGGGGGAGCTATGTCCACGTGGACGTCTATCGGCTGGAATGATGATGATGATGATGTTAATGAAGGGTAACACAATAAGGACTCAAGTGGTTAAGTTCAGTTTGCCATCCTGAATACTCGTAGTTTCTATCTATAAAGTAGAATGTTAATTAAAAACCTATGGTTTAGTCAGTTTATGAAGATTTCCATTGATGGGACACAGCTAAGCTTATCTCGGTGAAAAAGAATGGGCTCTTATCGACCAGTTAGACATAAATCATGTCATGTCTTAACTTTTGAGTTTGTGGTTACATTGTGAAAAAAGCTTATAAATTGGCTTAAGCTTTGCATTAACAATATGAACTTAAATCATGATAAATCACTGCATCTGATAATTCCTGACCTATACTTTATGTACTATTTCCTAAGCTTAAAAAAATATTTATCTCAAAAAAACGCTGCCGGACCATAGTTTCTTTTTTTTTAAACCCAGCGTAATAACCCTCTGACCTCAGCAACTTCATTACAAATTAACAGTCAGCTTCCAACCCAAAACTCAGTTTGCAATCAACACAATACAATTCCAGCTATAATATTAATACGATTCTACACCACACAATTGCAATATTTGCAGTAGAGATCAAATCTATTATTAGTTCCAAACGTTATATTACTCGTACGTTTAGCTGTCAACAGAATTGTGAAACTGAGCATTCATTGGAAATTCTGACCGCATCCAGTGTTGCTGAACCAATTATCTTGGTAAACGCAAATAACACCTAAAACTCGAACTAAATCGGTATTCGATATTGCATTAATACAAATTTTGTTGGCTGAATTAATGTCAAACGAAATTTTGGTTTAGTGTCAATGTTGGTAACGGATAGATAAAACATTTCGACTTTTGTTTATTTATGATAAAATGTTAATTTAGGCTTTGCTACCGCGTAGCCCATGTATGTGGTTTAGAATACTTTATTTCAGTCAAAATTAATATTATCGTGTTTTCAGCAAGCGTGACGGGCGGAGCTTCCCAACTAGATAGTTGATGGTTGGTGGATGACGGCTATGTCCAGCAGTGGACTGCAATTAGCTGAATTATTAATTTTAATTAATCACTTAGTTTTGTGTGACTTCAACCTTGGTGTAGTGATCACTTGGGCCTTTTTTGTGGGAAATCATCACATGACTTCTCCCACTCTGGGCGGAGCGGCATCAATTTTCCTTCCTCACCCTTTATGTTCCGGGGCCACGGTATCTCTTTCGAACAGTCCCACAGCCCCGGCAGGCAACCGCAGCCTCGGCAGGCGGGCCTTACGTAAACTAGAGTCGTGCCTGGTCGCAGAAACTGGAGTTGTTCTAGATTTCTCACATGTCTGAGAAACCCTTGTCTTTTCCATGGAGGTCAACAAGAATTTGGATGTTAAAGTTTATTTATTTAACAATTTATGTACACACTTATTACAGAAACGAAGAAAGGAACAGAAAATAGTACAAAGGTGATGCTTATTTCTAATGAAATCTCTTCCAGCATACCTGCGAAAGGAGATACTAAATAAAGAGATGTAGACATAGTGTGTGAAAGAAGGAGAGAAAATGGAATACATAAAACAGATTAAATATCTTAAATTTATACAAAATAAGAATACATACATACTAATACATACTAAAAAAAACTATAAAATAATAAAAAAAAACTAATAATAAATACTTGCAACTACGCAATTATGGCGAAATGGATAGGTAATGTTCTTTCACTCTTCTCTTGAAAACTGCAACCGTTTGGCAGTCCTTAATGTCCGAACGGCATGGACAGTGAAGGACTGGTAGAAGTCGGTAGAGTGTGGAGGGGATTTGTGGAGGTTCCTAAGATGCGACCTGCTAGGTGCTTCAGAGGGACGAGAGTAGGAAAACCGTTCCCATAGATAGGATGGGGTTTTAGGGTTGTGTAGGATGTGAAATAGCAGACACAATATCCGAGAGTTCCTGCGAAGTCGAATTGGGAGCCACTTGAGCATTTTGCAAAAACTAGAAACATGATCGTACTTTTTAAGGTTAAAAACGAAACAAATACAGATGTTTAGTAAACGATCAAGTTTATTTAAAAGCTCCTCGGTGGCATCCATATAACAGGCATCAGCGTAATCTATGATGGGTTGAATGAGAGTTTGCGCAAGGCAGTTCCCGTTTTGGGAGTTTTACCGCTTTGCCATTGCGTAGTTATACCGTATGGTCAGAAATTGTTCGTTTTACAACTGAGTAGCTATACGCTGCCTGCTTGTCAACATAGACTCATCTTTGTCTACATCACTTCAGCTGAAAGACGTCCACTGCTGGACATAGGCCTCCCCCAAGTGTCACCACATTGACCGGTCTCGTACGACTTGCATCCAGCGGATTCCCGCAACCTTCACAGGTCATCGGTCCACCTAGTGGGAGGCCTTCTAACATCACGTCTTCCGGTTCGCGGACGCCACCCCAGAACTTGGAACTCGGCCCCATCGCCCATTCGTTCTGCGAGCAAGTTTGTCAATTCTTCCCAATTGGCCTTGTTTACAGAAATGGTAATATAATTGGCAATATAACGTACCTACTATAAATTTGATTGATTTATTTATTATTAGTGATTTTGACATGATTTATGGTGATTTTTACATTATTTTTATGATTTTGACATTTATTATTATTACATTTTTTTCCCATTCCAATTGTAATTATGTACTAACACTAGTGGTTAAGATGTGTGTATGTATCAACTAACAAATTGGATTGTAAGATCTGTTCAATAAATGATTTGATTTGATTTGATAACTACAACTTTGCTCACACCTTCATGGAAAACCGTCATAAAGTTGCGGTTACGGCATAGTAAAATATTAAGTTATTAAACTTCATTCATAATGTCAGAGTTTCACGATTATTTCAATCTTTCTTTTACCACCTCCATTCTTCCTTACTCCACCACCGTCTTAATTAATAATTAAAGGAAAAATGAAAAAATATAAAAAGCCGACGTCTAGCAGTTTCTTTATTAAAGTGAAACTACTAAAATTTCCTTTTTGTTGCTTTATTAAAAAGTTTAAAACATGTTGTGGAGCGTTTACGGAGCTCGCTTTGAGGTTACCGAGTTAAAAGTTTATAAGGATAGCTCACGGATAAAAGATGTAGATGTTGAGTCGTTGCTCACTTCGTGACGATCCTTACAAATTTCAAAAGGATACATGATAGAATATGTGCTCGTTTTCTCTTTTAGAGGATATTTAAAAATCATCTAAATGAGTAAAGTTTAATTTCCAGGTTGGTAGGTTTCTATTCATAGAGAGAAAGCCCGTATCCCAGCAGTGGGAACATTAATAGACTTGTGATGATAATGATGATGAGTGAAAATAGGAAATTGCACACAAACACTCATTCAATTATTTCTCTTATGCTGAAAAATAATAAACTTTTTAACGTACCTCTTATGATTTTCGGAGAATCAGCTCCTAGATAGTCATATTAACTGTTATATACATACTTAGATACTTACCTTCCTACCGAACTCGTGTCCTTTACATAAGCACTGAACTAACTTTTGAAACTTTATCCATTTTGTGAATGAAAACACAGACGATCTTACCGTTTTCTTCTTCCACACAACGAAGTATAATTACATAGACTTGTTGCGCTTATTTATGCGAAATGAATCATATATTATCATTTTTCTATCAACTATAAATTAACAATTTCGTTATAGTGAAGACTACTTATGGAAGTGACTTATGATATACAATATTTTTGACAGGCGTTGTCACGTCTGTATTGATCTTCTGTGATATCCCAGCCTCGTCGCCAAACTGTTGTAAACTGATATAAACACTTTTATACGCTGTTTTAAGCTTTTACAATTTGAAACTATACTTATTTATATTGTCACGTACGGGATATTTTTCGTGATTATTTGTTATTTTGTGCTCCCAATTTAACAAACAAACAAACAAATAATTTATTTATTTAAACTTCATGTATGGTCGAACAAGCTATTTGGTTTACACTTTACAATGTAATTTGTGGTACATAGGCGGACTTAATGTCACGGAAGATATCCCGTAAGTGACAATATACATTATTATTAATTAAAATCGTATTTATTTATTATACAGGTTGAATTTGAATAAATGCGACAAAATGAAATGGGAGCTTCAGTTACACAACAGTAGTGTGTTAGTAACATAGTAATTATAAACTGTTTTTTCTACTATCTAAATCGTTAAAAAAAATTACGCGATTATCGTTTTCAAAAGGTCCATTGATGTTATTATCTTTATTTAAGTAAGAATTATCGGTATTCCCGTTCATAGCGGTCATTTACCTAATTTAGCCTAGTTTCTAATGTAAGTATCGCGCGACGTTGCCAAACCTCGCATGTGCGCCAGCGCTGACATCCCTTCCCGGCGACCGCGCGCCGCCCACTACCCTTCCTTCGTTCATTACAATTTTACATTTGATATTTTATACATTTTCTTGACAACACGTATTATTGTATATTTAAATTTGTCGCATCTATTCAATTTCACCCTGTAATACGCGGCTGATTGGTTGCGAGAGAGCGAGATAGCAAATGAAAGGACAATAGACTAATACAAGACATAGACAAATACAAACTGTTACATTCTGATATCACAAATTCACAACTTCCTCGTCGGTCTGGTGGTCGCAAGCGCTTCTGCTGAGCATAAGGTCCTGCCATGTTAGCTAATGGCAACTTAATCATAGATGCTGTATCAGACCCTAGGTATTATAATCACTGCTAATAATACAACATACCAAACTTCGAATTTACAAAGCCTTATCGCTAGGGTCAATTTCTCCCAGACAACCTAGAAACTAATATTCGAGTTCTGAGAAAATATAACAAATCCAATTCTATGTTCTTCATTACCTAATGCATCGTGCCTTGTGTCACAACCGATAACAAACACGTTTAAGTAAGGCTCCTGCGTAACATAATACGAAGATAATTTTCTAAGTCGAATAAACTTTGTAACTTTTAACTTTTCGCCAAGTCCGTGTTCTCGAATTCACAAAAGTATACTCTATGTATCAAAGAAGGATACAACTGTAATAGGTTCTGAACTTAATGTTTCTTAAAATAAGGTTGCATTTCAACTGCAGGTAGTTTCCCGTCGTATTGAGTGTAGATAAGTTCGGAACAGAAGTGTAACTAAAGAAAACGCTGAAAGTTAAAAAAAGAAACACCCGTTCTTGTGTGTTCGGAGGAACTGTAAAATTTAACATTGGAACTGTTAGTGAATTGCTACTTATAGTATTCTTCTTTCTTTATCGTGTAGTTAATACCTGACCTGGTGTCAGAGTTGTTATGCTGCCGTCAAGAAATATCTCTCAGGCATGCTGGTTCACACACGATGTTTTCATTCACCGAAGCAAGTGAAAATTAATAATGCAATACGCACGTGCACAAAATCTGAAAAATCAATGATGCGTGTCTTTTTTTTTAGGTTGGGAAATCATCAAATAACTTCTCCCACTCTGGGCGGAGCGGGAGGGAGTGCCAGACTTTTACTGACTAAAACCCATCCATGTTCCTTCCTCGCCCTTTATGTTCCGGGGCCACGGTATCTCTTTCGAACAGTCCCGCAATCCCGGCAGGCTTCGGCCCTTGCGGGCCCCACCACTTTACTGACATCTCTTTGAGGCGCGCGTGGAACACGAACGCGCCGTCGACACGGCCTGTCGTCATTAGACGGACGGACGGCTAGCTAGCCCATAGCTAACCGTCCACAGGCCGGCGTCTACGGTGGCCGGTAGCCACTACGTGGCCCTCGACGCCCGGTGCGTCTCCCACGGCGGAGAGATGCGTGCCTTGGGCTAATCGTGTGGGTCAGTACAAGCTAGCTATAATAATAATATAATTCTTAATGTATTTTCGTCAAGCTTCGTCAACTCCAATGGGGAGACAGTAAATACAAACTTGATTTGCGGTATCGAATAGGTAGCAAATTATGGTAAAGTCATTTTTTTCCGTAATACAAAATGCTTTTTAACTTCTTGCTTTGATAGATTTTGGTGGCGCCTTACACCAATTACTTGAGCTTAAATATAAAATTGTTTGCGTTTATCCCAGACGCAGGGAGTTGGTTTGATTGAATAGTGGACTGTATTTTTGCGGGGGTTAAAAAGTACGTAGGTAGGTCTGACTTTGCAAATTCGACTCGAATTTGGACGACGAACTTGTAAATATGGATAGTGTTTCAGACAGTAGTTCGTATATGCACTCGCGGCAATTCGCAACTATAAATTAGGTAATAAATTAATAGTAGTAGTATGTTAGTTAGTATGTTCTTAGTAACGCTACTCTCGTTCAAGTGGTCGAGAGTGTTCTTCACACAGTCACCGTCGGTGGTTACAAGGACAGCGATAGTCTAGGTGTGCATGTGGGAAAAGGATGGGATACCATAGGATAGTGACGCAGCTTGCAAGTCATTTTTACTTCTACCCTACAATGAAAATTATGAACAAATACGAAATTCAACAGATTTAAATTGCTATTTATTTACTTTTGAGCTTTAATTTGACAACTGTGAACTTTTCAATAAAACATTGACATCTTACATTGACGGCTTACACAAGTTTTTTGTAATCAGAACTTGAAAATGGACGTGAATAAGAATGAAATTCTAAAATTGGACCATAAGAAAACATGTAATAAGCCCGAATCTGTTTAGTTAAACAGTAAATAATCAGAACAGTAGATATGGCAGAATTAACACAACTCATCTGCTTTAAAACATTGAAATTTTATTTAGTAGGTATTAAAAATACCTAACACAAAACTTTAGATACGTGTATAACAACTTCAAGAGTACCCAAACTTTATTTAATTTTTAAAAGTAGACAGTTCTTAAAACATGGTGATTTATACAATCGTACACATTATTTAATAGGTAATATAAAATAATGTACATTATTTGTAATTTGCTAAAATTAACTAAACTAACCAACTTAAACTAAAAATGGCGTCAAAAAACTCCTCCTCTACGCTGTCAACGGGCAATGTCCCCAAGAGACTGGCAGAGTAACTTATTATTATTATTTTAGACTATTAGTCGACTTATTTATTGACTTACTATTTATGAATGATCGCATAAAAAATTGTGGTATATATATTATACGTCATGTTATTTTTTCCATAACATTGTATTCATTTACATTTTCCAATTTAATGAAATGTAACATCAGAGTCCATTAGAGAAATTAGTTATACTAATAGTTCAACGTTCAATGCTATGAGGTTGTATTGTGTGTAGTATGTAGTAAATTAATACCTTATGTATTGCTCTATTAGAAATATTATGTCTACTTTTAGTGTTATTCGATGGATTGCTATTAAATATTTACCATTTTAAGAGTTGTCTATCTGAAACAAAATGGAAACAGTAGTAGAAATCAATAAATGGACTCCTAGAATATCAAAAAAAATGTCCCCGCATTTTTTCACAATTACATAGTAAAATCAAGTACCTAAGATATTAATGCAAATGCATGTTCATTAATTTCTTGCTGTTCATCTTCAAAATAATAAAACATACCTCTTCCGTCCTTAAAGGCTGTTTTCTATAACTTAGGTCCATATTCACCGAAAAGATGAGCTGTCACTGTGACATGTTACCATACAAAAATGTGTTTTAAACAGCTGTTTTTAGATAATCAGACCGTCATCTTTTTTTGGTGAACATGAACCTTAATTACGTATAACTGTCAGTAAATATGCTTATGTCTCGAAGCTATCTGTATCTGAAATATAAAAGAAAAAAAAATAAAGAAAAATTGTTAAATCTAAACTAATCTATACTAATATTATAAAGCAGAAGAGTTTGTTTGTTTGTTTGTTTGTTTGGTTGAACGCGCTAATCTCAGGAACTACTGGTTCAAATTAAAAAAATATTTTTGTGTTGGATAGTCCATTTATCGAGGAAGGCTTTAGGCTATATAACATCACGCTACAACCATTAGGAGCGGAGCAGGAATGAAAAATGTTGCAAAAACGGGGATATTTTTTTTCCTTTCGTTTTTCTCTCTTATGTGACGCAGACGAAGTGACGTGGGTCAGCTATAGGCTATAATTTACCTTGAAAACTTGAACACCTGATGCAGAACCGCAACAGACCAGCTAAACTATAAGAGATACAAATATGACACCATAGCAAAAATTGTTCCACGTGATGAGCATTTTCTGCTGAGAGAAGAAATTTGAAGATCTGGAACACCTGATGTGGAACTCCATGAGCCCAGCTACACCATAACACATATTATTATAGGAATGACGTCTCAGCAACAGTTGTTCAATCTGATGAGCACTCTCTGTTGACTTATAAATATTGAAGATCTGGGACACCTATTGTGGAACTCCAATAGCCCAGCTACACCATAACACATATAGGTATGACGTCTTAGCAAAAGCTGTTCGTTCTGATGGGCATTTCCTGTTGACTTATAAAAAATCGAAGATCAGAAACATCTGATGTGAAAAATATTGCAAAGCTATCACTAATTATACTTCATAAAATAACATAAGCTGGGAGTTCCTCCACGCGGCGGTGAAGGCGGTAACAGTTTAGGACTGATTTTCAATAATATATGACGATGGTATATCATTGAAAATTTGAGTCTACTGGCCAAAACTTCCATTTATTATTTTATTTTATCGAATAAATATGCCTTCGGGCTTATGTTATTTGAGTGTTTAATTTCCTTTTCCATTTATCTTCGTGACTCGGTAGCCTACCGGGTAACGCAGGGGAGCAGTTACTAAGATTTTAGTTGATCAGGTATCTTCACAACAAAACTATAACCATGCCTAGAAAGAGGTCAAATCTTTCCCAGTGTTCCAAAGGATCATCAGATCCCAAAAATCGAGCGTCAGGAGAGACTTGATGCTGTTCGAGAACATCAGGCTGCAACTTGCTCCTTGGAAACCTCTTCGGATCGCGAAGCACGCCTCCGTTCTCAGCGTATTTACGCATCTACATCCAGGTCTATAGAGACCAGTGAAGAATAGATGCGCGACTGACTGCTGATCGTGAACGTCATGCATTGTCTCGCGAGTCGGAGACGTTCACGGATAGAGAATTGCGCTTGAGTTCTCAGCGTATTCGCACATCTACTAACTGCAGGTCTTTTGAAACGAGTGATGAACGTGATGCGCGACTAACTGCTGCTCGCGATTATCATACATTGCCCCGAACACGCACACGACAAAATGTTCATAATCAGTTAGAAAGTGAGAGAGAAAGAATTACTGGAGTACGGCATGAAGAGACAGAAGAAGAGCGCAACGAACGTTTGAATTCTGATCGACTTCGACATTGTCTGAACAGAATGTCGCTATAATCTGAAGAATCGGATGTGTCTCAAGATATAGCCGTAGGGCATGGCGACCTTCCTTGGGTTGATAAGGAACGGAGTGCATTTACGTATACTCCTATGATTGAATACGCCACATATTCCGCCATCGGAGGTATGGTTCAAAATTGTACTTTTTGTGAAGCTGTTAAATGGCAAAAAGAAACAAACGGTATGTGTTGCTCAGATGGGAAAGATCCGTTATTTTCCTTTCCCCGGGCTCTTAGAATTCGACATCAGACGTTTCAGATCTTCGATTTTGACGAACCCGTTGTCGCTGGCATAAGCAACAGGATCCGCGTACGAAGTCGCGGACAGAAGTTAGTAAATAAATAAATCTATTAATGCGTATCATCTGCCTGTTACTTGATTCATAGAAAATTAAAGAGAGCTTTTCTGTGACGTTTTATTTCTATCGGTCCGAAAGCTAATTAATGTCAAAGATACATAGATAGCAACCTACCGATACCTATAATATTAGTAAGTTATTGAAAATGGCTGTAATACATGAAGTTACATCCCAACATTATGAGGGTCAAATATTCGTAGGTTTTGAACATTGCTACGCCGTAGCTATGTGCTACGGCGTAGAACTGAGAAGCGACAAAATTCACACTAGTTGCGGGTAGCTTAAAGCTTGAAATTCTGAATACTGAAATAATTATCGGTATTAATATCGAAGGAGGATGGATGACCGACCACCCTTTACATACCTCCGTGCCTCGGAAAGCACGTTAAGCTGTTGGTCCCGGCTGTCATTTGTCCATCTTTGAAAGTCGTTACAGATAGTCAGTGGCTCAAAAAGTCTGACAACCCAGTCTTACCAACTACCAGTACTAACTAGGTTGTGGAGGTCAGACAGGCAGTCGCTCCATGTAAAAAACTGGTATTCAGCTGCATCCGGTTAGACCGGAAGCAGATCCCGCCATAGATGGGAAAAGGCTAGGGAGATGATGATGATCATGTGTTGTGAATATCATAAAACAATCTGTCAATCAAAACATCACATACCGAGGCAGTTAACACCAAAAATGACATGAGATTATTATATTACATGATAATATTACATGAAAAGCTCGACAGCAGGCGATGGTAATCCAATTGCAGTGCACAGAGGGTCTCTAAATCCAATTTTCCGTATCGCGCCTCGGTCGGTAGGTACTTTAGTCGGTAGGGGTAGCTCCAGCCTAAAATAACATATCGTTCCGAACTCAACACTCGGTTAAACGGAAAGATAACTCCCTTGTTCACGTGTTTGAATACTTTATTGCTTTATTTTAAGTTTGTGTAGCAACCCTAGTATGGAGATGTCGATTTTGGGTGTCTGTGGAAAAATTTTCGTGCAGTGTCGAATTTAGTTTTAAATGTGAGGCCTGTTTTTTTGAATTTATTGATGCTATTCACCGATACAATTCAAAGTTTCAATGAAAAATATACACACGTAACATCATACCTGGAATCACTAAATTATTGAGTATACCTCCCCAAATGTCGCCAGTTGCTAATTTGAATCCTATGAAAGAAATAATTGTAATATCTAAATTCAAAATTTTAAATAGGCCTTAATTACATCCAAATGAATGAAGTTACACTAAAAAACCACCAAAAACTGTATTAATAACATCGTTCAAAGTTCAAAATACTACAGATACTAATGTCCAAAATAGTTTCATAATTAAGTAAAGACGAAAATACGTACTCTATCCGACGTCGCCATCGGACGATGTAATAGTTTTATTTTAGGAAAATATAGTTCTGATAATATGAAAGGTACGTCAAGTGTTATACTAGGTTAATGTACGGAAAACATAACGTGGACAGCTATTTGGTAAATTAGTATTTCACGGACAAAGAACTTTTATTAAATTCGTTGAAAATCGTAATTAGTGCTACGCGCCTACGAAATTCGTAGACAGTGTGCTATGGGCCTACAAAATTCGTAGACAGTGCTACGGGCCTACGAAATTCGTAGACATTGCTACGGGCTTACGAAATTCGTAGACAGTGCTACGGGCCTACGAAATTCGTAGACAGTGCTACGAAAGTCGTGGTTACTCATGGGATCTTGATTAAAAGCCTGCCGTCGTATAACCTAGATTGTTTTGCAAACCCAGATTCGCGTTCAGGCACGCCGACTGATCGGCGAAGATAATCTACGATATAAAGATAGGTAACGTCCTAACCATGTCATGATTAGGACGTTACGAGTACCCTTATGTAACAGTAAATACGATCAAGTCAAAGGTGATTGAAAATCCTCGTTATAAATAATTATCTAATGCTCGCAGTTTCACCCGCATGAGATCGATACCTGTCCCAGATCGTACTACCGGAATAAAAAGTATTATACATGGTGAATGTGTCTCTGTCAAAGCGTTGCACACTTTTCCATAAGTCATAGTCAGCAGAAGCTTTTGCTTAACAGAAATTTTAGAACCGCCAAGATCACAAGATGTAGCCTCCAAGTTGTTTATTTGTTCCAAAACCTTATTTGTCTCGATTTTTGTCAATTTCGTAGTTTCTTTGGTAAAAACGGATTTAATTGGACGACAAAACATCGTCGATGATGGACGAGGATTTTGCCAGATAATATTGTTACACCCGTCGATTAAACTTAAAGGAACGAACGAATAAACGAAAAGGAACTCATCAGTGTCTTCGCTGTTCTCAAAGGGTGTAAATTGACTTATCACGAAGCCGTCAACCAAGCATTATCAGGGCCCTATCAGAATACCAGCGCTGTGACGTTTTTTTTTTTTTAATGTTACAGCACCATGCTGAGATAGGAGCCTTTTGGCCTCGTAGAACGACGAGTTTCGTTTCTTTTAATTTTTAAATATATGTTTGTTTTAACTGTGTAAGTTTTATTAGTAAGTTTTATACTGATATTTTTTATGTGTTTTGTCCTGTGCGTGCTAATAAATGCTTTTTCTTTCTTTCTTTCTTTCATTATGTACGGTCAAACAAGATATTTGGTTTACATTTTACAATGTAATTTGTTGGTTAAACTGTAAACCAAATAGCTTGTTCGACCGTACATCAAACTAAGTAACTCTTTTTTTTGGTAAAAATCATGTTTTGTGGTAGAACTCAATGTAACGCACTAAAAACCTTGTGCTGATGGATGAATTGAACAGTATGGGTGTCGTGGAGGTGTTTTAAGTAAAAATCTTAAATTAAAAACTAAAAAAAACTTGTCAAAAAGTAGGAACTTTGACCTCTAATATCTCCGTAACTGGAAGGTTCCCAGGTATGGTGTAGAACAAAAAAGATATCGCAATGAGAGAGAGAATAAGTGCCTTTCGCCTTCGTTAAGGGTTTTTTACACCTTTTATGTTTATATCCAGGTTATAAACCATGTATCCAAATCCATTCAGAAGTTTAAAAAAATTGATAAAAAATATTAATGGCGGGACATAGCTGATACCTGTATTTATCACAACATTTTATGAACTTGTGATCCACAATAAATTATTTGAATTTGAGTTTTTGCGCAAATGCGTTGTAAACATCCGTCAAACCTCACAAACTTTCGCATTTGTAATAGTAGTTAGAAATATATAATAGCAATATAATTCTCGGTTTCAGTAATTATGTACAATGTTAAGACAGTAAAAATATCATAACAGAACACAACTGAGTGAAACAGCTTCAATGAAAAGCCGGTTATATAGTATGGCGAAGTAAGCAGGAAATAGGATAAGGAAAGAATTAACTCTTAGTATAATACCGAGGAGGTATGAAAAAATAAAACATGAAAATATTAGATGGAAAAAATATCCCCAACGCAGAACCAACGCTTTCTCTTGCATTTTTATTAAAATTTAATCCGGAAAAACATTGATGGATTTTAAAAACATGGTTCCGTCCTCAAAACAAAAAGGGTCCATTTAACAGTCGTAGTATTCACTACATAACATCACGCTTGTATTGAGGAGCTTGTAGGATTTAAGTTAAGCCGTGCTTGCTTAGGTTGGTCAGTGGATGGGTGACCACCCTTACATACCGAGTTTCCTCCGTGCCTCGGAAAGCACGTTAAGCTGTTGGTCCTGGCTGTCATTTGTACATCTTTGACAGTCGTTACAAGGTAGTCAGTGGCCCAAATAGTCTGACAACGAGTCTTACCATAGGTATGGTATCGTATTACCCAGCTGTTACTAACTGGGTTGTGGAGGTTAGATAGGCAGTGGTTCCACGTAAAATACTGGTATTCAGCTGCTTCCGGTTAGACTGGAAGCCGACCCCAACATAGTTGGGAAAAGGCTAGGCAGACTATGATGTGACTGGGACTTTTGCTAAACATTTACTGTTCATCATTCAAAAGTGCCTATAACTGGCCTACTTGAAATAAATGCTTTGATTTTGATTTTGATTTCGCTTGCGACCATAAAACCACCGAGGCAAAGCCAAAATATTAAAACAGAAACACACAGGCATCTTATGTGTTGTGCAAATAGAAACATAACAACAAACCCTAACATTTTATCCTTATTCCGTTTATCAAGGCGCGCATGTAACGCTTGCTCCCATAAAATTAGGTCTCTATGAGACTGTACTGCTTATAATCTTGTACTCACACACGAGTACAGCGGGTACCGAAAGTACGTCTTACACTTAACTTGTTAATGTGTGGTACATTTAGCTTCTAGTGCTTTAATAACAAGGTTTAGTCTGGCGACATTAAAGAGAAGCTAGTGAAGTAGAAACTAAGGCCTCAATTTTTGTCATGCTGTCGGCCGCGTACGGTCGGTCAAAACAAAATGGCCCGACCCTCGAATGGCGCAGCAGTAGTGAGGCTGCCTTACGTTCTTAGGGTCCCGGGTTCGAATCCCGGTAGGAGCAAATGTTTGTGTGATGAACATGTACATTTGTTTCCGAGTCATGGATGTTTATATGTATAATAAGTATGTATTTACAAACAAAAAGTATAAATGTAGTATATCAACTGTCTGGTGACCACGACACAAGCCTTGCTTAATGTGGCACAAGATGGCGCTGTGTATAATGTCCAGCGATATTTATTTTTGTTTTATTTATTAAAATACGGCGGTCGGTCGCCGCTGACGTTAGCGTCGCAGTATGATGTTGTATAGAACACAATGTATAGTTGTACTCGACCGACCGTGCGCGACCGACCGTTATCGCGACAAGAATAGATTCGGTGTAAATCAGAGAATTTTCTATTTTGTACCTGCCATGTTGTTTAATATGCTACTTTCCTGCACACTACTGTGTAAAAAAACCACCCATTTTCGCACATGGAAGATCATCCAACTCTGCGCCTTCAAATACGTGGTTGCCTCTACAAAAAGTTCGGGCGTCATCGACCACCCGTTCGTAAGACTAATAATCGTAAGACTGAAAAGTTAGTCGTGAATCGGTCGTGTATTTGTGATTTTATTATAAGCTTTGCAATGCTCTGTATCACTTCAGTGAAAACGGTAATTTACTCGATGTCAGAGAAGGTAATACTTTGTCATCATCATCGGGCAATAATTTTCCCACTGCTGGGACAGGACTCATCTCTACGAGAGAGAATTGACTATAATCCACCACGCGGGCCTAGTGTGGTTTGATATGTCACCCGTTATCGAATGTTTGGTTTCCTCACACTGTTTTCATTCAATGTTTTGACAGCAATAGCGATGAAATAAATTACACAAAGTAATGCGCCTGCCTGGGTTCGTACCCACGACTTACTGCTTGTAAGTCGGGACCACCGCCACTGGGCCACCGCTGCTTTTATTATACTTACAGATTCAATATATTATTATATCATTACCGTGCAGGCATATGCAGGGGCAGGAAGGGCTTGAATATTAAATGGAAATTTTATGTTTTCTATTGAGCTCCTAAATAATAAAAATCACTCAGTTTAGGCGGATGGGTGGCGGTTGATCCCCTATCTCTCGTAAAGCCTATTAAACGGTTGGTCCCGGCTGACGTTGGTAGACCTTTGACAATCGTTACAGGTAGTCAAAAACCTGACAACCACTGTGTCGTATCACGAAGTAACTGGATTTGTGAAAATCAGGTAGGTAGGCTGCCCACGTAAAATTTTGGTATTCAGCTGCATCTGGTTAGACTGGAAGCCGAGTCGAACGTAGGTGGGGCGAATAAATAGCCTCGCTTTTGTTTTCGATTACCGGAAGAGTTATTTCATGTATGTACGAAAATTGCTACATGCATTGTTTGGGTTTAATATGTTTAACATATAAAAAATATATCGAATCAACTGTATAAAACAAAATCTCCCAGAAACCAAATATTTATTTTAATTGTTAATTAAATAATACATTTTCATGTATGTTAATTACGGCCCAATTTCAATTTTCCACTTTAATAATTATCCAAATTCACAACAAAATATTTAAAATTTATTTCGGTTTTTCCTGTCTCGAACCTTTGGGTAATGTATGTATACCTTTTCATCGAATTAAATATGTATTATGTAAATGGAAACGACACAAGGAAAACCTTTGGAATATATAATCGATCAATCAAGCTATTGTTTTATGAGTATATTTTACGTACATATGTTTTTTTATATTGAAGAAACAGGAATCTGTTTGCTAAGCAATCAATTAGGTATCAACGTAATACCCTATTACGTCGATTAGCATGTTCTTTGGCTAAAGGCTATTATTAGCCATGTGCCTCTAAATCAAACAAATTAAAGAGAGCACTACAAGCACTTACTTACCCATTGCTATCGAACTTACTGAGTTCTCACATCTCATTTTGAGCTCGCATCAAAATTGTGTGCTTTGTGCTACTTATTTCAGCATAGCTGATGTCAAAATGGGAAAATGGGGAAAAGACCTTCATGACTTCAAATTTTTCGATCAAGGGCCAATGTAGGTGGTTCCCATCAGAAAAAAAATGGGGCCAATGTGGTGTACTGGTCGTTGGTTCTGTCCGGTTGCCCCGCCATCTCCTGCGAGGTCTACTGCGACGCTTTCTGGCTGTTTCATGGTTCCACATCGAAGTTATTTTAACCCACAGTTTGTCTGGCATACGGCAGACTTGGCACGTCCAGTCTGCCAGTTTAAACTGTGTAGGATAATATCGTGATGGTCTCATGGATTTGATCCAATTATCCGAAGTCATGACTTCTTTGTGTATATTATTTCCAATACAATAAGGTTGAATAAATATTTTATTCTGTGTCGAAAATATTAATTTTTCATTCTGTCAAGTCTTCAGGGACCAAGTTTAGGAGTTGACGTTTTGTGAGATAATAAGAATGGATGTTTTTCCTCAGTATTTTATTTATGTCACAAAAATTAACAGATGTGGCAAAGAAATGGAATTAAGTGAGTTGTATTATGCCAAGACAGAAAATAAATAATAATGAATGTTTGTATTATTCTCTTTAGGAATACAATAAAGTCTTAAAGTCTTAGAATTATTATTATTATTATTTAAACACGTAAAGAATTGTAACAAGCAACCAAATGCCTTATTGTTCGCAAGTTTTAATGTAAGTAAAACCAAATTTTGTTTTTTAGGGGTCAAGCAAATTTTACTAGGGTTTTGTTTATTTTCATATGGAATTTCTCAGAAATAGCCCATAGTCTAGACATTTGCCCGATCAATAAGAATAGGCTCACTCTTATTATATGAGATTTAACCACAATTGGTGAAAAGTGGATGTACTAGGTACAACTAAGGCTATGTAACACTTTGTGGAAACTTGATCTTATGTGAAATGAAATAGAATTGATTTTCTCTGAAACTAGCTTGAGAAGTACAAAACCCTGGTTTAATTTCGGAGGGTAAAATATTCTAGTAACTTATGTTTAGATGCAAAGTATTGTGGTTCTTATAACAGGTACTGTTGAATAAGCTATTTGGTTTACATTTTACAATGTAATTTGTGGGTTAAACTGTAAACCAAATAGCTGGTTCGACCGTATACAGGGCCTCTTGATAGCCCACAAATTATTTTCATTTCATCTATAATTTTATTTATTACGTTTATGTGTTTGTATTATGTTCAGCAATTATTCATATAAAATTAAAATTAGAATATTTGACCGCCGTGCCGGTGCCGGCAAGATATGGCGCTCATTTTATTTTTTAGATTGACATTATGTGCTTTTCTTTACGTATGTTCTACAAATAAAATATTTGAATTTGAATTTGTAAGTTACGCTCGTAATTTAAATTTTTGACGTTCGTTAGACAGGGAGCAACGGTTTTTTACATGACAGTTGACGGCCTGCTAACACCATTTTCAGTTAATAAGAGCTTGGATTTTATTTTACCCAAAAACTTTTCGCATTTTCAAATATTTAATACATAATCAACTCAAATTATTACGAATATCGGTTACCGATAATAATCGGTGTTATTCCTTTTCTTTTTAAGTCAGTATATGATAACATCCGTATCAATTCAAGCCAAATAATTAGTCCACCTGCAGCTTGCAACCACTCAAAGGAGTTTTATTTTAATTCACGTAACTGAGATTTTTTAAAACTAAATTGACATTATTTTCATGCCAAATACTTCATAACAAAGTGAAAAATGTGTGACGAAATTTAGTAAATATGTTGATTTAAGGACCCGAATTATGTCGACCCGAATGGCGTATGGTAGTGGTGAACGTGTGGTAGTGAGACTAACTTCCGTTCTTAGAGTCCTGGGTTCGAATCCCGGTAGGAACAAATGTTTGTGTGATGAGCATGGGCATTTGTTTCCGAGTCATGGGTGTTTATATGTATATTAAGTATGTATTTACAAACAAAAAAGTAATATACATATGTAGTTTATCAACTATCTGGTGTCCACGACACAAGACTTGCTTAGTGTGGCACTAGATGGCGCTGTTTGTTAACCTTCGGTATGCCTGGTAGGGTCTGTCAGACCCACCTGTGCACATAAACCGTTGTATTTCCTTCAAATTCGAATTTCGCGCCTAACCGCACTTAGTAGCTGGCCGTTATGAATTGCTAGACACCCGCCGCCCACTACCTCGCTCCGGAGCGCGCTCCCGTAGTAGTAGGGTGTGCGTATAGTTCGCGCGGGTCTCACAGACCCGACCAGGCATACGAAGTGACGTTACTATGTAAGTATTTTGTGTCTCTATTTTTGGAAATTGATGTTATTTTTTGTGCTTAAACATAATATTTTTACTTTACTTTAGTTTCAAAATGGGGAGCCATCTATGCGATGATGACATTAGTAATTTATTACTTGACGCGGCTTAAGAAGATGACGTAGTTTTCAACTCGAGTGGAGGAGAGTCCAATCACGTGAGTTAGGGAAGGGAATCGTTGTTTTCTGCCTCTGAATCAGATTCAGAGGCAGAAAACAACGATTTTGGAGAGGCTGTTGCGGAATAAAGTTCGTCAGATTCTGAAAAGGACGTGCCGTTGTCTAAGCTAGCTTCATTGCCGTCAGGGGGACCGTACAAAGGTAAGGATGGCACTTTATGGCATAAAAACCCTGGTTGATCTAACGTACGTACACGAATTGAAAATATAATATCTGGTAAACCAGGAGTAAAGCCTCAAGCTAGAGATGCAAGGACTCCTTTAGCATGTTTCGGACTCTTCATCAACGACTCTATGTTGTTCGTCAAAAGAAAAAATACTAGCACAAGACAGGCTAGCACCATTCAGGAAGCTCTTTGATTATTTTGTCACCAAGTGTCAGCTGCATTGCACGCCTTTCGAGAATCTGCATTTGTAGTCAAGAAAAAACAACAAGCGCCTACCTATAGATCTTTGTAAACGAATAGGTAGTCATTTGGGAACCCAAGATGACTCCCCATTGATAAATTCGACTCCTGGTATGAAACGTAGATGCTACGTGTGCCCAGTCAAGAAAGATCGCAACACGCAATATATTTGTAAGACCTGTAAAAGTCACTTATGTCTGGATCATGCAATTTTCCAATGTGCAATTTGCTTCCGTACCAGAGCCCTGGAAAATGTTAATAGAAGTGATGAAGACTGAAAATTCTTATATTTATAAGAACGAAGAAGTGCCTTAGATTTTTATATAGTATGATTGAGATCTCTTCAGATTTTAAAAAGTACTGTGTGATAATTATAAGAGTAACTAAGTTTTTTTTGTTGTTAAAAACACTACCTAAGTTTAATTGGAAAGATAATTATTAAAAGTTGTTAATTTGCAATATTTTTTTATTTTATTTTCTATTATACACCCCTAGTAATAATATAAGTACATTATAGTAACTTATTTATCAATAAATATTTGAGAAATTACAAGTTAAAAATCCGGGTCTGATAAACCCACCAGGCATACCGTGTAACTTTTTGCCTCCAGGCATACCGAAGGTTAATGTCCAGCGATATTTATTTATTTATTTTTATCTGACTATCGCCTGATAATTTAGTTTTTATGCAACTATGTCTATCTCTATAAAAAAGAAATAATTTTGCTGTAAGACACTAAACACCTCCTCCGTACACCATAAAAATAAACAAAAGCTACCTTATCCGTAATAGCCGTAAGAATGGAGTAAGTAATATGGATGAGTATGGTGCGCGCCCCGACGGCCTGCAATTTTTCACGTTTAGGCTATTGCAATATTTAGACTTAGTAGTTCATTGTTGTTTTAAACAGTTTTATTTAAAATTGTGGTGTACTATCTAGCTAGAACTAGTGTCTATTTACATAAGGGAACAAATCAGTAAATCACGTTTACCCATGAAGTTGACTTAATTTTTTTTACCAAAAAATATTGTACCTATATAAATTATTTAAATCTGAATTATTTTTTATTAGTAATAAGTAACGGCAAACACGTAAAAAATAAATAACCATTTCAAAGATTGCAGTTGTTTATTTTCATTATTTTTTTTAATCCGAATACCGTCTATACAGGCTGATTACAAATCCTATTTAAAGTATTTATGCTATAACGTTTTGTTATTCCAACGAATGATTAATGATCTACAGTTAATCGTTAATCCACTTCCACCAAAACACTTCAACCTTTAAATTCGTTCGTTTGATTGTAAAACGAAAGTTCTGTACAATTTGCATGTTGTCGCCTAACATTGTTATCTCTGCGAGAACAACAGATTGGGCTTATGAAATCCTACCTCCTTGTTATTTTCACGGCAGAGTAACCGGTTGAATTCCATTAATGTCTACTAACGACCGGACGCACTTCAGATTGGGGTTTAAAAGGGTTGAGTGGTTTTCTACAATCGTTCTGATAAAAGGGGATGGATGCTAAGCTTTTAGCGATTTGAAGATGTCCCATCGGGTGTATTAATACCGATTTGGGGAAGTCAATGAATTAAGCGGTCTTTCTTGATGGTGTTCTTTGTTGGGCTTTTAAAATAAGGTTTAATTGGGAATTTTCGTTCTACAACAGCTAAAAATGCCCAACAGGTGTATTCTCAAGTATTTATAAAATATGCACATTTTTACGCAAACAATCCAATTCTAAACAAGTGCATTAGCGCTGCCATTTTCAAAAGAAGTAAGCAAATATTTACGAGAAAATAACATCAAAAGAAATCTAGGAGATATTTTTAAAGCCTTGCACCTTTTTATCAACGTAAACAAAATTTTGTTAAAATAACAAATGAAGACATAAATACAAACAGGCCCCAATCGGGTTTATTTCCTTTCAGTTTATCGTTTGTTTTGATTTCGGAAACTCGACGGCCCATTCGGATCCCGCGAGGAACATTCTAAACAAAACTAAAAACTAACTTATGAATATTCTCTCCTGTTGTATTAGTGTATAAGCTTGGCGGGTGTCAATCGGGTTGGAGCATGCGCAGTGCCGCGTTTAGCGCGGGCTTGCGTGCAGTCCTCAGTAATTGGCCGTACGCCGTCCAGCTTGAACCGGTTCCTACTGGTTTTCGCTGCCTCTTTTGGCATTTCGCGCGCGCGTGACGAACTGTCAACGATACGTTTAAAAGTGTAATACACCCTGTATA
Organism: Xestia ashworthii; assembly: GCA_950022955.1. Classification (NCBI taxonomy): domain Eukaryota; kingdom Metazoa; phylum Arthropoda; class Insecta; order Lepidoptera; family Noctuidae; genus Xestia; species Xestia ashworthii. Next base: position 2,995,672 of record OX465555.1, on the reverse strand, counting down.
TAAAATTATGATTATGTCCGGAATAAAACATTAATTTAAGTGAGTGTCTTGTAAACTTTGAAGTTGGTTTCTTGTTAGTTTAACTTAATGATTGTTGTATGTAGTACAGTTGCTTGAAAACTTTGTAAATAATAAAGTGTAAGTGATTTATTTGTAAATGGATTTAAAAAATATAGGTGAGTGTTTTTTTTTATAAAAATATCTTATTTTGTACATGGCATTCAGAAATAAGAATTATTGAATTAATATTGTATGTTTCATGCATTACAAAAATAATAGTTTTAAATATTTAACGAATACTTATCCGTGTTTTCGAGTTTTTTAAAATATAATTTATGTTTTATTCAAACCAGTTATTACGTTTGATAACTTATAATAAAATTCTCCGCACTTGTTATAAGGCATGCAATCGTCTTACTACATTATAAACATTAAAAAAGGAAATTAATACATTTTTTATCCCACAAAACAAAAATATAATCAACAAAACTCCTCGTCACATACGTGTCTTTATTGTTTGCGATTACAAAACATGTAGTCCCAGTATTTCGGACTTTAATTCTCCTGACCAATATTTGACATCCAAGGGTGAAAAGCTCCCATATTTGTGAAGGATCCCGCTGACGCTTGAAGAATTATATTATTTGCATGATGTAACATCAAGGACAATACGGTGTGGGTAAAAGTTGGTAGGCAGTTTATCAAGAGGTAGCGAATTTATCCAGTACTAATTCTAGGTCAGATAGGCAGTCGCAGCATGTAAAATTCAGTCAGTAAGACTGGAAGCCGGCCCAAACGGAGTCGGGAAAAAGTTAGGCATAAGATGAGGGAGGTGAAATGTATTATGATTTTTTCTTTTTGATAGAATTGCTCAAATACATAAACTCACGGATTTCTCCCGCGAGTGTGATAAGCAGAAACTATAAAATGCTGCCTACTGCTATCCTGACGTATTTCTTTTGCGTCGTCAACGTTCATATAATTATCTGGTCATACTCACGCCGGTGGCGAGTATTACGCACTCCATAAAAACTCATTTTATCGAGAATAACTGTCAAATTTATGTAATCGAGTCCTATCAAATCCTACGTACTTGCACTGCTGATCTTTTTAAAAAATATCGCTAGTATTATGAATATTTTTATCTGAACGAATACAAACATGAACATTTGTGTTGATAGGTATACAATTTAAAAAATAAACCTATTTCCAGTCTGGCTACCAATTGAAATGTTTTTTTTTAATGTACACCTTTGACTTAATCTGTATAAATGCGCTATTCATCTGGTAAAACAGAAGTTGCCTAAAACTGTTTGACTTAGGAAGTGATGAAACTTCCGAATAGGTACCTAAGTCCCTTTTCAAGAACGCGTCAACCGGCCTCAACAAACACTTTAGATCAGTAAGGTTTTGTAAAAATAGATCAACTTAGTTGTACTTACATATTATGTCACCGTAAAATTGTCAAACCCAAACTGTCGTGTTACTTATCCCAAAAAAAAAGGTAACACAAACAATTAATTTAATTAAATAAAATACAGTCCTATCACACTTCACAGAAAAAAAAAGTTAGAGGAAGGTCACAATACTTGTTGGCAACTTCCTACAGCTTCAGGGCTTGAGCAACCTCCTGGTCCAACTCTGTGAAGGCGAACAGCTTCCTAGTCAGCTTCAGGGCTGTTTATATTGTAATCTCTCTAGCGATATTGTAAACTCTCGAAATATTGTCAAACGAACATACTGCTAACAATAACACACATTATTTTTCGTGAAATGTGTGGAGGGAAGGAGGGGTCCCCCTTGCCCAGTGGTACAGATTTATTGAGATTATCTTTTCATGAGAGTGCTCATGAAAAGATAATCTACCATTCCTGAGAAATACCGATTAATATAACCTAACCTTAAAAACACTTTATATTCCCCTAAAAAGCGTAGTCGACGGAACCCCGCTTCGCGAGTGCAGGGTTTAAAGGAACCTAACTAACCTAACGGAGGGGTGCCCCAAGTCCCGATTATGGGGGCATAGATACTTCCGTATGTTCAGTTGACAATATTTCGAGAGTTTACAATTTCGCTATAGAGAAACACGTTATATTGTAATATAACGTGTTTGACAATTTTACGGTGACATAATATGTATATTATGTACTTCGTTGTTGGCGTTATGTTTTAAATAATAATTATATTGTGCTTACCGTCGTCTGTGAAGACCTTTTATAATATTAAAATAAAAACTTATTCTATCGTTTTTCAAATACAGCAACAACATACAAACCGTTTTCTCCGTAACGAGTTCTACATCTATCTTAGTTATTTAACTAAGTTGTGTAAGATAGTTTAATTATAAAGATAAAGATTAAATTTGTTGTTTGTTTGTGTGTTTGTTACGATTTGAATTTGAAACTGCTCGACCAATTTAATCATTCTTACCACGTTTTTACTTAATAAAAGAAGCTACATTTTATCTCCGTACTTCCGAGAGCACGGAAACTACGCGAATGAAATCGCGTGATAAATAAATAAATACTAAACATAAATCTTTTATGGAATATCGGGGACTAATTTTAAATCTTAAGCTCATTTTCATTAAAAGTCAAAGAAGATGGCGATTTACAAAAAGATCCTGGAATCAGCATTAAAAGCAGCATTCAATCAGAATTCTTAAACTAAGACAAGAAAATACTGAGCAGAAAAAAGTGTAATCAACATTGAAGGATACAATGAAATTTCTAGTAATCACGAGAAAATGAATGAAGGAATTCCTTTACATTCAAGCATTAAGAACAGCTTAGTGCAACATAAAGCATAAGGCAAGCTTTTATGAAGAAAAAATATGAAAACACTATTTCATTAGGAATCTCTCAGAAGCTGCTTGGAGTTCGTAAATGGACCAAAGGCAAGAGCACGCGGAGTGATTGTAACAATCGTCGATTGTTAAATGAAGAATACATATAAAAAAAAAATACAATATGATATATATATATATATATATACAGGGTGTAAACCACCTTATCACGAAGCCGTCAACCAAGCATTCAACCAAGGATCAAACTAAGTAATATTGCTGGGAAACGACATTTTTTTTTGGGGTGAAAAATCATATTTTGTAGTAAAACTCAACGAAGCGCACTTAAAACATTGTGTTGTTGGATGGATTGAATAGTACGGGGGTCGTAGAGGTGTTTAAAGTAAAAATCTAACAGAAAAACTTGTATTTTAAAAAAAGTTGTCAAAAAGTTGGAGCTTTGACCCCCAATATCTCCGTAACTAGAAGGTTCCCAGGTATGGTGTAGAACAAAAAAATTATCGCAATGGCGGGGAGAACAAGTGTCTTTCGGCTTCGTGAAAAGGAATTTGACACCCTTTATATAATGAAGAATAAAATCTTCTTTTGCATTTAGAATATTTTCATAATATCTAGAATTTATTAATCTGTTACTAAGTAAAAAAAAATAATCTTTATTGCCAATTAGGTAACAATAATGTCTGTTTTTCTATTTCAATCGTTCCAATTTAAGTCACGTTTGAGTTTCGTGTCCACCAGTTGATCGCAATAGGCCCGCGCATTATTGTTTAAGTCTCATGTGCTTGCAAATATTATGTAATATAACTATATCTTTACTATGTTGCGCGACGGATGTTGATGCTGATCCCGGACATTTTTTAATATTTTATCATATACAGAGATCAAAACTACACATAATAAAGAAATATATATGTTTTGACATGTCACCATTGCAACCTTGGCTAGTTACTATGTGAAAATAAAAGTCTACTAGTTATGGGCCTATTAAACGAAGTCCGAATAGCCAAATAAATTCAAAAATGGAACAGAATTTGAATGAAATTATCTGCCAAGTAAGTTAACGGGAACTTTATCGTGGGTGATGAAACGGGCCTTCAGGTAATTTTTAATGCAATACGTCCACAAGTTGTTAGTAAGTTAAAATTAGAATATCGATCGTCCTCGTGCTTAGCTTACGTATGCACTTTTATGTATTTTATTAACTCCGTGTATTGTTTAGTAAACTAGGTCATACTATGTTCCCTAATCAAACAATTTTGTAATACCTTTGTTTTAGAACAAAAATACTAGGTTCGTACGGTATATTATGTACCAGCACATAAAACTACTACATCCCGTCAAATATGTTAAGTAGATTTTCAACTTTTTCACTGAAGTATAAGTTCCAAGATTGATTGGGAAAATTTGACAGTTTCAGGTGCTTGATGTGCTGATGTTCGTACTAATCCTATAATGACTTCCTGATAATCGTGATGCAAGGCAAGCGATCTTACACATTGATAGGTGCATAAAAATAAATAACCAGACTTGCTTATGACAGTGATCGTTTGTGTACTGCGAATTTAGTTCAGTAGAAATTACCCAACCGTAATTTCAAATTGACAAAATCGAATGGGCCAGTCGCTAATAAAAAATGCCTATATTCTACCAATTTAACAGTTATTTAACAAAACTTTCAAAAGGCCAGTCGATAGACATCAGAAAAGCATGTGTTTTTTAGAAAATTTTGAAATTGACGAATTTTTAAAGTTCTACGATATACAGAGCGAAGAATCTGATCATAATCTACCTACCTGCCCTTGTCTCATGTTACTTGGTGTTGGCACAACACTTTTTCTTCTTCAATTCTCCTATGTCAAACGTCATACTATCATTTACTCCGTTATCTTTTATATCATTACTCACACAATCTAAGAATCCGACCATTAGAACTTAAATAACAAATGATTGTATTAAATTTTAATGTTAGTTATAAAAGTGCGTGTACTACACTTACTGACGGTCGACCAGTTTTGAACCGTATGACTCAGAGTGTAAGGTGAAAAGTGATCGATCGTCAGTTAGCGCATAAGTACATTATTATGTACATAATGATGTTCACTAAGTCATGAGTCTCCTCCGGCTGTCATTTGTAGATCTTTGACAGTTGTTAGGTAGTCAGTGGCCCAAATAGTCTGACAACCAGTCTTACCAAGGGGCATCATATTACCCAGTACTAACAGGGTTGTGGAGGTCAGATAGGCAATCGCTGTATGTAAAATACTGGTATTCAGCTGCATCCGGTAAGACTGGAAGACGGCTCCAACATAGTTGGGAAAAGGCTGGGCATATGATGATGAATGATGTTCACTATGTAGTTCAAGTTTTGACCCCATCACCAGGGCCCTAATAAACGTTACAAATTGAAAATTGTAATTGTATTTTACAAGTTTTAAATCTATAAGTTTCTGTTTTATGAAAATTACAACTTACAAATTTACCATGGTGGAAAACTGTCAAAATTGTTTATTTTTACGAACAATTTTACATATTTCGGTTAAATAAACATTTTTTCTTTTACAGGTGACAAATATTGTAAACAACACTTGTCATACAACTTTAAAAATGTGTCACATATTTACAAAATTGTCGGCTTGTAACGTTCATTACATAAATGTATCATTTATAGTCTCCACAACACTGCACGTAATCTACGAGTAATTGCTTTCTTTAAAGTAATGAGACTTTATTATAAATTTAATTTGCAAGTTGATTGGAAAAGAGTAAAAGAAAAATCTTATTTTCTTTGGGCGAGCGTTCAACGGAGAGCAGCGGCTCATATTACTGAGGATCATCTATCCTATCTTTTCTATCTATCTTTTTACTATCTTGAGCACTATTATTTTAAATCGAAGTAGTGTTTTTGAAGGTAAACTAATTAGTTTTAAAGGTAATATCGAGAAGTTTCAGAAGGTGGAGTGAGGAAGTTTTTGACCAGTAGTGGGGCTTTTATTCGATTATTGGATACACAGTCCAAGCAAACAAAACTTCTTGTGATAGAGAATATGTATTGAGGTCAGCTTCCATTCTAACCAGATGCAGCTGAATACCAGTAATTACCTACTAAACACTAAAACAATACCGTTTTTTTCTACTTTCGGGCCACTGGCTACCTGTCCAACTGTCAAAGATCTACAAATAATACCCAGGATCAACGGCTAAACGTGCATTCTGAGGCAAAAACCAAAATTGTATATGTACTGGATGGACACCCATCCACAGAACGACCTTGGCAAGCACGGCTTAACCTGAAGATTGACTCGGGCGGCTGTTAATATGTAATCACGAGACCCTCGTAGTAGAGAGTGTGTGACCAGTTTGATAGAATCTTATGAGGCCTTCGGAGCATGCGTAGTTCATACAAACATAATACCAAAATAATTTGTAAATCAAACATATTCTTAAGGTAGTGTGTATTTATTTCGATTGGATTACAGAATATATAGGTTCCCAAATATATATTTTGATTGGACACTGATTTAAATAAGAGTTATGAGAAAAATAAGTTTTGTAGTGTGTATTTATTTCGATTGGATTACAGAATATCTAGGTTCCCAAATATATATTTTGATTGGACACTGATTTAAACAAGAGTTTGAGAAAAATAAATTTCTACAGAAATTTTAAATTCCTCATATCTCGTCTTTGTATCATTGTCCTTTCAAAATATATATTTGGAAACATAGATACTCTGTAATCCAATTGAAATAAAGTCATAAGTCATAGGTCATTTATTTCATAACAAAATACATTGTGTAGAAATTTTATAAAATGAAACCTAAAAACATAACAGTCGGGAAAAAAAAAACATGTAAAGATTGTAAAAATAACAAATTCAAAACGATACCCATTCAAATTAAAATAATTAAGAATACAATATAACAAATGGTCAGATAAAATAAAAAGGAAAAACTGAAATCAAATTACTTAGTCTATTTTTCTAAGAATAATGCAATGAAATAAAAAAAATAATTGTGTTAAAAAGATTAACATGTCTAATATTCTGTGAATAATCAATAATAATAATAGAATGTCAAATATGAATAAAAACAAATTCTTATAAAATGTCAAGATATAAAATTATACAGATTCTATTGAAAATATATATAATATTACGCTTGTCGCTTATCATCTAGGTACTCATCGACACTGTAGTAACCCTTCCTCAATAAATATGTCTTCAATTTGTTCTTCAATAAGTTTGCGCTATTAATGCTTTTTAATTCTAAGGGAAGCTTGTTGTATAGAAATACTGATTGGTACCTAACCACATTTATTTTCGGTTGGATTGTGTTAGGCAAGTCTCTCCTACGTGTATTAACTCTAACTAGTCGTTGGTCCTCAGTTTCGAATTTGGGCAAGTTCTTAACAAAACTGGTTAGGAGCACCAGTATATACAGGCATGGCACAGTCAAAATATTTAGTGTGATGAAAAATTCTCTACACGAGTCCGTCTGTTTTAAGCGGAGCATTGTCCTTATGGCTCTTTTTTGAATTTCGTAAATACGCACTACCTTAAGAATATGTTTGATTTATAAATTATTTTGGTATTACGTTTGTATGAAATACGCATGCCCCTTCAGGTCCATAAGTGACAACAACATAACCGTAGTTAGATGTCTCTAAAGTAATAAAGCATCAATATAACTAAAAACGTCTACCAATGTCATCTTCAGCTGCCTAGAGTTTTTCCCGACTATGTTGAGGTCGGCTCCCAGTCTAACTGGTTTCACCTGAATACCAATATTTTACATGGAGCAACTGCCTGTCTGACCTCAAGTTGTGTGTACCAATGTAACCTTGTTAAAGTAATATACTTTCTACGTTAACCAAACACTAACTGTTAAGTACCGTAAGAAAACTGGGTTTTAATGATCTGAAATCGTTAACGCGCCATAACTCGTGTTAATGTTTGTTTCATCTCTTTATGAGAAGAGAAATTTGCCCTGTAGAGAGATAATTACAGGTTTTTTTTCTAAAATTTCCTTCCTTCATAACATCACGCCTGTAAACCTTGAAAGGTTAGGTAGGGGTGGACATTTTGCCAGTTATGTTTCATGTAATACTGCGGCCCGAATTCACGTTACAGACCAACCTGGAAACTACATTAAGGACTTTGTGCTTAAAGTCAGCAGTAGCGCTTGTGACCAAAGAGGTAGCTCAATCCTTTTCTAACACCGAACAGATGCATTCAATCAAACTATTTAAATAAGTATAGTTTTAAAGCCAGTACTAACTATGCTGTGGAGCTCAGATTGCTAGACGCTTCATGTTATATACTGGTTTTTTTACTGCATTCAGTGAGACTGGGAACCAACCCCAACATGGTTAATAAAAAGGCTTTGTAGATGACGATAGTTTGAAAGCCTTAAATTAGCCTACAAAGTACACAAAGCGCGATAACATTCTGTAACACCATTTCCTAAATTACTTAGATAGTTTAAAACGCCTACAGCGGATACATTTTAGGAGACGGAAAGACACCAGCGTTTCATTAATGTCTTCTTTGTTTCAACTGATACGAAAGCTAGGCGTCACACATACCTGAATTTCATTAAAGTTACCCGATTTATGTGTGATGTGGGGTTCATAGCTATAGCAAGGAGGTTAACCGATGTTCAGTAAATAGGTATGTGACCACGGTAATGAGGAAGAAATAAAACATAATTTTAATTCAATTTTTAACCGACTTCCAAAAAGGAGGAGGTTCTCTATTCGACTGTATGTATTTTTTTTTTTTTTTTTTTTATGTATGTTCACCGATTACTCGAAGACGCCTGAACCGATTTGAAAAATTCTTTTTTTGTTTGAAAGGGTATACTTCCAAGTTGGTCCCATAGTCGCCAAGTCGGGATCTGATGATGGAATCTTGGCGAAATCGAGGGAACTCTTCAAATTTTATAGGATAACGTACAGCAATTTTGGTATTTTCTACAACAAGTGAAGCATTTGCGTTTGATAAGAACCATTCTACCATCAGATCTGATGATGAAGCCAAGAGTCACGGAACTCCATAATGATACAATGTATCCTAGTCGTGTTTGGGCTTGTTGTAATTGTAACGGTATGCACTTTCCATGTGAACCACTAAAAAGTGAAAAATAAAAACTTTTTTACAAAAAATAAAACCGACTTCAAAAAGAAAAAGTGAAAAATAACTTTAGCTTCTGAAGTCGGTGACAAAAAAATTAAATCAATCATACAAACGTCACCGACTTCAGAAGCTAAAGTTATTTTTCACTTTTTCTTTTAGAAGTCGGTTTTATTTTTGTAAAAAAGTTTTTATTTATTTACACACAAAATAGTTAGCAGGACATTCCATTAAGATTGAAGTGAAAAAAGCAAGGCAAGGCAAGGCAGGTACTGCATATTTCATAAGAAATATCTTTCAGCAGATCTGTGATAGAAAATTGTATAAAGGGTGTAAAAACACTATTTACGAATCAGAAAGTCACTTGTTCTCGCCATCATTGCGATATTTTTTTTGTTCTTGACCATACCTGGGACATTTTAGTTACGGAGATATTGGGGGTCAAAGTTCCAATTTTCTCACAAGTTTTTATAAAAACTTGATTTTAATATAAGGGCTTTACTTTAAGCATCTCCACTACCCCCCACTATCCCATCCATCCACCAGTGCAATAGTTTGAGTGCGTTACATTGAGATTTAGCGTAAAACGTGATTTTTCACCCCCAAAAAAAGTAATTTACCAGCAAATATTTTTACTTAAGCTTACATAGTTTGATGTACAAAATGCTTAGTTAACGGTACGTGAAGTCGCGTAGTCGCGTCTGTTTACACCCTGTATTCTCACGAGCCCCCACTTCCGAGTTGTGAAACGTTTTATCTCTGTCAATATTCGTTGATTTACAAAAAGAAAATACGTGCCCAATGTTCTCCAAAACTCTAACTGACAGACTAAATAGATTTGCATTTTTTTATATTGTCGTCATGCTTATTGACAAGAACTATCAAGTTAGTCTATAACATTCCAATACATAGTACTTTTTTTCAGCTGCGGCAATACCCCTTCCACCGCCTCCGGCGTTCAGTTTTTCACAGGCATTGGGTGCTGGGTGGCATCACACGCTAAGCTTGCAGATACGTATCCACTTCATGGAAGACATGGCAAGTCCATGGCCAGCCAATTGCTATTTCTTACTCTGCTATATCAGTTACTCCAGGGGGTCTAAAATGGCCGCTTTAGCAGAATATGATATGTATCACTTTAAAAATTTAAAATTCTTAAAATGGACTTTATGCTAATGGCCATAAGGTTCATTTTTAGTTTTTTTTAGTTCATATTATGTTCTGCTAAAGCGGCCATTTTAGGCCCGCAGTTCTTTTCCAGTAAATTTATTTTGAGATCTTTATGCTTCGAAGAAACTCCGCGAAATAAAACGAAATAAAAACAGTCTGTTAAATGTCAGACCACCAAACGTCAACCTTGTAATTTTAACCTATCGAAAATTTCTCAAAATAATGAGAATCTGAATTTAAAATTCATGAAGTCCGTGGAGTCCGTAGCAACTAGCAACATAAATAAAATTATAGATCCTGAAAGTTTTCAAACAATATCGAACATTCCTTGTAAAATTATAATGAGGGAACTATTTTGATACTACAGTTTCTTAGTTCAACTTAAAGAACTTGGAAAATTTTAGTAAAGCAGAAAATCCAATTACGCGATACTTAAGTTTGTCTTGTCTTATAATTGGAAAAAACAATACTGAACAGAAAATACTTATACTGACTGAAGGAATAATCTTATTTTTCGTTTGTAGTATCATTTATTTAATACCTGTAGATGTTTTTGCGGTGGTAAATGTTTTATTATTGTGAAATAAGATTCGAAAGATATTTGTGTAAGTCTTTAAGTTAAGTGGGCCACGTGTTTCTTGGTACTTCAATGTACTTATTTAATATTTTTAGAAAAAATATTTAAAGTTTCTTCAAACCTAATTCCCAAGACTTAAACTTCTGTTGTTGTCTTTTTCTTTTCATTTTTGTTCTTCTTGTTTTTTTTGTGTTGTTGTTGTCATGACATAACATCATAGCCATTTGGGTCGGTCGTTAGGTTAAGCCGTGCTTGCCTAGGTTAGTTTGTGGATTGGTGACCACCTTTACAAAGCACGTTAAAGCGGAAAAAGCACGTTAAGCTGGTGGTCCCGGCTGTCATTTGTCCATATTTGACAAACGTTGAAGGTGGACCTGAAAGTCTGACAATCAGTCTTACCAAGTGGTATCGTATTACCCAGAATTAACTGGGTTGTGGAGGTGAGATAGTCCATCGCTCCATGTAACATACTGGTATTCAGCTGAAATTCGGTTAGACTGGAAGCCGACCTCAACATAGTTGGGAAATACTGGGTAGATGATGTATGTTGTCTTATTAACTTGTGTGCTTGTGCTGGTGAAAATTGATTACGTGTGAATGTGGAATCAGAAGTTGAGAAATCTCTACTACTACTCTGAGGATAAGTCAAACTTCCGGATACATTGAAGAGAGGCTATGGACACCGGACTATGGCAGGTACTTCAGTAACTTTATGCAAAAATTATTGCTGGGAAGCGTCTTTTTGGAGTGAAAGATCATGGTTTGTGGTAGAACTCAATGTAATGTACTCAAAACATTGTGCTGATGGATGGATTTAATAGAACGGGGGTCGTGAAGGTGTTTAAAATAAAAATCTTACTGTAAAAACTTGTCAGAAAGTTTGAACTTTGACCCCCAATATTTCCGTAACTAGAAGGTTCTCAGGTATAGTGTAGAGGAAAAAAAAGATCGCAGTGACAAGGGAGAACCAGTGCCTTTTGGCTTCGTTAATAGGTTTTTTACACTCTTTGTTGTAAAATATAAACATTAAAAATTATGAATACTCGTAGAAAACGGCACGGACAATTTTTAATTTCCATGATAACATTAATTCCTACTTTATTTGTGACATTATTTTTTCAAATATGGCAACACATTATCTTGTTGTATTCTTGTATTTAGATACTAACATGAAGCACATTAAATACTCGAAAAACGCCTTAATTACTCTTGATCAAAATCCGAAAGGTAAAAATACGCAGTTGACACAGTAACTCAAACAGGAAATTCCGTTTGAATATCAAACTAATTTTCATTTTAATTAATAAAGCATAGCGCTCGTGAAATTTATTGGAATTCAATTTTGATCGGGATCCCAGCCCGCCTTGGAACCAATAAAGCAGTATATAAATGTTAGCTGATTGGTACGAAGTTAATTCGATTAATGGTCTACCATCGAAACTGCTAAGCTATTGAGTAATTAGGTTGATCACTTACTAATGTACGGAACTTAATAAAGTTGTTCTTTGAAGACTGATTTTCATCAGAAGTCGGTAAGTAGATACAATTTTTCGGTAGTAGTTTTGTATTTGGCAGAACAATTTGTGATAAATTTCTTGTTAATACCAAGAGGTATTCACAGTTTGCTGAGTAATTTTAAGTTTGAAATAAAAATATTATTTAAATTCTATTCAAATTCTTATTTCCAATTGATGCTAATTCCACTCAAAGGAATATGATCTTTAAACTTATGTATATCAAGTTGATTTTAAAATGACTAATATCTACTATTTAAAAGTCATAAAAATGTTTTGAAGTTGAAGCATAATCATCTTCCTGTCCCTAACCCATGGTACTTGGGGTCGGCACAATACATTTTTTTCTTCCATTCTCCCCTGACAACCGTCACACAAATATTTACACCGTTTCCTTCATATCATTCCTCACACATAGTTTCCATGGTCATCCTCTCCCTCTCGATCCATCTACATTTTATATTCATCTTTATTATATTTATTTAAATCCCTTTAAGATCATAACAGGCTTGTGTCCTAAAAAAATCTAATTAGTCCGTCAGTAAGATTATCAAAAAATATTTGACACGCATTTTTTCTTTTGTTACATAAACCAAAATTGAGGAAGATACGACGCTTTTAAAATTCGCAATACGTCACGCCGTGCTATAGTTTTTAGTGCGTTGTGACGTCATGAGCCCCCACTCCTGAGTTTTGATACGTTTTATCTTTGTCGGTATTCATTGATTTACAAAAACAAAAAATACGTGTCCATTATTTTCCAATACTCTAACTGATGGCCTGTTATGCGCACATTCAATATGAATTAACAGTTACAAAATTAAAATTTCAATCAGTACATACAAAAATAATCAATTTAATAGTATAAATTAAAGCTAAAATTCTAAAACTATAATGTCAATGACTAAAATAAAATTTACTATTAGTTACAGATGTCTAATATGTATGTACGAGTATGTGTTAGTCACATGTGATTCTCCTTGAAGTTGAAGCCTCGCTACACTGAAGTATTTACATTTTTGGATATCAAATTGCTGACGCAGTATAATATTAAAGTGTTCTTTATCAAAAAAACATATTAATTTAAGCTCCTTTCTTAATATTACACCTCAACAACTTCTAAAGAAAATAATAATTTTTTTCTTTGAAGTTGCTCCGTTCTACCTTCTAATAGCTGTGCATTTCTGTCAGTCACTCACAGAATCGTTTTAAAACATTTGCTACTTTGCTGCAGTGCACGTTTAAACCTTATGTTATTTTAATTAAAAAACTATTTCTAAACGCTCAACATCAACCACTGAAAACCACAACTTAAAAGAAAACAAAAACACCTTATTTGCCGAGTAGAGGTGCACCAAGAAAAGAATTTCTAAAACTTTGTATTGGAAAATAGAACTTTCTCTATTTCCGAAGAATCGACGTGGACAAAGTCGTAGGAGAAGGTAGTATAGTTTAATTTGATTTGTGGGCTTACAATATCCATTACAGGTAATCCCGGACAGAGTCGTGACCACGATAAATAATTTAGTTTCGATTGCTTCTATCTTCTTGTTAATGTTTTATTTCTAATGGTGTGATTGGTTCACTACAGAGGTTAGTCCGCTAGCTCTAGTTAATTTATCTACCTGTTTTTATTAAGTTTTCTGCACATGTTTGAAAAAAACTTACATACATGTACAGTTTCATTAGTCGTAAATAACTACATAATGTCAAGCGTACATGTGATGTGTATGAATTAAATGGCCTGCCAAACTTCCGTATTTTTGAAGTGTAAACTTCTTTAAGCGCGATGAGCACTTTTTGGGTGAACAAAACTCATGGAACTCATGTGACTGTCACCTAACGCTTTGTAGCACTCGTAGCCGCAGTGCAAGTACGTAGGACTCGCAGTACAAGTACCTACGTAGGAATCGATAGGACTCGATAAGATAAATTTGACAGTCATTCTCGATAAAATGAGTTTTTGACTCCATAAAAACTCATTTTATCGAGAATAACTGTCAAATTTATCTAATCGAGTCCTATCGATTCCTACGTACTTGTACTGCAGATCCGCTACGGCGTAGCACCACTTAGGCGTGCACGGGGCACAACCCGTACCAGATATAGATTACTTAGTTTTCATTTCTATCGACAGTCCCACTGCTCCGCATGCTTTTTTTTTTGTTTTTAAAATTCCGGTCCCGCATAAAACTGGTGATTTTAATCGATAGCTGGTATCATTACCAATTAGTATTGTATGAGAAATAATGTTCTAAAGAGTCATGTTTGCGAAATATTAGCTATTAAAGCTAAACCCATTCACTGACGAAATCTTCAGCACAACTTTGATTTGATTAGCCACGCATAAAATCTGTATCAACAGCTGTCATCAATACAAACAATTTGTGTGAGTCGGTTTGTCTCAAAAATAAAAGATCGAATCATTAATTCATCATCTGTCAAGCCTTTTTCCAACTATGTTGGGGTCGGCTTCCAGTCTAACCGGATGCAGCTGAATACCAGTATTTTACATGGAGCAACTGCCTATCTGACCTCCACAACCCAGTTAGTACTGCATAATACGATACTACTTGTGAGACTTTTTGGGACTGGTTGTCAAACATAGACAAATGACAGCCGGGACCAACAGCTTAACGTGCCACAGACCGACTTAGGCAAGCACGGCTTAAGGGGCCGGCGGAGCGTGCGTCGTTCATACAAACGTAATACCAAAATAATTCGTAAACCAAACATATTCTCAAGAAAGTGTCTATTAATTTCGATTTGATTACATATTATGAGTATCTAGGTTCCCAAATATATATTTTGAAAGGACGATGATAATTATTTAGACGAGATATGAGGAATTTAAAATTTCTATAGCATACTTATTTTTTATCATAACTCTTGTTTAAATCAATGTCCATTCATAATATATATTTGGGAACCTAGATATTATGTAATCCAATCGAAATAAATACACACTTTCTTAAGAATATGTTTGATTTACGAATTATTTTGGTATTACGTTTGTATGAACGACGCACGCTCCGCCGGCCCCTTAATCTATAGATTGACTGGAGCGGCTGTTATTATTTAGCCACAAGCTCCTAAAAGATCTAATCGTGTATTTTCGTTTCATCAAGTCTTTTTGAATAAAATCTTTACATTTGCTTCAATACTTTGATTTCTAAGTTAATTGTTATTAACACAAGTTAATTGTTAATCACATAGAAATCAGGCGACAGATTCTTCAAGTTATTAAACCATTCTTCAGCCCCAGTTATTCCCCGATCAAGCACAACACTATTTATCTATAAAGTAGCAACGTATCGCGTGCTCTACCACACGCGAGGGGCATCACTTTACATAGCTAAACACTTGCAATTTCATACTGTCATGCAACGCAGCTTTGATGACATTATCGTACAATCTATGTACTTACCGGTATATGAGGTTGGTTTATATTTGAACCAAATTGTTGGACATTTTGCTATTTAGTAACATCTTATTATTACTTTGATAAATGCGAAAGTTTGTGAGAATGTTTTGTTACTCTCTCCAGCCAAAACTACTGTACTGATTTGGATGAAATTTGGAACACAGATAGTAACTTTTTATGCTGGTAGTACGATACCGTGGGATAATAGGGTAGACGACATTAAAAATCTAATTAGTCCGTCAGTTAGATGATCAAAATATTTGACCCGTATTTTTTTTGTTACGTAAATCAAACTTGACGAAGATACGACGCTTTTAAAATTCTTAATACGTCACACCTAGATATAATTTTTAGAGCCAAAGACGGACTAAATAGATTGGTATGTTTTTGATACTGTCGTATATTAAAGAGCTCTCACTTTTTTGGATTTTATTTTTCAAATTAATTTCTACTTCTGGAACTCATTCCTTTTACAAGACGAGGCGTTTGTCCTCCTTATGAGGTTCCTAGTAATCCTTGTCTCGGGTAAGAGGATGTTACCTACACGTTTTCGAATGTTTGGTTCTAACACACCAGTCCGGACAGGTTTGTTTAATGATTACGCTTTTAACATTAAATTCTGAGTGTCTTAGTCAGAATAAGGTTTAGTTCAAATACTGTATATACATATTGCAAGGTGGGCATTTTGCTTCATAGTCAGAATAAGGTTTAGTTTAAATACATTATAGACATATTGCAAGGAAGGTATTGTACTTCCTAGTCAATATAATGTTTAGGCAATACTTGGCTAAGACATTTTGATTTCTAATCAGCATGATCATTAAGGAATAATTTATCGTCTGAAAAACATTTCATTGGTAATAGATTGTTTCCATGAATTCGTGACGTGGAGCACGCTGATGAAGTACTAAGTTTACTTATAGTTGTCTCGGTCCGCCATTATTAATAGTAAGTGCTTAAGTTGTGCTTAATTATGATTAACCATTTTTTACTAATGATTACTAAAAAAAAGTAAACCCAAAGAGATACCACGGTCAGATACGGTTAAGAATGAAAAATAAATAAAGTGTAAACGAGCAAATATAAATATGTGAAGTAAGTATATAATAAACTAAAAAAAACAAAAATAATAATTACATCAACACCCCACGTAACTATACTGTTCGTCAATCTGTGTCATAATATTCACTGGCAACACAGACGAACAGAGACGCGGGCGCAGACATTTTTGTTTGGGTGCAATGTCATCAAAGAAGAGAAGAAAGTGTGACGTCTTGTTTGATTCTCGATGGGCAAAGTGTTATTGGGTTTTTCATCAGGAATTTCTGGGTAGCAGCCTCGGAATCTAGATTTGTGCTCGGCTGATGGCTTGGGGGGCAAGCCTATTAAATGGGACTTAAAAAATACTGACAAAATGTGCCACAAAATTACACTGCCAAAATGTATAAACCAGCTTTGGATTTGTTTTTAATTAAAAATCCGACCAAAATTTGGGCAATTAAGGGTCTAAAATTATGTACATCATAAGTTTGTAACCCGATGTCCCTTCCACCGTCCATTCAACAGACAAATATTTCTCTAAACTTCTGCCTAAACACAAATATCCCGCAAAATTCGACCAATACCCGCGAAAATCCCCAAAACATGTTTTCATACCAATGAATATTCAATGGGAAACGTGTAGATAAATAACACGTTTTAACGGTAAAAACGGTTATAACTAAGTTTAACACGAAAACCGGCGTTTAGTTATTTTACACACGCAGGCCACATAGAAAGCTTTTCTGTGTATTATTCAAAATGCATATCTATGCAATCTGCTGCACACTTGATTTAAATATTCATAACGTACACATTTTTATCCTGCCGTGTAGGGTTGCTCCATCTTAGTGTTAGTTCAGTAATAAAAAATCTGTTGCTTGCAATTTGAATACGCTTTGAGATGGATTCTAGAATTTTCACAATGGCTTCTTTTTTCAATCTTGTAATATCCTATGAACAAACCAGATGTATCCTGCCAAAAATTACAATGTAGAAGTTGGTAAAGTAAAATTACATAAAAATTAAAAGTTGCTAATATTTGTGAAATAGTTGATTTCTCAGAGAAAAGAGAGAACAGAAAGAGACTTTCACTTCTCTTCTCTCTATCTTGAAATAAGTTGACCCACACTACGAATATCATATCATACACAAATGTCTGTTCCGTGCAGAGACTGAACCCGCGACACGCAGCGCAGCAGCCAGTCACTCCGCCACTGCGCCAACCGAGCCGTCAGCCTACGGTTCAGTGACATCCCAAAAAAAATAATTATAAGCAATGTACGAGTAGTTTTTGCAAACGAGACAGTAGTTTCGGTAAACTAAAGTACCAAAACCAAAGTTATTATAAAACTTCTCCAAATCCAAATACTTTACTGTTTACGGAACAAACACATATTTCAACTATTGACCTCTATTCTGCCGTAAGCTGCATAAAATGGGTTAGTATGACGCTCAGAGGCATTGGACCAGTAACCTATCAGAACTTGCAGTCACAAACTTTAAATCCAATACATTATGCAACAAGTTTCCAAGCGGCGTAGTTCCACTCTACGGTAGCGTAGGTATAACTTGATGTACTTATAACGCTGCATAGATTTTACATGTTGCTGGTGTGGCCATGTGTTACTGTTGCATATTAAAACGCAATTGCTTAGTTTTTCTTGAGCAAGATAAGTAGTGTGGTGGCTTAGTGGCCCTCTAGCCCGATTTCGTGGTAGGTTTTATCTTAGCAGGCGCTTTAATTGGTGTAAATTATTTTGTCACGACTGCTCTAAAAAGGATAATAGGGCTAGAAAGGAGTTAACTGCTAAGATGACGAGTATTGGAGAAGCATGTAAGTAGACATGCTGTGCCAACCTCAATTGAATTAGAATAACGCTCATTATCATGACTATTAGGGATCCTCCGCCAATGTATAGGAGTAGTTAACATTTTCCTAAACGAATGGAACAGTTATTGGCTGAACTAAAGCAGTAATCTTAAACCATTTGACTTCTAAAATGGAGAAATGAATTTGAAGACACACGTATATTTAAATGGTACCATCATCATCTGCATAGTCTTTTCCCAACTATATTGGGGTCGGCTTCCAGTCTAACCGGATGCAGCTAAATACCAGTATTTTACATGGAGCGACTGCCTATCTGACCTCTACAACCCAGTTAATACTGGGTAATAAGATACCACTTGGTAAGACTGGTTGTCAGACTTTTTGGGCCACTGACTACCTGTATCGACTGCCGAAGATGGACAAATGACAGCCGGGACCAACAGCTTAACGTGCTTTCCGAGGCACGGAGGAAACTCGGTATGTAAGGGTGGTCACCCATCCACAGACCAACTAAGGCAAGCACGGCTTAACCTAAAGATCGGCCCGAGTGGCTGTTATTATTTAGCCACGAGAGGCAATAGGAGAGAAATACTATAGCCACGCTATTTCTATTTTGTACGTATACGTAGGTAAAATCAGAGGCCCAAAACTTTGACGGACAGTATTACCAACAGGTTTCGTACTACTCATTTGTTGGGTTGTGGAGGTCAGATAGGCAGTCGCTCTAAATAAAATACTGGTATTCAGTTGCAACCGTGTAGACTGTAAGCCGACCCTAACATAATTGGGAAAAGTCTAGACGGATAATAATTCCCGAGCTAGACTTAAATTCTCCTAATTAATAGTTTATTGCCTGCATTATTTGGTTCACAATGTTAATTTAGTACTAACATTTTTATCCCCCGACGCAAAAACGATGGGGTGTTATAACTTTTACGTGTTTGTGTGTATGTGTGTGTGTCTGTTTGTAGCATCGTAGCGCCCGAACGGATAAACCGATTTTGATTTTGTTTTTTTTTTTGTTTGAAACGTGAATTAGTCGGGAGTATTCTTAGCTATGTTTGATAAAAATCAGTCAAATGGCGGATTACATATTAATTCAACAACTCCCTCAATATGAGTATCAAATGAAAGGGCTAGTCTAGTAAAATACAAAAAAAACAAAACACAAAGACAACAAAGTCTCCCGGCGCGTCTGTCTGTATGCTTAGATCTTTAAAACTACACAACTGATTTTGATGTGGGTTTTTTAATAGATAGAGTGATTCAAGAGGAAGGTTTTAGTATATAATTTTACGCGGGCGAAGCCGCAGCATCGGCTAGTACACTATAAATAAAAAATCCAAAATGGCCGCCACTAAAAAATGGCGAATTAACGAATTTTTTGCTATTTAACTTTTAGTACATTGTGTCGGGGTTTTTTTTAAATTTTAAATTTAATTTTACTTGTTGTTTAATAGAAAACATCCATGCAGGTTAATTAGTAACAGTATTTATTGCCAGTCTAGTTCAGAAAGCCACTCCGTCTCTGTTGTGGGTGCCGTTTAAGAGGACTAAAGGATTATGTTGTCGAGAGGAGTGCCTGCACCGACCTCCTGCCTGCTAATAACAACAAGCGGCGATTAGCATTCCATCTGATAAGCACGGTGACTGCGGAGATTTGCTCTTAGGTTTATCTCTGTAGTAGATTAAGGGTATCATGTTCAACAGTAGAAGTTTATGGTGCAAATTTTGATTACACACAAGGGGGTTTATTTATAAATGCAGTTTTAAATTAAGTTATGATGAACGTTCTGGATATTTTTTTTTGACAAGAGTCTAATAAGAACGTTTAGAAATAAATCGAACGCGGTATTTGTAAAATTTTAAAAGTATAGTAAAGGAACCGCCCTTAAAAAATATATGTTTATTTCGCTATTTACACGTCCATGCAGCATGATCAAAATCGATTGGTTTAATAAAAAAGTAAACCCAGTAAAAAAAAACATAAACTTTATCACGATAGTTCTTAGTTCGACAAACCAAAGCTGTGGTTTAATAAACATGTACCTAGTACATTTGGAAAATCTAACTAAAACACTTTTATCATTATTAATTAATAGTTAAAACGACGCATATGACCACAAAATTGCGAATCGACATTTAGCCTAGTATTAATTACCCTACCAGCCTAAAATTAGTTTTAAATCCTAGTGGATAGAGCATCATTAAATATATGTGCCAAAATTGAAATTCCATAACCACAAATGGTATCTTTAAATAATCCAGTTTAACAAGCTACTTAAAACAATTATTTTAATTCGGGTTAAGCCCTGCAAAACGGCAAACCCGCTTACCATCAGTGATGCGCATTTAATTACCTTCATTAACATTTTTTCAATAACCTAATGCAACGCGGGGTTGCCATCCCTCTCTATATTTTTCTCATTAGTTGGTATGCAATTGGCCACTTGAATGTTTTTTTTTTATTCACTTAGTTTGAATTGGAACTTCAAGAAGTCGAGGATAGTGGAAGCTGTGCCCTCGGCTTCATCTGGGTTTAATTACTTACGTTCTAAAAGAAACAATAGGGCTTATTCAAGAGATTTTCGACTTTTAACCTATTGTCTGTTTCATTGTTAGCAATAGATAAGGTAAATTAGAAGTGCCTAACATAATTATATCAAATACATTCTAATAGACGAATTGTCGAAATCGAATCACTCGAAGCCAGTATCTGTTCTCTTTAAATAGATTTCTGACCGCTTATAGACCGATACCAACATAGTTGGGAAAGAGCCCAGACAGAAGATGATTTCAATAATCGATCGTGTTTCCAATCAATGCCGCTTCATCGCTTTTCATAAACTGCCTAGTCTTTTCCGAACATGATTAAACCATCATTTGCCTGGCAACTATGTTAGGGTCCGCTTCCAGTCTTACCGGATCCAGCTGACAACCACACAGTTTCATCGCTTCCAAACCTAATAAATACACTATCAAAGCATACTAATTTCCCCATATTGACCTACATTATCGTAGCTACCTTATCAATTATTCTGAAACAAAGACCAATATTAACAGTATTGATTTATACCATTAATTATTAGAACAGTCAATCATGAACAGAGGCCATAATAGAAATTATTGAACATCAGTCTAAGGTTTCCGTTCGTGAGCGACGACATTCAACGAATGCTTAATCATTTGTACAGCTTTGATAATTTATTAGTAAGCTGAATAAATTAATTATTAAAAATTCGTTTACGAATTCCAAAATGAATGAAATACTTAATATCTTTAGAATTAGTTTGGACGGTTGTATAAATATTTGTAAAGATTTCGTCATACATAAATCTATATATATCACCGTAAAATTGTCAAACACGTCAGATTGTAATATAACTAGAGAGATTGTAAACAGGAAATATTGTCAAACGAACATACTGCGCATTATTTTTCGGTAGATTGTAATCTATCGAAATGAAACCGTAATATTGTAAAATGTATGCGATGGAAGCCAACTCGCGCGGTGTGCAGGAGGGGGAGGGAAGGAGGCCTTGCCCATGGTACCACTCAAATGAAATGATAATGTACCGTTTCTGAGAAATACCGATTAAAATACCCTAACCTCAAAACACTTTACATTCCCCTAAAAAGCGTAGTCTAATTCTGTCTGCAGGGTTTAAAGGAACATAACTTACCTAACGTGCTCCAAGTTCCGATTATAGCAGCAGAGATATTTCCGTCGCATGCATTTCACAATATTACGGTTTCACTTTGATAGATCATAATCTACCGAAAAATAAAGCATTACATTGTAAGCAGTATGTTCAGTTGATAATATTTCCAGAGTTTACAATATCGCTAGAGCGATTACAATCTAACGTGTTTGACAATTTTACGGTGACATATATAATAAAAATCAATTGCTGTTCGTTAGTCTCGCTAAAACTAGAGAACGGTTTGACCGATTTGGCTCATTTTGGTTTGAATTATTTGTGGAAGTCTAGGGAATGTTTAAAAGGTGAGAAATAGGTAGGTACGTAGGTAGTAGGTAGGTAGGCTGGTAGTAGTAGGTAGGTAGTAGTAGGTAGGTAGTAGTAGGTAGGTAGTAGTAGGTAGGTAGTAGTAGGAAGGTAGTAGTAGGTAGGTAGTAGTAGGTAGGTATTAGTAGGTAGATAGTAGTAGTAGGTAGTAGATATGCAGGTAGGAAAAAATGCATTGCAACGCATGTGGGGGTACAGCTAGTAGGATATAATTATTATTATGTTATACAAAAACTGTACGGCATTTATTTTCCAATAGAAGAAAAAAGATACTAAAGAGTTACATCAAGTATTGTTTCCTCTTTCTGGAAACTACCACCACCAAAAGGTACATCTGGTAATGACTTACTAAAGTCTCACCACTATTCTTTCCATTACCTGCCGACAAACTGTTGCACAGTTTGGTGGGTATAATATGTACAAAATGTATAGAAGTTTGGTCCTTAACAAATGTTTTTTTTCTTTTTTTGCCACGGAATCTGTATTTGTGCCTGGTTGATGCCAGGCTCGCTCCTTATTACATAAGATTTTAACATAACTGGCGAAATGTAGGGAATAATAGGCGTGATGTTATGTAAGTTTCCATTAAGTCCTGCTGCCAAGCAAGGGTATTTCAGTATCCACCACAAAATTCAATTGAAAGTCTGAACCCCGGCTGAACAAACTCCACCCAAGCTCGTCAAACCAACTATGTGCAGAAAGAAACAAAGAAAACATATTTATTCGGCACATGCCTGCGCACACAATGATTTAAAAAAAAGTAAAAAATAAACTTAAACCTACACTGTAAACCTAAAAACCAGAAAAAAAAAAAGTTTGTGTCTCACGGCTGTGCCAAAGGGTCGGGGGGCTTTCGGGACCGGGACCGCGGTCTCGGATTACCCCTAAATATTTTTGAGTGAATAGGCCCAGTTCAGCAAACTGTCGGGCAGCTAGTGCCCGACGCTGGTTTTCTACTGGACCCATGCCTGGCCCATGGTTTTCTATGAACTCTGCTAACATTTTTTTCTCAATTCCCAACAGACAACCGCTATTTCAGACGTAGAGAAATGCAACTCCCATCGGACTTACACAACTTAGGTTTAAAACTAGTCTAGTGCTCAAAGAAGGCTTTCAGCGTACAGGTGGTAGTGCCAATCTCGGTGATACGAGCCCTTAGAGAGCTTTCCATTTAGGTGACAGGTGGAAGCTAGGCTTCGAGCGACAACCACGTCAGATTTTCTTAGGTACTTAATATTTTAGTTTGGTAACATGAAAATGAGCATGAACGTAACTCAGCGTAATTTACGCAGCTGAAATTACGGTAGCTTGGTTGGATATTTTATTGTATGTGTGCTTTAAATGGCGTAAATAATTATCTGACGTAAGCTTCCTCTAAACAACGTAAGTTTCTTGCTGACTCATATTGTTTATATTGACTTCTCACAAGGTATAAACCATGCTTTAGTAATTTTTAAACGCGTCCTACCCCTTGGCTATGACTAAGACGCTTAAGCGACTCGCGTCTTGTGTGAGGGACTGTTGATACATCGAAAAATTGTGGAGCGGCCACGACTCGAGAGCAGGTGTGACCGGTAAGGGTGGTCTGACAAATCGCTGTCGCTACTAAGGGGTTGTGGCATCGCATGATGTCACATCCATCGAGGTCGTGAACGGGTCGAGTTGAGTAGATTAAAAATTCAGTTATTCCAGGGATTAATAAAAATAACCATTTAGTTGAATTATTAATGAATCTGTAGGCTTTGCTTTTACAATAAAGACTACTAAGGTAAACATGTATTTAATTTAACTTAAATAAAATACAAGTTCTGTTATTTTAAACCACATAACAATTGCAGTAAGTGCCCATTTAGTCTGCTTGAAATTATAGTGGAATAAAATATTCTATTATATAAACGAACTAGAATAAAATGGAGAAACAGCTCTCTTTGTTACAAAGGTTTCTGACCTTCTTGCTGTTTTTTAATCTTTGTTAGTTATCTGTCTGTTACATAACTGGTTGACTGTGTTTTATTCGTGTAGAAGGGGTAGACAGGGATATGAACAATTAATATAACTAAGTGTGTAGAAAGGTCATGTAGTAGTGGAGAATTTAAATATAATTAAAAATGTCATTATTTGATGTAATATTGAAGTGATACAAATCTTCATCACATGTTTGAACTAACAAAATTTCTTATTCTCTTATTTTTGTAACTTGTTTGGGGTCTCAATGATTTTATGTTTTTTTTACGTTTCAAGTAAATCTTAATATTGTCAATACATGTATGACAGAAGGACCTCGTAGCTAATAATAACAGCTATTTAGGTCGATATTTAGGTAAAGTCACGCTGCCCTAGGTTGGTCTAGTGCAGACCAACCTAGGTAAGCACGGCCTAACCTAAAGATCGACTCGAGCGGCAGTTATTATTTAGCCACGGGCTCCTCACAAGCCCAATATGTGTTTCAACAAATACAATCTAACATATAAAAATCTTAAAATGCACCATCCAACGTTTGTGAGTATGGATGTATAGATGTATGGATATTTGTCACTCTTTCAAAAGCTACTGAACGGATTTGGATAAAATTTTGCACACAGATGATGATGATGAAACTTGCACCAAAACCTTCTCACGTACACATTGACACACACTACACTTGACACTCAACACTACACATTAGCATTATACACTCACACACATCATAGACACACACATACACACAGGCACAGGCGCCTTGATTAACTTTTTAACTTTTTGTTGATAGTTTCTTTTAAAGGGGTTGCCCAAAGGTAGCCCGCAATTCAAATTTTCTTACGTTTTTTGCAATTTGCAGGGCAGAGCTAAGTTGTATGTTGATAAACATATCGGTCGCGACTGTAAGACGCATTAAGTTACAGAATTATAATCATCAAAATCATCAATGCAACCCTCCAAGTTCATAAGAGTCGATGAACGAATTTTTCACGGTCAAAGTCCTTCTTCCTAGATTAAAACATAAAATACTTTTTATCTCGGTAGTAAGATCCCATGGGACAGTTATCAAACTTCACGCGGGCGAAGCCGCTGGCAGAAGATATTGTTTAAAATTACTTACAACAATGTCACCAAGCTACACATACCTTAACGAACCCTTCCTCTATAGTCAAAAAATTAATTCACGACACATTACCACATGAATAACCCACTGATTTGCCAGTTTCCGGCCCTTTTAGACACAATAATATATTATTATTTTCCTTACGCCCTTGAAACCGTCTGTTGGCCAGCCCCGCCCTATATTTGGTTGGTTCGTGCGTGTTCATACAAAATATTAGGTAGTAAACGGGCTAGTACAGTTACTGGCGACACGCAAACTGGCCGGCTACTGGCATTGTCGAAGATTAAGTACGTGGCACTTGGCTACGACAACACTGGTTCACACGAATCTGACTTTTTCTTTCTTTTGCTATTGTATGGCTGCCGTTTAGTTTTTATTTGTGGCCTTGGCTGTTTTCCTCTCACATTTTGAACTAGAAACAGTTTATTTAAGCAAATGGGTTCCCAAGACTCAATGCTCAAGCCTCAAGCCTTAAGCCTTTTCCCAACTACGTTAGGGTCGGCTTCTAGTCTAACCTGATGCAGCTGAATGCAAGCATATTACATCGATCGATTGCCTATCTGACCTCAACAACCCAGTTAGTACTGGGCAATAGGATACCCCTTGGTAAGACTGGTTGTCAGACTTTTGGTAACGACCGTCAAAGATCTACAATGACAGCCGGGACCAACAGCTTAACGGACTTTCCGAGGCACGTAGGAAACTCGGTAGAGTGGTCACCCATCCACAGACCAACCTAGGCAAGCATGGCTTAATCTAAAGATCGACCCAAACGGCTGTTGACTCGCATGAGCTCCTTTTTTGTCATAAGGTTTTATGTAACTTGCTTTGTTAGTTAGTTAGTATGTATTCAAATCTTGCAACTGAATTTCAAACCTGTTTCCCTAACCAATTGAGCTGAAAGTTTGCACACATCTTTGGTTTTGGTGACAATACACTTTTATAATAAATATGAATTGATTTTGCAAGGACATGAAACTGAATACGCGTTCAATGGTGATAGGTGAACTTAATTTTCATCATTCCGTTGTTATAAAAGATTTCTTTTTTTAAAAGCCTAATTTAAAATGCTTTCCCTCGTGTATGTCTGCTCTAACCTGAGACTGGTCATATACTCGTAGTCCTGCCATGACATCTTTTGACCTACACCTTGATTTATCTCTAGTTGTTATCGAGTATGGTCTACTTTTTAGAAAATTAAAATCATTAAAATTATCAAGTCTTCTTATCTCGGAGGAGTAACCGTCAAAATGATTGGACCGTACTCCAACAGATATTTGAAGAGTCCGCAGTCACTTCACTGATACGAAAATAACTACGTTAATTATAATGCAACACTTCGGATGATTAATTAGTTTCTAGAAAATAACATTTGAATAAAATTCTCCAAGACTTAAATAAAACACAAAAATTTGAAAAAGGAATCATGACAATAATGTTGTCAATCATTTACATTTCCAAAAGAATGACAATAATTTATTCTGATGAAGGTTTGACAACTCGTTTCACAGTTTTATCCGAACGCAAAATCGAAAGGATTGTGATAATATATACGCACAGTAAATATTATACTATGTGATGTAAAGTGTTTGATTTTATATAACTTTGTGGTCAACCCTTAAATCATTTTTTTTGAAGTTAGGCTTTTTTTTTTACTAGCCGAACTATAAACTGTTACTAAGGATCGCCATTTGTGCACGCAAGAAGTAATAACAGAAGCCATTTTTAAGAGATTATTCTTTACTGTGTATTTCACAAGTTATTTTTGTATTTTATCGTAATTAACCAACATGATTGCTGATAGGTACAAAATTATAAACATAATAGGTACCAGCTTTAGAATGAAACATCCAAATTCCCTCGCAATGTTGATAAAATTATAATGAACATTTTAGCAGCAGTAACAAAATTTGCTAGTTGATTTCCCTCAATTATTAACTGACTGCTTTGTTTCAGGGTTAATATCAAAACTTGTCTAAAACAGCTAAAGAGAAAATTATTATGAAAGTGACAGAGGCAGAGAAACCCAACAAGTTAACTCTTAACGGTTTAAAAGACCCACTTCCGCATTTAATTACTAACTTCACAACTGTTTTTAGACGTTTTTGCTTTCTGTTACGAACTTCAGGGGAGTTGACCTAAATTTTGTAATTATAATTTTATTTAAAATTCTGAAAAGTTTGCGAACGCGGCTATTTCGTGATTGTGTTGTTTACCATAGCATGATGTTGCTTGAAAATGTTTAAGAGTTTTTTTTTTTGTTGGTAGTGCTCCCGGAATAATTACTCTCTTATAATTATAAGTAGAATAATTACTTTTTAATGCAACTTTCATATCTGACTTTTAATTTAAATTAAAAGAGAACAGTGAAAGGAATGAATGAAGACTTGCCCAGGAGTGGGAAAGCTCAGGCTAATAAAAAAATTGCAACTATTATGTACTAAACATCATGATCAAACATCATCTTCCGGTTGACAGCAACGAGGTAAAACTTATATAATAATTGCAACTTACTCATGTAACTCAGTCTGACTGTTCAGTTGACCTGTTTTCAAAGAAAAGTACTCATGACTCAGATTACCAAAATAGGATCATTTTATCCCAGTTCCTGTAAGGTCAATTACTGACAGGAACTGACTGAACTGAACTGACTTTTACGAGGGCCAAGCCGCTGACAAAAACCAGTCATCAATAAATACAAAGAGAATAACATTTTTAGAACGTCAGATGTAAAAAAAAACAAAAAAGTTAACATGTTTAACTTTTCAACGAATTTATGTATTGAAGTATTGGTTTACCTCTTCACTTCTCGTGCTATATCTCGCTAAATAAATATTTTTATGCCCTACAGACTCCACTCACGTGTTTGTTTATTCGACGTTAGCTCTGCCATCTGCCGCATCCACAACACAGCAATTCTAAATGAACCTTGTTTAAAATAAATGCCTGTTTTTTTAGGGTTCCGTATGCAAAGGGTAAAAACGGGACCCTATTAATAAGACTCCACTGTCCGTCTGTCTGTCACCAGGCTGTATTTCATGATCCGTGATAGCTAGACAGTTTAATTTTCTAGTGATGTATTTCGGTTGCCGCTATAACTAAAAACAGAATAAAATAAACATTTAAGGGCAGGGTGTTTTGCTCGATATTAATAGCGGCAATAGGTAGACGCTTGAAATATTTACAGAATATTTAGTTCACTTTAAAAATAAATAGTTAGGAAAGTAAAATCAATATTTTATACAACAAACGTGATTTTTTGCCGTTTTGTCTAATGTTGTATAGATAATGGTACGGAACACTGCGTGCGTGAGTCCAACTCGCACTTGGCCGGTTTTTTTTAAATCTGAGGAAAAGAAAAAGGCAGCGCGAAAAGAAGATTAATAGCATAGTCATTTTCTCTGTTGGCGCCCGTGATTTACGCGGCGTGAATATAAATAAAGTTCATTTTTATTTTTAGTACACTTTCTTACTGACTGGTACTAAAATGTTTATTTATGTTTTTAGCTTTATGGCGCACATCTTCCGGGCTTATGAAGTAAAACCTATTTTTACGAACTTGTGTATTTTTTTTTTAGTTAATACATTCTCAACCTACTTTGGGCTTTGCAGATAAGTTCAATAAATTCGCGTCATAATTTGTGAGTAGGTGGAATATGTGACACGGTTTTTAACTTGGTATAAAAAACGATCACTAATTCTATTGGTTACACTACATAAGATAATGTATACCTACTCAACACGGCATTCATTGAGATTCAAATTAAAAATAATGCCACACAGCTAAGATGTTACTTTAATACAAAAAAAAACCGTTATTCAAGTATTTTACAAGTAGGTAAGTACATAGTTAGTATAACATAACATAACACCACCTAAGACACACACACACACACTTATACCCCATAACTACTATTACCACAACACACCACAAAACACAACGTGATTTTTCACTCATTAAAAAGTAGTTTCCCAGCAACATTTTTTGCGCAAAGTTACTTATGCTTAATGCTTGGTTGACGGCTTCGTGATGAGGTGGTTAACACCCTGTATAGTGTCTACGTCGCTAACAGATGAAGGTGTATTACATACATCCTTTAGTTTTTGCATAAATCAAGTACTTAAATGATATTTTTAAGGTATGAAAGAGCAGAGTCTTCTAACACAGGTTTATATGCTTAAAAGGGGGCTCCAATCACTAGTTTTTAAGGTTTACCTGTTGAACAATAAACCATTTTTCATTTTTTTTTTTTCATGGATAAATGTCATATCAGCGTGGCTCAACTCTAAAAATGTAAACAGAAACTGTTTGATTAATTAAAATAAGCAAACTTTATTTCTACATAATATTTTTAAGCTACAAAAATTACAAATTCATAAGTACTAGGAGATCATAACTCAAAAGGCATCCCTAGAACCAATCCTTTGGAGAATCACGAAGTTTCTTTATAATATTTTCCAGTAGTTCAAATGAGCGTTCCGTTGAGAGCCAACAAAACACTTTAGTAATATATTTTAGAGATTTATAATACATGTGATGATGGCAATTAGTTTATTATTTCAGTGGTATTAAGTTTACTAGATAAGTATCATTACATCTACATGAAGACTGTGTGAAAGAGTAGAATGATAAGTCGATTACTTAGGTGTAAGTGAGATAGATTGATGAC
Source organism: Xestia ashworthii (assembly GCA_950022955.1). Classification (NCBI taxonomy): domain Eukaryota; kingdom Metazoa; phylum Arthropoda; class Insecta; order Lepidoptera; family Noctuidae; genus Xestia; species Xestia ashworthii. The sequence goes on along the minus strand of OX465555.1, from coordinate 2,965,399 downwards.
ATAAGATATAGACCCAGACTGAATGCTTGTGATGATGTGGAAAATTATTTTATTTACGTATATGCAAAAGTTTGTAAGGACGTATCTATGTATGTATGTTTGTAACTCTTACACGCAAAACTACCGCATAGATTTAGACGAAATTTTGCAAACGTGTACTGAACTGGTTTAATACGTAGGATGCACTTTTTATTTCGGAAGCATAAGACCGTGGGACTAAAATCGAAATCCACGCCAGGGAAGCCGCAGGAATAGGTTTACGTTTTTGTGAATCAAGGAATATCGAAAACGCATCCAAAATTAGGACTGGGGCTTGTGACGTCAGTACGCTCTAAGAATTATACCTAGGTGTGACGTATTGAGAATTTTAAAAGCGTCGTATCTTCGTCATCGTTGATTTACGTAACAAAAACAAAACGACGGACTAATCAGACTGATGTTTTGTAGTCTACTCTATTCTTACAAATAGAGTAAAACTAGTGAAAGTGTTCCCTACACTGACCATGTCAAATAAACCTTGCCATTGCATTTCAAATTCTGACCCCCAAAAAGGACAACAAATTGGACTTCCCGTAATCCTGTTAAAAAATTAAAGTCCTCGCACGAAATAATAACGATTTTTTCTGGTCTAACGCGTCCTAATATTAACCACTTTTGCTTTGTTCCAGCTGACCCGGGAGAGATAAAAAAAACCATTCTGTCCATCAAGTCGAAAGCAGTGGGTTGTGATAATATCACTCGTGGTATGATCACAACTCTTCTGGATGAGCTTCTACCTGCTATTACCCACATTGTAAATTATTCACTTTTTACCGGAGTTTTTCCTTCCTTGTGGCGCAAAGCCTATGTTTGTCCGCTACCCAAGGTCCCTAATCCCTCTCTTCCTGCCCATTTCCGTCCCATTTCGATCCTTCCCTTTCTATCAAAAGTGCTTGAGGCCTGTGTTCACAAACAATTTTCCAATTTTGTTCATCGGAACTCACTTATCAGCCCACTTCAGTCTGGGTTCAGGCCCGGTCACAGCACTGTTTCCGCACTTCTTAAAGTGACTGGCGATATTAGGGCAGGGCTGGAAGACACCAAGGTGACGGCACTGGTGCTGGTTGATTTCTCGAATGCCTTTAATACCGTCAGTCACGAAATCCTTTTAGCTATTTTATCCCATGTTATGGTCTCTCCCGGAGCACTGGAATGGTTCTCCTCTTACCTTCAGGAACGCCAGCAGTCAGTTCACGTTGGGGATTCCTCGTCATGTTGGTGTGATTTGGAAACTGGTGTTCCTCAAGGCGGTATTCTTTCTCCTCTTCTGTTTTCTATCTTTATTAATCTCCTTACTTCTGAGCTTCAGTGTGCGTATCATCTGTATGCGGATGACTTGCAGCTGTACTGTCAGGGGAGGGTTGACGAAATACGAGATTTAGTCGAAAATCTCAATAGGGACCTGATGGCTATAAAAACCTGGTCCGGTAAATTTGGTGTGGCAGTAAATCCAAACAAATGTCAGGCAATAATCATCGGGAGTTCACGAAGCCATTACAAGTTGGGTGGAACAACCTTGCCACCGGTTCTTTTCGACGGTACGGTCATCCCTTTTAGCGCCGATGTGAAGGATCTTGGCTTGTACATCGATAGCACTATGAAATGGCAGACCCACGTCGCCCGTGTCAGCCAGAAGGTTACTGGGTCGTTGTGGGCTCTGTACCGTTTGAGAAACTTTTTACCTTCAAATACGAAAACAATGCTTGTACAGTCCTTGATTTTTCCTATCATCGATTATGGTGATGTGTGCTACTTTGACCTGAATGCAGATCTCCTCGACAAACTTGACCGTCTTCTAAATAACTGCATTCGATTCGTTTTTAATCTGCGTAAATATGATCATGTCTCCGAGCACCGGTCTCTTCTTAAATGGTTGCCCATACGTCAGCGTAGGGAGCAAAGGGCGCTTACCACCTTGTTTTCTTTCCTTATTTCTCCCACTTCCCCTAGTTACCTTGCTCCCCACTTTCTGTACATTTGTGCCAACCATAATAGGAGTCTGCGATCATCGCATAACCGTGTTCTCCAATGCCCCTCTCACCGTTCTGACTTCATTCACAGATCATTCTTTGTGCAGTGTATTTCTCTTTGGAATGCGCTTCCCCAGGAAATCAGGATGGCAACCAATCGTTTATCTTTCAAGATTAAAGTTCGAGAGTACATTCGCAAGAAACTGGCAGGTTCATCACAACAGTAATGTTTTCTCCATTGTTTGTCTTTTTATTTTAGTATATCCGTGTTAATTTCTATTTACAGTAATGTATACCTACTTTGATATTTATTTATAGTATTTATATATATTTATAGTATTTTATATATCCTTGTAGTTTACCATAGTAATTATTATTTTCAGATGTACACCTACCACTGCTTGTCTCTGCATCACCCAAAGGTTGACTGGTAGAGAATGCCTATGGCATTAAGTCCGCCTCTGTACTATGTGCTTGAAGTGTTAAATAAATAAATTTTCCTGAAAGCCGTGCACGACGAATTTAAAAAATATAATTTAATTAACTTTTTTTTTTTATAAAAGCTTACGTATGTTCTGAATGAAATTAAAAGATTATCTTTAGAGTGCAGTATTGCAATTGACCTAGTATGACACAAAGGTATTAAACCATATAACCTCAATTAAAACTTACCTATTATTGAAACAAGCTGTGCCCGTGGCTTCGCTTTCGTAGTGTATTTTAAATTAATAGGAATGTAAAGTCACTAGGAGTCACTATGAGGAGCTCGTGACTAAATAAAAATAAAGCGCCTTGTCCCAACTATGTGGGAGTTGTCTTCCAGTCTGACCAGATGCATCTGAATACCAGTATTTTACATGGAGCGACTAACTATCTGACCTCCACAACCCAGTTAGTACTGGATAATACGATACCACTTACTAAGACTGGTTGTCAGACTTTTTGGCCCACTGACTACCTGTGCACTGAGGAAACTCGGTATGTAAGGGTGGTCACCCATCCACAGACCAACCTAGGCAAGCATGGCTTAACCTAAAGATTGACCCGAGTGGTTGTTATTATGTAGCCGCGACCTCCACTCACAAAATCCACGATCAAAGATACACGAGCACCCAGTTTAATACGTTAACATAAGCCCAGCGATACATCATACGAATGTTGGCAAAACGTATTTTTTATACGTAAATTACAGTCGTGTGTAACCGCCTTGTTCGGTATAACATGATATTTATGTAGCGAGACAGAACAAACATTATTCTCTACTAATAAAGCGTTGAAAAAACTCCTTTGTTTCCCTTTTCTTGTGAATGAAGATGTTCTTTATTTTATGCTCTCCTAGTACATTTTCGCTGGTTTGAAAATATTAGTGGGTTTTGCAAAGTTTTTCTACTTTTTAGGGTTCCGTACCTCAAAAGGTAAAAACGGAACCCTTATAGGATCACTTTGTTGTCCGTCTGTCTGTCTGTCTGTCTGTCAAGACCTTTTTTCTCAGGAACGCGTGGAGGTATCAAGCTGAAATTCATATCAAATACTCAAGTCTATGGTCTCTTGGAGCTGTGAAAAAATCAAACTTCTAAGTCAACGCGATCAAAAGATACTACAGACGACCTGGAATCTTGAAATTTGGCATGAAGCAACGTTATAAAGTACACATATAGGAAAAATTCCGAAAATCTTAAATTACCATAACTTTTACTTATATACCTACAGGTTTGTACGGAACCCTCGGTGCGCGAGTCTGACTCGCACTTGGCCGGTTTTTTATCTATTACTAGCATTCGGGAATTCAAAAACACGAAATAAGTAAAAATGTAGATTTCTGTTGCCGTTTCGTTGATAAGCCGGAACATACCGTGAGAGAAAAATGTTAGTACCATTCTTTTTTTTATTTTTTAAAAAAGAATCGATTTAAAAAAAAAAACAAAAAAAAAAAAAAAAATTAAAAAATACCCAATATTTTTAGCCATAAAAAAGTCCGTCTCATTTTAGTTGACCACGATTGACTAGACGCGTAGCACCTCACTTATTGGCTACGACAGCGTAGCACTCGTAGCCCGCGTAGCAATCGTAGCACGCTTAGCTCTCACAACAACTACGCCGTAGCTGCCACAAATCACCGTTTAGTATTGTCTTTCTTTTAAATGTTTTCCAAAACATTCCAAGCCAAGCCAATTCAAAGGAATTTGAGTATTAACTAGTGAATAAACAAAAAACTCTTTAGTTTTAAATTATCTCAATTGCGGCACTAAAACGTTCAACCTGCAGTTGAAAAAATTCTCTCTTTCTCAATTTCCTTCATAATTTTACTTTCGATGAAAATATATTCGCATATAATATACCTTATTTTGTAAATAATATTAACATTTTATTTAGTAAACTGATTGTCAATAACACATGTCAGTATTGTTTTTAAACTGGATAGTTTGAAAACAAAACTGAAAATAGTTTCGACTGAGTTCAATAAAATTGTTTTCACCAGGAAAAGGTGTACTTACTTACTTCTCCTGTATTTAAATTTTAGAAATTAAAAACTTCATATTAGTTTGAGTTTTATATTGAATTCTGCTGTGAAACTGGCTACAAAACAATATACATTTTGTCTATGGATATACTAGGGTTTTTGCATGGGACTGCAGCAGTATTTCCTCAATGTTTGTTTCATTTTTTTTTTAATAATATGTATTTGATAATAAAATGCAATAAGGTAACTGGTAATTAGTGTAAGATACTTTAAAACGTGATAACAAATAACTTTTACTATGGGACCAAAGCCGAAATCGCGAAAAAAAAAAAACATCAGGCGAACATAAATGTACAGCTAAGAACAGCTGTCTTTTTCGCGATTTCAGGTTAATTACCAGTCACCCTATATATGTATATTATTATATTATGAATATTTTGTATTATCTTCCTTCAAATCCAACTCATAAATTATAACTCTATGATTAACTGTTAACATGCTCTATCTGTCGATCTATTACGAGTAAATCGATTAAAAGAACATGATGAATACTATCAAAAATATACCCTTAATACCCATAATAATAAAAACAGCATACTTCTAGACTAAAAGATAGGCAAATTAAATGTCAAAATTTCATGAAATTAGTATTAGCATGTTGCGACTTTTATTCAACGCTTTACGGCAAGTTTTAACGTAAAAAAATAAAACAAATTGCACTATTTTCCTTAGTAGGCTATTGGGAGCCGTGCCCCGGTACTTCCGGCTCATATTAAAACAGTTATCGTACAATCTTAACTGCCCTATACTCGAAACTATAGCGTCCGCTGAAAATGATATACTTACCTACAATCTCCGCACGAAACCCACTCTAACACTTCAAAGATAAGGTTCAATTTTCAATACAAACACCACGACACAGAAATACCCAATTATTTCTCATTATTAATTTGATAAGAAAAATTTCCCGTATGTGAATGGAATTTTCAACTTTATACTTTGGAATATTAGGAGTAATTTTGTATGGGGAGTTAAACCGAAGTGTTTCGTAATCGGTTGATACAGTGCTGTATTTAAATGGTCGTTGTAAATACAGATAGGGTTTTCATAGGCATCCCTTTGTCGTTTGGAACAATGAAAAACACTGGCCTCTTTTGGTTAAGCCAGCTGTTAAAAACGTGGCCTAATGACAGGTTGGACCGACCCCAATATGGGGACACTTCATTATCCGATGCTTTTTTGTTTTATCACAAAGACGGGAGATATACAATACGGATATTTGCCGAATGTTATATGCTTTTCGTATTTATAAAATGATGTGTCGTTTTGCGAAGGTTGGGCACGTAAATGTGGGATAAACGATATGATTGATGTGTTAATAATGTAGGATACATGAGTGGGACGTAGAATCAATAATATTCTAGAACGAATAATGTCGATTGTATCTACGGCGTGTTTCAATATTGTATTGTTATTTTTTTTTGTTTGACGAGTTGTGTGTCACAAAGACGATGGAGCCCTGACATAGCTAGAAGGCGACGCGGTAGACCTCGCAGGAGATGGCAGGACGGGCTCGACAGAATCAACGACCAGGGGGCCACACAACCCTACATAGAAAGATTTGGAAGTCATAATATTATTAGGGCCTTTACTCAAAAGTGCGATGACACAGGCTAACAGTTAGCACAAGCAATTTGGTTAACATTTTACAATGTAATTTGTGGGTTATACTGTAAACCAAATTACTTGTTCCACCGTACATTTTAGAACGATAATGGTTCTGTGGAAACAATTGTTAAGTGTGATTGATTGTAGCACAGCCTTAAATATGAACACACATTTCTTAATCATGCTGTATATGAAGCTATCACAGATATGTAGGTAGAAACAAAATCTAATGTTTATGTATGACATTACTATTTCATGCGATCATAAAAATATAAATGTTGCTTTTCCTCTAAAACATTTCACAGTATTCGTTAACATTTTATTACATTCTAAAATACATTATGTTAACAAACAGGAAACGTTTGCGATCACATTACATGTATAATTATTATCAAAAATCTTTCCAGGAAATGTCTGAAAATCTGAACGATAATAATTTTGAGTAAATCCAATTAACTTCGAAGGTTGATAAAGGCACATATTTTTTTTTACATATAGATAAAAAAATAACAAGAATTAATTTTACTTAGGGCATGATACATGATGACCTGGTGAAGGTTGCGGGAATCCGGTGGATGCGAGTCGCAAGGGACCGGTCAATGTGGCGACACTTGGGGAGGCCTATGTCCAGCAGTGGACGTCTTTCGGCTGAGATGATGATGATGATGATGATGATGATACAAAGGCAATCATCTTCGAAACGTTTAGTTTATCTCGGTTCACAACTAAACTTAAAAACCTGGTGATACTGTGAGTGTATTTTGCCATGACTTAGTGTCGAGTTCCATTAGTGAGCGTAGCTAAATACAAAGAAAGAGGGTAGACAGACTTGTCTGCTCCTAACAATTTTTTCCATTCTCCAGTCAACCCGCGATCATGGCGTTTGCAACAGCGTCGAAATATCGGAACCTCAATAAAAATAATAAAAATGAAATTTTAAGTTTTGATTTCAAAAAAATCAACATACATTTTTCGATTGCCAATAAATTATAAAACGTTTCTAAAACCCATCATTTGATATAACGTCACTTTACCTAGCTCCTCTCCTATAAAAAAAACAAACAAAAGCTAATCTAACTACATAAAGCAACCTTTCATCACCCCACACAATTTTATACGTACCCTTTTACTTTTACGGCGTGATAAGCCACCAAAAGCCTGTATTTGTATTCACTCGAAAATCTTGCAAACAAAAATAAAACATTAATGGGACGGCGTAAAAAAAGAACGCGCTAATTCTCTGCCTATATTAGGACGAACAATCCGTAAACGCACATCACAGTGTAGGTAGGTATGTAAAATCACGTACCAAAAAGGTGGAATACCTTTTTCTACTCTGAAAAAGGCAAACAGTAAAGTTTTGGTTGAGTCTCTCTGTCATTTTAACTGTTCTGTGGTTTCGTATACAATGTCGACGTACCTTTGTTGGGGACAGTTCGTAATTTGAAATTTGCGTGTGGACTCGTAAAGGGAATGTTTTTTTTTTAGTTTCATGATGCGAGCACTTAGAACTCTTTGTTGTTAATACGATGGTTCTTTTTTTGCTTTTTTAAGTAAGTACTGTGGCGTTAAAAGAGTTATTTTAAATTAAATATGTACTCGTTGATTAGGTTTATTTGTTTGTTGTGGACTTTAAAAAGAGCTTGTTTAGTTTGTTTTAATTATGTTAACTTGTTTTAGATTTTCAACTTAAAATAGAGTATTTTAGTCAAAGCTAAATTGGGCACACCAAAATGTAAAAGAAAAAGTATTAAGTTCTTTTTTATCAGCAAAAATGTGATGCCGCGTGATAATTTTCTAAAAAACAAAGCTTCATTTGAACTTTTATTAATTTTATTTAAACTTCATGTACAAGAGTAGTGCACGAGTAATAGAGAAATATGGAAGAAGAAGATGTGCTTCGTCGACCCAAATAAATTAGGAAAATAGCAAGAAAATCATGATAATTTCACAAGACACTACCAGTCAATTTTTGGATCAAATAGGATATTTACACCTTTTATCGTCACAACAGAAAAGCCCTTGAAATTCATAAACCAGAAATCATCAAACAATCAATACGTCCCGTATGTCAGGCCATTAAAATCATCAAACAATCAATACGTCCCGTATGTCAGGCCATTAAAATCATCAAACAATCAATACGACCCGTATGTCAGGCCATTAAAATCATCAAACAATCAATACGTCCCGTATGTCAGGCCAATAAAATCATCAAACAATCAATACGTCCCGTATTTCAGGCCATTAAAATTATCAAACAATCAATACGTCCCGTATGTCAGGCCATTAAAATTCAGTTACCGTTTCATAGCCGGATATTGTGGCAGAACTTGTTTGTCACGGACAGTCACTTGAGTTCGTCACGTCACCCGCGTATAGCGAGCGACAAAATTGGTTTTAATGGCCCCACTCGACACTGTCTTGGGGAAATTAACTGGTATTTAAATGGGAACGATTTTCTTTTGTTTGAGCTGTTAAAAGTTTTTGTTAATTGCCAACGATTAACGTTTATTTGTTATTAAATAAACACCTTTGTTTGGCTAATAACATTTTTGTATGTTTATTTTAAACTTACTGATGCCCGCGGCTTTGCCTTCGTACAAATTATAAACCAAAACCTATCTCGGTCCACTCAATCCATTGGTGAAAATAGCATGAAAATCGTTGCAGTAGTTTTTGAGTTTATCGCGAACAGACAGACAGACAGACGCAGCGGAGGACTTTGTTTTAAAGTAATATGCAGTGAAGTGAAAAACACGACTACAAAGTATTTCTTAGTGTGAATTGTATTCTACCTAGCTCGGGCATGCCTCAGAGATGAATGAAGTTTGACGTTGGCTCGTGCCGAATGCATTCCAAATATCTACAGTTACTACATCGGTGTTCCTATTATTAAACACATACAGGCAAATCGGATATACAAGTGTAGCACCGCTTACTTCAAAAGATAGGACGTTTCCCGTCTGTCCATTAATCAACAGACGTCTAACAAACGATAACAAAATGATTTCACGTAACACATAACATACCCTCACGACTGTTAACCACGAAGAGTTAGGTAGGGGTGTTCCTCATAGTACATCCACATTCCGACAGTTATGTTTAAGTCCCATGTAATAATGGTCGAACCTATTGCCATCAACTGGACACAAATCCGGACTCCGTGGATGGTGCCGAAAACTTCTTGATGGAAATGGCCAATAACACTTAATCCGACAATAACATTAAGCAAAAAATAACAGAAATGCCTAATAACAACAATTCTAACATGAAGCAATAAATAACATTAAAGATTTTCGCTTTAAAAGATCGCTTTTAGCGATAAGACCGCCCATTGCGTCACTCCTTGTAAAATGTTACAAAAATTGTATCTATAATTCTATTCTATTAAACAGTCGCAGTTGCGACCATTAGACAAAAACCAGGCGAGATTGAAGGTAAATAAATAGAAAATACATTAATAATAAATAACTAAATAGAAGAGAAAAGGACACAAACAGGTCCCCACAAGTCAAGGCAAGCTAAAACACAAATGCACTTAATTGGATTTCTCTTGCAGAAAATAAACGAGATTGCATTTCATCCTGTAGGCACCTACAGTACATAGTACTAGAGCCAGGCATATTGTTTTCCCATTATAAGAAAAAGGAGTTCTTGCTAGGTTTCTTTTTGTAGAGACTTCATTTGACACATCAATTTACAAGCATTTTAATCTTAGGTTCTTGAGTTTTTTTTAAAACGTCTACTCTTCTTTATAAGCTAACTATCAGATGCCTGCAGTTTCATCCGCGTGGATGTCGGCTATCGCGACCAAAAGTAATCATGAAATTTTGACCGTTCCAACAAATATATTAAAACTTCAAAAATTATATGTATACTAAAACTTTTCTCGAGAACTACTCTATCCACTGATGGAAACAACATCGGTGCAGTAGTTTTTGAGTTTATTGCGAACAGACAGACAGACACACCGGAGGTATTTATTTATAATACATAGTGATAGTGATACAAAGAGCGTACATAACTATAATGAAACATGATCAAGATCTATGCTTATGCAGTCAATACCAACTGAATATTCATAATTCAAACTTCCTGAAAATCCTCGACACATCAATACTCAGGACGGTGTCATCGTTATTAAAGCCCCCGATGGAAGCAAACATAAGGTGACATCATTTGAAGAGCTGAGTCCGCTGCTGGTGAAGTATCCCCGGGTTCAAACGTCTGGGAGATAGCCTGAAACACATGACGCGTTAGTAATGTTATCAATCCTCAATTATTATACAGTAATAGTATTCACGTATTACTCATATTTTTTTTTTTACCTTAAAGTTTGCTATTTTCCATTGTTTGTTTGTTTACTTTTGTCTGGTATTTTGCATAGTAGTAGAATATTTGTTTCTGTTCTCCTTCTCATCGCTAGTCTCTGAGTTTCCAATAATGCACGTAGGTACTTACTTTAGTTTTTTACCCTCAACGGGACTTATATTTTTACTTTTGTTATCATTAATTCTGCTTTGCGAGTTTGCATGTTTATTGCACAGATTACTATATTAGTAGCTAGCTGTTTAATGTCAACTGTCATTGTCAGTCAATCAATCAATGTAAACGTCACCATAAGTGACGTTTCGTAAGTTTGGATACGTTCACGATTAATGCAATGTCTTGAATGCTTGAATGGTGCGTTCGGAATAATTAATACTAGCGATAGATTTTTTTTTTATTTTTTTATTTTTCTAGATACTACTACTTTTCACTTTTTGTATGGTTGTAACATTTCTTGATTTTAGTTGTTTAGTTTGTTTGGATGATGTTAGCTGGCGGGTGGTGCAGAGATGTCAACGTCCTACCTGTATTTCGTGTAGGTCTCTTTTAATATAATCGTAGATTCATATTTATTTAGTATTTATATCTGTTTTATTGTATTTATATATATTTATATCCATGATGACGACATCTGATAACGAGTCTTTTCTCTCTGCGAACGAATCTACTGCCTCTTCTGATGATGATAGCTTTTGTTCCCTTACGGATACCCTTGGTGAGCTTTTACATAAAGAATTCAGCCAAAATCTTGGTCGGCAGTTCAACGTGTGTCATATAAATGCTCAAAGCATTCCGAGCCACTATAATGAGTTGTATGAAACTTTCTTGAATAATAACGTCCATGCCGTCCTGATTTCTGAAACTTGGCTTAAACCCGAACTTTTATCCACCTCTTACTCTCTCCCTGGATTCGTTCTTTTACGGAATGACCGAGTTGGCAGGAGAGGGGGTGGTGTAGCTATTTACCTTCGTGCTGATCTTCGTTTTAAAGTTCTCTCCACTTCTTCCTGTAATACTTCAGCTGAATTTCTATTTCTAGAGGTTTGTGTCAAAGGAGCTAAAACCGTTCTTGGTGTTGTGTACTGTCCCCCCGCACTTGATTACTTCATCGAATTCGAATCGGTCCTAGAATCTTTAGGTTCGGAGTATGCACACCACATAGTCATGGGGGATTTCAACACCAATCTCCTTGCCCAGAACTCCCATCGTTCCCGTAAACTTCTCCATCTGGTCGAGTCTGCTAATTTGCATCTGTTGCCTCTCCAACCAACTCATCATAACACTTCCGGTGACGATACTTGGCTCGACTTGATCTTCACCTCAAATCCTTCTCTGGTTTCCTCACATGGTCAATTTGACGCTCCTGGTTTTTCCCATCACGACCTTATTTTCCTGTCCTATGTCCTTAAACCTCCTAAACCTAAACCTACCTTCCAGTACAGGCGTGCCTTTGCACGGATGAATAGTGAAAAGCTTTCACAAGACGCTTCAAATATTGACTGGACACCCCTGGAGGAAGCCACTGCAGTTGACGATAAAGTTACGTATTTTAATAATGTTGTAGTTAAGCTGTATGACACCCACGCTCCTATCAGGAGAATCAAGCTAAAGCGTCCACCTGCACCATGGATGAACAGGGGAATTAAGATGGCGATGCGACGAAGGGACCGCGCGTTTCGGAAGTTCAAAAAGGATCGGTCGGATGATAATTGGACCCTCTTCAAAACTGCTCGCAATCGTTGTAATCAGATGATACGCAACGCTAAACGCCGCCACATTCTTGATAACATCACTTCTGCTTCTCCTGCTGATATTTGGAAATTCCTAGGAACTCTAGGTATCGGCAAATCGCGGCATTCAGACCTTCCTAACACATTTGGCTTGGACGATCTTAATCGTCATTTCTCAACTGTTCCTGCCCTTGATAGTCCAACCAAATGTCGAACCCTTGACTACCTTGCTGGTCTGACGCGACCCAACATCACTCCCTTTGCCTTCACCCCAGTTGATCCGGGAGAGATCAAAAAGATTATCCTCTCCATTAAATCCAAAGCCGTGGGTTGTGATAACATCAGTCGACACATGATCGTGACAGTTGTTGATCAGCTCCTTCCTGCAATTTCCCATATAATTAACTTCTCCCTTTATTCCGGTGTTTTCCCTTCCCTCTGGCGGAAAGCCCATGTTAGACCACTTCCTAAAATCCCTAATCCCACTCTTCTCAGTCACTTCCGCCCAATTTCCATCCTTCCCTTCCTATCCAAAGTACTCGAGGCCTGTGTACATAAACAGTTCTCCAACTTCATTCACACAAACTCCCTCATCAGCCCATATCAATCCGGTTTTAGGCCCGGGCACAGTACCGTTTCTGCTCTCCTTAAAGTGACTGACGATATAAGGCGAGGAATGGAAGACACTAAGGTTACGGTTTTAGTATTGATCGATTTTTCAAACGCTTTCAATACCGTCAGTCACGAAGTCCTTCTATCCATCCTCTCCTATCTTATGGTCTCTCCCGAGGTTCTGGAATGGTTTTCATCCTATCTTCGGGGGCGTCAGCAATCAGTGCTTGCTGGTGACTCTAACTCCAGCTGGTGTGATCTGGTAACTGGCGTCCCGCAAGGCGGCATTTTATCTCCACTTTTGTTCTCTATCTTTATAGATCTCATAACCACCGAACTTCAGTGTGCGTATCATCTTTACGCAGACGACTTGCAGCTTTACTGTCAGGCAAGTGTTGACAGCTTATCCGGGGCGGTCGAAGAGCTAAATCGGGATTTACGAGTAGTCAAAAACTGGTCTGATCGTTTCGGAGTGGCGGTTAACCCAACTAAGTGTCAGGCTATCATTGTAGGAAGCCCCCATAGCCTGAGGAGACTGAATGGTTCAACGGTGCCACCGGTTACCTTTGATGGCACTGTGATTCCATTTAGCTCTGATGTTAAGGATCTGGGTTTGCATGTTGACACTTGCCTTGACTGGCGTAAGCAGGTCGCGATTGTGAGCAAAAAAGTCATTGGAACGTTGCGGTCGCTCTATCGGTTAAAAAATATTCTCCCATCACACATTAAGGCAATGCTTGTACAATCCCTTATCTTCCCCATTATTGACTATGGTGATGTGTGCTACTATGACCTGAATGCAGATCTCCTCAACAAACTTGACCGACTTCTTAATAGCTGCATTCGATTCGTTTTCAATCTCCGTAAGTATGATCATGTATCTGCACATCGCTCGCTTTTAAAGTGGTTACCTATCCGGCAGCGCAGAGCGTTGAGGGCTTTGACCACCCTGTTTTCTCTTCTTCATAATCCCACTTCTCCTTCTTACCTGACTCCCCTTTGTCAATATTTATGCTCTGCACACAACAAGAATCTTCGGTCCGAGACCAATCGTCTTCTTCGTTGTCCTTCTCATCGCTCTGGCTTTATAAAGTCATCTTTCTTTGTCCAGGCGGTCTTTCTTTGGAATGCGCTCCCTCAGAATATCAGGACGGTAACCAATCGGTTTACTTTTAAAGTGAAAGCTCGAGAGCACATTCACAAGAAGTTGGCAGAGTCGTCTCAGTATTAACTTGTAGTTTTTTTTTTGTTAATCTCTCATAACCTTTTTTATATTTTGCTTTATGTATGTATATATGTATTTATTATTGTATTTTAGTTTCATGTTTTAACTATTTTGTCTTCTGTTATTGCACCTACTATGTATTGTCTCTGCATCACCCTAAGGTAGACTGGTAGAAAATGCCCAAGGCATTAAGTCCGCCTTTGTACAGTGTTTACTTGTGCATAAAGTTTTAATAAATAAATAAATAAATAAATAACACTTAACCCCTGCAAACGCCACTCTAATCTTGAGGATTAAAAAACCGAAACTACACAGACACATTCAAAGGCACACTCGAGATCACAAGCTCTTAAGCGAACATACAAACCGGATTAAGGAAGGTTTAGTTCCGCACAAGTAACCCTCTACCGCCGACAACTTGTACAGACAGGCTCATATCAACTGCGATGATATCAAAGGACGATGATCGTGGTCTTTGAGAAGTGTTTCTAACATCTTAACCTGTTATACTTGGTGTCAGACGCACGGATCTTGTTTTGACAAGTGAGGCATACTTTGTGCAAGATGTGTTTGTGGATTATGTACTTTGGAATTGTGATTTGTGTGTGTGTGTGAGTAGACGAGTAAGTACTGTAGTGTGGTAGGAGTGCTACACTACTAAATGAAAATACCCTTTTTATCACTATAAAGGGTGTAAAACACCTCTTCACGAAGCCGAAAGGCACTTGTTCTCCTCATCCTTGCGAACATTTTTTCGTTCTACACCATACCTGGGAACCTTCTAGTAACGGAGATATGGGGGGTCAAGGTTACAACTTTTTGACAAGTTTTTTTTTAAATACAAGTTATTTTTGTCAGATTTTGACTTTTAACACCTCCACGACCCCCGTACTATTCAATCTATCCATCAGCACAATGTCTTAATGCATCTTTAATCCTAACGTATGTGTAAGTTTGCCCATCTGACAATCCCTCCTTCCAATTGTCTTCTCCATTTTCTTTATTTCGATTAAACATTTAAATATACCAAGCTGCCAGTGTTAATTAGTGGCCATGATGATGTATCACCATTGAACCTCTAAGTACTGACAATTTTGTCTGCACACATTTGCAGATTTGTCTCTGATTTTTTTAAATAATAATAGCCGCTCGGGTCGATCTTTCGATTAAGCCATGCTTGCCTAGGTTGGTCTGTGGATGGGTGACCCTTACATACCGAGTTTCCTCCGTGCCTCGGAAAGCACGTTAAGTCGTTGGTCCCGGCTGTCATTTGTCCATCTTTGACAGTCGTTACAGGTAGTCAGTGGCCCCAAAAGTCTGACACCAGTCTTACTAAAAGGTATCGTATTTCCCAGTATTAACTGGGTTGTGAAGGTCAGATAGGCAGTCACTCCATGTAAAATACTGGTATTTAGCTGCATCCGGTAAGACTAGAAGCCGACCCCAGCATAGTTGGGAAAAGGCTTGGCAGATGATGATGAGTTTGGTATATTTAAAAGTAAATGTACTAAAATATACACGCTGATGTTATTGTTCTATCATTCGCCAAACAATTAAATATTATTTCCCTAAAACACACACTAGAGATAAACCACAATAATGGCACCACAATCGTACAAAATGACAACGGCAATATTAATGTTGCGGTTATATTAATTATTGACAGCATAATCTCGAAATGGTCATGATTTTTAGACATTCTGATTATATTGGAATCAAAATAATCGATTTTATAACGTCAATTGAATTGCATTTGTGTTTCGGAGAACATTATTAGTTGGTAATACTGTGTAGTGAATGGATTGATTTACTTTGAACAATAATTGTTTAATACATTATAAAACATATAAGGACGGGTATTTATCGCGAATTTACCTTTAATTTAAGCCCGACGTTTCGACTGGATTGCATCAGTCACCCCGCGACCACGGCTGGTGCAATCCGGTCGAAACGTCGGGCCGCCGGGTTTTATAATGTGTTATGATCGTGAAAGTTTAAAAAAGACAATTGTTTAACAGATGTTGGATTGATATTTATTAATATTTGTTTTTGTTTTATTGCTATTTTTTTGGTTTTAGGGTTCCGTGTAGCCAATGGGTTAAAACGGTACCCTCTTACTAAAACTCCACTGTCCGTTGGTCTGTCTAACAACAGGATGTATCTCATGAACCGTGATAGCTAAGACAGTTGTCATTTTCACTGATGAAGTATTTCTGTTGCCGCTGTAGCAAGAAATAATAAAAATAAAGATTAAATGAAAACTAAAGGGGGCTCTACGATGCAGCGATGGTACGGAATATTTTATGCGCGAGTTCGTCTCGCAGTTATTTTAATATTCATTTCCATTTATTAAAGAAAATTATTGAGTAGACAAAACAGGGAAGGTGAAGTTCAGAAACGGGCAGAAAAAAGTCATCATTATCATCATCTGACTAGCCATTTCCCAACTACGTTGGGGTCGGCTTCCAGTCTAACCGGATGCAGCTGAATACCGGTATTTTACATGGAGCGACTGCCTATCTGATCGCCACTACCCAGTTAGTACTGGGTAACACAATACCACTTATTAAGACTTTTTGGGCCACGACTGCCAAAGATGGACAAATGATAGCCAGGACCATCAGCTTAACGTGCTTTCCGAGGCACGAAGGAAACCCGGTATGTAAGAGTGGTCACCCATCCGCAGAAGGCTTAACCTAAAGATGGGCCACGGGCTCCTCCAGACAAAAAGCATCATAAAAAAATATGACACGGTTAGTCTTCATAACTTCTAACCTCTTAAGTCTTCATAAAACACGCTCCACACTTAAGAAAAGCCATTCCGCATAACATACCATTAAATATTTACATCACAACCCACCCTTAAAACCTTCCACAACTTATACAAAAAAGGAAACTTCTAACACCACGTGTTGTTGGCAACTTAACTAAAACGTTGGCAAAATACGAGATTGTTGAATAAGAAAACACGTTGAGAACTGGCCATTACGTCCAAAGGTCACGCACGGGGGCTGAGCTCCCACAAAATTGGGCCACAGCCCCACAGGTCGGCTGCCCGCAAATTCTATAACTAACCATGAGGAGGGGAACGAATTACTGACTAGCGAGCGACACTCGAACAAGTTTATCAAGAAAGTTGGGATCGTAAAATTAAAAGGTCCTTCGGTTGGACGCTTTGGTGACGACTCGACCTCGGCGGTAAGCACAGGTTATGAAAAATGTATGTAAAATGGTACGTGGGGCGGGGATGTCGTATGATTAACATAACTGTATTATGATGAAGCGTGCGTTATGGCTTTGCTATCGTTGCTGCCAGATAGGATCGGAATAGCGGTCATTGACCTTTCCATAATATCTCTTCGTAGGAACCAAAACAAATGAACCATGTATCATTTTTCATTAAAAAATGTTGAATATCACGATATTATGACGATTAAAGACTTAAACAGTCTTATTTTTGGATTTCAAAGTTAAGAACTTATAATTGTAGGTGGGTCAGAGATTGCTAGCTTTACTGACAGCAACTACAATTACATTTTCTGTTTGACTAGTGACTAACCCCTTTTAGATTGATTTTTTGGACAAAATCATGACATCAAAGTCTCGACCCAAATCATGGTGTATACGGGTATACCGGTCTCCATAATTTTATCAAGATCTGCTTCGTAATTAGGACATAAACATGTAATACAGAGTCACTCTCACATTCTACTCCTACTAATATTAAAAATGTGAAAGATTGGAAGGATGGATATATTTTGTTACTTTCTCGATCTGGACGAAATTTGGCATACAGTTTACGGTGACCTAGATTATCACCATGTGTTAGACAACCCACAAAAACGGCAGCTTCAGGATTATATAGTTTTATTAATTACTTTATCAAACAAACTCACAATCAAATCAGTTTATAACAATTTCATAAACAGTAAATTATAATATTATCCGTTACTTGACAATATTTTAAACTTTCTACGACCAACGGTCAATCAGGCAGAGGTTTCACTATAAACTTCTCGGTTCGGCGATCAGCGATGAAACGGTCCAGTCTTAGCCGTTTCGTAAGCACTACGATTAGTGGGAGGAGTATGGTGTTGCCAACTCTTAACGGTGTTGCTTGTTAAATGTACACAATACTACTGTACAGGGTAAACCACCTCATCACGAAGCCGTCAACCAAGCATTCGGTACCTACATCAAACTAAGTTACTTTATGCAAAAATTATTGCTGGGAAACGACTTTTCTTTTTGGGGTGAAAAATCATGTTTTTTTGATAGAACTTAATGTAATGCACTTAAAACACTGTGCTAAAGGATGGATTGTATAGAACGCGGGTCCTAGAGGTGGTTAGAGTAAAAATCTTGCAGTAAAAACTTGTATTTAAAAAAAAACGTGTCAAAAAGTTGTAACTTTGACCCCCAATATCTCCGTAACTAGAAGGTTCCCAGGTATAGTGTAGAACAAGAAAATGATCGCAATGACGAGGAGAACAACTGCCTTTCGGCTTCGTTAAGAGGTGTTTTACACCCTTTATTTTGTAACACATGATACTTTTACCCAGGTAGTACGACAACATAGGACATTATGACATGATGACGACCCGAATGGCATAGTGGTGGGTGAGGCTGCCTTACGTTCTTAGGGTCCTGGGTTCGAATCCCGGTAGGAGCAAATGTTTGTGTGATGAGCATGGACATTTTTGTTTCCGAGTCATGAATGTTTATATGTAAAATAAGTATGTATTTACAAACAAAAAAATATATATGTAGTATATCAACTATCTGGTGCCCACAACACAAGCCTTGCTTAGTGTGGCACTGGATGGCGCTGTGTGTTAATGTCCAGCGATATGCATTTATTGTTTATTTACTATCGAACTCCACACGGTCGAAGCCGAGCGCATATGCTAGTTTCAGATAATTAGTACAGATTTTTCTCTCTTTCAATGTGTGCACTAGCCAACGTTCAATATCAAAAAGCGTCAGAATTTCGCTAATTTAATACAATAATTTAGCAACATTTTAATACTTGGTTAGAGTCCAATTCATGCGAATTAATTAATCAATAGGTACTATAATAATTACTGAGTCCAGTGATTTTACAATGTACGCATTGCATAATGTTGAAACTGAAGCCATAATCATATTATATGGCAATTAATGTAGTAGTTAGTATTAATTTAGGTTTGATTTTCGATTGGTAGGAAAAATGGAATTAATATTTTACAAGTACCTAGTGTGTTACATTTTGAGGCCTATTTAATGTCAATATTAGTTTAAAGTTTTTAAACGGGTAACTAATATATCCATACTAATATTATAAGGCTAAAGAGTTTGTTAGTTTGATTAAACGCGCTAATCTCAGGAACTACTGGTAGGAACGGAAAAAAAATATTTTTGTGTAGGATAGTCCATTTATCTAGAAAGGTTATAAATAAATGAAAAATGTTTCAAAAACTGGGATTTTTTTTTATTTACGAGTATGTGACCTTTTTCTCTGTAATGTGACGCAGACGATATTGCGTGAGTAAGCAAGTTTTAAAATACTGATACTTACTAGACTCGAACCTGTAACCTCGTAGTCAAAAAATGAACCTTTGAACCGTCATGATTGCTTCCAGTAGTGACAAAATAATTAATTTCAGTTGGATTATCTTGTCTCCAGTTGCTAGCTTACGCTGCCAATTCAGGCGAGCTCACAATTTCAATTTATAATGTTATAAATCTTTTCAGGGTATTATTAACGAGTAAATTTGCTTTTTTGAAGTGAAAACTTCTTTAGGCGCATTGCGCACTTTTTGAGTGAACAAAAATTATGGAACTCGCGTGACCGTCAACTAACGTTTCGTAGCACTCGTAGCCGATCAGCTACGAGTTTTCACTTGAATCAGCAGTCCCCAAAGACCGTCCCACATGTATTTTACACCATATATATAGTTATAGATGATGACATAATGAAAAGAGAACCTAGAGTATGTTGATGGAAAAGTTAATTGAAAAAAACTAGATTGACTTGAGCTAACGACAATTTATGTTAATTCTGTAAGACATTGAAGTGCTATTCTCAGAAAGTAATCCTCGTTATTCTTAAATCAGAATCGTTTTGGGTATTATATTACCTACAAACCTTCGATTCAGAATCTACAGTCACTAATTGACATCCAATTCGTTTTAGGCTCCATCCACTCCAGCTTCTTCTACAGAATTTTGACATTTTATGCGTAAAATTACAATTCATCAACATGACCTTTTATCTCTAGCATTTTACATTATATACCCTCGTTAGTTTAGTGATTGCATTCGAGACTGCTAAGTCTGAGTTCCTTTTTTTTTTTTTTTTCGGATCGGAAATCATCAAATGACTTCTCCCACTCTGGACGGAGCGGGAAGATGTGTCAGACTTTTACTGACTAAAACCTATCCATGTTCCTTCCTCGCCCTTTACGTTCCGGGGCCGCGGTATCTCTTTCGAACAGTCCCGCAACCCCGGCAGGCTTCGGCCCTTGCGGGCCCCTCTCTTCTGCTGACATCTCTTTGAGGCGCGCGTGGAACACGAACGCGCCGTCGACACGGCCTGTCGTCACTAGACGGACGGACGGCTAGCTAGCCCATAGCTTACCGTCCACAGGCCCGCATCTACGGTAGCCGGTAGCCACCACGTGGCCCCCGACGCCCGGTGCGTCTCCCGCGGCGGCCGGGAAGGGAGGCTCTCTCCCTCTCTTGTTCCGCCACCTCCTTCGCCAGCATGACTGCTTCGCAGAAGGAGGTGACGGCTTCCCATTCCGTCTCGCTCCGGACCATGGATTGAACCAGGGCCGGACGCGAGAGGTCGCCGCCGCCGATCGCCGCTACGAGGACACGGCGGTGCTTCGCCCACGCAGGGCAGACTTCCACCGTGTGCTCCACCGTGTCCTCCGGTCGATCCTCACAGTGGAAACACCCGGGCGTTTCCTCCCGCCCGATTCGGTGCAGGTACCTCCCGAAACATCCGTGTCCGGTGAGGACCTGCGTCAGGCGGAAGGTGAGGGCGCCGTGGCGCCTCTCAAGCCACTCCTCAAAGAGGGGACTTACCGCCACTATCGTGGCGTGCCCTGCACGGGGTTGCGACAGTCGCTCTCTCCATGTCGCCATGAGATCGCGCCGGAGGTCTGTCCGCTGAACGGCGATTTGCCGCGGCAGCGGAGTTTCCCCCCGGCGTAGTGCCTCCGCGCGCCATTCGTGTAGGCGCGCGAGGACTATCGCCTCCAGATCCCATGGCGGCAATCCGGCAAGCAGGCCCGCCGCCTCGCGGGCGATCGTGCGGTATCCACGAACCATTCTCACGGCCACCACTTTCTGGGGCGCGTTCAGATAGTGGGCGGCTCGCCGCCTCAAAGAACGCGCCCACACTGGGGCCCCGTAAAGGGCCATGGACCGCACGACCCCCGCGTAGAGCCTGCGGCAGGAGGCGTTTGGCCCCCCAAGGTTGGGCAGGAGCCGCCTGAAGGCAGCCCTGGTCCGTTCCAGCCTGGGGGCCAAACGTCGGAAATGCTCCACGAAGTTCCACCGGCTGTCGAGGACGAGTCCTAGGTACTTCAACGTCGACTCGACGCCGATGGATACCCCTCCTACCGTCGGTGGCGCGTTCCGAGGCCCATGAAAGCACATGGCCTCGGACTTGTGCAATGCCACCTCGAGACCCAGTTGCCGGATCCTCTCAACGACTATCGCAACCCCGCGTGTCATCACTTCGGCCGCCGCCTCGTGCGACCTCCCCTGTGCCAGCACCAGGGTGTCGTCTGCGTAGCAAACGACGCTGACACCACTAGGGAGGTCGGCGCGCAGCACCCAGTCGTAACCGATGTTCCACAGGGGCGGTCCCAGAACCGATCCCTGTGGGACACCGCACGACATCTCTCGCCGGTTCCAATCTCCGCAGCGACTGGGGTAGATGACGGCCCTGTCCGTCAGGTAGTCCCCGACCACACGACGGAGGTAGGTCGGCACCCGGTGATACCGGAGTGCCTCCCTGATGCAGCTCCAGGGCAGGGAGTTGAAGGCGTTGGCGATGTCGAGAGACACCGCCAAGACAACCCCGCCCCGGGATATCGCAACCCCCGTCGTGAGGGCTCTCACGCGCATGACTGCGTCCACAGTAGAGCGCCCCTTGCGGAAACCATACTGGTTCTCCGCAAGATTCGGCCCCATCCCCTCAAGGTGCTCGGCGAGGCGGTTTGCAATCACTCTCTCAAAGAGCTTGCCCACCTCGTCGAGCAGCACAATGGGCCGAAATGCGGACGGAGAGTCCGCAGGGCGCCCCGGCTTCTGGATGAGGACCAGTTTCCCCGTCTTCCAACTAAGCGGGAACTGGCCTCTCTCCAAGCATGCGCTTAAGAGCCCCCTCAGTCGGGGCCCGAGAGCCTCCGCATCCGAGGCCAGGACCCAGGCTTTGCCAGGCAAGCCATCGGGTCCCGGGGCGGTATTTTTGGCCTTGAGCCTACCTACCGCCACTCTCAGGTCTACCCCAGTCACTTCCGGAGTGTCGTCGTCGTCGTCACTTGGGTCCTCTTCCGGCACCGCAGGTGGCGGAGCCATAGGCGGGGGCGGATGTTCCCCCCGCGAGGGGAACAGAGCGCTCACCACGTCCTCCACGAGCTCTGGCCGGAGACTCTGCGTCAGCGGGGGGGCCCAGGTGCGGAGTTTATTCCGCACCATCTTGTACGGGCGCCCCCACGGATCTCTGTCGAGAGTCTCCAGGTGTCGAGAGTCTCCAGACTTCCATCATTCATCATCATTTCAGCTGAAAGACGTCCACTGCTGGACATAGGCCTCCCCCAAGTGTCACCACGTTGACCGGTCCCGTGCGACTCGCATCCAACGGATTCCAGCAACCTTCACCAGGTCATCGGTCCACCTTGGGAGGTCTTCCAACGCATCGTCTCCCGGTTCGCGGTCGCCACTCCAGAACTTTTCGGCCCCATCGGCCATCCGTTCTGCGAGGAATGTGCCCTGCTCACTGCCACTTAAGTTCGGCAATTCTTCGGGCTACGTTGGTGACCTTGGTTCTCTTGCGGATGTCTTCATTTCTGATTCGATCACGCTGATGAATGATGTAGGAAACTCCGAGCATAACCCTCTTCATTGCCCTTTGACTTTAAGCCTTTTGATAATTTCCTAACGTTACTTTGCAATTTGCAGGCCAGTGCTTTGTTTTAAGTTAATGAAAATATTGTTCGCGACTGTAAGACGAAAGCGATTACAGAATTGTGAGCATTAAAATCATCAACACAACCATCCAAGTTCATAAAGGTCGAGGACCTGCTTTTTCAACGTCAAAATCGTTCCTAGACCTTTATGAACTTAGAAGGTTGTATTGATAATATTGATGATTATAATTCTGTAACTACATACGTCTTACAGTCGCGAACAAAATTTTAATCAACATACAACATAGCACTGGCCTGTAAATTGCAAAAAACGTAAGTAAATTTGAAGTACGCGGGCTACCTGACGCTTTCAACATGGAACTTAATTATAACCAGCAAAATATTGGTGTACAATTTAGTACACCACTGCCTAACCCCTTAGGGATCAAAGGCATGTATTATGCAATTTAAATTAAATCAATTCTAAAATGACTGATGACACTAACTACCTCTCACCGAAAATTAAATTTAAAACAACCCGCCACTGACACTCATAAGTTAATAAAGTGATGTCGCCATCGAAACCCGGTCGAAAGTCGTGTGAGTGACGTATAGTAATGACATCTCGCGTCAAGATCTCACTCCAAGCAAGCCGGGTTCGAGTGTCCTCGAGTTTACACGTCGTCTCCCCACTCGACTCGGAGAAATTTAATCTGAGTAGGGACAAGAGGAAAATAATCGTATTATATCGTATTTTTGTGACTTACAAGGTCCTCAACAAGTTTTTTGCGAGACCTACCTTTAGTTAAGATGTCACGATGGGAGGGGAACGATAAAAACACTGGTCGCTGTGTTTTTAAAATGGATTCTTTCATTCTTTTTCTTACATTTTTTTGTAGAGATGGCCTTAATAGGTACAGTTTTCGGGCAATATTCGATAAGATGGGTTGTAAAGGTATTGTGGGTGAAATCAGTATTATTTTTTACTTTTAGTAACTTCGTTGATATATTATTGAGATGAATAGTCGCTAGTAACGGTGTAGAGTGTTTATTTTTTATCGTATCTAATTAACTTTCAAAACACTGCCACTAAGATTTATGTTCAAGAACTAATAAATGTCAGTGGTGTTAATGAGATCATTTAAAAATCTAAGTGAAGAGTTCTTTTTTAATATTTGCTACAAACTTAATTAAGCAATTCGAAACAAGGAAAAAGATTAGTGTTTATAAAACTAATCTAAAGGGGCCGAAAATGCCCCCCGCCTTGGCAAATTCATAGAATCACGTTAAAATTCTTTAAATAGTTATAGACACGCAGTTAATATTATGACTTGTCTCTTTGGGACTATTGATTATTGAAGAATTTTTACGTAATTCACATTATTATCTTGCAGCGATAGTGAGGCTGCCTTACGTTCTTAGAGTCCCGGGTTCGAATCCCGGTAGGAGCAAATGTTAGTGTGATGAGCATGGACATTTGTTTCCGAGTCATGGGTTTTTATATGTACAGTATGTGTTTAAAAAAAAAGTGTCTATATCAACTATCTGGTGTCCACGACACAAGCCTCGTTGCGTAGTGTGGCATTAGATGGCGCTGTGGGTAATGTCCAGCGATACCTATTTATTATTATGATTTTGCCAAAGAAAAAAAATGATATTTTAGTCCCTTAGTTTCTTAAACTTGGACGATCAAACAACCTGAAGAACGCAGAGAATTAATCAGGGATGACTAACAACTAGGAATTGCGGTGAAACTCTGGAAGAAATGTTATAAAACTTTCCTTGCCGACATAGGTACCTAGTTTAGGGGTTCCTTTATACGAGTAGCAGCAAAGTTTTTGATAGCGACATCAGGTTTTCAACGCCAACTCAAAGAAATAACGCGTTTCTGACCTTTAGTTTACTGTCATGAGTGGTGCAACTAGCAACATTTGCAACACCATTGTCATCACCTTTTTTCATCACCTTTTTGTCATCACCTTTTCCGTCTCTCTGCAACTCGCTTTTCGGTGACTTAAAGCATGCTCTAAACAACTTTTTTCATTAAAAGCGTAAGTACCTACATAAATACGAGTAGTAAATATATCTATGGATCTCCTCTAAAGATAAGTAGTTTCTATTCTCAGAGAGTCTAAATTATTGAACCGATTCTTTCCGATCTTTGGTTTCAGACATATTTCTGATATTTTATATTTTTTTAAATTGGAATATTTAAAATAAAATGTAAATAATATTTTCTCTTTTTCGCGTCAGACTTGGCTTGTCAGTAAGTCTTTCTGTTTCTCTCTTTAATGTCGTGGTCGCAAAACGCATGTCACTTGAGGTCGTGAAGGTTGAAGCGAAGCGGTTACAGTGATAGTTGGAAACTTGGAAGTCTCACGTGTGTGATATTATACCGATAATTAGCTTCCAATTACCTTCGAACTGGAACCAACTAGTGTTTGGCAGTGGGAATTGATACGTATGCCTATGCAATTTATACTTTACCATCCATTTCTATCACAGTTAACTTAATCTATGTTGTTAATAGAAAAACTGTGTATCTTTAACTTGCAAACCATCCTAGCCGTGCCTCTTCTTAAGATTTTTAAACCTCGTGATTTCTTTTTTAAATGTTAACGTACTTAATTAATGGTGTAGGTACGAAATACTTAAATAAATAAATAAATTGATAATGATAGTCAAAAGTACATCAAAGTAGTGTAGTCTTTAAAAGAACGGCGTGATAAATCATCAATTGACATAATACAACATCAACGCCTGTAATCCGTTAGGAAGGCAGAAGTGTACCCAGTAGTACCCACATTTCGCCAGTTTAGTATGAGTCCCATATAATAGCGGACGAGCCTAATGCCATCAACCGGGCTCAAATCTGGACTACGTTGCTGGTAATGAGAACCAATGATTAGTACAAATATTATGTACGTTGACTTCGTGGCTAAATAATATCAGCCGCTCGGGTCGATCTTTAGGTTAAGCCGTGCTTGCCTAGGTTGGTCTGCGATTTGGTGACCATCCTCACATACCGAGTTTCCTCCGTGCCTCGGAAAGCAAATTAGGCTGTTGGTCCCGGCTGTCATTTGTCCATCTTTGACAGTCGTTACAGGTAGTCAGTGGCCCAAAAAGTCTGACACCAGTCTTACCAGTGGGTTGTGGAGGTCAGATAGGCAGTCGCTCCTTGTAAAATACTGGTATTCAGCTGCATCTGGTTCGACTAGAAGCAGACTCCAACATAGTTGGGAAAAGGCTAGGCAGATGATGATGAATAGGGGATGAGCCTAATGCCATCAACCGGGCACAAATCCTGACTACTTGCTGCTAATCAGAACTAATGAGGCAGTTGAATTTAGTAGTATTTTTCAGCCTCAATTAGTGGAAATATAATGTACTCGTAGCTGATATTATTATTTCAACCTTCAATGGACCTTGTTTCCCTTTATTCAATTAATTGTAAAAAAAAAAAATATATATAAAAAAAATATATATATTTATATATACATATACAACGTGTAACAAAAAGGGTATAGTCATATGAAAGGGTGTGCTATAGACTATCAAACTGAACAACTTTCTCTATGGGACCACCATCGTAATCGTAAAAAAATAATCAGCTGTTTCATACATTTGGTCGAGTAGGTATTGAAATTTAGTATGGGGCCGTTGAAAATTTTGTCGCGATTACGATGGTGGTTCCATGGAGAAAGTTGTTCAGTTTGATGGTCTGTAGCACACCCTTTTATATGACTATACCCTTTCTGTTACACGTTGTATAAATAAAATAAAAAAAATATATCTATAAATTGTGTTGTTGTGTCTTATAAAATAATCAAAATTCTACGTCTTTCTACCTGAGGAGCATCGAGCCGTATAATGAACGGCAACACTCATGCATACATAATGTTCTTGTATAATTTATTTTCTTCGTTACTGTGTATACTCTCTGTGTATTTAACGACATCTTAACATTTAAAAATAGGTATGCTTCTGAGTAGATAAAGTTTATTTAGTACTAAAAATGTCATGATGGCCCAGAGGTTAAAGCCTTGCATCTTATGCATGAGTTTGTGGGTTCAAATCCGGTACCAATGTGACTTTTTCAATTCATATCTTCCTAAGTTTATCTTGGACGTCACAGACATCGGTGAAGGAAAACATCGTTTAGAAACCTGGACTTGTAATTAATATAAGTCTGAAAACACCAATCCCTCTTGATCAAGCATGGTGACCAATGCCAATGCCTTCTCTGTTGAGAAGAGGCCTTTGCCCAGTAGTGGGAGAGTAATAAGCTGGTATTATTAGTATTATTTATAGTACTAAAGATAGGAAATATGCTTAAGAGAGGCAGAAGAAGAAATATCATAGAAAAACTGTGATCGCATGTCCCAGTGGCACTCCAAAGCAAATAGACATATTTGTTAATTTTGACACATTACCTACACTCTAGTGTAATGTTGTATTGTAACGTTTAATAAATTGTAGAATTTATAATTACGAATTTATTAATTTGGCTCTTTCAAGCGGTTTGCTGACGTCGTCCAGTGTATCGTTATGTCTTTGTTAATTAAGTACCTCTATGTATTTATGTACGTTTTTGTGACTAGAAACGAAGTCACTGCTGAGATGAGGAAAGTATTGAAGAAAAAGGCATGCGGCACCGACCCTAAAAACATGGGATATTGAGAATGATGATATTTATGTACGTTTTCTTTTGTATCGGACCCTGTAAATATGAAAACAGCCACTTGTCAGCAAAATGACAAAAATCTACTCCCAACCAAGCGAGTTTAGTTACCAAACCATGTAATAATTATGATAAATAAAAGCTCAAAAAAAGTGTTGACCTTAAAATGATTATTTAGCCAAAACTTTCCTGAAAATTCCCTTCAAACTTATGAAAAACGGAACATTAATAATCCCGGGGATTTCCGTAGGTATAATATTTTCGGTGAAGCGGTGTCAGGCTAGATGATTAGACCGTACCTCCAAAATTCCCAAGACCGTTTGTACGTCTTAATATTATCATAAAATATGCTAAATCCATTTAAGCGCAGTTTTTCTTCTCAGCTTACTGGCCTGAAATATTGTTATGAGTCTTGTCGACTATGGGAATTTTAATAATAGCGCTCTTTTAACCTTACATTGCTACGTGCGATACCTAATAAAGTCTGGCGTTTTTGCGATGGTTTTAAAAACCTTTTAGAGGGTTAACAAGTTGTTTTATAATATGTGAAGTTGAAAGTTTATTGGGGACTGTAAAGTTGTATTAAATTTTTCGGGTAAACTGTTGTTTATTTTATTATGGGGGTTATGATTTTGGTATGCATATTGCTAACTACATTTACCTACTATATTAAGTGTGAAATGCTTTTATTTTATTAAATCCTCGTTAAAATTCAAAAGTAATTTTCATATTAACCTCTGGTTATCAAACCTTCATGGGTTTGATAACTTAATTTTATTGTTTTGTTTTCTAAGGAGAGAAACATAATTTTATTTCTTGAGCATAATAAAAAAAACCTGAAATAATAACACTAATACATTAAAGAATATTTATAATGATCGGAAATGTAATATCGGTTTCCATAAATATACAGGGTGTAAACCACCTCATCACGAAGCCGTCAACCATGCATTCTGTACATCAGATTAAGTAACCTTACGCAAAAATTATTGCTGGTAAACAACTTTTGTTTTTGTGGTGAAAAATCGTGTGTTGTGGTAGAACTCAAAGTAACGCACTTAAAACATTGTGCTGATAGATGGATTGAATAGTACGAGGGTCGTAGAGGTGTTGTAAGTAAAAATCTTCCATTCAAAACTTGCATTTAAAAAAAATGGTTGAAAAGTTGGAACTTTGACCCCCATTATGTCCGTAACAAAAAGGTTCCCAGGTGTTTACACTAGAAACGTCGATACCGTCGAGATGAACCAGAAAGAAACACAATTCGCTAAAACAACAGTAGTGAAAAATGCATCCAGTATTTTTGCAGCGGCAACAAAAACTGAGAATTTATATTCTACGCGGTGATTGTTTTGAAACTCGACCGTGAGCAAAAAGAAAAAGTTGTGTGCAAGGAGTGCACTTTGAATCTCAAAAACGGCTTCAGACGAAAGGCGGCGCGTTTTGAGGGGAGACCGTCTATGTGTCTATAGTCTGTCGGAGCAAAACAGTATGGGTGTCGCATAGCTACCCATAGGTAGACCCATAGTACATTTAAACTTTATTCAACTGCAGCAGTCAATATTTGTAGGTAATTATAAAACTTAAGGATGATTTCCACCAAACAGCTAGCATCGCATCGCATCGGAAAGGATACAAACGGGTGCGGCAACAGCCAATCGCGCCCGACAGGAGGTAGACGCATACGATTGGCTCCGTACCGTCGCCTGCGAACGTATCTATTTCTGCTCCTAGTCAAATAGTTTCATTCCTACCGTGATAACGTGTTCTAATTTTTTTAAAGATCCTATCGGATACGAAGATAGGTGAACGGAGACGATCTCACCCGCGGTCAAGCTGCTGTGCGCGGCTTGGTACCTAATATAGAATTTAAATACTGTGTACACTATTCAATATCGTTTTGAGATTGTTAAATCCGTTCCGATCTAATGCGATGAGAGCCGTTTTGTGCAAATCATCCTTAACCGTCACGGATTGGACCCGACTACCGGAATCGGACTGCCTCGTTGACTGCAAGCGCGACTGCTAAGCATCAGGTCCTAGGTTTGATTCCAAGCAAATTGGCGATCTAAGGTGCGGGTCAAATACGTATGGCGTATGGCGTATGGCGGTGGCGCGGCACGGCTGCGGGTGCGCGGAGGGCGAGGAAGTGGCACCCACGCCACGCCATCTCAGTATGTGTTGCGCCACACCTCTTCTATACATTTTTTATGAAATATGAAAGAAGTGGCGCCACGCCACCACCTCGCCCACGCCGCGCCACCTATACGCCACTTATGTTTGACCCGCGCCTTATCTAGCGATTCGGGCACAGTGCTATTGGATTTTTCCATCAGAAACTACTCATTGGCGGTCATAGTAATCTGGAATTGTGCCCGGTTGATGGCAATACGCTCGCCCCCTTTTACATGGGACTTAACATATCCGGCGCAAATTGAGTGTACGGGGTACACCTCTGGCTAAACTTTCAGGGGTTAACGCCGTGATGTTATGTTATAAAACCAACCATATCGAAGAGAGAAACCCCTTATTTGCGATGAAAATCATGTCGAGATATTAAATTATGCGTACTACTTAGAAGGTAACAGAGTAATAATATCGCCGGCATAATCGTAATCTCCGTTTATTTGCAATATTTCTCTCGCCGACTCCAAATATTGAGCGCAAAGTTTAACCAGCCTGCCACGCTCGGCTCATCAATTTCTCTTACTTTTTTATTATAGCCGCGCCAAGGTGCGGATGTTCCAGGCATTTCTGCGCCTACAGTTACTTATTCTTTTATTAATAACAGTTTATGCGTCCCTTGTTCACCTCTCCTTCCCTCAGCGATCGTTTATTTGGGTAAGTATATGATAGGATCTAATGCCACGTAAATGTGTCTTTATGTAATTTTCGTGGGACGTAAGCTCTTTGCGAGGGTAATTTTCGAGGACAGCATTGCTACCGAAGCTAGTCGAGTAGTAATCGTTTGCGAAGCATTTCATAACATAACATCACGCCACCATTTTCCACGAAAGGATAGGCAGAGGTGTATATAATAGGCCCTTTTATTTATTAATAGTTGAACAAGATTGTCTGGACTTTAAAAGAGACTATGACATCTGAGTTTGTTACGTCTGTTTCTTCTCAGAATAGTCAGGTACGAAACACTGGCCCCATCTAGTTTAAAAAAAATGACGTGTAAAAGTGTTTGAGAAAACCTACTTGCTGAATAAATATCATTTATAATCATTTATTTATTATTTACTTATTATATTTACCAGTTATGTTACTTCAGTCCCATAACTGGTAAATATATTATTATATTTACCAGTTATGGGACTGAAGTAACATAACTGACGAGCCACGAGCCACGAGCCACGAGCTTCTTTCTTTCTTTCTTTCTTTCAGTCTCACCAAGTGGTGGAGCTCGTGGCTAAATAATAACAGCCGCTCGGGCCAATCGTTAGGTTAAGCCGTGATTTCCTAGGTTGGTTTGTGGATGGGTGACCACCCTTACATACCGAGTTTCCTCCGTGCCTCAGAAAGCACGTTAAGCTGTTGGTCGCGGCTGTCATTTGTCCATCTTTGACAGTCGTTACAGCTAGTCAGTGGCCCAAAAAGTCTGACAACCAGTCTTATCAAGTGGTATCGTATTCCCCAGTATTAACTGGGTTGTGAAGGTCAGATAGGCAGTCGCTCCATGTAAAATACTGGTATTCAGCTGCATCCGGTTAGACTGGAAGCCGACCCCAACATAGTTGTGAAAAGGCTAGGCAGACGAACCAGTCTTACCAAGTGGTATCGTATTCCCCAGTATTAACTGGATTGTGGAGGTCAGATAGGCAGTCGCTCCATGTAAAATACTGGTATTCAGCTGCATCCGGTTAGACTGGAAGCCGACCCCAACATAGTTGGGAAAAGGCTATCTGGGTTCGAACCCACGACTTACTGTTCGTAAGTCGGGGCCGCCACCACCGGGCCACCGCTGCTCTCTACCTACCTTATTGGTTACAAGATAAAATATGATATATTATCACCAGAATTGTAGCTAGATTTGCATAGGCATCGAATATCAGTGGCGTGCCTTGCCGGCACGAACAAAAGGCAAGCAGACACTTTAGAAACCCTAACAACATGAACAGTAGTAGGTTATAAAGGCAAGCCAACACATCATAAAAGAAACGAAAGAAAAAAGACAAGGAAAGAAAAAAAGAAAAGAAAGAAAGGCAAAAAAGACAAGGCAGGTTTTAGGTTTGTATGAAAGTACATACATTAGTATCGATGATTACTATCATCACGTTGGTTATTATTATCATTAGCAAGTTTGTTCAACCCACTGTTAAGGTGGAATCGGCAAGGTACTCCGCGAAATACAAGTTTTCTTAGGTTTTTTTGCAATATGTAGGTCAATGTCACGTTGTATGATGATGAAAATATGAATCACGCAAGTAATACGTATGTAGTAACATAATTGTAATCGTTCATATTGTTCTGTATATAGCCCATGATTCGACAATTAATTTTTTTAATATTCTTGGGCGCTGGCCGAACCGGCCCGCTATGGTTGCACCGTGCTGCATATCACTACAACAAGGCGATCTACACGCCATCTAAGAAGAACATAATAGTGCAAAGCGGGAAGAATACAGAAGACACTCTGTACACTACCGTGTTTTGTACAACGCTGGGATCATTTTCCCACTAATAAACCATCAAAAAGCGGCTGCAGCTGTGAAAAGGTGAGTCGTACTCGATTTTTTCTTAATTTGATGGTTTCCTGACTGGGCGAACGAGTAGTACTCAGTTCATACAGAACATCCTTTTTTCCACTCTAAGCAACGTAAAATTCATACAGTCCATCCCTCTTTTCCACACATCATCAATTCAAACCTCTAAGTTCATTTATTAGCTATTTCATGTAAAAGTCATTTGAATATCGCGGTCTACCATAGCGCTTCCGCCTTAATTATAGGCTTCCTCTTTTTTACAACATACTTTCCTAGTCTGCGCGTGTCTCACCCAGGTCTTACTCGCGATCTTTTGAATATGATCCACCCATCTTGCTGTTATTCTCTGCTTGTTTACCCTCTAATAAAGTAACCTAGTTCCCAACAAAGTAACCGAGCTTGTTCACAAGCCTTTTTTTACTGTAGTAGACAAAGCAAGCTTCCTTCATTTTCATATTACCCCATAAACCACGCTTCAAACTTCGTTTTATTAACTACATCATGACATCGGCACAATTTTACCATGACGGGGTAACAAAGAGTTAATTAATTCTTAGTAGCTCTATATCAGCTAGTCATCGCGTGATTTGGTCTGGTCAGGTCAAGGTTTTAGAGACCTATTTAAATGGAAGGAAAGTACGGTGTGTTAGCTATTGTTGAAGCTAAGATTGGCAGCACAAAAAATTGGATTATGAGACGCTACTTTCAAGTTTTTTTTGCTGTTAGTTACTGTATTTTCCTCAAATAAACTTGATGATCAGACAAACTTAATGTTGGAGTTTTTATGCCACCCATTGGCCTCTGATTTGGCGTTACATGCTGTCGCGAAATATCTCTCAAGCAGGTTGGTTGGCAGGTATTTTATTATTATTTTCGATTTATTCCTAACTGTGGAGGCTTGTAAATGGCTTTTCGTTGCATTACTAATTTTTCTTTGTACTTTTAGCGGTAAGCCACCCAAACACAATAAAAAACTTAATGAGCTATTGATATCATCGTCGTTTTCATCATTAAAATAATTTCACGACGTCTCAGGAAACAAAAGCACCCCGCGTCGCTATATTTTCTTCTAATCTCATCTCATACCTATACTTTGTAACAATCTCGAGGAAAATAAGTCGAAAGCAGATCATGTATTTGAGATCCTTATCATTACAACCAATATTTTCCAGACATTATTAAGAACCTGCCGAAACATAAACGATATAATAAAGATGGTATTCGACGATACAGTTTGTACACAGCCAAACTTTGTAAGCAATACCTACATATAATATGGTAAACTATCTTCATGCCGATTTGGGAAGGAAGCTAAATTCTTTGATGTTTATCTTCCCGCATAAGTTATGAAGGAAAAGGGTTACTGTGTTCATAGGAGATAGGCATGCCGATACCGTGAAGACATGTTTGGAACCCGTCGGTACAATCTTTACGGACACATTTTCAAGGTTTCAAAGGTTCCTCTTATCTTTAGTTTTGACCGCGGCTTTGCCTTTGATTTTTGCATTTTATCATCCTCAGGGATTTTTTGAAGTACCGGGATCAAGACATTTTGGAAGGCTATGGCATTGTCTACCATGGTTTTCCTTATTTTTGTGGATACTCTTCGAATCATACTGAGATGTGAAATAATAGTCCTTCTTTTTTACGTTCATGGCGGCCAATTTCAGCGGAAACTAGCTATAGACAAACGAGTGTGCGCACGACCTGTTTCCTTACTCTCATTTCATCATTTTCTCGTAGCAGATGACGTTTGAGATTGGACTGAAACAAATGTCTGAATATCAAGGTATCAAATGTAAGTATCCAGGATTCTTTACAAAAAGAGAGGATATACAATCGAAAATTGTGTTGAGACATAAAAATAGGCTTAACTTACCAACATCGCGACTAAAAATGCACTCCAATAGTACCTTGGTCATGTGTATAAAAATGTATAATAAGTTACCCGAAGTAATTAAGAATTCAAATAAATATAACATTTTTATCAATAAATTGAAGCTATTCCTTTTAGACAAATGCTACTATAGTATAGGCGAATACTTAAATGATAAATTATGATTTACTATCTAATTGTTTCTACAAATACATTTTTAATATCCAATAAATAAACATAAGAGCGTCCATAAAATAATTAATACGCAAAAATAATGAGAAATTAGATTATAAGAAATTTTTACTTTTTACTACTACTACCTTTTGTTTTTTTTTGTTGTTCGTGTGTTTTGTTTTTTTAATGACATTTTACTATTATGTTTTTATCTCACATGATTTATTTATTATTTAACACGATTTATCTTTTAATGACATGATTTATCTTATTATCTCACATGATTTAATTATTATTTGTATTATTTTACACGATTTATTTTTTATTGACATGATTTATTCTTTCGTTAATTTGATTTATTCTATTGAAATAATTATTTTCAAATTTTATTTGTATTATTTACTTTTAAATTGTAAACGTTAAAATCCGTGGTGTTAGTTTTAAATGAGTTTTCGATACAATGTAAAATTGTTTTTTTATGAAATGACTTCTAAATGATAAGTCCTCTCCACATATCTTGTTTTGCTGTGCCCGACAGGGTCCACGATTGTCTCTAAATATATGTATACCACCTAAGCCTACATTGTGGAATGCAATAAAGTATTGAGTATGAGTATGAGTATGAGAATATCAGATTGTTGAAAGAAAGAAAGAGGAACATTTTAGTTAATTGTTGAAACAAAATGAAGTTCCTTTTATTATATAACACGCTCATGGCTTTTATTCAGCGTAATGTCAGGTGGCAACCATTGATACTCGTACCTATTTATCTATCCATGTCATTATCGAAGTCAACATGTCTGGTCAGACTTTCCTAATTGAGAATCTCGTTCGTCGTCCGTTGGGTTCAAAACCTCGACCATAGTCACCGTTCCGTGTCACCGCTGCTAATGACTTGTTCGTGTTTGCCATCCAGAAAACCCGCTGATGTTAGGATTCGAATCCCAACAGATACGATATATAGAGATCCGTTGAGATTTCAAACTTCGTCAGTCGTATTCCAGAACCGTTCTAGTTTACCGGTCTAAATACGGATTGGGTGCTAATAGTGAAAACCATAAAGATGAAAAAAATAACGTAAAATAAAAATATTATTATTGTCTTCAGCAGAGTGGTAATAGATATAATAAAACACACTTTCCCAATCTTACTTTCACTCTCACTCCCTCTCTCTCTCTCTCTCTCTCACTCTCGCTCCCTCTCTCTCTGGTAACCACATTGTTTTTGTAGTAAAATGTATTAATGGCAAAGCGTTATACCTTGATTTTTAACTTGCAATTTAGGAAAGAAATCTCAGTGTTTTTTTCAAGTCTTCAAAATATTGCGAAGCGTGAGCGGCTTGTCCTAATATAAAAAGCTACAACACAAGCCAGACAATTTCACTCACAATTCCTCATAAACGATATTGAGTAAACCAAATTATTTACCTCAATTTTTTTCTACTAACTGTTGTGTTTACGTTATCACGAAATAGGGCCCGAGTACACGGCAGGGGAACCCGGGACGTCATTCCCTGGCTTCATATTTATTATATCCGCCTCCCCTGTACGCTAATAAACCACTTTTTCAACGACCAATGCCAGGGGTTTTTATAGAACCGTCTTTCTTTGTAAAATATATTTTTATTTATTTTGTTTTAGTGTTGTGCTAAATTTTTTGTGGTTCTTATTTGTGGGGCTATAGATTTTTTTATTTTGTGAGATAAGTTGAATTGAAATTCTTTTTAAGATGCCTTATCTGTATATTTATCTTGTTTTTTTCTTTCGAAAAATTTCCTTGCGGTCCAGTTTAGGGTTTCTCTTTATGAGATCAAATTAAATACTGGTTTGTATCGTGGACGTTGTAAATTCCACTTTTAACAAAAAATCCGAGATAAAGTTCAAAGTTCCGTAAACTTGAAACCATCTCACATTGATCTAATTTTCAACGCAACCATTCTATACTACTTATGTGTGATTTCTGTTTGTATATATTATGTCACCGTAAAATTGTCAAACACGTTAGATTGTAAAATAACTAGAGAGATTGTAAGCTCAATCGGTTGGTGGTGGTGGTGATCGGCCCGAGCGGCTGTTATTATTTAGCCACGAACTCCTCTACTTCCGTCGCATGCACTTCACAATGTTACGGTTTCACTTCGCTATATTACAATCTACCGAAAAATAATGCGTTACATTGTAAGCAGTATGTTCAGTTGACAATAAATATTTCGAGAGTTTACAACCTTGCTAGAGAGATTACAACGTGTTTGACAATTTTACGGTGACATATTAAATAACTTTAGAGGAGTGCCTTGGACGAAAGGCATTGAAACAGAAATATAACTATACTAATTTTTATGAGGAAAGTGCTGTGACGAAAATGTTGAGTATGAATGTAGATGGCTATTAGAGCAGAGGAAGACCAAAGAAAGGATAGATAGACTTTGTCAATGATTATTTGTCTAGAAAAGAGGTGACTGCTGAGATGAGGAATAATAGAGAAGTGTGAAAGAAGAACACACATAAGGAGGCCAGGAAAATGATGATGAGCTATGCGACATGCTAATGATAAAATTAAAATAAAATAAAATCTTTTTATTTCAGACATTAGTCCATATCGAGTGATGGTAAAACAACTTTAAAAACAAAAAATAAAAACATTGAAATGCTAAAAAAAAACCACAAAATATTAAGAATAAATTAAAATTACATTAGACAAAGATTACATGTATAAATTACAAATTATAATAAAAAATATAAATTTGAACCCAGTGCCCAAGAATGGGGCTGTCCAGCTTGATGTGTTATGCCCGCAAGTAATACTCAAGGCAACTAGATGAGCTAACTTAGCAACTCTATTTGTGGTGGTTCAAACTTCGTTTGAAATGCTGTTAGAATAAAGTTAAAATCAGCTTACACTACAAAGTGGTTGTTACGTCAGTCACTGCGGGCCAAATAGTGCAAAATGAGTGGTTTCGATCGATTTACAAAAAATGTATTGATTGGACTGATTATAGAATTATTTGCCAAAAAATCATAATGATCGCATGTATTTTAGTATGTTTTTTTATGGTTAAAAGAAATTTTTAGAGATAAGTTCGTGGTTTTTTTTCTCGAGTCAAATTAATTGTATTATCTTTTCAAAACACTATCATACTAGCATATATCCTGAAGAATATCATATATTTTTCTGGTTTTGTTTATTGCCGTGAATCATATACTTTTAGGCATTATAAAACACGTGTTCAACTCATGTAGTCGCCTTAAAATAAAGCAATTACGTGTGTTTTAAAACCAGTTTAGTGTTTTAAGCTCCTAGGATTACCATCTCCTCTAAAACTCAGAGACCTACTTTCTTGTTTACCAAGCTTTAATCTAATCGATCACGGTTCGACCTAATTTCTAGACACAATTTTAGCTATTAGTGTTAATATTATATTGCTCCTGGCAATATTATAAGTAGGAATATTCCGCTTTTAGTTGAGATTAAAATAAAATAAATTTTTATTACAGAAAGTTTTTTTTTTCATTTTGTGTAATAAAATACAATATCCGGAAAGTAATGAGGTGGCGAACCCAGACAATCGTATTACTTTGTGTAATTTATTTCATCACCACTGCTCTCAAAACGTAGAAGGAAAACATCGTAACGAAACCGGCATGTCCTAGAACCAAAAAAATCAAAGCCATGTTACATCTACCAATCCACACTGGTCACTAGTGGTGGATTACAGCCCATTTGAGCAATGAGAGGGCTCATTGAGAGGAGGGATGTGTCCCTGCATTGGGAAAATTAACAGGCTGATGATAATGAATGCTTTTTCAACAATGAAATGTTTCTAAGAAATTCATTCGATAAAGTATATCAATAAAGAGATTAATTCGTGTGAATTAATCTCAATAAATAACCACATTCCGTGATACATATGCTAATACTTTTTATTTTTTTTTCGGATGGGAAATCATCAAATGACTTCTCCCACTCCGGGCGGAGCGGGAGGGAGTGTCAGATTTTTACTGACTAAAATCCATCCATGTTCCTTCCTCGCCCTTTATGTTCCGGGGCCGCGATATCTCTTTCGAACAGACTTCGGCCCTTGCGGGCCCATATATGCTAATACTTGGTAATGAAACAAAGTTTTCTGTTTAGTTGAACTTGAATTCAAGAACATTGGTTATAAAAATCCTATGTATCCGTATACCGATCCCTGTATCGAGTATTTTCTTTTTGTCGGATTGTTAAGATTTATTCCGTTGGACTCGAACATAATGTGTGCTCCTGCATAGTTTTCGTGCAACAAACAAAACTGCGTGCAATCCACTCTTTTTACTAACCGATTTCCAAAAGGAGGAGGTTCTCAATTCGTCGGAACCTTTTTTTTTTCTTTTTATTTTTACTTTTATATGAATGTTCCCCGATTACTCAAAGATGGCTGGACTAATTTGGATTATGTTTATTTTGTTTGAAAGGGTATGATGGCTTCACTGGTGGTCCCATTAATCATCGAGTCGGGATCTGATGATGGGATCTTGTCCGTATGTCACCGACTTCTGAAGCTTAAGTTATTTTTATTTTTTTTGTGTTTTAGAAATTGGTTTTATTTTTTGTTAAATTAACAAATAACTTTTAATTAAAAGTTAACACAACAACACTTGGCACAATGAATCGGGTTCAGTTAAGGAAAGTCTCAACTCCACTGCGATAAGACATTGTATGATCTTAAAAAATCACGACTCTGGAGAAGCACGGTGTAGGTGTGGGTACACTGGTAAATAGGTCGCGTGATGTTACCATTGGAGCGCTTGCGATTCATTTTATAAAGGTACCAATGACTGGATCCAACATACTTATATGGTAGGGTTTCATTATTTTATGTACAGCATACCCTACCTTGGAAGGTAGGGTATGCTGTTCATAAAATAATGAAACAAAGCACTTCCTAATAGTATATACCTACCTAAGTTTGATTAACTAATACCGGTATTTTAAGATTCAATAATATCTAAAATGTAACAGTCTACATATGGAAGTCAGTCTTAAGGTGAAAGCGTCAGGGTAGCCCGCAAAATTCAAATTTTCTTACATTTTTTGCAATTTGTAGGCCAGCGGTAGGTTTTATGAAGTTGAAAATATCTTTCGCGACTGTAAACTGTATGTAGTTACAGAATTATAATCATCAAAATCATCAATACAACCCTCTAAGTTCATATAAGTCGAGGAACGTTTTTTTCAACGTCAAAGTCGTTCCTAGACTTTTTTGAGCCTGGAGGGTTGTATTGATGATTTCGACGATCATTATTCTGTAACTACATACGTTTTACAGTCAGGAACAATATTTTTATCAACATTTCGCGCAAGTGTCCTGATACCGAGCTCAAGATGTAATGCAATAAATACCGTTTTGGATTCATGCTCGCCTAGTACTTTTCGTAAG
This sequence comes from Xestia ashworthii, assembly GCA_950022955.1. Taxonomy (NCBI): domain Eukaryota; kingdom Metazoa; phylum Arthropoda; class Insecta; order Lepidoptera; family Noctuidae; genus Xestia; species Xestia ashworthii. Next base: position 2,925,381 of record OX465555.1, on the reverse strand, counting down.
GCAACTAGCATAACTGTACTAACACTAGACTTGAGATGATTAATATTTTATTAGCAATTATTTTTCCACTCAACACTTTTACTACTGATTGTACGTTTTTGTGACGTGGGACGAGTTGCAGAATGGAAATATTATTTATTTTGGTTTTCATCAACTCGTCCCAAATGGGCCGTGGGCATGTGGGAAGAGTTGCTGGATTACTCCAACCTAGCACTGGCCTGCAAATTGCCAAAAACGTAAGAAAATTGAATTTCGCGGGCTACCTGACGCTTTCACCTTAAAAGCCGACGTCTGTCTACCTAGTCATAATGACGTCTTATATCTTTTCTGCAATCTTTACAAGTCAAAAAATTAAAATCACTAAGTGTGGGTTGATGATCTCCGTAGCTGTAACTAAGCCAAGAGCTCTCTCAAATACGACCTCGTGAAGTACCTCATTAAAATAACAGAAAATTTTAATTAACTTTCCGAATCAAGCAAATTCATGACCATTTCATAAAATTTAATCACTCAATAAATAAATAATGCGTATCGTAACGAGTCAAATCGCCTAATTTCGCTATATTATTTAAATTTTCAAACGGAAATTTTAATTAGCAATCGTGTATTCAATTTCGTTGCGTTGAAATATCGTTAATTTTAACGATAACGTCGCTGGGGCTGATGTTGTTGAGATAAGTCTGCTACATTTAGCCATATAGCCAAAAAGCCAAAAATAACTGGCTATATAGCTAATTAGCGTCTTGCGTTTCCGTACATGTAATATTCAGGAGTTTTCCTTGTGAAGTCCGGAGGTAATACCGTCATATATGAGTGTAAATTTATCCTTCTTTTGGGAACACTATACAAGGGTTTATCCGGAGTGACCCACAGATTAAGCTTGCCTATCTCTTAGTCATCACATTAAAGGCCAACATGTACTTTTTAATGAACACCTGAAAATCATGGGGATTTCGTAATTGTATCACGTGTATATTTGAGTTTTATTTTACTGGCTTGCTCTGTCCAGTCCTCCACTCTTTCCACTTTGAGATTACTAAAAAGGCAATTCTTTGGATTATTTGTTCGGGATTTGGAGGTATTACATATTTTTATCAGCCATGGATGTCATGATTTGGAGGTTTTAAAACTTCCGTGTCCCTTCATTGCGGTTTGGAAACCTTTTTTCCATTGCAATGTGATTTCCAAAAATAGTAAAAGTTTTTCGTACTCGGCGATTTATACTTAGATAAATCTTCTATTCCTGTCTGCTTTTCCCTTAAAGAATGGAGGAATAATGATAAGTGATGTGTATTCCTGGTAACAGGCATGATTCAAACAACTATCTGCCTCATATTTACCATCCATTGGGCTTCACCGGTTTTGTTATTTATTTTAATTATTTTTTACCATCCATCAACACGATTGTTCCACAGACTTAACGGCTTAATTTGAAACAAAAGCAAAAAGTTTTTAATTAACGTTACTGTTTAGGTCTGCTGATGTAGGTATCCGGCGGCGTATTTGCTGAACAGTTAACCTAGATTTTTTTTACTTAGTGAAGTAGGAAAGTAGTACGAGGTTTTGAGGCTTAGTGTTCACTGATAGATTGGTTATTTCCTAGAAACTTTGTAAGCAGAATACCTCTTTATACTTATGCAAAATTACATAACATCACGCCTGTTATCTCAATAGGGTTGGTCAGAGGTGTAGGTAATAGTGCACCCACATTTCGTCAGTAATTTTTAAGTCCCACGGAATAGGGGGCGCGTCTAATGCCATGAACTGGGCCCAAATCTATACTATAATACTATATTAATATTATAAAGTTTGTTTGTTTGTTTGTTTGAACGCGCTAATCTCAGGAACTACTGGTTCGAATTGAAAAAATCTTTTTGTGTTAGGTAGTCCATTTATTGAAGAAGGTTTTAGGCTATATAACATCACGATACGACTATTAGGAACGGAGCATGAATGAAAAATGTTGCGAAAACGGGTTTTTTTTCCTTTAGTTTTTCTCTGACGCAGACGAAGTTGCGTGGGTCAGCTAGTCCAGAATAAAATTTCTGTTGCTACTGAGAAATTCCTAATGGAAACGTCCCATAATTCTTTGCTCTACCTGGGAATCGAACCTTGGACCTCATGCTCAGTAGTTGCTCTTGCAACTACTAGACCAACGAGGCAGTCAGAGGAAGATATTACTTATAATGTTCATAGAAGTGTAAATGTAGTGTATAAGATAAATATAGCTTCATTATACATTAGTAAGTCCCAGGAAATAGAGGAAATACGAGACAACATAAAATAAAAACCATAACAAAACAATAAAACTTCATAACAAATAAAAGTTAAATCGACGTATCCGATTGTTGGTTTAAACCAATAACCCTAAACTATATTGTACAGAAATAACTCTTTGACAAATCACCACAACTTTACACCTGAAATACTAAATTTCTAAATTCCGACCACTAACTGCAATTCCGTCGTGCCAATTCCGCAATCACAAAAGCTCGATCCAATCTAAGTAGTGTAGGTACTACGGCTTTACCAGAGAGTAGGTAGTTGGGTACAGAAGGCCAGATATTTATTTACTTATTTATTTACTTAAGGTTCACCCACAGCACATATATGCACATACATATACTAACTCATACGGTAGTGTTCTAATATATAATATGCCAATTACAGGTAAACACAACATTGACAACAAGGACGCCAGATTACCGCTTAGTTGCTAACTTAAGTCTAGGTGTACAATTTAAAAGAAAATGGGATATAAATTTGGTAACAAAGAAAATGAAAATGAAAACAGAGTAATTCATTTACTAACAGTAAAAGTTCACTACGTTTCGTTAGCGTGTAGGGAGGCCAAGATACAAAATAAAACAAGCGAACACGGACACACGTACACAAAGACGCGTGCTTATGTAAGGAAATCTCAAACAAAAGACGGTCGCGGATACACATGCATTTGTTATCTATGAAGAAATATATCAGAGGAATCCTTAAGGAGCATAACGTGATAGACAAAAATGCGGCAAAAGATAGAAGAACATGTCGTTAAGCATGTTTTGAGCATGGAAATACAGGGCTTTTAGAGAAAGACCAAAAAAAAGGGTAGATTGCGTGAAAGAAGGTACCTATGAACGGAAGATGGAGAAAGGAATTGATAACTTACAGTAAGAAGAAGGTGAAATAAGAAAACACGTTGCGCCGATCCTGAATCGATTGGGATAAGGCCAAGAGAATGATGTATACGGGGTGTAAACCACCTCATCACGAAGCCGTCAACCAAGCATTCTGTACATCAAACTAAGTAACTTTACGCAAAAATTATTGCTGGGAAACGACTTTTTTTTGGGGTGAAAAATCATGTTGTTTTGTAGTAGAAATCAATGTAATGTACTAAAAACATTGTGCTGATGTGTTGATTGAATTTTCCGTGGGTGTAGAGGTGTTTAAAGTAAAATAAAAACTTGTATTAAAAAAAAAACATGTCAAAAAGTAAGGACTTTTACCCCTAATATCTCCGTAACTAGAAGGTTCCCAGGTATGGTGTAGAACAAAAAAAAAATATCGCAATGACAGGGAGAACAAGTGCTTTTTGGTTTCGTTAAGAGGTGTTTTACACCCTTTATATCACTCTTGCTCTTAGCAAGACCTTCTGTTCTAACTATCTATTCTACGGTAGATACTACAGCCGTCGGCTATAGTCGGTTATAGTCGTGCACACTCGCCAGTGTACATGAGGTTTAATTTCGACCGCGGGTTGAAATCTGGAGTGCCGTTAAGAAAATAACCCCGTTGAATATTCAGAAGCTAAACAACGCTCTATCGCATGGCTTGTTTTCATTAGCATGATTGGACTGACCCCATTATACATCCACCATAACCTCATGTACTGTGTAGCGTTATTAGAATTTCTAAATGGATAAAAAAACGTTTGTATTGCAGAACTTTCGCTTGCTTTGTTTATTGAATTGGTGAGATTTTTTTTTCTTTTAGGAATACGAGGGTTTCTCTCTTTCTACTTATAGTCTTTGGCCATTTGAAGTTTTTTGATTTTAATTTACAATGACAACAGAAACAAAACCATACAGCGGATACCGAAAGCTGGACTAATTGTTTATAACCTCGAAAATTTTACTCTCGATTTGGTACCACATTTTAAAATATAATAGCCGATGCCCGCGGCTTCGCCCACGTACATTTATATACTAACACCTTCCTTTGAATCACTCTATCTATCAAAAAACCCACATCAAAATCCGTTGCGTAGTTTTAAAAATCTAAGCATACATAGGGACAGACAGACGCGGCGGGAGAATTTGTTTTATAATATGTAGTGATAGTGATAGTGCTACGGCATGCTTCATAATATGAAAGTACTCATTTGAGCTTTAGGCTTTTAATTAGTCATGATGAATATAGTTATTATTTCTTTACAAATAATAATTACATTTTATAATATCTCTTAAAAAAAAAAAACATAAAACAGAACTGTTGCCCACGGTTATCGGGTAACAGGGTCCAATCTATTAATGAATTTACCAGCGAACTATTTGACAGCAATTACCGACGTTGCCAACTTTCAAAATGCAGCACCTTTTTTTATTTTTTTTTTAGGATGGGAAATCATCAAATGACTGGGCGAAGCGGGAGGGAGTGTCAGACTTTTACTGACTAAAAACAGGCCCGCAACCCCGGCACGAAAATGCACCACCTTAACACCCGCATTTATCCGATACCAACGCAGAACAGTCGTAATGCACATTTATTTGACTAAGTACCATTTAGTGGCAGTCAATTAGAACTTGACGACTATTTAGAACCAGTTTGCTATTTGGTTTGTTAATTCACAAAACCACAGCCCGTAGTGGCACCTAAGTTGTCACTTTGTCACCTTATCGTATCTATGTGCTGTGCGTACATCTGAGGAAAGACTACCCTAGTTTAACTCATACTGTATTTTTTATTACTACCTAAATCACAAACATACATTCATACAGAACGAGGAAAATTGTTCAACCGTAATACAGTCTACACTATAGTTGGTGCCGGTTAAGAGGCCTGCGGAGCATGCGTTTTTCATACAAACGTAATACCAATATAATTTGTAAATCAAACATATTCTTAAGGTAGTGTGTATTTATTTTGATTGTATTACAGAATATCTATATATTCCCAAACACATATTTTGAATGGATATTGATTGGCTTATGAGAAAAATAAATTTTCTATAGAAATTTTAAATTCCTCATATCTCGCCTTTATATCATTGTCTTTTCAAAACATTTGTTTGGGAACATAGATATTCTGTAATCCAATCGAAATAAATACACACTACCTTAAGCATATGTTTGATTTTCATATTATTTTGGTATTATGTTTATAAATCTACATATAACTGCCAAAAGATTCTGAAAAACCTTTTTTTTAACTAGAAATCGGTCAGTAATAAACCCACAAAAATCAGGTTTTTATTGAGAGGCAAAAATGCTTTGTTCAACATTGATCAGCATGTTGAACAAACGTTTTTTTTTAGCCAAAACCCAACGTGTTTTATTTATTATTCTGTTAAAATTTTACAATCAAATAACCTCGTAGCTTATGCGAACATTCAACCAATCCTCATTGACATAATGTTGCTCCCTTTACGAATACCATGCGCGACAGTTATAGGCGTACAATGTCACAAATTGACTGCCATAGCAATTCGCATAATTTTCACCCAAAATACCATTTACCATAAAATTATGTTCACGGGAAGGCGAACTCGAACCAAAGTCACCGTGAACGAACATTTTGATTCGCGTGGAACAGATTCAGAAATTACGCTGAAACTAATTTCTAATAAATCAAACGGTTTTCCTTGCGTATGGATTTTCGCGTTGCTCGACGTGATTTAGTAGGGACCTAAAGCGCCATCTATCGTGTACCAATAAAGGCAGTAGTAGAGTTTTTAATTTATTCTCTTTGCGCTCGCATGGAATATCGGACTGAATTATTTTAGAGGTAGTTTTGATATATGAGTTTTTAGTACGAATGATAGTTTTTTGTGTTTTTCGCGAGGAGTATGTATAAACCACTGTTTTTAAAACGGTGAAGGAAAACATCGTGAGGAAACTGACATGTCTTTGAACCAAAAAATATTGAACACATGTGGTGCATTATAGCCCATTCCCTCTCATATAGAGAGATGGCCTGAGTCCCAGCAGTGGGAACATTTATAGATAAATGAAGACTGACTGACTGGGTATGTTTACAAATATTGCGAAATGAAGTGTTACATTGCGGAAACTCATGACAAAACTGACAATGTTTTCATATTATGTATTTTCAACATTTAGTTTTAATTGCACCTAAGACTCGATTGCGGCTTTAATGCACATTCATATTTGCAGCTAACAAAAAGTCTGATAGTTAATGGTGATCTACTTAATTTCCCTAATTAGACAACATCGCGCCGATAATCCCTGAAGAGTTAGGCAGTGGTGCACATGTTCTTACTTTAGTACCTACGCCCCCATTCTGCCAGCTAGGTTCAAGTCCCATAGGGGGCGAGCCTAATGCGATAAACCGGGCACAAATCCAGACTCCGTGGTTCATCATTTCAGCCGAAAGATGTCCACTGCTGGACATAGGCCTCCCCCAAGTGTCGCCACATTGACCGGTCCCTTGCGACTCGCATCCAACGGATTCCCGCAACCTTCACCAGGTCTTCGGTCCACCCAGTGGGAGGTCTTCCAACGCATCGTCTTCCGGTTCGCGGTCGCCACTCCATAACTTTTCGGCCCCATCGGCCATCCGTTCTGCGAGCAATGTGCCCTGCCCACTGCCACATAAGTTTGGCAATTCTTCGGGCTACGTCGGTGATCTTGGTTCTCTTGCGGATGTCTTTATTTCTGATTCGATCACGCAAGGAAACTCCGAGCATAGCCCTCTCCATTGCCCTTTGGGTGACTTTACGCCTTTTGATAAGGCCCATTGTGAGTTACCACGTTTTGGTCCTGAATGTAATCACTGGCAACACACACTGGTCATAGACTTTCGTCTTGAGACACTGCGGTAAGTTGGACGAGAAGATACGGCGCAGCTTCCCGAACGCTGCCCAGCCGAGTCGGATTCGACGATTGACCTCTTCCTCGAAGTCAATCGTCGTTCCGTGGTTGCTACTGAAAAAATCTTTAAACACACAAACTATAGTAAAATGTTTAACAGTTAAATGCGTTTAAGTTGCTTATTCATCCCATTCACAAGTTTAAAAATGTTTTAATCAATTTTTTTGTTGATGAAACATAAATAAACATGGCATCAGAACAATAAACATGTAAAAACATACATAATGACGTACCATGTATTTATATTGTTTTCCCTTAGGAGGAGAGGTGTGTACGTTGGTTAATAAGGGAGGAATTACAAACACACGTACGGTTGTCCCTTTTATCTTTATTAAGGCAACACAATTATTTTAACAGTTGTTATTGTTTATGTGGCATGTTATTTTTTTGTGTTGCTTGTGATAATAGAAAAGGAACTCGTGTCTAAGTAATAACAGCCGCTCGGCCCGATCTTTAGGTTAAGCCATGCTTGCCTAGGTTGTTCTGTGGGTGGGTGCACACCCCTACATACCGAGTTTCCTCCGTGCCTCGGAAAGCACGTTAAACTGTTGGTCCCGGCTGTCATAATGTTCATCTTTGGCATTCGTTACAAGTAGTCAGTGGCCAAAAAAGTCTGACACCAGTCTTACCAAGTGGTATCGTATTACCACGTATTAACTGGGTTGTGGTGTCAGATAGGCAGTCGCTCCATGTAAAATACTGGTATTCAGCTGCATTCTGTTAGACTGGGAGCCGACTCCGACATAGTTGGGAAAAGGCTAGTTATATGATGTGATGATAGAATTTATGTTTGACAGTGGCAGTTATTTTTAGAGTTTAGTACCTTGAAAGATAAAAAAAACCTCATACGAACGCCTTCTGTTGTCCGTCTGCATGTCTATCAAGACCCTTTTTCTCAGGATTGCTTAAAGGTATCTTAAAATGGTTACAGACGTAGTTAATGTCATGAATTGAAACATTGTGTTCATTTTATGAATTTTAACGTAATTTAATCCATATTATAATTTTCCTGTTATGATTTTTCCTGGTGAAGGTTGCGGGAATCCGTTGGATGCGAGTCGCAAGGGACCGGTCAATGTGGTGACACTTGGGGGAGGCCTGTGTCCAGCAGTGAACGTCTTTCGGCTGAAATGATGATTATGGTAAAAAGGCCATTTTAGATACCATGTGCGCATTGCCGAACTTATATGGATTATGTTCGGGTTCGAGATATACTTTAACAGTAAATACATTTAAATTATAATCAGAATCATAAAATCTTTATTTTTCTCGACATCAGGAATTACAGGCGCTGGTATATGCACAATCTTAAATAGAGAAAGGTGTCTGATATAGAAAGGTCCTGTTGTACAGATCACCTCTCCGGTTTAGATGTAACATTTGTAAATCAAGAACTAAATTAAAAGTCAAAATCAAAAGATCAAAGAATTAAACATAGGTGTGCTATTACAAGAAGAACATAGGTTTCATCATCATCATCATCATTTCAGCCGAAAGACGTCAACTGAACTGAAATGGGACTGGGCAGGCCATGTCTCTGCCAGATGCCGCAAAGCTGTGGGCCCGCATATCACAAAACTGGAGTCTTGAGACAGTTAGACGGAGTCGCGGCGCGACGCGGTCTCGTTAATTGGCGAGAAGAGGCGCAGCACCGAGCCGAAGAATAGATGGCAGGACGCCTTGGATGGCTTTCTCGTTAATTGGCGAGAAGAGGCACAACATCGAGAAAAGTGGAAGGAATGGGGCCTTTGCCCAGGAGTGACAAGCTCAGGATAAAAAAATAAAAAAAAATAGTTACTTAATAAAAGTAACTGTGATACACACTTATGAAAAGTAACTATGAAATTGGACCGTTCCTAATATCGTATTAACTGACATAGACTCAAAACACACAAGTAAAACAAAGTTATACAAAGACCTCAAAACAGTACAATCATAAATCTCACACTGGACACGGAACAAAGCAGTAATGCCTACGCGTCTAAGGGTCAGCCAATATTTGTTAGGCAGATTACTTAGCCACAGTGCCAATCAAGTGCTCCCCGTAATCGCTCACTGTTGACCCCTGTAACGTTTGTAACTAAGACAAAACAGTCTGTGGTAAGAATTGGTTCCGTGGATGATAAAGTTGAGAGTTTTTGACCAGTGATTTGGGAATGTTTCAGTTTATGACGGACTTCAAAAAATAAGGAATAGTTTGTATATTTTTAATGCTTACAAAAACAAATTCTAGAACTCCAAATTTCAAGTAAAACATTCTATTTATCTTTTAGTAATTTTATATTTTATAAGAATTGAATTGAATGTAATTATGTGAATTTGAGCGTCAAGCTTCCATCGACGAAGGTTTTTCTTGCAAATTGAGTTCGTAAAATACTTATTAAATTACACGAAAAGAAATATGAAAATCATGAATTTGCGTAAAAAGTGTGATAGGACTCTTAAAAAGACAAACAAATACAAACCATACAACCATTCAAAGTTACAACTATTTTCGATTACATTTCATTCTGTGCCTGAGTACCAAATAATCAATAATATTTATTCATAACATACGTTCTAAATTATAGGTACTCTAGGTACATATTACTACAAAATTATATTCCGATAAGACTATTTTGATACTAATCTACCTATAACATCATCATCATCGGCTATTACCATAATTACATGATGCTACAAAAATCAATATATCAATGTCGAATGTAGTTCTCATTACAATGTTAGTAGGTTTAATATTGACATAATAATGATGGTTTGTGTTATTTGAGGAGGTTATCTGCTGTGTGTTGTTTTATCTAAATAATAATTGATTAAAAGGAGGTTTATTAACATGGAGGCTTTCAGCCACGAACGGGACAGTGCATTGCGGTCCAAGAATTTAATTGTTGAATGTCACCAAAGGTCGGCTGAAAAATATTATACTGAGAAGAGTTATTTTTTTTTTAATAATTTTACAGTAAAAAAAAAAAATTTTTGGTAGTTAATTAATAATAAGAGAAACATGGTAGGAATTTGAGGCTATGATCATAATTATGGTTTAGTTGGTTTGTTGGTTAGTTTTGCTTAACAGCGTATAGATTTGTGGTTACGCACCGCAGCGCGCTGTGCGCTGTGCGGTGCAAGGCTATAATGAGGAGAAAGATCAGCCATCTTATGGTGTTTTGCTGTTTTACTTCGCCAATCAACAATAGGTTACCTGTTAAATACATTAATGGCAACCATTTACATTTTATGCAATGAGATATTTTCTTTTTCAACTTTTCCCTAGTCGCTGGATAGGTGGCGCTGATCTCGGTATGTTACTGCAAGGAACAGATCGTCAAATAATTTCACTTGGACATATTGGTTATATTTGGAAGCTTATGCAAAGAAAGTGTCAGTCAACGAGCGTATGTGACGTGTATTTTTTCAAGCGTTTTGGCTTTGACACCTAATACCGTTGTCAGTTCAACGCCATCTACCGAGTTTTTGGAAACTTTTTTTTTATACTCAGAAAACCTCTCATTCAACAATATTCACTGTTTTCTTTAAAATACTTTGATTAGTGATTGTAATTGAGATACGCGTTATTTTTATAGCCAAGGTTCCTTCAAGGCTTGTAAAAACAGGTGATTTCAGTCTTTTACCCATAGTTAAATCTAGGTTGTTTTCCCTTTACCTTCAGCCCATAATAACGACTAATTAATCTATTACAAACGGCTTAATTTATTCTCCAACAATCCGTGCCGACACGCTTTCCTTTATTATAAATAGTGAACCTAATAAGTACCTTCGGATTGGAGTACTATGTGTGAAAGCGCCAACCCCCGTCCGTTCGTGCTAAGTATCATTTTGTGATGCACGCACTGTAATTTGATTAACTCTTAGCGAAATATGCTCTGTAACTCTGAGGATTAAAGTTCATTTTAACTGAACGTAATTTAGTGGGTAAAGGAGAGAATGAAATTTTAAACTTTAAATGCATTTTCTGTGTTGGGAGGATATTCTCGTGAGTAGTTTATGTCCATTGTCTACTACTAAACAGGAGATCGTGGCTAAATAATATCAGCTGTTTGTGTCGATCTTTAGGTTAAGCCGTGCTTGCGTTGGGTGGTCTGTGGATGGGTGACCACCCATTATATTCCGATTTTCCCCCGAGCAGCGGCCTGAGCAGTAGCCAAAAAGTTTGACAACCATTCTTACCAAGGGCTACCGTATTACCCAGTACTAACTGGGTTGTGGAGGTCAGATAGGCAGTAACTCCATGTAAAATACTGGTATTCAGTTGCATCCAGTTAGACTGGAAGCCGACCCCAACTAGTTGGAAAAAGGCAAGCAGATGATGATGATGTCTACTACTAAACTTGGCTACTATTTTCGCGTTTTCTGAAGAACGGTTTATTCTATATTACGAGTATTCTGCTCACAATCTAGCCAAATCTTTACTCACATTTATAATATTTTCGATAGGAACGTCATAGGATAATAAAGTGGCCGACAGCAAAAAAAACAAATAAGGTGAATAGTTCAACAGATATTATTGTATTAGGAAATATTCTCGCCTCATCCTGCGTCGTTGGTCCAGCAGTCGAAAGTGCTATTGCTGAGCATGCGGTTCGGGATTCAATTTCCAAGTCTGGCAAAATGTTAGTCTCTTATAAATAACTAGCTAACCCACGCAACTTCGTTTGCGTCACGTAAGAGTAGGAAAGCTCACAAAAGGAATACATTTTCCCCGTGTTTGCTACCATTTTCATTTATGCTCCGCTCTTATTGGTTTAGCGTAATGTTATATATAAATAATAAATAAAATAAATAAATATCGTTGGACATTACGCACAGCGCCATCTAGTGCCACACTAAGCAAGGCTTGTGTCATGGACATCATACAGTTGATATACCTTATTTATACATTTTGTTTGTAAATACATCCTTATCATACAAATATAAACATCCATGACTCGGAAACAAATGTTCATGCTCATCACACAAACATTTGCTCCTACCGGGATTCGAACCCGGGACCCTAAGAACGTAAGGCAGCCTCACTACCGCAGCGCTATTCGGGTCGTCATATAGCCTATAAACTTCCTCAATAAATGGACTTTATAACACAAAAAGATTTTTTCAGCTCCAACCAGTAGTTCTTGAGATTAGCACGTTCGAGCAAACAAACAATCAATCCTCTTCAGCTTTATAATACTTAGTACCTATAGATATGTACATGTACAAAATGTATGTGTTATTGAATAAAAATAAATAAATAAAAATAAAACGTTCACAGAATATATTTTAAAAAGAAGTTCGTCAGCGTTTACCATCCCAAATCAATACGAGATTTTGATAAGGGTATAGGTATTAGGAACAGTCACGTCTAATAATATGTAAACACTTGAGAATTTTTTAAATCGTGTTTCTCCTAATGTACTGATTATATTGTAATGTTATTATTATTATTATTGCAACAGGAACTCATATTTTTATGAAAAAGATCCAATTTCCTAGTTCAATCGTTATTTCTCGCGAAAATAGCTATAATATTAAGGAAAGTGTATACATATGTATATTATTAGACGTGACTGTACATACACTTCTCCTACTGATTCTATGTCCAATAGGCTTGACGACAGTATCAAAAAATTGCAAATCTATTAAGTCCGTCAGTTAGAGTATTGGAAAATAATGGACACGTTTTTGTTTTATAAATCAATGAATATTGACAAAGATAGAACGCACAAAAACTCGGGAGTGAGGGCTCGTGACGTCAGAACTTGCGAAAAATTATACCAAGGCGTGACGTATTGTCAATTTTAAAAGCGTTGAGTATTCGTCAATTTTGGTTTATGTAACAAAAGAAAAAACACGGGTCAATTATTTGTTGATAATCTAACTGACAGACTAATTATGTGTTTTGTCGTCTACCCTATTAAGGTGTTTAAAACACATTTTTGAATGGGAACATGTCACAGTGACAGCTGTTTTTAGATAATCAGACCGTTATCTTTTCGGTGACCATGGACAAGCCTTTCACATACATATATCAAATTAAAGAAAGATAGCCATCGTTCTGCCGCGGCATAAAACTTTAAACTACGAGTATATCGATTCGTCACAACCCGCTTTGGTAGCTCGCTCAAAAAGTCAAACCAATATTTTTGTAACACTAACAAGCGTAAATAAAATCGTACAATGCAATTCCATTGGTAGCACTCGGATTTGGAAAACCCGTGCGCTTGATTTTTAAGTGGCGTAGTATTGGTATATCGGATCTCCATCGTCATCTGCGTTATCTTTCTCAACTATGTAATAGAATACAATAAGATAGAAATAAAATAGAATTTAAGTTATTTATTTGCATTGAATGTAGGTAAATGAATGATAACAACAGATGTTGGAAAAAAAAAACAAACAAAAATAAAAATGTGACCCACATGGTCCCCACATTTACAACAATCAAATTAAATAAATAATTACTTCAAATTTAATACTCGTATCAATAAAAATCACAAAACACATCGAGTCATACATGAGTCGTTAAATGTATAGTTTTTAATTCCTAGTTCATTCTACCAGTTGGCTCAAACCAACTTCCCTCAGGATAGGGACCTTTAACGCTGAGAGGCTGAACGGCCAACGTGATGAGATCGCCACATTCCTCCGCGACCATCACCTAGACATCCTTTTAGTTCAAGAGACGTTCTTGAAACCCTACCACCGAGACCCGAAATATTGCCAACTACCTGTTAGTTCGCAATGACATGTCTCGTTGTCACAGAGGAGGTACTCTGATTTACTACAAATCTAGTTTGTACTGCATCCCCTTAGACCCCCCTTCACTTTCCAAGTTTGAAGTCTCCGTCTGTTGGCTAGGAATGACAGGGCACCAACCCATCACGATATATCACCATAATTATATCGGCCTACATCCCGCCCTCTGGGCACGGCTCCTCGGTCGCGAGCACCGAGATGAGCGATGACCGGAGTCACTTAGATCGAAAAGAACTTTGAAGTTCTTTTCGATCTAAGTGACTCCGTCCTTCTTAATGCTGAACATCCCGCGTGGAATAGCCGTTTATCAAACAGCAGAGGTAATGCCCTATATAATCTCTGCTGTTCTCTCAACTTCGATGTCATCGCTCCGTTGAATCCCACCCATTTCCCTAACAACCCGGATCACAGACCCGACGTGCTAGATGTCGCGCTTCTAAAGAACGTAAACTTGCGATTACATTCTATAGAAACGATCAACGAGCCTCGACCCACGGACCTGTGATAATAGAGTTTGCCCCGAGAAATGGTCATTCTGACCCCTCTCAGCCCCCTCCCACCAAAGTGATCACGGATTGGAGGAAAGTAAGCGAATTGCTGAAATCCACCAAATTCCCTCACCTGGACAAAATCCCCGACAACTTCGCGACTGTAGCTGACACGGAGGCCGCGATCAACTCGTTCACAGAGCACGTACAGTCAGTCCTGAACGTTTGTTCAAGGGAAGTTCCAGCGGATGACCACCGCTGGAAAATCCCGGACGATGTACATGAAACTGCTGACCGAGAAGAACGCGGCCGTCCGTGCTTATAGTTCTTTTCCCTGCGCGAGTAACAAAGTTTATATGCGTCGTTTACAACGCAAAGTGAGCAGATGCATCAAAAAATTCGTGACGAACGCTGGGACAAGATGCTCGGCGAACTCGAACCTACCCATCAGGCCTTTTGGGAACTTCAGAGGAAACTACAATCATCTAAAGTTGCCTCCATGCCTCCCCTCACTCGCCCCGATAATGTCGTCGCATTCGACGACGACGACAAAGCCGAATGCCTGGCCGACAGTCTAGAAGCGCAATGTTCCCTCAGTACCCAGCCAGTAGACCCAGCTCACCTCGCTGAGGTGGATGCTGAAGTTGAACGCCGGACCTTACTACCCCCCGTAGAAGACCCTGATAATCCCCTACCCTCAGTCACCCCTGAAGAGGTAGAGGATATAATCAAGGGCCCTAAGCATAGGAAAGCCTCTGGCTCAGATGGAATCACCAATAGGGTATTCAAACTGTTCTCCCCAGCCCTTATAGTGTTAATGACCGCTATCTTCAATAGCGCCATGGCCAATAACGTGTTCCCTCAAGCGTGGAAACAGGCCACCCTAAAAGGCATTCCCAAACCGGGTAAGCCAAAGTCTTCGCCGAGTAGTTACCGGCCCATTAGTTTGCTCAATGTGTTAGGCAAAATCTATGAGAGACTTATTTATAAGCGACTCAAAGCAGTTTGGTTTTAGACCTCAGCACTCCTGCGTCCAACAAGTGCACAGCATAGTCGAGCACATCGGTGCCCGCTTCCAGCGGGGACTGATGACCGGTGCCTTGTTCTTCGATATCGCGAAGGCTTTCGACAAGGTCTGGCACAACGGGCTGATATACAAGCTATACCAGCTTGGTGTACCGGATCGACTCGTACTGATACTAGGAGACTTCTTGTCGAACTGCACATTCCAATACCGTATTGATGGTGCGCTTTCATCCCCTCATCCGATACGTGCAGGCGTCCCACAGGGATCGGTGATATCCCCTCTAGCCTTCACTCTTTACACCAGCGATATCCCAAAGAGTAGAGCAGCCCAGTTAGCCTTGTTCGCTGACGACACGGCCATCTACTACTCTGGTAGGAGTATATCCAACATCTGCCATATTCTCCAAAACTCCGCAAAAGCCTTAGGCGATTGGTTCCGGAAATGGAGAATCGAGGTCAACCCCGATAAGAGTCAGGCGGTACTTTTCTCTAGCCCCCGCCAAAGATTCCTCCCCTCCCCCAGTTCGATAACCATGTTCGGCAAGCCTATCCCCTGGGAGAAGCATGCCAGATACTTACTTCTATTGACATTCCTGCCTTAAGTGTAATTGTTTGTTTATGTTAATTTTGTACGCCATATATTGGCAAAACATAGTGCACATATTTTAGACGATATACTATCTGTAACCACTATGTTTCACAAAATAAATATTTGATTGATTGATTGATTGATTGATTACGAGTCATTCTCGATAGGCGCTTAAAATTCGGTGAGCACATCAAGACGGTACGTTCGCGTGCCGCCTTTGCTCTCGGTAGGCTTCACTGCTTGCTGAATGCACGCAGCAAATTGTCACTCAAGTGCAAATTGCGTATTTACATCGCGTGCATTCGGCCTATCATGACATACGCGTGCCCCGTGTTCGCGCATGCCAAACCCCACTTCATCCATAGGATGCAGACCCTCCAAAACCGATTTTTACGTAAGGCCACGGGAGCCCCATGGTACGTTAGGAATGAGCAACTTCATGTTGACTTCAAGATCCCCACCATTCAGCAGTGCATGAAGCGACTCACTAAGGGATTTTTCGATAGGGCCGAAAAACACCCTAACCCGTTAGTCGTTTCATCAGCTAGTTATGTCCCCTCCGCAATGTCTAGGATTCGCCACCCAAAGTCCACCCTCCTCCAGCCCGATGACCCCACAACCCTCTTGCAGGAAAGTCGTAGCGAAACCATCACTCTCAGAAAGCACACAAGACGACACAAATACTCGTACAAACCGCGAATCCGGTCTCACCGCCGAGGCACGCCGCGACCTCCCAGTAATATCATTACTCCCCGACCCTTGCTCGACGAGCCAACCCGCAACGCTGAGCATGTAACGATAAACCTATAACCCTAAATAATATTCCGACCCAGCCTGTCCCTTGCTGCCCTCCCGATGATGACGCACTAAGTCGAGGCCCGAACCCCACAGAGGGTGCCCTTAGTGATCGTCATTTAAATGTAAATATTTTTAGTTTGTAAGCCCTGGCTGTGGGCCATAGTAAAAACTTTCACAATAACTATATAAATTATCTTATGACAAAAAAAAATCCAATCAAATTATGACATAATAATAATACAGATCTCGTTTTATCTGTTAGAAAATCTGAAAGGGAAAAATAACATTTTTGTAATTAAAAGATGGAAGCAGTTTTTTTTTGATTCTCAAAGGTGCTCTTTGATGCTATTTGGAACCTTTATAGATTATAGGCGCCATACCACACAACACTTTTTTAATAAAGATGTTTTGTAAGCACCGCACCGGTACATGAATGAGCTTACAGTATAACAGAATGGGGTTGAATACCAGCACTATACATGAAGCTACTACTCGTCTGAACACCACAGTCGACTGGGTGTGACCAATTACCCTTTGGAAAGACTGATTTAATCAGAATTTCGGGTCAAAGTAGCCAGCAGCCAATAACGACAGCGCTGCTCTCTAAGACCCGTTTCCTATAAATTACTTACGTATAACTGTCAGTTAATATGCCACGTCTCGTAGCTATCGGTGTTTCTATAAACAAACTTGGCTTGAAATATCCTATTCGCGTCACCTACCTGTCACTTTGATCATGGAAAAATCAAAGGAAGCTGAAAATATAATTTATTTTGATTTTCTTTAACTCGTCCCAAATGGGCCGTGGTCATGTGGGACGAGTTGCTGAATTACTCACTTTTCTGTGACGTTTTGTTTCAAACCGTCCGTTAGCAAAATGTCAAACAGACAGAGATAGTAACCTACCGAAACCGAACAGTAAATAAATAAATATCGCTGGACATTAACACACAGCGCCATCTTGTGCCACACTAAGCAAGGCTTATGTCGTGGACACCAGATAGTTGATATACTACTTTATACAATTTTTGTTTGTAAATACATACTTATACATTTAAACATCCATGACTCGGAAACAAATGTCCATGCTCAACACACAAACATTTGCTCCTACCGGGATTCGAACCCAGGACCCTAAGAACTTAAGGTAGCCTCACTACCGCTACGCTATTTGGGTCGTCAAGTAAGGTATTGAGAATGGCCGTAAGACACGGAAAAGTCAGTTCAAACGGATGGTAACTCATTCATTTCATGGTCAGACTACGATTAAGCTTAGCTTTAAACTATAGACCCGCACGACTGAATCTTAGCCACGAGCCTGAAAATTATCATCTCAACAAATTCCCGTTCGAAGGCAACTAAACACACTTAATCTCACCAATCTAAATATAAAAGCGGCAACAGTTCCTCCGTAGGATTTGTTAGAAAATCAAAGCAATTTACGCTCGTCAAGGGAAGACTGCGGGTGACACGCCCAT
Organism: Xestia ashworthii; assembly: GCA_950022955.1. Lineage (NCBI taxonomy): Eukaryota > Metazoa > Arthropoda > Insecta > Lepidoptera > Noctuidae > Xestia > Xestia ashworthii. The sequence continues at coordinate 2,907,149 of OX465555.1, read as the reverse complement.
TTGTCTCGAGAAGTCGGGACTGCCAACCGAACGTTCGACGGTATTTCGCGAAATGAGAAAGCTTTGAGACAGGATAACACGGTTTAAGTGGAGGTTACCTAATGGCTGCGAAATATGTCGTAGCTTTGGAATAAATCGATAAATTGCTCGAGCGTCGCTGAGTAACTTTTTGAGAGGAACGCGTGAGATTGAGTGGATTAAGATATCGGCTTATTACGGGAATGGATTGAGCGCGTAACAACAAATAGCGTTTTGCGATTTTTTTTGTTTTCTTTGATTTGGCGGGAAGCAAGGTTTCTGTTTAGTGATTCGGGTAAATTGAATTCAGTGACAAAAGCACGCCTCGTTTAGCATGAAAATCTGGGATCTAAGTGAAATTAGTGATAACGTAGTTTGTCTAGACTGTAAACTAATAGGTTTTTAGCGTTCCTAATATGTTTGTAATTCTGCTTCACAATCACGGAGCTTTAACACGACACAATACCATTGAAATACCTGATATCCGATACTTCTAAACGAAACCCGTCGTAATTAATACAAAATTACAACCGATACGATTACGTGATGACGTAGAAGTGCGACAGAGGTAGGAAATCAGAGGCGTCGAGTCCGGTAAAGCCGTTTATTAAGTTGATAAAATTTACACGGTGTTAGGTATTGATGAACCGGCGAAAAATGTCAGCACTGTGACAGGTTGTACGGTTTCCGCCACACCTGCAAAAAAGCAGTTTTATGAACCTCTAAAACCAGCTCTCATTTTAAACACTTAAAGTGCTTTTCCGTTCTCCAAATGGCACTCTCCATTAAGTATGTCACGTACATTTCATGACTAGTTACTCAATTGCGTGCTTCGTTTGAAAATCTGACAAGAAATCGATAATTCACATAAATCAGACGCCCAATTTGAGATACGGTACTCAATATATCAAACGTAAGATATTTCAACTTGCTAGCTTCGAACTGTCATTGTAATTCGCACGCCATCCAACAACTTAATGACTTAAGTTAACCGTCTCGTTTTTAAGTTACCTAGAGGTATATTAAAATCGATGTTACAAACAGTAGATTGTTTCGATATTTTGTATTATTATGCTTCCTATGAACGTGTTTTCGAAACAATTTGTCTTCTTTAGGTATGTGTGAACCTTTGTAAAATTGTAACGTTTTAAATATGGACTTGGTCTGAAATAAATTTCATTATTATTCCTATAATCATTTATTTACATATTAATTACATTTTTAATATTTCTTAATAAAACTAAATAAAAAAAACATTTAAAAATATATAAAAAAAAACAGTAGCCCACTGGCGCTGGGAACAGGGTCCGAGTTGCCGGTGATCAGGGCTCTTGAGAGAGGAACCTCCTAAGATGTTGGTCGAGGCTCTCGAGGCTCTCGAGGCTCTTGGCTACAATGCCATTGGCCAACACGACTATCGGCACAATAACTGCAATACTCACATTCCACATGTCGACAAAATCAAATATCTAGATCTGGCTCGCGAGCCAGATCTAGATATTTGATATTTTTGTCTTTCTTTCTTTTTTTTTTAAATTATTGTTTAATATTATTTACATAATGAAGTTAGGTACACCTAAAGGGTTCAATTTAAAAAACGCAGCAGACGCGATACGTATCTAATGGGGCAAGCGGAACCTCCGGATTTCGTTCCCACAGTAAAACTGCTTTTTCCCGGATTTCGCACACATATCTAAACATTCATTTTAATACTGCCTGCGTTATTCTGGTGCTGAACAAAGGCCTCTCCCGCATGACTTCCAGAGCTTTCGACCCAGGACCAATGAAAATCAGGTTTTTTTTTATGTCAGTAACCGCATAGTAATAAGTATCCATTACCACTTTCTTGGACAATGATATTATTAAAACGTTTTTTTTGGTGTTATGGTGTTTAAATATCGACATACACATTAAAAGTCAGTTGAGTTTCACTACATATTATAAACAAAGTCCTCCGCCGCGTCCGTCTGTCTGTTCGCCATAAACTCAAAAACTACTGCACCGATTTTCTTGCTGTTTTCACCAATGGATAGAGTGGTTATCGAGGAATTTTTTAGTATATAATTTGTCAAGTGCGCGGGCAAAACCGCGCGCATCAGCTAGTAAATAAAAAAAAACATTATTTTAAATTGATATTCAAGTCAAGAAAAACGTCGTACTTTTTTTTGTTTTTTTTTTTTTCTGGTGAATTTCACTATCTAACTCCACATTACCTTGTCTTATACGCTTGTAGTATAATCGATATTTCGAGTAATTTATATCGGTACTATCGATAAAGCTTTTTCCCATAAACAGAGCATCGAAACATTTAATAAATTATTCACTGCCTACCGAACCACTTAACCCACAGTTTGAACTACAATCCTTTTGATGTACATTAGCGTTTTACTCATTCATTTTTGTGATGAATTATTAAAGAAGTATTTACTTTGTTATTAAACTTAGAGTTTTGTTTGAAAAGAAATGAAAAGCATTCTTTGTTATCATTTCATCATTTCAGCCGTAAGACGTCCACTGCTGGACATAGGCCTCCCCCAAGTGTCGCCACATTGACCGGTCCCGTGCGATTCGCATCCAGCGGATTCCCGCAGTCCTCACCAGATCATCTGTCCACCTAGTCAGCCATCCGTTCTGCGAGCAATGTGCCCTGCCCATTGCCTCTTAAGTTTATGAATTCCTGTATTCTTTATTAATCTGATGTTTATAGACGGCGCACAGTACACAAATATTAAGCTGTCATTGAGTTACCACGCTCTCATCATCTGCGTAACCTTTTCCCAACTATATAAATGTTGGGGGTGGCTTCCATTCTAACTGGATGCAGCTGATTACCAGTATGTTGCATAGAGCGCCTACCTATCTAACCTCCATAACCCAGTTAGTACTGAGTAATACGATACCGTTTGGTAAGACGGGTTGTCAGACTTTCGGGAACTGACAACTGAACGAATGTCGGAGATCTACAAATGACAACCGGGGGACAAAAGCTTAACGTGTTTTTCGAAGCATGAAAGAAACTTGGTATGTAATGGGCACTAAACCACGGACCAACCTCAGCCTTTTTTTTTCTACTGTTGGGCAAAGGCCTCCCCATTCTTTCTATTTGCTCCTATCCCGTGCCTCCTCACAACCCTCGCGGTACGTGTTCATATTGTTTCGCCACCTTTTTCTGGGTCAGCCTCGTCGGCGCCGTCCGTGCGCAGCTTTACGGCTGTTATTATTTAGCCCCAAGCTTCTCATACTGAGAAGCATAGAGGCATTGTTATTTCAGATATCTAGCTGAAATGTCTGCTAGACGGCTACTGTCACCATGGATTAATTATAGAAAGAAAGAAGAAAGAAAGAAAAAGACTTTTTTTAGCCCGTACAGGACAAAAAACATTAAAAATTAACATTATTTACAACGATTGAAAACTAAACATAGATAAAAAATAAAAAGAAACGAAAGGTCCTGAACGAGGCCAAAAGGCCCCTATCTCAGCATGGTGCTGTAACATTAAAAAGCGTCACAGCGCTGGTATTCTGATAGGGCCTAAAGTGTAAAGTTATAAAGTCCAAAGTCCATGTCTACTTAAATGTAGGTAGCCAGTAGCATTCAATTTAGTTCATCAACAACCGGATAAAGGGGGCACCTATCGTGACTATTTATCGGACACAATCCGGCAATTCCACTAATTTGTTGCACCGTCCAACGTATCGTAAAGTAGGTAGGTAGGTACGTAAATCCGGGTGAGCCAATGTGCGGGCTCAGTCACGGTGCTCTGGCTTTCCGAATGAGGCGATTCGCTCAGTATAATGATGATTATTGCTGTGGGGGATGTTCCTGTGGGTTCAATTGATTTTTAGCTTTATGTGGGTAATTAGGGGCCCTTATCTAAGAACAGGCAAGCTAGATTCTCGATTTTAATCTTTAACTATAGGAAAAAATGGTTGTCTCTAAAGTCGCTTTACAGACGATAATTTTACGGGATAAAGTAATTTTTCATGATATTAGTGATTATAACTTAAAAAAAAAACATTTCATCCCCCTTTTGAACCCCTTAAGGATTGAAATTCTAACAACACTATAACGTTAGCACTCTAGAACTTCGAAAATTAAGGACTTTCCAAACACAACTTCACCCCCTTTTTTAACCCTTCGGGGGTAGAATTATCAAAAACGCCAAGACATGTATAAATTAATTTTCAATTGTCAACCTAAACACAAAATTTTAAGATTATAACTTTAAAACTGACGGACTTTCGTACAAACTTCCGTCCCCTATTTAACTCCTTTAGGGGTTGAGCTTCGAAAAATCCTTCCTTACTCCATCTTTACATTATAAAACAAACCACTGTGCAAAATTTCAGTTTTCTAGGTTCAAGGGTTTGGGCTGGGTTTTGATTACCGAATCGGAACGGTGTGACACTTTATCGTGCGTGCAGCCGGTGTTCATCGATTTATCAGACATTATTACGTCAAAAACTTAAAAAAACTATATTTTAATTTTGTCAATAGAATTTTTTTTTTTGTGTATATCGCTATGAGTTTCAATAATGCATCATCATCTGCCCAGCCTTTTTCCAACTATGTTGGGGTTGAATTCCATTCTAACCGGACGCAGCTGAATACCAGTATTTTACATGAAGCGACTGCCTATCTGACCTCCACAACCCAGTTAAGGCGATTACACGAGCTAAACGCGAGTTTTATAATTACTAAAAGTATATGATTCACTGCTATAAACAAGACCAGAAAAATATATGATATTCTTCAGGATATATGCTAGCATGATACTGTTTTGAAAACATAATACAATTAATTTGGCTTGATAAAAAGAAATCACGAACTTACCTCTAAAAATATCTTTCAAACAATAAAAAACATACTAATATGCATGCGATCATTCTGATTTTTTGGCAAATAATTCTACAAGCAATATATATAGCATGATACTGTTTTAGTTTTTTAATCCAATCAAAAGTTTTTTTTTTGTAAATCGATCGAAACCACTCATTTCGCGCTAGTTGGCCCGCAGTGGGTGACGTAACAACCACTTTCTAGTGCAAGCTGATTAGAACTTTATTCTAACAGCATTTCAAACGAAGTTTGAACCACCACAAATAGAGTTGCTAATTTAGCTCGTCTACTGGGAAATACGATACCACTTGGTAAGACTGGTGTCAGACTTTTTGGACAAATGACAGCCGGGACCAACAGCTCAACGTGCTTTCCGAGGCACGGAGGAAACTCGGTATGAAAGGTGGTCACCCATCCACAGACCAACCTAGGCAAGCATGGCTTAACCTAAAGATCGACCCGAGCGGCTGTTATTATTTAGCAACGAGCTTCTCAATAATGCATAATTCACGAAAATAAAACCAACCCTCTCAACTAACTACACCTAAGAAACGTAAAACATCACAATTTTCCTAAAACGTTTAACAATTATAGCGAAAGAATCTCTCAATCACTAAGACACCACCAGACACTTCACCCCACTACCCTCAATTTCAGTAACAGATGTAGTGCGTACACACTGCGTAGACACGCGGAACCAATTTACGCAGAATTTACGCGGAGTCGGGTAGTGTCGTCTGATATCTGTGTACATAGACTGAGGGCTTTCAACGTTGGCAAACAAATGAGGCTGTCAACCACAGGTGCGTCTTTGGCGTGACGTGCGTTCACGTAACGAATTTTCGCGTAATTCCCAAGGATTGTGACACACTGTTGGGTTGCGATGAAAGAAGGTCACGACATTATTTTGTGAGACAAGTGCTCTGTTTAGAAAGCCGTTTTAGGTCGAATTATTTTGACAATTTTAGGACTTGACATTTTTGTTGAGAGTCTAAATATTTCGGATAAACCTCCTGTATGCCATAATTATAGAATTAAAAAGCCATTGTGTCTAGCATCGATCTACGTTCCGGCACATGAAGGGTTAAATACACACGTGATTCTTACAGTAGATTATGGTACTCAAAAACATATCAGACTAGCCGACGTCACGCAGTTTCACATGCGTAATTCTCGTGTCCGTGAGAGTACGGGGTTAAAATAAGTTAGTCAACTTTACTTGCTGATAATGTAGCTATCGATTGCTGAAACAATTTTTCAAAACGGTCGAAGTTTTTAAAATTATTCGTTACATTCAAAAATACAAATATTTCCTTTTTAGGGTTCCGTAGCCAAATGGCAAAAAACGGAACCCTTATAGTTTCGCCATGTCTGTCTGTCTGTCTGTCTGTCTGTCTGTCTGTCTGTCCGCGGATAATCTCAGTGACCGTTAGCACCAGAAAGCTGAAATTTGGTACCAATATGTATATCAATCATGCCGACAAAGTGCAAAAATAAAAATTTAAAAAAACATTTTTATTAGGGTACCTCCCCCAGACGTAAAGTGGGGAGCGATTTTTTTTTTAATTTTGACCCTGACGTGTGATATATTGTTGGATAGGTATTTAAAAATGAATAGGGGTTTTCTAAAATCATTTTTTGATAATATTAATATTTTAGGAAATAATCGCTCCGAAAGTCAAAAACAATGTGTCCCCCCCCCCTCTAACTTTTGAACCATAAGTTTAAAAAATATGAAAAAAATCACAGAAGTAGACCTTTATATGAACTTTCTAGGAAAATTATTTTCAACTTGATGAGTTGAATAGTTTTTGAGTTATATAGCACTTTTTCAAAAAAACGCAAATGATAACTTTGTTTTTCATACAAATACTATGAAAAACAAAGTTATTTTTGCTGACGAAAAATGTTGGTATTTTTAATGGTCTGGGAAGCTACGGAACCCTACAGTGAGCGTGGCCCGACACGCTCTTGGCCGGTTTTTTTATAATATTACTAAAGAAAACTAATCAATGATTGTTACATAGTATAAGTAAATGCTTTTCAACAGAGCTAAGAACACTAAACAGTTATGTACTAATATTTTCGTAAAGTCCGAAGGTTGACGATCCACTCGACGAGACACTTGGTAAATACCGACCTTCATGGCGTTCATAGTAAAGTCTTTCTGTGTATGAGACAAGGTCATTGTCCCCCAACAATGGCCTCACTAATGATGTTATAAATTAATGGTAAACACGTAAACATCATGATTATTGTAAAGTTGATTGTATACAGTGATAGTAAACACGAGAAACGAGATACTATCAAATAATTATAGTAATTACTTTCATTCATCTCTTTGGAATTCAAACATTCAATATGTATAACATTTACGGTCATTACTTTGTAATTGCTATGGCTGAATAATAATTATAATTATTTACGGTAATATTTACTTAACAAAAACATTTAATTTTAGTAATTGTAACATAAATACAAAAAACGGCCAAGAGCGAGTTGACCTCACACACAGGGTTCCGTACCATTATCTGTTCAAGATTAGGCAAGATGAGGGAGCCCCACTTAAATATTTACTTTATTCTGTTTTAGTATTAGTTGTATAGCGGAAACAGAAATACAATCATAATTTGTGAAAATTAATACTGTCTAGATATCACAATTCATGAAATACAGCCTGGTGACAGACAGATGGACAGTGGAGTCTTAGTAATAGGGTCTCGTTTTTACCCTTTGGTTAAGGAACTCCAAAAACAATTGCGAAAATCGGTAACACTATCATGGTAAGTGAATTTAATTACAGATTTTGAAATTCAAATAACTACCCAAGATGCGAGTAAAACCAAAGACTGCAAACTAGTTCTACTTTACATAATATATTGCTTAAAGAGGTTGCAAGAAAAAAAAATACAATTTTCTTTAAGATTTTTTTCAGAAAATACCTTAACAATTATACAAACCGCTCTTGAAAGTTAACTTTAGAAAATATATAAAACTTATTCATTAACTATGTAAAACTAAATTCTTGCATTAGAAGGCAACGAGTTGAAAAGAAATGTTCAGGTTACATTTTAAACTTCTACAACAAAACTAAATACTAATTCTATTATTTAGAAGGTTTCATTTTTATTTCTCACTACTGATAACAAAATTTATAATAAAGAAATTACCTATTCTACAGGGTTATATATGTAAAACACCAACAACTTCGCAGGAGTCTGTAAACAGTGTAGTTTCTTAGTGTTTCCAAAAACGGACATAAAAAAGAGCAACTCTCCTTAAATAATTATGTCGATTTTTTTTATACCTGTTTTCGAAAAAGTCGTAGAACAATTGTTGTTGTTTATGATTTTAGTAATTTACTCCTGCAAAGTTGTTGGTGTTTTAGAAATAACAATATAAGTACTAAAAAATCTCTGACCAAAATTGTGATATAAAATAAAAATAACCTCAATTCATAAAATCAAATCTAAGTATATCGGCTTTTACAGGTAAATTTTCAACGATATGTAGGAGGTAATCTTCGAAACTACTGATCCATCACCATACATTTAAAACCCCATTTCCCCCCTCACATATCGCGTATTTTTAAATTATCTCATGTATGGTTTTAATTTTTTGTTCTTTAATTTTATGTTATTTTAATTTGGCATCTTTGATTTATTCCATAAAATATAATTAATTTAACATATTTTAAAATCTGTTTTTTAATTAATAATTGTTATTATTTATATTTTTTCTTGTTTAAGCATTTTCCCTTCACATTTTAAATGAATTACTTAATATTTATGATATAATCGAAATACCGTGTAGTGGGACCCACGATGTGATCTGCTATACAGGTTTTCCTAGTGCAGACACCAGTCTCTCACAAACTTATCTAGTTACCGAAACTTTAAGCTCTATACATACGAGTATACTAAGCATCTCATTTTTTAATTTACCACCTAAGTACACATTGTGGTATGCAAATAAAGTATTGAGTATTGAGTCATGTTTGTGAAGAGATAATAAATTATTTTGAATTTGATAATAAATTATTTTTCGTACATTTCGGGGGCAAAACCCCAAGTAAAAGTAAGTATCAGATATTTTTGAAACGCGTATAACAAAATGTAAAGCACCTACAACACTATCCATTTGACTGACTCTCTGCCACAAAACCTGCAGTGTGTCGCACCTTAATTAATTGACACTGTCTCGTAGCCGTCATGTTGGTACATAAGTTATTAATTACTTCAATAGTAACGCTGCGTTTATTTCTCAAGTGATATACGAACACATAAAGCTTGCGTGTTTTGTCTTAAATTAATTCGTAACCTGAATAATTTCTACGTATTTCAGTGTTGACTTCATCTTGGTTTGTTTTATGGGTAGAAGTTTAAGGTTATTATTTGATAAAATGTTACGTGTGTTTTCTGAATCAGTGTCAATGGAAATCGTATTAAAGATCGTATGAAAGTGAAAGTCTAAAAATCTTATGTAGCATGTTTAGTAGAAAAAGTAAAAGTGGATCAAAGTAATAATTAAATAAAAATAAATAAATATCGCTGGACATTAACACACAGCGCCACCTAGCGCCACACTAAGCAAAGCTTGTGTCGTGGACACTAGATAGTTGATATACTACATGTTTACTTTTTTGTTTGTAAATACATACTTATTATACATATAAACATCCATGACTCGGAAACAAATGTCCATGCTCATCACACAAACATTGCTCCTACCGGGATTCGAACCCAGGACCCTTAGAACGTAAGGCAGCGTCACTACCACTACGCCATTCGGGTCGTCAATTGAGTGGTACCAAACAGTGACACGACAAAAGAAATACAAGGAGACAGTAAACGTTGGGAAGACGATTTCAGACAAATGACAGGCTCTAAGTACACCCGAATAGTTAGAAATTGAACTGCATGGAAGTCCTTGGAGGAGGCCTTTGTCGAGAAACAAGCTGCTGCAGATTATTATTACGATTACCGATATACTAAGACCACAATAATAATAATAATCATAACAACCTTCACCCTAAATCCGCCATAGAGAGACTAACGATTAAACGAGAAAATGGAGGGAGAGGCCTTATAGATATCCAGCACCTATGGCGGAAACAAGTTATTCGACTCAAATCGTTCTTCCACACAAAATCCCGCAATAGTAATATTCATAAAGCCATAGTAACAAACGATCTTAACTACACTCCACTTAACCTAAGCGATCAATAGAAACCCACAACACAACCAATGACGACCCGCAGACACAAAAAATTGAAGACTGGAAGAAAAAAGTACTACACGGTCGGCACCCTTATGACCTAGAGCAATTCCACATAAACAAATTAGCGTCAAATAAGTGGCTAGAAATAGGCAACTTATTTCCAGAAACTGAAGGATTTATAATAGCAATTCAAGACCAGATCATCAACACAAAAAACTACAGAAAATACATAATCAAAGATCCTACAGTAACTAATGACAAATGTCGCAAATGCCACGTCCATCCAGAAACCATCCAACACATAACAGGAGCATGCACAACCCTCACGCAGACAGACTACACTCACAGGCACAATCAGCACATCAGGCAAATATCATTCACCAAAAACTAGCGCTCAAACACTCACTCATTCAAAACACCAGCACTCCATACTACAATTATAAACCGGAAACTACCCTAGAAAATACAACACACAAGCTCTATTACGATCGCGCTATTCTAACTGATAGGACGATCCACTACAACAGACCGGATATAATTCTACAGGAAAAAATAAATAAAGTGACATACCTAATTGATATAGAAGTTCCCAATACGCACAACATACAAAAAACCATAACTGAAAAAATTAGCAAATACGCAGAACTCAAAGAAGAGGTTACTAGAATCTGGCGCCAAGAAAAAGTATACGTTGTCCCAATAGTCCTTTCCTCAACAGGGGTAATCCCAAATCATCTCCTTCACAGTTTAAAATTATTAGACCTGAAAGAAACCCTTTACATTACAATGCAGAAAGCAGCAATTTTAAATCCGTGTAGAATTGTAAGAAAGTTTATGCAGATAGAAGAGAATGAAATAGGACCTCATCACACATAAACACACCACACGCTACATTTGCTTTGGCTTAGGCCCGTAAATGTAGTTAAAATCCAGTCCAAGGGCTGAGAAGAAAAACACTTTCCGATAATAATAATAATTTTTATTTCCAGTAAAGTGTTCACAATGGTTACAAGTACAGTAATATGGTACAACATAAAGTGCATGAAGTATTATCTCCTGGCACCCAAACTAGGTTTATAGCCTGTGTCTTGGGGACCAGTGATTCCATAATTCCAATAGATGATCAAAAAGTTTTAGTAAAACTGTTTTCACCAGTAACATGGTTGATATAAATATAATTATTATTTGTGTTTAGAAAAAGAAAAAGTAAAAATAATTCATAATAAAACTGTTTGTGAGTTTTTGAGTTAGAGTGAGTTGGTCGTAGTAGGTGTAGTAAGTATGTTGTGTAAGTGTAAGTAATGTGAAAGTGCGGTTCGTGTATGGTGTGAATGTGTCCTGGTAGGTGTAGTGATGGTGGATGTGTGAGTAGGTGTGAAAGTGGGGGGAGTGTATGAGTGTTTGTGAGTCAAAATACTTCAATAAGAGGAGATCTGTCTTATGCATGTGGGAAGAGAAGTTTTTCGGTCTCGTCATATGATTTCTCAATTAGCCATTCTTTAACTGTGCTTTTGCATTGGTGATAATTCAAACTGTGGATACGGAGAAATTTATTGATTTTATTATATAGAATATAGCTGAGGTAGGTGAATTGGTGTTGTGCGAAGGTGGTTTTGTGTCTAAATGTACATTTAGGTGGAACAAGTATTAATGTAAATAGTGATTAGTATAACATACAAGAATAAAATTGTAAAGAGTAACAGTCAAAGGCTTATTTTATTTTATTTATTTTATGTGAAATAGAAACCTTGATTTAAATAACTAACCATATTATATTAATACAATATAAACTTTTTAATAAATACACCAACAAAAAACTATGAAAGGATATAAGGTGAAGGCTCGAGAGCATATTCACAAGAAGTTGGCAGATTCGCCTCAAAACTAAGTTGTTGTAGTTTTTCTTGTTTATCTCTCTGAACTTTATATGTTTTGCTATATGTATGTAATTATTTTTATATATTTTAGTTATAAATTATTTCTAGTCTTTTTTTCGGTTATTGCACCTACTGTGTATTATCTCTGCATCACCCTAAGGTGGACTGGTGGAAAATGCCTAAGGCATTAAGTGCGCCTACAGTTTTAACTGTGCATAAAGTTTTAATAAATAAATAAATATAAAAAACTCCTCCTCGAAGCAGTCAGCTGGTAATGTGCCCAAGAGACTGGTGGCATTGCCACGTTGTATGGCAACATCAGCCTCTGGCCAAACTAAAAGCCAGCCCTCGGGGCACGAGTAGCGTCAACTAGGCGTTTCAAAATTTCCTTAGAAATGTTGTGAGCGCTTGAATCTCATAGCTCTTGAGTTACAACCCCAAATGGCTCCAAAATATAGTTTACGTAAAGCTTAAGCCGAAATCAATCTGAAATAACGGTTTTACTACAGTATAAGCAAGGGTTGGAACAGACCTTGCCTAATCGTTCTTAACGTCAGTTTTCTTCTTGTTCCCAAGAAACAAAAACATTAAACCGAAGTACGAAAGTAACAACTAACACCGTTATCATCATGGCGACTCATTGAGCTCGCAGGCCTACGGGGAAAAGCTAATTTCCATCAAAATAATAAAAAAAAAAACGAAAAACTTGACAAAAATTCCAATTAGGCCGCCCTCCATTGAATTTAATGAAATCTCCACAATTGTCTCAAGACTGCACAGGTGTATTTTTGTTTAATAAACCTTAGACGAAAAAAGGTCACCCTGCTATCAGGGGTCGTGGACAAAGGACGGCGACCCATTCCACTTGTCTTAAGATAAAAACAGAAAGTGGATTAAACGCATAGATAGCTGCCACCCATAAAGAGATTCTACTCAGTGATAATACTGAGAAGACGCCGAGCACTGTGTTTGCTATCTAAAAAAGGTTTTACTCCAATGTATTTTTATGCAGGTGCCTATTAAGATAAATTTTACGGTAGCCCATCTTATTTTTGAGGCTCTAAAGTGTAGACTACTTGGACAATATTACGCTGAGAGAAAGGTTTAAACAAATATACTAAACAACACAGATTTTGGTTGAACAGTTTAAAAGTAAAGGTCATGCTATGTTTTTCTACCTTCATATTATTTAAAATCAAAGATTTTTGTTACAAGGTTATCTTAATGATCTGATTATAATATAACGATGGCTTAAGTCCGGTTTTTGGGTGTTTCACAATACGGATCTAAGGATTTCGACGAAACAAGATTTCAGATAAGTTATGGAATCAGGCGTTACTTTGCGGAAATCCATGGCACAAGATTCCATGAAAAAATGGAACATTACAAGAAATAATTATTATATTACTAGCCGATGCCCGCAGCTTCGCCCACGTAAAATTATGTACTAAAACCTTCCCCTTGAATCACTCTATCTATTGAAAAAAAAACCCGCATCAAAATCCGTTGCGACGTTTTAAAGATCTAAGCATAATATAGGGACAGACAAACAGACGGCGGGAGTCTTTGTTTTATAATATGTAGTAATGAGGCAGACAACTTTTAAAAATATTATAAAAATTACGAAAACACAGAAGGATTCTAAAATATAGCGAACATAAATTCGAACCAGTACCTACATTTTTCAAACCAACGAAACATTTCGATTATTTGAACACAACTTCATTACAAAAAAAAAGAGTCCGAGATACGCTCTTAGAAAGAAACAGATGTCAAATAAAGAAACAGAATCTCAGTACTAAGATACATACTACAAAATAATTTATTAGGGGTGCTTCACACAAATATTCGGCTCGCACTATTTTTTGAACGACAAGGTAGACCAAAATAAATTATTACACTTATTCGGTTCATGCCGATCGGTATCTATCATCGCTGAATCATATTATTTGGTTCGGGTCGGCACAGTTTGAGCTAGAGCTTTTTACGCATATCCACATACCTAGAGCAGCGGTGTCCCAGTGGTGGCGGCCGCGAGTTACGAGTAAGTAGTAGGTTCGAACCCAGGCAGGCGCATTACTTTGTATCACAAATTTCATAAAACGGTGAAGAAAAACATCGTGAGGAAACCGGCATGTCCTAGAACCAAAATTCGTAGACGTGTGACATCTACCAACCCGCACTGGGCAGGCGTGGTGGATTATAGTCCATACTTTCTCACAGAGTGGAAAACATTATAGGCCTATGCCATGTTTATGCTACATACCTATTTGATTTTGACGCCTGTCTGTGGCGGACCATACCAATACGAACAAGTGCGTAACGCCCCTATAAAACATACTCGTTTACAAAATAATTTATTCGAAGACGAGCAATCACGTTTCTCCAGAGACGAATCAATCACAGAAGGGTATAACGAAACTGGATTATTCAAAATTCACATCGATATTAAAGCTTTATTCCATTGTTAGTGAATTTCAGACTCCAATATTTTTGCAGAGTGCACATTAAATTTCGTATTCTCTCTTGAGGCCCCGACGCAATTATTCGCCTTCAAAATGCAGTTCTCTGCATAGAACTTGTAATGCATTTCAGCATTTCCCCGATTCAATAATGCAGACAAAAGAAATCTGCCAGCATTAATTGAATTTTTTATTCGAGTTTTTTTTTGTTTTTTTTTTTTTCTGGTGTTTCGGCGGAAATATATCGGTAATTCTCTTTTTGTTTGTACAATGCAGTTACGTGAATTTTAGCATTCATAAAATAAATATGGTGTTCAAATACTGCGAATTTTGGCGACTAATTAGCGGCTTTGTGTTAAAATTGGGATTCCATTGGAAAGGGAAAAACACTGCCATATTTTTGGATTTCTCCCTCGATACTTATTAAAATTGCACTTAATAGAAATTAAATCTATTTTGTAGTACTTATTGAAATCCCATCCAGAACGATTGTGTTCCGAACTGACTAACAAACCAATCAATTAAACAAAAAACCGGTCAAGTGTGAGTCGGACTCGTGTATGATGGGTTCCATATCATCGTGTTTCAGCGGCAACAGAAATACACATTCTGTGTATTACGTATGATTGTAAGATGCATCCCGCTGACAGGCTTAGGTCCATGTTCACCGAAAAGATAACGGTCTGATTATCTAAAAAAAAAGAATCATCAAAATCGGTTCTGGGTGAACCGATTTTGATGATTCTTTTTTTTTAGATCGTCGTCGAAAGTTCTGAGAAAACAAACACAAAAAAAAAAAAATACAGGCGAATTGAGAACCTCCTCTTTTTAGAAGTCGGTTGAAAACAGCTGTCACTGTGACATGTTCCCATACAAAAATGTGTTTTAAACAACTATTTTTAGATAAACAGACCGTTATTTTGGTGAACACGGACCTTAGTAATAGGGTGCCGCTCGGATACGGAACCCTAAACAAGCCAACCACGAATTTATTTCAACCGAAACGTAACCTATAAATCAAAATTAGAACATTCGTAAATAAAAGTACGGAACAATGTTCTGTACAACAGCATTATGTTTGTTCAAAAGCCCTCAAAAAGGTTCTAAACGTTCCTGAGCATATCTGTCATAATATATTTCCCAGGTCCATTTTCACGTAAGAAATCATTACAACGAAGAACAGGCCATTATCTTACTTACAAAGTACATCATCTTTACATTATGTATATCTATGGCTTGTGTGGGACAAGTCATAAGGTTGTAGCGGGAAGAGAGAAAAGGATAAACCCTTCAAAACTATGTATTTTTATTTATCTTTTGGCTAAACTCAGAACGGTTATAAAATAAATAAATATCGCTGGACATTAACACACAGCGCCATCTAGTGCCACACTAAGCAAGGCTTGTTTTGTGTACACCAGATAGTTGATATTCACATATATACCACATCTGCTAAACATAGAATTTTGACCTAATATACGAAAACACTGCATTAGAAATGTGCTTGTTATGACATAATATGGTTAACGTAAAAGTACCTTTAGAACGCTGAAATCCAAAAATAAATGTAGTTGGTAATATCAAAGCAATAATTTTCTGATGACTTCATTTCCCAAGTAAACTTAATTGCGCAATGAATGTTCCAACAATAATTTTCCATTAAAAGCGCCATCAAAAACTTATCGCATTACTACCTCACCGACAAACTCGTAAGCAGCATCTTTAAAACAGCCAGATGCTGCAATTTGCACTTAAGACACGAGTTAATATAGTGCATTATTAAATGGCACCGCCGCTTATGAATAGTACCAAAGCACTAGAGCGCTGTTAAAAATTCAAGAAAAAGCGGCGTTCCCAACTGTGGCCCCGGGGTACTCTTAACGCGACGCCGTTGAAGCTGTGATGAAAATACTTAATGAACTAAAGGCAACAATGGCCAATGACGTTTGAGAAATTGGTCGGCTTTGCAGGAATTATGTGAATCTTAGGAGTCAGGTGGTGTGTGCTAGGAAATAAGGTAGAGTTTACTTTGGCTGCGTAACGTTCTTTATTTGATAACGCTGTTGGAAAAGTAAAAAAACATGCTGGATGGAAATAAGCATAACGTACATACTAAGCAGACATAACTTTGTTTGGAATTTCTCTGGATTGGATGTAGCCATTTTTTACCTATAATTATGTTACCAAACGGCAATAACCTTGGCTGTCAACTTTGTAGCGAGACTCTCAATTCAGTAAGATTGAAATAGAATCCATGGCTAAACGTTTAAAATACATGTCTAAGCCTAGTTTTGGGGTTAGGATCAGATTTGTGGAATTACACTCGTGTGCTTTCTTATTGTGACTGGCTTGTAACATGTATTTTCAGTTCCATATTTTCCCTGCTTTTATAAAAAACTGATTGTTTCCAATATTTAAATTAACAATGCACTATATATTGGACACAATTTCTGTTTTTTCCTAGTCCAAAGTGGCCATTGTTCTTTGGCACACAGATAGTTAATAACCTGGATTATCACAGGATATTTTTCTCCCGGTAGCATGATCCCGTGGGACAATTAGCGAACTCCACCCGGGCAAAGCCGCGGCCATTAGCTAGTGTTCTAATAAAACCTGATTTCTGAATTAAATTCATAACATTAAACGAACCTTTTTTTTTCGGATGGTAAATCATCAAATGACTTCTCCCAACCATGTTCTTTCCTCGCCCTTTATGTTCCGGAGCCACGATATCTCTTTCCCGACAGTGCCGGCTGGCTTCGGCCCTTGCTTATGCTGACATCTCTTTGAGGCACGCGTGGAACACGAACGCGCCGTCGACACGGCCTGTCGTCATTAGACGGACGGACGGCTAGCTAGCCCATAGCTCACCGTCCACAGGCTCGCGCCTACGGTGGCCGGGGGCCACCACGTAGCCCACCCAATGCCCTCCCGCGGTGGCTGGAGCGAGAGGTTCTCTCCCTCTCTCGTTCCGCCACCTCCTTCGCAACTATGACTGCTTCGCAGAAGGAGGTGACGGCTTCCCATTCCGTCTTGCTCCGGACCATGGATTGAACCAGGGCCGGACACGAGAGGTCGCCGCCGCACATTAAACGACCCTACAATTATAACAAAACTGTATAACAAATCGTAACGTTTTTTTTAAGTTTAAAAGAGTTGCAGTTGCCATTGTAATAATATTTTAAACCATTAATTTATTCAATTAAAAGCTGGGGCGTGCCGCTGCATATTTTTACAACTAAATAGATTTTTTTTTCCTTCGGTTTCGTTAGATTCTGTTAGTGTGCAATAATAGTTTTAAAATAAGTTTTTTTTTTGTTCGTACGTTGTCGGTTATTCTAAAAAAGTATTGTTTTTTTTGTAATAATTATGTAAGTGTGTGAGTAGGGGGTAATCTCCGGAACGAATCATCATCATCATCATTTCAGCCGAAAGACGTCCACTGCTGGACATAAGCCTACCCCAAAGTGTCGCCACATTGACCGGTCCTGTGCGGCTCGCATCCAACGGAACGAATGATTGATCCAATTCAATTTTTTTTTTCACTGATAGAAACCTACATCATTAGGCTATAAATGATTTTTATATAGATAGATAGATAGATAAATCATTTATTTAGTGCACACAAAAGACAAAGCACAACACACAGAACTACAACTTATTTAAAAACATATTTATTTTATATCATCTAAATTAGCCGAACTATCACAATTTTTGCGGACGAAGTGACGTGCGAAGTGCTAGTTCACGAATAAAGGGGTCAGTACGACCTGTGTAGAAGTTTGTGGTTTCTGCCTGTCTCCCTGAAACTTAGAGAGCGTGTTTAAAACCACACGTGTTACATTCAGCATTATACATTTTGTCACACATTTGGTAGCAGAGAAGTGGAAATTGACGAGTGTTATTTTAAAATATGTAATTTGGTTGTTAAGTAATTGGTATTCGTTTAAGTTGATCGGTAGTTAGTTCTTCCACGTGTTCACCTTATTTTCAGAAATATTTATTTAAATGAACCTTGAAATAAAATACGAACACGCGTATTCAAATGGCCCTAGAAAACTTTCAGTTTATTGATGTTTTGATATTTTATTATTTAATGTGTTAAAGAAAAAGAAAAATACAGTGTTTAAAGCGTTTTAAAAATTGTCTAGCTTTGACAAATAAATACCCAACCAGGTCTTAAAAATCGCCGAAAAACTAATCGCATTTCAAAACGTTTCGTTTTCAAGAATTTTTCCGACGGGAATAACATAATAGTTTCGTGAGCTTATGCCAAATCAGTAAACTTTTACTAACTAGCTGACCTGCGCAACTTCGTCTGTGTGAAGAACCGCTCGACAGATTTTGTGCAAACTTCACATAAACCATCTACTAAATAGTCCGAACAAAGCCTAAACATTTGGTTTCTATAGGTGAGCCCGTTCTTGAGTTATAAAATTACAACGAAAAGTGGAATTGATTTTTATATGTTTTATTGATAATCATCAGTTGATTTACTTAATAGCGAAAAAGAACTGAGGTTCATAGCTCAAGCAACCGCTTAGGTTACAACATAGGAATCTTAGTTATAATTGCTTAGTGTATAAGGTAACTTTACGATTCGTGCAAGAAGCAGACTTGCACCTTTACAAGTTCGTCCAAAACACCACAAGTACACCTGTAAGTACTTACTAAGTTAGCTTATCTCCCGAATTTATTGTATTGTACATGTGGTGTTTACCTTTAAGTAATTGTTGCGCTGTTATTTAATTTTATGAATGAATTATGTCCCTGTATCCAGTGTAAACAATTGTTGAAAGAAAGAAAAAGCATTTATTGGCCCGCACAGGACAAAACACATAAAAAATAACATTATTTACGAATATTGAAACATATATTTTTTTTCATTATTTTTTATTTTGTTGGTAGACCTTATAATAAATAAATAAGTTATTTTACCAATACTTTATTGTCATCCAAATTCCCCATCGCTATAGAAACCGAAAGTTCCACAGAAATCGGTACATGGCCAGCAATTTAGTAAGACGAATGGATATTGTCAGAGGATCTTCAGGAAATATGGAGATGGATGGTTGGGGGCATGCCCTATCTATTGATCCCCGGAGCAAAGATGCTGCTCAAACCGGGATAATGAAAATTTTATGCATATTGTCCTCATCGTCCACAGGACAAGCTTGGGCAGCGGTTGTATTATATTATAATTTTGTCTAGTGAATCTCATGGTTTTGTTCGTTCGTTCGTTGTGGATATTTCTTTATTTTCTACTGGTGACTTGCCTGTTTCGAACGGGTTTTTGCGGTGTGAACTCAGAGGTTAGTCTCTTTTTAAGACTAAATTATAATTTTTGAATAAAGAACCTCACAGAGGTGAGTTACCCTCTACAGTGGTTCTGTACATATATTCTGAAGTCCCTTTGGTCAAATTTCTCCAATAAATCTGAATCGAGCGATCAAGGCAGCGTATAAGAGCTTAACTAGCTAGAAGTTCAGGTGTGTTCAATTTCGTTTCGTTGGTGAAATTAGGTCTTAATGTACAACGAGGCACCATCAAAACCAAAAAAAGCACAATGTCACAAAGGGTATAAGAGTTGAAATGTCAATTAAAGAAAAATACTCAGTGAAAAAAATACGGTTTCAATTTTTATTCTCATCGCGTAGTTGATTCAGTCTCGCAGTTAATTATCGAGGCTTTTAATTTACGAGAATGACTTTCAAGGATCCCTGAGTCATTACTGAAAATAGGATTATAACTGAATTAATGAATTTAAAGTAGAAAGGCCGAGTTGTTAGCCTTGGTTTTATTTACTTTTTCTACTTATTAGTACGTACAAACTTGCATAACGCTGTTTGATGTAAAGAATAAAGTTTAATAAATAATGTTAGTTTCTACTTTGTTTACTGCTTTGTTCATAATTATTTTTAATATAATCCTGAAATAACATAACTTCGCGCCTGAGTTTACCCGAAGAGTTAAGAAGACGTGTGTGTATGCTATTCTGCATAGGTATCCTCAGGATGCCAGTTTTTTCAAGTCCCTAATTATAGAAACTGTTCCTATTATGATCAATCTAGCACAAATCTGAAATTACTTAAATATAGCAAAAAAAAACATGCGGGGCATTCTTTGGGGACTGCCGATAGTAGTGAAAACTCGTATATTGCCGATCCACTACGGCTACAAAGAGTAGTAGTAGTGGATCGGCTACGAGTGCTACAAAAAGCGTAAGTGACGGTCACGCGAGTGCTAAAAGTGTTCAACGCGTCTAAAGTACTTCAAAAAAAGCAACAACAGATAATAATAAATTATTGAAAAGTGAATTGCTGTTGCAATTTTTTCATTCCTATGCTACAAAGAACTTGGTGTGTTTGCATGTATGTCTGTGTTTGTAGTCTATAGACTAGCCAACCGTTTTTGTTAACTCCTTTTACTTAGCTTAAGACTTATAACAGGGTTAAATTCAGGTCAATAGAGTTACAGGCGCGGTTCAAAGTTACGAGGTTTTGCTCGCCCTCGCCATGCTATTGTATGAAAAACAATCTTAAATTAACTTTCAGTGTCAGCACTGATGCAGCAAATTGAAATTAATTAACTACTAGACGTGTATTGATTGTAAGAAGCTTTTGGAAATTAAACTTGTTTTCTTTTTTTTTTAATTGTGAAAATCCAATCCAAGGAACTTTGTTTCCCATCCTGTTTTAGACGATTCGAAACCTGATTGTTAATCAATAAAATCTCAATGCTGGTCGATCGTATATAGAACGCACCCATCCAGTACATAAGGTTGCTGCCAATCAGCTTTCTTATTTTATGGTCGTCATATATTTTTACGGGTAACCTTTGTATTCCTGTAACGTGGCTACCGCCAACCACCAGTACCATATTATAGAGGTCAGACCATACATCACACCAATTTTTGGAATATCTTTTGATAGGACGATTCAACTGTATTCATTGCTTGAAACATTGGAACTCTTCTTCAAAAAGGTGTGCCGAAATGTAGTTCAGATTGACGTAATGAATATTGGTAAGCTGCCAAGTCAAAGAACTTAAGTTCGAACCCAAGACACGGACCTCTGATATTTCAGATTCATGTGCGTATTGTATATTATTATCACTTGTTTTGGTGATGAAAACCATCATGAATTAACCGAGAGAGATGATTTTCAACGACATGAAAAGTCAAGTCAAAAGTCCATGAGTCGCATAAAAGCTCTGCCATGACACCAGTCTAGGCACTAACTTTCCAATAAAATTGTAATGATTAAGTTTGAGAACAACACATTACTTCTATTGTACCTAAACAAACTCCCATTGTATTATTGCAAAGAAAAATGCAACATATCCTAACATTGAATTTTATTTTGTTACAGAACACGAAAACGTGATGGCATAAACGAAAATTTCATTCTAAATGTAATCCTGAAGATTTTGTGAGGTGTCGGAATATTCGTGTAGTGCCTCGGAAAATGTAAAATGGAGGGTTCTTTCCACGCGAGCCCAACTCGCGTGCTGTCCCTGTGGACATTGCTTCTCGGATGCTGTAATATTGCAGGTTAGTACACGTGAAATTGTAAATTTATTAAGTAGAGCGGTAGAAGGTGAATGTAGTAACATTATAGGGATGTTATAATTTTGATGATTTTAAATGTAATGATGGTTTTATGGGCGTTTTATTTTGGTTTCGACTCTAGATATTGTCGAATGATAAGCTGATGACCAAGACTCCTTTGAGAAACTTGTTGAGCAACCCTGAAATATACTCGTGAAAACACATTTTTTTTTTTCAAAAATAATATTTACACAACTATTTTGTAAGATTAATAGTTATTGAAATAAGATCGCGTACTAACCATGGCGGCAAGCACACAACCGTCGTCGAGTTCATTTTGTTTGGAGAATCTACCTACCTTCCAGTTTTATGGACAAACGAGTGACATTTGAACGTGGCGATCGCTTTGATTAGGACGCAAGGTAAGATTCTGTAGCTAAAAGGTGAAATGAGTTACTCCAAATTTCACTTTGTGTACGCACCAACGCGTAGGTATAATAATGCGTTGTTATTTTTACTTTTTTTCTGGTTTTTGACCTTATGTAAATTATATTATTTTTATTTAATTATTTTTTTAACCTTGACACATAAACGTTCTGTCGGCCTGTTCAAAGCTACACGTGGCAAATACCTGCCCACTTTGTTTTATTAGGTACTGTTTTTAGGTTTATTTGACTGTCATAAGCCAGTTTTGCACGGGAGCAAAATCTGGTTTTTATCTCAACAACATATTGATGTTTGGCGCAAAGTTTAAGCGATTTTTGAAAATTGTATTACCTACTGTTGAACCCCCAAATAAAACTTTATATCTCAATTGCATACGGTGACAGTTTGTTAGTAAGATGGCTATAGTTTTGAAAGAGCAAACTAGACGATATAGTAGCAAGAAGTCATTGACGGCCTTTCTCAAGGATCTGGGTTGGATCGAATAACCAAGTTTCTCACTGGCGGACTTAGACAAAACAATACTAAATTACTCTATGCTGTTATCACTATATAAGATTATTAATATTGTTGCATCTTCATGTTTGTGCGCAAAAATCATTAATTACCTTTAGGTATAATTCCAAAGACGACCGCTACACAAAACATGGATTTTGGTTTTCAGCAGCACAGCGTGGTGATAAAACATTAAAAATACCTGCCGTTTTTCGGAGTAAGAAAGAAAGCCGCATTTACTAAATTGTTGCGGTCTTTAATCGGAAATATTTACTGTTTGAACCCGAATACAAGTTTAGACGCAATGCAACCCAATCATGCAGAACGCTTCTATTGGAATTTCAATTTAAAGTTCTAAGTTGTTGAAAAGCGGTCATTTTTATCATGATTGATCTCTTTTAACGCATTCTGTTTTTGTGACAGACTGACAGTCTAGACAATTGGCGATCTCTTTCCAAACGTCTTTCTAAATCAACCTTCAACCTTTAGAGAGCCACAACCTTAAAAAAAAAATTTAAACTAAATATTTTCAAGAAAAAAAAAACAAAATAGGGAGTAAATCTAAGACTAAATACTCAAATAAAACGACACAATAAAGCCTTTGGTCACGCCGGTGTCAACTAGTCGCCGTAAATTCAACTTAAAAATAAGAAACTTGGATCGGATACATTTTTTATTTCTCCATAATTACCGCTCAATTATAATATCAGTTTGCTAAGGGCCTTTGATCAAATAACCCTGCCTGTGACATTACTTTCGATTTAGTCGCTAACCTCTAACAACTTACACTAAACTTCAAAGGACATTCTGGTAGAAGGAAATCCCTTTAAACAATATATTATTTCCCTGTACGTCAGGCGATGCATACTAACACTTATTGCGCCAAATTATATTACGCGTTCGATAACAGAAGAGAATGTAATTTAGTTATTACGTACGATGCTGATAATGCGTTTTATTAGGTTAGTTAATTATGTGCTGGAGATAAAATATGAGTCCGTGTGGAAAACGGGGTGAAGTGTAGGTAATATTTTACAAAAGTTAGTGATTTTTTGTATTTAGAGATAGAAACATTGAATACTAAAATAAAAACGAAACACGGGGAAATGTGGCACATTGATCTTTAGAAAGAAACTGTCGACAGTTCCACAAACTTTTTTTGGAAACTTTACGCTAAGATCCGGTCGCGTAATTTATATTGCATTTTCAGATTCAAGTTCTTTTATCAGAGGAGTATGGAAGAACATGTGCCTACTCCAAATAAATTGGTATAAATACAGAAGAATAATGATGATGATGATTTGCGATTCATCATCATCTGCCCAGCCTTTTCCCAAGTTTAGGTACAATATTGTAATACCTACATCTACCCGTCACGATTTTTTTAATCACCGATCAATCATTACAATCATACGTGGTATTTCTACTTTGCTTGTGATGATAGAATAGGAGGTTGTTGCCATATAATAACAGCCGCTCGGGTAGATCTTTAGGTTAAACCGTGCTTGCCTAGGTTGGTCTGTGGATGTGTGACCACCCGTACTTACCGAGTTTCCTCCGTGCATTCCGTCATTTGTAAATATCTTTGACAAACGTTACAGGTAGTCATTGGCCTAAAAAGTCTGACAACCAGTCTTACCAAGGGGTACCGTGTTACCCATTAATAACTGGGTTGTGGAGGTTAGATAGGCAGTTGCTCCATGTTAAATACTGGTATTCAGCGGCATCTGGTAAGACTGGAAGCCGACCCCAACGTGGCTAGGCAGATGATAATGAGTAGTGTAGTAATGGTAACCTTTTGTGAATCGGTATCCCTTTCTCTTGTGTTTGGTTCGGAACTATTGAAATTGATCTTTATTGAACCTCTGCTCCACTGACTTTTAACAATACAGAAATCAAAGAATCAAAAACACAGGAATCAAAAAGCGACACCCTTTGATCGTTCCTCCTTCACACTTAAGGATTACTCGGGACTGGATCTACCTGTTACGTCTTACGGTTTCCAGTTCCGTAGCCAAAAGGTCGGATTATTGTTGCGGCAGGAATCCATCTGTTGGACGAGTTTAGCTCCTAAATGAATTTGTGACAAGCCTAAGCTTTGGTGAGATGGTGATTATGAGACAAAGTTATGTCGTTTAAATTAAAGTGTGATATGTTACTTTTGTTCTTGATATTTGAGGTGAATCTCTTGTAAAAAAATAGTGTGCAGTAAATTCAGTCAATCTTAAAATTGTTCAAAAAATAAAATCGTCTTCAGAATAGCTAGATTTGAGGTATGATTCTGTAAAACCTCATTTCAAATTTCGAATCTGAATGCGCTATCTTGATTGGCATTCTAAAAACTCTGTTGATAATTCGAATTTACACTAGCGTCACCCTTGCGAGCGTGTCAGCGAGTTGAACTAAATTGACAGGGAGATTTTGACAGATAAAGTATGAGATGACGTTAGAACATTCTGTAAGGTAAGTTCCCCGTCACTTCCCGTTACAGGGTGATGAAGAATGCAAAATCAAGGTCATTTTGAACCTTATGCGAAGTGAGAGTGAATAGCGATGTGAAATGCGAATTCGTGCTTGAATTTTACAGAATCATCCGGGTGAAGTCACTGAATTTTGTATGTTTGATGCAGTTTTTTTGCCACCAACTTCTGAAGCTAGCTATTTTTCAGTTATTAATAAATAAAAAAGCCTTTTATTACCAGTTTACAAAATGATTAAATCTACCTTATAAAACAAGAGAAAATAAATCTAAAAAAAATTATACTAATATCTATGTTATCTAAATTATTATCTAAATATAATTCTAATTAATACTATTCTAGGATATGTTTTAGTAGGTAGGAACTAGTACTAATTATAATTTTTACTGGAACCCCCTTCAGGTAAAGGCCTCCTCCAAAGCTTTCCATTTCTCCCGGTCCTGGGCTATTTTTTGCCACTGTGGACCGGCTAGTTTTTTTTTATATCATCCTCCCATCTAGTAATTGGTCTTCCCCTGTAGCGCTTGCCCGATGGGCCTTTCAATAGCGTAACTGTTTTTGTCCACTTTTGATCTTTGAGACGCGCTATGTGTCCGGCCCATTTCCACTTTAATGTTTGGCTGTAGCTGAGTGCATCTATTGCTTTGGTTTTAGATCTTATTTTGGTGTGCCTTATTCTCTGTACTCTCTTGATATTTAGCATGCTACGTTCCATTCCTCGCTGACATGTGATTAATTTATTCTTTATTTTGTTGGTAAACTTCCATGTTTGGCATGCGTGCGTCAGACAAGGAATGAGACACGAGTCCATGATTGTTTTCTTTAATTTCTTGTATATTATTCCCGAGGCGCCGAACTTCTGATATGCCTATTACGTCGTATTTTATATGTGTTAATGCTTTTTCCAGTTCTATTATTCGTTCGTATGATAGCAAGGTTCTAACATCGTAGGTTATTATATAAAGTTCGTTTTTTTTTTTTTTTCCTTTTGATCTTTTTGCGTGATCTTTTGGTGATATCTTTGGAGGGTTGTGGTCATATTCTTCCACGGTGACCAGCCGGCTTGGAAGATGCTTTTTTTTTTTTGCTTACTTTCAGTGTAGTTTTGCGTGTGAGAGGGGGTCTTTAATTGTTATATGTTATTACTTTTATTGTCTTGATTTCTCGATAAGTTAGTCGGGTGTTTTGTATTTGAATGGAAGAAGTTTAATATGTATATAGGTTTTATTAGTCCCTCTGATAGACTGGATGACCTTCGTATGGGCGTCTCGGTTCAAAATAGTCAGTTTCATTATAAATTTGTCGTTTTCGTTTTTTGATCGACGAATACCGATATCAAACATCAATGGAAATAAAACAATGATAATGATTTACAATAACAAAAAATCGAAATAATATCAAATTCAGTCAAACAAAACGTTCTACCAAATGATCACAGTGATTTCCTTTATGAGAAAAGCGATTCAACTTTCCAATTTTTTCCGCACCAATTATGCCTATGCAATATCATATCTACCAAAGGTCACAGTCATTCACCAAAGATTTATAGCATCTATTATTCCATTATAATAACTCAGTGTCGATGTTAATAACGCTGGCCTTAGTTAAGCTGTGACCGGAGAATGTTTGATACTGTGAAAGGTCACTCAGGTCACACGTGTCCGAGGTCAAGCTACAATTACTAATATTAATTATTCAACACAAAGCGTAGTTAAGAGACGGATTAATTAAATATTAGTCCCTTTGTGACTAAATATTATATTTACTGTTTACTTAAGTTTCATGAAAGGCAAAGTTTTTGAGGAGGATTGTTAATTAATTGTGTATTCTTTCATTATTATCAATACTATTGTCAATACCCTTGTTAATTTCTGCATAGGCCTCTCCAATGATTTCTTATTCTGTGACATGTTACTCGGACGCTTAGCCAAGACAGCTCTTATGCAGAAAAGCATATTCTGCAGAGCCCCGCATTATAATAAAAATTAATAAATCCATTAGAGAGTTAGATTTGGCTAGATTTAAGAAGCAATTAAAAGAATTTCTGTGTAATTATGTTTTTAATGATTACCTAAATGACAAAGAAATATTAATTTAACTTATTTTTTTTTATTT
Source organism: Xestia ashworthii (assembly GCA_950022955.1). NCBI lineage: Eukaryota > Metazoa > Arthropoda > Insecta > Lepidoptera > Noctuidae > Xestia > Xestia ashworthii. The sequence goes on along the minus strand of OX465555.1, from coordinate 2,879,649 downwards.
TTTTATTTATTTATTTGCACCTAATAAATATAATATGTTGACAATATTTAAATGCAGTTAGAATTTAGCACAAAATATAAGTATTGAGCAACTGCGCCTGAGCTAAGCTGAGCCTGTATTTCAGGTCACAGTTCTCACAACTCAATTGATATTTATATTTTTCCACTTTACTTTTTGAATTTTGTACATGTATAATTATTAATAATATAATGTTTATATAATTGATCACCAGTAACATATTAACATTTGTTCGCCCATGTTGTAGAACGTGATGACATATTTTTTTATATCGACCATGTTCAGAAAAATCAATAATTTGATTTGATTTGTGAATAATTCTAAAATCAAATCGAATATTTTATTAGTCCTTGAGCCACAAAATCTCGAACAGAGACACGAGTCACTTTGAGAATTAAAGCTTCGCTTTCTACGTCTCGTGCGGGATTTTCCGCAATGTGGCCAAAGCTTAAGAGCTTGTACATGCTCACAATACCAAAAACCCTCAAGACAGCTAAGATAATAAAAACCAGCCTACTTAAGTCTTCGTTTAGGGCAGAACTTCGCAAAAGTTCGAAGTTCGTGAAGTTCGTTAGTCTCCTGACACCTGTGGCAATAATTTGTGGGTCGCGAAACATTAAAGAACTTTCATTCAAGTTATTAGTGTAATGGGAAAGTTAATTTTATTGTTGCTTCTACTCACAATGGTGGGAATCGTTTAGACTATTGTTGGCGTGTTTATTTATGTTTTGGGGCAGGAACGTAATGTACTTAATTTTGTTATAATTCACGTTGAGATAATGATGTGAATTTTATTAGTGTGACAATTTGAAAATGACAGTCTATAGACATCTTTTAAAAATCGAAGTTACATTAATTTGATACAAAACTTATGTTGGATTTCGTATTTATTCATAATTTTCACTGTAGGGTAGAAGTAAAACTGACTTGCAAACTGCGTCACTATCCTATGGTATCCCATCCTTTTCCCACATGCACACCTGGACTATCGCTGTCCTTGTCACCGCCGACGGTGACTGTGTGAAAAATTGAAGACTATATCGGCCACTTGAACGAGAGTAGCCTTACTAAGAACATACTCCCTTATTAATTTGCCGCGAGTGCAATTACAAACTATTATCTAAAACACTGAAAAGTGCGTGCTTATTTGTGGTGAAAGGCGTCTGTGCGCCCCCTCGTGCGCTGCCCCTAAATACAGCAAGGACTCGAACCCCCTGCCGACCGACGCGGAGGACGGATTGAAGACGGCGAATCTACAGGTCAGTGGTGCTGCATGTTTCCTGCCAAATTCCTCTGTCCATATTTACAGCTCGTCGTCCTAATTTCGTGTCGCATTTGCAAGCTCAGACCACCTACGTAGGTACTTTTCAACCCCCGCAAAATACAGTCCACTATTTTATCAAACCAGCTCCCTGCGTCTGGGATAAACGCTAAAAATTTAGATTTCCGCCAAGTAACTGGTGTAAGGCGCCACCATTATTTTATGGTCACTTCGATCCGAATTATTTTTTGTTCTAAATTCAAACCGCATGGTCAGTTATAACTAATCAGTCACTGTACTAGGTAATTAAATAGATTGTCGTTTATTCTTTGTATTTTCCCGCACCGACAACTATTTTATTTTATTTCCGCACCCGCATTGCATAGTACAACACAACGTTAAAGTTATTTCTTTCCAAATTCATTCCATTTTGTGGTCCGCCATTTTATATCATTTCCTATATGATCGTGTTTTAGATAACTTGTTCGTAATTGTTCGGTAAACTTCGGCTCGCTTCGTTAGCGGTCGTTCGCATACCATTCGTTCGTTCTTTTGATATTTTCACTCACCCGCAATAATTATATTTTATTTTCACTTAATCGTTTTTACGATAATAACCGCTTCTATATACTTTGTTCAAATATTCGTGTTACATACTTATCGCCGCTATACTATACACAGTTATTCACAATGGTTAAGCCTAAGAGGAAGAGTAGTGATGCGGATCTGTTCTTCGACTCTTCGAGTACTAATAAAAATCAGTTATCATTATACGTAGTCAAACGTGATGTTATTTACAAACGCGTCGAAAATATTTTCGAACTTGCACAAAAAACAAATAATGATCGACAATATTTTAAGTCGTTTTGTGCTAGTGCTTCGAATATTGATACATTGCGTGATGATTATCAACAAGTTTTAGATTCCTATAATATTTTAAATTTACAGTTGAACCCCGATTCCGAGGTCGAATATGATTCCTGGTTATCGTTTGAAGAAATGTTTTGTTTTATAAAACAGGTTTTACTCGATAACAAACCCGAGTGTCCTGAACCTGAACATCAGCCTTCATTACAAAAATCTTATTCACGCCTTCCGCCCATTGATTTGATGTCATTTGATGGTAATGTCAAAAAATGGCCATTGTTTTATCAACAATATAAAAGTATGATACACGATAACACATCGCTCACTAATAGTGAAAAAGTATTTTACTTGGTAGGTAAATTAACTGGGCAGGCGTCGTGCGTCTGCGCAGGGTTGGCTCCAACCGCCGATAATTATATTATTATTTGGGAGGCACTCGTGCAAAAGTATGACGATCCTCGCTCACTCGCATCCGCTTATTTAAACCAATTGTTACAGTTTAAACCGCTATCCATGGCTAGTTCCGATGGGCTAGATTCATTTATAAATAATTTTGATTCATCTGTAGCAGCGCTTAAGCAATTAAAGCTTAATGATTTAACCGAATTTATTTTCTTGCATTTGGCTCTGCAAAAGTTAGACGCAGACACAATTAAATTATTTGAAATTACCTATCGTAAAGATAAAATACCTTCTTACCAAAATTTAATTGAATTTATAAAGGAACAAAGTAAAGTTTTGTCTCGTTCTTCGAACCTGAGTAAACCGATAGAGAATAATCATTCTCAGTCTAAACAGCAGCGTCAAACTAAGCACATCCCTAAACCGTCCAAGTCTTTTGTGAATACAGACACAGGGTGTGGTCCAAGTGTAAGCGATAAATGCGCTTTATGCAATGACAAACAACATGAACATGTATATTCTTGTTCATCGTTTAATAAATTAACCCCGCGAGAAAGATATAATTTTATAAAACTTAATAATTTCTGTAACAATTGTTTAAGTATAAAACACAAGACTTTTTCTTGTACTTCGAAACATACTTGTTCTCATTGTTCAAAGCGACACCACACTTTATTACATTTCAATTCAACTCAAAATGATAAAACAAATTGTAACGTTGGCTCCGTGGTGTCCAACACCGCTAATCCTATTCCCGCTACCGCTCATGACGCGCCGCGCCCTACCCCGGCTAGTAGTCATGCAGAGTCCGCTATGACTCATTTGCTCGCCGCTTCTACTAATGACCCTACAACTATTGTTAATAATGCATCGGTCTGTACAGTTTCGTACGATCGAACAGCTCGTTATCAAACGACTACGTTGTTAGGGACCGCAAAAGTAAAGTTTGTTGATTCTTTAAACCGCACTCACTTTTTGAGATGTCTAGTGGATCCTGGCTCTCAAAGTGATTATATTTCCGCATCTTGTTGTAAGCGACTATCGCTTCCTATTTATACTCAAACCCGCTATTCGGAAGTTCAAGGCATTGGAGGTGCTTCACAAAAAATTCTCGGTGTTACTTCAGTTAAATTCACGTCTCGCTTTGATAATAAGTGCGAATATTCAATAAGGCCTATGGTAGTAGGACAGATTACGTCACAGTTGCCGGACACCTGTGTTGATACCGCGTCTATTGAATTTATTCGTAACTTACCGCTCGCTGATGACGAGTTTTCGCAACCGGGAACTATAGATATGCTTTTAGGTGTTAAATTTTATTGTGAAATTTTACTTTCTGGTCAAATTAAAGGTTCACATGATGGCATGCCCTCTGCCCTTGAAACGACATTAGGTTACCTAATTTTAGGTGACGCTCCTATTATTTCTCCGCAACCCGCTACCCGCACATTGTGTGCTTTTACTTCTGACTCGCTACACCAGATTGTCGAAAGATTTTGGGCAGTCGAGGAATTACCTTCGCAGTCATTTTTAAGTCCCGACGATCAGCAGTGTGAAAATATTTATACTTCGACCACTGTTCGTAACTCCGACGGCAGTTATTCAGTTGACCTTCCTTTTAAAGAAGACCCAAATAATCTAGGCAATTCTTATACTACGGCTAAAAAACGCTTTCTACTTTTAGAAAAGAAATTTTCTAAGGATCCCAGTTTAAAATTAAAATATGACGATGTTATTCGTGATTACCTAAATAAAGGTATACTGTCCCGCACCGCACCTGAGGCATTAGTTGCTCCAGGCTTTTATCTACCGCACCATCCTGTAGTTCGCAATGACAAGGCGACAACCAAGGTTCGTCCTGTGCTAGATGGCAGCGCCAAGACCGATACAGGCTTATCACTAAATGATGTCCTATATACGGGTTGCAATCTACAGGCTGATATATTTCATATACTTTTGAATGTTCGTGTTTACTACATTGCCTTTTGTGCAGATGTGAAACAAATGTATTTATGCATTTATACGAATGCTCCGCACCGCAAATATCAACGAATCTTATATAGATTTTCAGAAACCGACCCGCTCGAGGTTTTTGAGTTCACTCGAGTCACATTTGGGCTTCGGTCTTCACCATTTTTGGCGCTCCGCACGCTACGTCAACTCGCTAGCGATGAACGGCATAACTGGCCAACTGCGGCAGCCGTATTAGAAAGGGACATTTATATGGATGACGTAGCTTCATCTACTTCTTCTCTCGAGGAAGCAGTCCAGACAGCTACCGATCTGATCCAGATCTTCAAAACTGGCGGGTTTGATTTAGTTAAATGGACCTCCAACTCGCTGGAACTATTAGAACATATTCCCGAATCGCACCGTCAATCTGAATGCATTTCCTTCGACGATGGAAATACATTTAAGATATTAGGTTTGCGTTGGTTACCCGCTCAGGATACTTTTATTTTTGAAATATCAAGTCCCCCACCTATTTGTACTAAACGCGCCATTTTATCCGCTACCGCTCGGTTGTACGACGTCTTAGGACTCGTCGGCCCTATAATTCTTTACGCTAAATTAATCATTAAAGAACTCTGGCTTTTGAATCTCGATTGGGACGATATGCCCCCTTCTCGTATTGTTAAAATATGGCAACAATACTTAATAGAATTACCGCACATATCTAGTTTATTATTTCCACGCCATCTTGGTATAGAAACCGATTCTATAGTTTCCTTAGTCGCATTTTCAGATGCGAGCGAATCCGCTTTCGGCTGTGTGATTTATTTGCACGTCGTAAATGGCGATCAATCGCCTATTATTTCACTCGTGTGCTCCAAATCGCGTGTTGCATCCGCTAAACCTAAAATCACTCTCGCACGCTTGGAGTTAAACGGAATACTTTTAATGTCGCGACTTCTTAAAACCGTTTATGACACTTTATCTAAGCGACATAAAATCGAAAATATTTATGCTTTCTCGGACTCTGAAGTAGCACTCTGTTGGTCTGTTGCTTCGCCACACAGATTTAACACTTATATTGCCAACCGCATTTCTCAAATTCAGGAAAATATTTCACCTGAAAACTTATATCATATTGCTGGTTTAAATAACCCCGCAGACTGTGTATCTCGTGGGCTCACACCTTCGCAGCTCATTCAACATGAGCTATGGTTTAAGGGTCCATCCTGGCTTTCCTTGCCTAGACAAGATTGGCCTATACAGCGATTTTTACCCAACCGGTCTTCATTACCGGAAGAAAAAACCGTTTCGCACGTGACTAAAGACACAGATAATGATAACCCGCTTTTAAAATTAGCTTCAGAGTGTTCCACTTGGGAAAAGCTGCTGGAAGCTACTGTTTATTCGCTTCGATTTATAAAAAAATTGCCGCAAAACGATACAATCACCGCTGAAGATTTAAATACAGCTGAATTGGAAATAATTCGCGCGATCCAGTCTAAATACTTTTCAGAAGACATTAAAAATATTTCTAAGGGTCAACCATGTTCGGCCAAGTTACGGAAATTGTTTCCATTTTTATGTAACGGACTTTTACGTGTCGGAGGTCGCTTATCGAATTCGACACTAGAATATTCTTCTAAACATCCGATTTTACTTCCCCGAGAAGGACATATTGTTAAATTATTAATTGAATTTTATCACCGCGACAATTGTCACGCCGGGCCGCAGCTATTAATTTCGATATTAAGATCCAAATATTGGATTATTTCCGCTAGACGTGTGGTTCGACAGTACATACACAAATGCAATGATTGTTTTCGAGTTAATCCTAAGCCTACGTTTCCGCCTATGGCCGATTTGCCTAAATGTAGATTAGAGCAATGCAAAGCGTTTTTACATACGGGCGTCGATTACGCTGGGCCGCTTTATATTACTCCTTACCGCAAACGGGGCATACGAAGTGTAAAATCTTATATTTGTATTTTTATTTGTCTCGTAACAAAAGCGGTGCATATCGAATTAGTATCTAACTTAACTTCTGCTTCGTTTATCGACGCATTTAAACGATTCATATCGCGAAGAGGTCCTTGTAATTTCTTATATAGCGATAACGGGACTAATTTTGTCGCTTCCAAAAAATATTTTAATGAACTTCATGAGTTTTTACAAACTGCTGATTACTATCAAAGTTTTAGTCATGAACTCGCGAAGAACCGTATCACGTGGCGAATGAACCCTCCTACAGCAAGTCACTTCGGAGGGATATGGGAAGCGAACGTTAAGAGCACCAAGTCTCTTTTATTTCGTACAATCGGCAATCAAGTTCTCACCTTTGAGGAGATGTCGACCATTCTTATCCAAATTGAGGCAGTGCTAAATAGCCGTCCTCTCTATGTTTTGAGCTCTGACCCATCAGAGCCATTAGCACTTACTCCCGCGCATTTTCTATCTATTTCTCCGCTAGAATGTTTACCCGCAGCCGACTTATCCGAAGAACGAACAGATCTGTTGACTCGTTTCTCCTTAATGGATTCGATAGTTCAATCATATTGGAAACGATTTAAGTCGGAATACTTACATAATTTGCAACAACGCGAGAAATGGAATACTCCGTGTAACCCGATTACAGTCGGTACCGTCGTGTTGTTAAATGTAGATAACGCTCCACCCTTGCAGTGGCCATTGGGAATTGTTACCAATGTCTACCCTGGTAAGGACGGTGTTGTGCGCGTAGCGGAAGTAAAAACTAAGACCGGTACTTATAAACGACCAGTAGTGCGGTTATGCCCGCTTCCGACTCAATAGTCAATATTTTTATATGTACATATTTTTTAGCTCATAAGTATTAATTAGTTTACTTTATATAAGTTTAGTTTAGAAATTTAATTAGAGATATTTATCCGCTCTACCAAATACCCGCTACTTGAAGTTGCTGAATATAGCGATTTTCTTACTTTTTTTTTAACCTTCTTTTGAAGGGTTTCTTCAAGGCTGGGGGGATGTTGGATTTCGTATTTATTCATAATTTTCACTGTAGGGTAGAAGTAAAACTGACTTGCAAACTGCGTCACTATCCTATGGTATCCCATCCTTTTCCCACATGCACACCTGGACTATCGCTGTCCTTGTCACCGCCGACGGTGACTGTGTGAAAAATTGAAGACTATATCGGCCACTTGAACGAGAGTAGCCTTACTAAGAACATACTCCCTTATTAATTTGCCGCGAGTGCAATTACAAACTATTATCTAAAACACTGAAAAGTGCGTGCTTATTTGTGGTGAAAGGCGTCTGTGCGCCCCCTCGTGCGCTGCCCCTAAATACAGCAAGGACTCGAACCCCCTGCCGACCGACGCGGAGGACGGATTGAAGACGGCGAATCTACAGGTCAGTGGTGCTGCATGTTTCCTGCCAAATTCCTCTGTCCATATTTACAGCTCGTCGTCCTAATTTCGTGTCGCATTTGCAAGCTCAGACCACCTACGTAGGTACTTTTCAACCCCCGCAAAATACAGTCCACTATTTTATCAAACCAGCTCCCTGCGTCTGGGATAAACGCTAAAAATTTAGATTTCCGCCAAGTAACTGGTGTAAGGCGCCACCAACTTATTAAATTTGATTCAAAAAATTTGACACCACGCCACGCCACGCCACGTCGTCGGTGACCTTGGTTCAATTTTAAATTGCCAAACTTAAGTGGCAGTGGGCAGGGCACATTGCTCACAGAACGGATGGCCGATTTGGCCGAAAAGTTCTGGAGTGACGACCGCTAACTGGAAGACGATGCGTTGCGGGAATCCGTTGGATGCGAGTCGCACGAGACCGGTCAATGTGGCGACAGTTGGAGGAGACCTATGTCCAGCAGAGGACGTCTTTCGCCTGAAATGATGAATGATGATGAATTTAAAATGGGTAACCAATTCCAATGACACGCTCTTAACAATTAAATTTGATTCATCGCATGATGTAAAAGCGTTCACTATCATGACATTTCATGCTACGCCGTAGCAAACTACGCCGTAGCAACCTACGCCGTAGCGGATTTCAATCAAATACTTAGGCTCTCTATGAAACGACAAACCGTCAAAGAAACTTAATATTTCCAGATCGTATTTTAAATGCAGGCACCACAAAAACTCTCATAACGTAGCTAATATCACAAGTGACCTAAATCTCGTTATAAAAATACCAGCGGAATTACAATTTTACTCTAACAGCAAAATAGATTGACAACGTTATTGGATTAATATTACAACCATATTAATACGTAGTGATACAATATTAAGGCTTTGTAGGATCCTTGTAATCTTGGGTCGAACCACGGCCGACCACTATTTGGGTTCGCCTATTATTATGCAAGGTTATTCGTATTCATTCGCTACCAACAAATGGATTCAGGGTTCGGGATGTCATTGTTAAATTTATGAGAATATGAGGAGCAGTATTGAGAAACTATAAGCTTCTTAAGACCGTGGTTCATTCAGACTACGCCATATTTGATACCATTCAAATAGAAGTTAATTTAGCACAAAATATGACTGACTTTTTTGTCATTTTAGTGTAGCAGTTATTATTATTATTTTCTTGTGGAATGAAAGACGAGAAAATGGAATATTGTGGAAATTATACGCTTTTAAGAATTAGTGACATGTTCGTCAATGTCGGTTATTTAGACACCTTTCCTTTTCTACTTTCTTAAGATTGTTGTAGTACAACACATACAGAGGCCTTTCAAAAATTCACGATTGGCTCTTCAATCGGTACTTAGATATTTATTGCCCGTTTTCTCTAATGGTGCATCCACCATCAAAAATACCACCTTCACGTTTGGGATACGTTTTGGGATAGTTACATGTTTTGTTTCATATATTCCTTAATATGATAGATAGATAGATCCATAATTAGTCTGATTCAAAAGTTTTTTGAGGAAAAAAATCTCTGTAGTCTCCACAATCATCTTGAAATCAGGATCCAATGAAAAATAATAATTATGTTACTGGGTCCATCGTGGATCTAGCCAAAGGATCGTCTGAGAATGAACGATTCTTAGTAGATCCTTATTATTATCTTGAAATCAGGATCCAATGAGAAAATTAATACTCACTAGATCCATTAGATCCAACATGGATTTGGCCAATGGATCTTCTGAGAATGAACGATTTTCAGTAGATCCATGTTTAGAAAACAGAATCCAATGAGAAAATTAATTCTTACTGGATCCATCATGGATCTGGCCAATGGATCTTCTGAGAATGATCCATTTTTATTAGCTATGCTTTCTTTGACGGTTCTTATTCCGTTTAAATTCTTTTCTATTACATATAAATATTTGATAAAGTAATGTATTTAGTAATTACAGCAAATATTTTTATACGGGTGTAAGTGATATCTGAATAGACGCCTAAATAATAGTGTTCGAACTTTCGACACAAAAATTTTCTTATATTATAATATTAATAGATAAAAGTGATCATTATTTTCCCCAAATTACTTTAACGGTAGTGCTATGAACAAAATTATTATACAAGAAATGTTCCATGTATAAATATACAACAATATTTTTACTCACCTTAATTTACCTTTTAAAGGTCAAAATATCAGAAGCATACACTACCCATATCAATACATTATAACGTTTCCAAAAATAACACATGTATTATGGAAAACCTTCGTTTTAAATGACGGAAGAGAATAATATGAAAAACAAAAGGTTTCCTAAAAATAGATGATCTTTCTCCCATTTAAAAACAACAGCACTCTCGTAAACCCTTACGGGGTTAGGCAGAGTTGAATCTAGTGGGGAAAAAAATGTCACTAGTTCTACCGTAGAACTCTAGTAGAATTAGTGGAAATGATCCTAACAGTATTACAAACCCACATTTTGCTAGTTATTCTCAAGTACCAGTTATGTTATGTTATATCATAATATCATAGGGAGCCATTAGTCTAGTGGAGTGATCGTGGGACTGTGAAATCATATAGGTCTTAAGTTCGAATCCCAGGCCTCTGATTTTTCGGATTCATGCACGTATAGTCTACTTATCACTTGTTTCGGTGAAGAAAAACATTGTGAGGAAACCAGCATGCCTTAGATTTATTTCTCGAAAAGCAGTCAGAGGCCTTTGGGCAGCATAAAAACTCTAACAACAGGTTAAAAAAAGGAGCCAAGCGTAATTCCGTCAACACTCCTGATAGAAATTCCATTAATAATCATTAGGAATCAATCCAACAGTTTTGTTGCATGCAGTTGCACTTGTGCCCATGACTAGACTAACGTGTCAGGCTTCGCATTTACAACTTATTTTAAAAAACTGCCAAAGATTGACTGCCAAGCGGCTGCAAAACAAAATACGGAAAATAGCCTAAGCAAAGTATATTATCTAAGACAAATAAAACTGAAAATATAAAGTGACTTTGCAGAAGGAAATATCGTCAAAAAGCTCTCAGGAATAAAATCACAATCGCGAGAAAAATAAAAGCGTGGATACACAGAAGCGAAATATTGGAAAACTTCACAAGTCTATTGTACAATAATACATTGCTACTTTCGTGGTGAAGCAGAAAATCGATGGAAAATATTTATACAGAAAACAATTGTTATTTATAGATAAATGGTGGTTAAAAACTGGTTTGAAAATGAAGTGGACAACTGACTAAGTTCAAAGATTGCAAGTAAAATAAAAAAAAGGCCAAGAAACGCAACGACCAAGAAAATTGATGCCTAAACGAAACCACGTTCAAAACTAATAAATCATGCCGCAAAAAGGTACAACACGAAATTATTAGAAAGAAAACTCCATAGTGATTTAATTACCACGTAGAAAACAGGCTACTCACTGATTTCACGTCAAGGTTGTACTTTATTAAATTTTACGTATACGAAAAATAATTATTTCGTGGGAATTTCCTCGCTATTATTCTATAATTAAGTGAAGAGGGCTCTAAGTGACATCATATAAGGTGTGGAATAACCAACTTTATTAATTAAGATGTATATTTATGAACCCGAATGATGATATATTTTAATGATTTTATAAAGGCATGCAAAATTATTACAAGCTTCACAAAGTCGTGCTTTTGGAAAAAAAAAACGTAACATAACACGTGTGTTGTAATCTGCGAAAGGTTTGGTAAAGGTGTACTTGTACCTTTATAAGCTCGTGGCTAAATAATAACAGCTGCTCGGGCTGATCTTTAGGTTAAGCCGTGCTTGCCTAAGTTTGTCTGTGGATGGGTAACCACCATTACATACCGATTTTCCTCCGTGCCTTGGAAAGCACGTTAAGCTGTTGGTTACGGCTGTCATTTGTCCATCTTTGGCAGTCGTTACAGGTAACGTGGCCCAAAAAGTCTGACAACCAGTCTTACCAAGTGGTATCGTATTACCTAGTATTAACTGGATTATGGAGATCAAATAGGCAGTCGCTCCATGTAAAATACTGGTATTCAGCTGCATCCGGTTAGACTGGAAGCCGACCCGAACATAGTTGGGAAAAGGCTTGGCAGATGATGACTTGTACCCATAAGTTCACCGACATTTCGTCAGTAATGTTTAGTTCTACGAGGCAGTGAAACCAAATATTTACTAAAATATCAAACACTACAATGTAAGAAAATCAAAATAAGCCTTTGAGAATACCTGTTTCTCTCAGAGTCAAATCTAAATAAAATCATTCGAATGAATTCCACCGTAACTCTCTCAACCTTAACATTTATTTAAAATAACAACCTACGCAGCAACATAAAATAATAAATCAGTTTTTGCTCAACTAGAACACGTGTTCAAAAGAAGATTGAACTTGCTTCAAAGGCCATTAATTCAAAGTCGGAGTTCAAACAAGATGAAGACGATGTAAAGTCGAATAAGTTTTCAAAGATACTCGTATGTCTTTAGCTAAATGAAGGGCTTCTTGTCTTGTGAATATGTTAAAAGTTGACAAATTATTATAAGCGACGTGTATTCGTGAAACTTTGTGACCCGTTGTGACCTTAGAGTTCAGGTGCTTTATTTAGATAGATAAGAAAATAGGTATTTATTTTAATTAATGGTTTGTGAGAAACCGGCTAGTTTGAGTAAATGGGAACATAGAACACACGCAATTTTTAATTTGGTAATATATTTAGATGGTTTGATAGTAAGCTGCAGTACTTAATAGTTTTAGATTAAATACTAACACTAAAATACTTACTAATATTAGAAGGAGGTGTACGGAACTAATGATCCAATTCAAGTAGTATAAGATCCCGTTAAAAACGACCTTCACCGAGATGTTCATTTGATAAAACGTATTTTATATTCAATTTAATATGTTAATAAATATATTGCATATGGGTTGGCCAGCTAAATCCACGATTTGAGATCGATACATGTTAGGCACAGGGGTGTGCATGATGTAACATGAACGCCGCTTAAACAGTGAACCAGCACAATATTTTAATTATGATAATTAGAAAACAGTTGTAATCCACACTGACAATTGTGGTAAATAAATAATTCGTTACTTAAACCGTATGATGGTTTGATTTGAATTTAATTGTGGACGATATTGTACGTCCACAATTAAATTCGAATCTCGATTCGATCGAGCTGAGTGTATTGATGTTGAAATCAATACACTCAGCTCGATTATAATCACATTATCTATTGTTATGACATGTTCGTTGTAGTGATGTAGTGTACCTATTCCGCCTTGCGCAGGGGGACAACTTACAAGTAACTTATTGTGTAGATAGGAACGTTAAATGACAACTATTAATTGCTATGTGTCTGTCGTCGCTTGTGCAATTAGGAATCATCAGATTCTTTGGACACGTTACCTGTAACAATGATTCCACGGAGCGTTGGGTAACTCTGGGTCTCTACCCTGAAGTACCAAACGCGCCATGGAATCATTGTAGAAGGCACAAGACCATGATGGACAGACTCCATTAAATCTGTCACCAAGATCCCTCTGGCAGAATGTGCTCGCCATGCGGCCAATAGAGACCGGTGGAAAAGATCGCGAAGGCAGCGACCGCAGCTGTGAGCGACCCCTCATGACCACGACCACTCTGTCAAGAGTGAACGACAAAGAAGAAGAATTACTAGAGGAACTGGTGTTATGCCGTACTTACCTAGGTTGGTCTGTGGATGGGTGACCACCCTTACATACCGAGTTTCCTCCGTGCCTCGGAAAGCACGTTAAGCTGTTGGTCCCGGCTGTCATTTGTCCATCTTTGGCAGTCGTTACAGGTAGTCAGTGGCCCAAAAAGTCTGACAACCAGTCTTAACAATAAGTGGTATCGTATTACCCACTGTATTTACAAACTGGGTTGTGAAGGTCAGATAGGCAGTCGCTCCATGTAAAATACCGGTAATCAGCTGCATTTCGGTAAGACTGGAAGCTAACCACAACATAGTTGGATAAAGGCTAGGCCTTTCCCACTGGCCCATCACTGCACAAAAATAAACTTTGCTTTTATTACTTAAAGATCCTAGTACCACAAAAATTCGAAGAAAGAAAATAATGGCATTAATAGTAACAATGACAGAATAGAAAGAAAAGCTCGGGAGTTGATTGTGACATTTTTTCTTTTCAGTTAAGCAGGGGTGGGTGTTTTAGAGACTATTACATCCCCTTTTTGAAGTCAAAGTTATGACGACTCAACAAGTGTAAAGTTGGATTGACTGAAGTGAAGTCTTGTGGTCTTGACTTATGTTTGAACAAGCTGTTTCCCGCGACTTTCGTTCACGTGAAATGATTTTAAAAATAATCCTTGTTGAATCTGATTTTGTTAACAATTTCATGGCTTACTTGGCTACACCCATGGTGTGAACTTTTGCTCAGAATTGCGTGTTACAAAAATATGAGACGAATATGCAATCGCAATATGCATCGAAATACTTCGTAACTTTTCCGTATCTTTACTTAGATCCATGTTCACCGAAAAGATAACGGTCTGATCTTATCAAAAACAGCTGTCACTGTGACAAGTTCCCATTCAAAAAGGTGTTTTTAAACAGCTATTTTTAGATAACCAGACCGTCATCTTTTTGGTGAACATGGACCTTAGAAGAAAAGTTGCATGAAGAACTTATACAGGGTGTTAATGAACTCTTTACGAAGCCGTAAACCATTCTGTTTATTCTATACATTAATCTAAGTAACCTACGCAAAAGTTATTTCTGGGAAATGATTTTTTTTTGCACTCAAAACATTATGCTGATGGATTAATTCAATAGTGTGGGGGTCGTGGAACTGTTGAAAGTATAGTTTTTACATTAAAAATAGGTATTTTTTTTCTTAGCCTATCGTGTGTCCCACTGCTGGGCAGAGACCTCCCCTTTTTCCTTCCAAACCTCTCTATCTTGTGCGATATCTGGCCATGTTCGCCCCGCAAACAAGATCAAGTATAAAAAAATACTTCTTAAAAAGTTGGAACTTTGACTCTTATATCTCCGTAACTAGAAGGTTCCCAGGCATAGTCTACAACAAAAAAAATTATGGCAATGACGGGGAGAACAGGTGCCTTTCGGCTTCCTCAAGAGTCTTTTTACACACTTTATTTATGTAACATTTTACGATATTTACTTTGTGACGTCGACTATGAATTTGAACTAATAAAACACCTCGCCCCAAGGGTCTCGTGAACTGCAACGGAGGAATAATTTACTAATCAGAGTAAAGGTAGCAGTACCTGTTCATAACATTATTATTTCGAGCAAGTTCTAATGAAAGCTAGTATTTAAATAACTACTTCAGCGACTGTGTCCGATTGTGGAAAAGGTATGACTGCTGTGTTTGTGAAATATTCTCGCGTTTAAATAATAATAATAATAAATCTTTATTCAGAATCTCAAAAGGTAAAATACAATATGAATCTAAAAACTAACAATGAAGGTACAAAAATGTAAGATGCCTGTACTAGGATAATCCTGTATCACAGGCTGCAGGAGCTCTAACAATATCCTATATGTAGAACAGTAGTTTATTGTTTAATATTTAAAATTACATAGTGACAAATTGTTACACGAAAATATTTGCGTCAGCAGAATTTATTATAGGTTGCAACCAAATGATGTGATTTGGTGTATTTATTGAATATTATTTATTATAAATGCACTATACTTGCCTATTGCTCCCTACTTCTTCTTCTTTTGTAGCGCGTACAAGCATGTACCGAGTTACGCACGGACACGCGCGCCATAACGCGCTTCAAAAAGTCGAGCGCGTATACAAGCGCTTATTTGCGCGAGTTCGCTTGAATAAAACGCCAGCTGGCAGCAAAAGTGACGACGTATCTCGCGACTCGCGCTTGTACGAGCCTATATGCGCGTCAGCGCTCGTACGTGCATTGTGAGTGTCAAGAAGCATACGGGCGGTAGTATACGGACTTACACGCGCATCCAAAGTGAAACCAGACAACAATCAATTTCCACCTTGCAATCTAGGTTTCATTCATCGTTATGCTAACACACAAAAAGTGGATTCATGAAGTCAAGAAGTCATCTTGACATTTCACCATCACCTCAAAGTCACCTTGCCATTTTAGAACCAGTTACCATCCTTAATGTCAGGTCCATAATGAATCTTAGATAATTTATTTTGACTGTGTCGATTAAATCGCTGTAAGCTCTCCATCTACTACGTGATGTATCAAATCGATTACACGTGTCGTGTTACATCCCATTCGATTAAATAAATAAATGTACAACACGGTACAACGTTGAAAAAACCTTCAGTGAAAAAAAGTACTACAACTTGCCATACATAATGATTATTTCAATATGTTGAGCTGTTAACGAAATGACGTCTATGAATATTTTTGCTGCATGGAGCTTTTCAGTATGGTAATACTTGTATGCATTCACTCACAGTTTTTTAGTCGAGCAAAGGTACGAGTGCTTCTGAATTTTGTTTTGTCAAGAAGCGTAGAGTTAACCATTCTCGAAGTTCGTAATATAAAAGACTAGCTTCTGCCCGCGACTTCGTTCGCGTAAAGTTTTGATATCGGAACGCATCGCCTGCTCAATGGAAGCTTTTTTCCCGCTTGCAACATTTCTTATTGCTGCTCCGCTCCTATTGGTCATAGCGTGATGTTATATGTTATGTTAGCCTTCCTCGATAAATTAATGGACTATCCAACGCAAAAATATTTTTTCAATTCGAGCCGATAGTTCCTGAGATTAGCGCGTTCAACCAAACAAAATCTTCTGCTTTATAATATTAGTATAGATTAATATTTTAAAACTAGATAATAATTCACAGGAATATACGTAAGGTGTGAAACCAGAAATACCATAATACTCGCATGCAATCGAGCAATCGATGAGTTGGTGAGGGTTGCTGGAATCCATTGGATGCAGGTCGCACGGGACCGGTTAATGTGGCGACACTTAGGGGAGGCCTGTGTCCAGCAGTGGACGTCTTTCGGCTGAAATGATGATGATGATGATGATAAGATACTGTATTATGTTCACTCTGAATCATTCATCATCATTTGGGCATCATAACTGGGCCTCCCCTAAGTGTCGCCACATTAACCGGTCCCGTGCGACCTGCATCCAACCGATTCCCACAACCTTCACCAGGTCATCGGTCCACCTAGTGGGAGGCCTTCCTACGCATCGTCTTCCGGTTCGCGGTCGCCAATCCAGAACTTTTCGGCCCCATCGGCCATCCGCTCTGCGAGCAATGTGCCCTGCCCACTGCCACTTCAGTTTGGCAATTCTTCGGGCTACGTCGGTGACCTTGGTTCTCTTGCGGATGTCTTCATTTCAGATTCGATTACGCAAGGAAACTCCAAGCATAGCCCTCTCCAATGCTCTTTGGGTGACTTTAAGCTTTTTATAAGGCCCATTGTGAGCAACCACGTTTCAGTCCCGTACGTAATCACTGGCAATACACACTGGTCATAGACTTTCGTCTTGAGACACTGCGGTAAGTTGGACGAGAAGATACCGCGCAGCTTCCCGAACGCCCTCTTATGTCGGATTAAAGTAACTTAAAGGCCTTTCAACTACAACCAAAAATATCATGGACGTCCATCCTGTCGTCAACGAGTGAAAAGATAACAGACAGATATGAAACATGGTTAAGAATTAAAAAGGAACTTACTGAGTGTCTTTGATGAAAACACTACAATTACGTACTGGTTTTCCTGTGCATATGCAACATCGTTTTTTAGCATCATTTTTTATTAAACACAGACTAATTATTCACAATATATACACACTAACTCCATAATAGAAATAAAAATATCAAAAAGGGGTTACAGAAAAGTCCCCAGAAGGCTGGCAGCATTGCCACGTTGAATGGCAATGCTGAGTCTTTGACCAAAAAATAGGCCCGCCCTCTGGTCACGTAAAGAGTCGACAAACCGTTTGCCGATTTCTCGAAACACTAAGTGGGCACTCGGAGCCCATGGCCCTAGTGTTTCAATCCCAAACTGCTCAAACACATGATTATCAATTAAATTATTAAATCATATAATTATTAAATTATTATTTCAGTATCGTTGTATTTTAATTAAAAATAAATACGTGTACGAATTTAAAGACTGAGTTTTTGTCCTTCACCCTTTACAGTTAAGTTAAGATATCTTAAGGAGGTTACCGTAACCTTCTTTTCTCACAAAACAAAAAAACTTAACACCATCAACTTCACCCACATTTTATACCATGACGAACAGTTCGTTAACCGCCAACCCCGTGTGTACTAGCTGTTACAATTTCACTGAATATTTACTATAAAGCAGACCGTGGCTTTTCATTACCTTGATTGCATCAGGCTAGTCCCGCACTGAATAGAAGTAGGTGCTTACTTCAGGAGCTAAGTTAAAATGAATATTTGTTTTTTGCGGAAATCTTAACAGCGCACCTTAATTAATAGTAGCTTATTTTAACGTTTTTGCTTTTAGTTTTTAGTTTGTTGTTGATGAATTTTCGAGTGAATGGGTGGAGAGTGCACTCAGCTTTTTTGTTGGTCGATGTTTTTGTTCTTGCGTTGTGTTTGTATAAAAGATAATGAATTTTGGACTACTGATGGAGTGAGGTAGGGTGAGAACAAATACCTACCGGTATTTTATTTAACAAGTACATAATAGAAACCCAAGTCTAATTAACTATTGACCAGACTGGTGGTCAACACTAGTAGAAATTATTAAATCAATTGATTTAATAATTTGCATATAGGTACTTTAAACAGTATCACAAACAATATCGCGCTTAAACCGAAACTTAACCAAAGCGATCGACGCGCGAACACGTGACTTTTGCTTATATTTTAATTTGTTTAGCGAACCCCAACGCGTGACTGGACTGAAAGGAACCTCTCGGTATTCTGAACAAATACGACGATCGCGTTTTCGCTTGACTGATCAGTTTGGTTAGGACGTCATAAATAGTCGCCTATTACGCACAAATTAGTCATCATCATCATCCAAAGTCTTACTTCACCCACTGCTGAGCATAGGCCTCTCTGGGTTGTTTATGCCAAACTACACATTCTTATGCCAGCTTCATGCAGGATAATTATACCCGCTATGGCGACAATGTCGTCTGCGACTATCGCCGCCGGCCGACCAACAAAATCTAAATAATCAGCGGCGCCCCTGCTGAATGATGAACGGTATCAGTGGATACAACTCGCCGTGATCCGTGGCTAACGTGATCTGATAACGTGATCGGTGGAGACAAGCCCAAATAATCAGCGGTGACCTAACTGAATGACGAACGAGGCTGAGGCGAAACACTTGCCATGAGACACAGGGTGACGTTTCAAGGCTAAACCACGGCCTTTGAAATTTGTCTAACTTTCCTATAACTGTCATTATAATTCCCTTTCATAATCATCATCATTTCAGTCTAAAGACATCCACTGTTGGACATAGGCCTCCCCCAAGCATCGCCACATTTGACTGGCTGACTGACTGGTTCCCTTTACTGACCAACTGTTTAACTACAAATTGAAGTGAATTGTGATGCCAGACCGAATCGATCTGAAGCCATTGTTAAACTATTGTGACTACTTCGGTAACAGATGAAGGTTTAAAACTACACCTGAAATAGACATCATTAACAATAATGGTTCAATAATAATGGCCGCTAACAATATAGAGTCTAGACATTAAAATATTTCATAGGCTTTATCAAAAAGAACATTACGCACGAGGCCTATGATCCTGAATAAATTATGCCTTAAAACTAGGCACTTAAGCCGTAGTAGGTACTTCATAATTATCATTTAAAGTACTAGAATTCCGTTGGTTCAAGTAGCAATCTATTAGGCAGTAAATTATTTTATCTAGATTTTAGATTATAGACTTAAAGGGTTTGTAATTTTCTCAACTGAGATACAATTGTTTTTATCTTCGTTTAATGTTTCGATGATATTCGATTATACACCGTGAGTTTTTAGTCGTCTTACAAAGGCAGTCCAGTTCATGTATCCAATGACTAGTAAACGTTCATAATTTAAAAAAATAGGTATTTATGAGATTTGAATAATTTAAAAATAATTTTTTTATTCATTATTACGACGCAAGGCGTAGTTTTGTCTCGTTGAAAATGGTGATGGAATGATCTGCTCGACTCGTGCGCTAGGTAGGTATACTCTACAGTTTGATATGTAAACATTTTTAACAGGGTGTTTCATATTTCTAATGTATTATTTATTTTTCTTCGTACCTATTATCTTAATTACTTAATGATAAAAAATAATAATCGCGCCTAGAGGTATTTTATGTCGGGTACATTGATTGGACTGCTTTTGTAAGACGACTAAAAAGTCACGGTGTATATAATTTTGAGTATTGTATTGTACAACGGGCTGGTGTCCGCAACTCCACGTCTAAGCGCGTATTTTGCGTGTAATTTTGAGTAATTACCTGAACGACACACTACTCATCAATGATAATTATCATTGCTACCCATCACCAAAATCAAAGCATTTGTTCAAGTAGGCCAGTTACCTACAGGCACTTAGAGACATAAAAACTGTGAAAGTACTGTAGTTGCATCATCTGCCTAGCCTTTTACCAAACATGTTGGGGTTGCTTTCCAGTCTAACCGGATGCAACTGGATATCAGTATTTTACATGGAGTGACTGCCTATCTGACCTCCATAGCCCATTAGCGTTATGACTGGGTAATACGGTAACCCTTGGTAGGACTGGTTGTCAGACTTTTGGGCCACCAAATAATTATCAGGTACCCATTGAGTTCATCACTTTGAAGTCCAATACTGAGCAAAAGTATTTTTCTATCGTCTAATTAGATTGAAATAAAGATTAGACACAGCCTCTGTGCCTAAAAATCTTCAAAACCTTTTAACGAGACTTTCACATTATTGCCAGCTTTACGTAGTTTTTAATATACCTACCGAAATTCTTTTTGAGTTTTAACCTACCTACCTACTTTAGTTTTATCTTAAATGTGATGAGATTTTAATGCTTCTTCAACTAATCTATTAGTTTTAGTGTAGGTAATGCTTTGGTAAACCAAACTGTTTTACTCGGATCACTTAGATTATTTAGTCTTATTACTCAGCCTTAAGTAAGGTACTAACCTTTACTGGGAGCCAGAAAATTCTGATTAGACTTAGTGATCAGATAAAATGGGCTTACTTTATCATCTTCAGACTTAACGTAACGATTACCGTAGACAGCATAAAATATTACATTACCTTTGGATGAAAACATAAAATTAAACACGAAGAAAAACATAGAAGTCAGCTTTGGAATCTACGCAATTTGTTTGAGTCAAATTAAAGTATTTATGGTAGCAAATATTTCATCTGCGTATTTAAATGAATTAGGCATTTTACATTTTAAGGTGCTGCTCTCAAAACGGCGAAGGAAAACATCGTGAGGAAACCGGCATGTCTAGAACCGAAAAATCGAAGACATGTACCGTGACATCTACCAATCCGCACTGGGCTCGTGTGGTGGATTATAGCCCATTTCCTTTCCTTGAGAGGAGGCCGTATCCCAGCAGTGGGAACATTAAAGACTGATGATGAGGAATTTTGAAATCCAATATTGCAGATGTTAGAATCCACTGAAACTAGTGTAATTAGTAAAGTAATATATCGGCGCTATCTGGCTATTTCGATATTAGCCGAACTAAACAAAGCTTCATAACATTGGCTCTATTGTTTTCAAAAGTATTTTGGTAACCCATATTATTAAGTTCATGCGTGTAAGTAAATTATTTGTATAATTTTCATTGGTCGGGTGGTATCAATTGCAACTGCTGAGCATACGGTCCTGGGTTTGATTCCCTTGTTCGACAAAGTGTGATTGGGTCTTTCCATCAAGAATTTCTCAGATGCAGCCACGAAGTCTGGATTTGTGCTCGGTTGTTGGCAATAGGCTCGCCCTAACCTAACTGAAATGTGGGTGTACTGTTACGTAGACCTCTGCCTAAAAAGGCGTGATGTTATTTTAGGTTATCATCGCCCCAACTGATAAAAAAAAACTTTGAAACTGTACCTACAAAAATAATAACACGGCTGTATTAAATTTTATAGTAACAAAGTTTATAATCATAACAGAATATGAACTGGGAGGAAAATATTTCTAGAATTTTGATTAGGCAACGTGCCAAGAGCATGCTTGTAAATGTTTTCAGCGTTAGAATATATTTTCTTGCACCTACGGTGAAGGAACACACATTTTATAGTAAATATTTTAAGCTCCAACACTTGTTTATCATCCAATCATGTTTTTATTTACATACACACGAGTATGTACATGAAAAAATATGCTATTGATGTAGTGATTGCAATCGTATTCACGTAAAAAGTAAAAGCAGTACAAAGTAGATACATTGAAGTGGGTACCTACTTTTAGATGATTTTTGATTTCTCTGGTTGGTGCTGATGCAGTATCAAAACCGATCTGGAGATTGCTTTGGGTTGGCTTAGTTAATGTTTTTTTCCTCATTGAACTACACATATTCGGCTTTCGTTCGACTTGTGTCGAGAGGAGTCGATGGCTAATTAATAACAGCCGTTCGGGTCGATCTATACGTTAAGCTGTTCTTGCTTCGGTTGGTCAATGGAAACTGACCACCCAATACATACCGAGTTTCTTCCATACCTCGGAAAACACGTTAAGCTGTTGTCAGTCAGTTTTAGATTCTTGAGAGTCGTTACAGGTGGTAAGTGTCCCGGAAGTCTGGCAACCAGTCTTATCAAGGGGTATCGTATCGTATTACCCAGTATTAACTGGGTTGTGGAGGTTAGATAGGCAGTTGATCCAAGAAAAAGACTAGTTTTCAGTTGTTTATAGTTAAAATGGAACCCGACCCCAACATAGTTGGGAAAAAAGGCTTGGAAGATGATTCGGCTTGTTGATCGGCAAACTCCGTTCGGTATCTACGTCCGCTAAATTATATTTAGGTCTTCTCGGCACAATTCAAGCTAAGTCAGGCTACTTTTTCCAGAAAATGCATCTACATTGTTCGATTTTGGCCCTGCACCGAAACAATCCCCCAAACATGTATTGCTCGCCTCATTTATAATTATATTGGGCGGAATCCCAAAGGGGGACACTTAGCATGTTGTCTTCTGTATACATGAATGCTGTTGTTAGCTTGGGTTTTACCTGTTAAAACAAATGTATATGGTAATGAATAAAATGAATAAATAAAATAAAAATATTTAATGTGGATGCATCCAGACAACATACTTTTTCTCATACCTTGTTAGCTGCAGACAAGAATACAAAATCAAAACACATTTGCAGCAAAAAATAAAACAGAATCAAAAACTCTCAACACCGCTATACAAACGGAATCAGGAGTAGAAAATCACAATTTAAACTAAACTAGTCAATAGTGTAGAAGCTAGCACATGCAAGTTTCTAAATTCTAACTTTATTTTTGCTTCGTTCTCAAGTGTAGATACTGCGCATATTTTTCCAGCAGCTCCCCGTGAGAAAACGTAAAATGTGAAACTTTCAGAGCGATAACCAGCCAGACTTGTAGTTAAGTTACGAATAACTAACTTAATAAAAGTACCAAGATAGGTTCTAGTTGGTCCCGTATAAAATTTAATGAAATCGCTGAACCATACTGTTAGAGCTGGCTTTGGAATATGAAATCCGATATTGTCGGCTTTACTTTTAAGATAATTCGGGGATTATTGAAAGAAGTATTTGATTTCAAGCTTGCTAGCGGTGAATGTTTGATTCTTTGAATATTGCATTTTGTGTTTGTGTTCAGAAAGGCAAGATTGTGGGTAGGTATGTAAACGTCAATACATGTATGGTTGGATGGATGTCTCTTTAACTTAAAAACTACTGAACAGATTTGGATGAAATTTTACACATAGTTCATGACCTTTTTTTTGGGAAATCATCAAAATGATCAAATGACGCTCCAACACTCCAAAACACCACTCTGGGCGGAATGGGATTGAGTGTCAGACTTTTACTGACTAAAACCCGGGTTGGGTTTCTTCCTTGCCCTTTATGTTCTCTTTCAAACAGTCCCGCAGCCCCGGCAATAGTTTATATCCTGGAGTAATACTTATGATATTTTCTATAGTTAATATGATCCCCAGGGACAGATACCAAATACCACACGGTCAAAGCCAGCTATCAGCTAGTTGTCCTTTTTTGTGTTGCAGTTCATAGAAGACACCTGCTCTCCAAACTCAACTACGTGTCACCAATAGTCTCGAAGAAAATAACCTGTGACATAAGGACGGATATCCAACAGATATACATCAGAATGAATTTATAAGGGTTTCGTTTTTGCCACTTGGCCACGAAACCCTAAAAAAGGTCCAAAAATGCCTCACAGAGCTAACGAACTCCATCATAAACGGTATAATCAAACTAAGTTACCACCCCACCACAGGTCCACAGCGCGTTTAGAAAAAATGTGACACAAAATCACATTAGTAGCTAAACGGATCCGCAATGCAGTAAATACTGTAGAGTACTAACTGTAGGCTCGTCAATTATGTAGCTAACATTGTTGACATTTTGCTGTTTTAGCTTATGATACATAGTACAAAGTCCATGTTTGGTGTGTGTTTCACAAAATTTTGTTGGAATAAATGTTGGTTGTACAGATTGTAGGAGAATCTTTTGGACCAAGACTCATGTAGTAGAAACCGTGAGGTTTTAGTCTGTAGGCGACCTCTAAAAGAATTTACCCATAAAAAGAAGTACTTACCTTTTTTTTTTTTAAATTGGAAAAGAGAAGAGAAGCTCCAGTTTTGGCTGCTTTGGTTTGTAAATGCCAAATATGGTGTTCGTTAACTGTGTGGGACAATTACAGAACTTCATCTTTGAATTTGGTGTCAAATCGTACTACTAGAAGCAAAATCTGTTAAACAAAAAGAAAGTCTGACAACCAGTCTTACCAAGGGATATCATATAACCCAATACTAGCTATGTCATGGAGGTCAGATTGGCAGTCGCTCCATCTAAATACTGGTATTTAGCTGCATCTGGTTAGACTGGAAGCCGACCCCAAACATAGTTGGGAAAAGACTTGGCAGATGATGATGGTTATAGTTATTAGTAAGATTTGATTTTTGCAAACTTTTACTAAATGAAAAAATATCTCCAACGTTAAATTTGAAATTAATTGAAACGATGCCGGGTGACTAAATCAATCCGCCCCATCAATTAACAAGTAAGTGTGTTACGGCCTCCTTCAAATGATCGGAGCGGCGGTAATTAATTAAGAGCCCCTGAGATACCTACTATGTTGATTGCTTGACATTCCATCGAAAGTTCCTAGTATAATTTCATGATCTGAAAGCATCGCTCTAATGCTTAGCAGAATTAACAAAATTGTTTTATAAAAGAGGATTCTTAGATTTAGGAAACATTGATGAAAGCATAATAAAATGATTATAAATAAGGAGTCATAAAACCACAAAAATAATTGAAAAATTAGACGTAATAACGAGGAAAAAAATCATCGGTTCAAGGAATTCTGGCCCCGACAATGTTTATTCCATTTTTCTTCGAATCGTCTAGACATTATTATCATCTTTAACATTTTTATGGTCCTTACAAAGAATACGTCCTGCTGGGTTACCACAACCTCTAAATGCGATTCAATTCAGGTCCTAAACTGAGTCGCAAGCTGTCAGTTCCATAGAAAAACTGTCAGAAAATGACAGCTCAAACCTAAATTGAATCGCATTTGGACGTTGTGGTAACCCCGCTGTTTAAAATAACATAAAGTATTCACACTAAATTGTCCAATTGTTGTTTTAATTGTCACTGTGTCAATTTTTGTTGTTGTTTATAAAAAATACTCTATCAATTATATATATTTGAATGTATAATTTTAATGATTTATTATTAACAAAATTAGGTTCTTCAAATCGCATTGTCGTTACATTAACATCGTTCCCAGAAACCAACCTCGGGACAGTTTTCCTCTACGCAAAACAAGTAGGTACAAGTACCTAGGTATAATCCCCTCAATGCCAACAGTTGGAAACTGACACGACACGTCCCGATAAACTTAAGTTTCCACGAATTAATTCTACATACGTTTGATATATTCAAAATTACATGTGGGTGTACAACTTCGTCTTATCGCGTTACCAAAATTCCGATCATATTCGACAGAGGGCCTACTGTCCTCTCTTTCTTTTGACATGAAATAGAGCGAGACAAGTATATAACAATTTTACTTAGCAAATACAGGGGCGTATTAGCGAACGTTCTCATATTCGACAGAATGTTCAACCTCTCCTTTACACAGTATCGAATGAAGTGCGACAACTATAGTTCGAGTTGAAATTATCCGTAACAAATACAGGGTAATAGCTACGGCTTCATAGTTGGTTCTGTAAACTCTTTGGCGACATATTTGGTACTGGATAAGTTTTCGTGTTATACGTAAATTCAAATAGAATTTTGCTGCTGATATGAATTTGATAGAATTAAATAAATTGATTTTAGGTACTTGTAGAATGGCTTCGTCGTTTTTTTCGTCTCTTTGCAGTCTGATACAGTTTTTATTCATTATATTGAAATGAACGGTAAATAATTTGGGTTCATCTTCATACATTTGAATTAGCAGTTAAGTTTTTTTCTAATGAACTCCAGGAGCCGACTACCCAAATTACGTGCCTTACTAATAATAACAGAAAATAATACAAAATAGATTCATTATTAGACGTAATATTCGCAAAACCACGTAAAACTTACTTACACACTCAGTGTAACAGCCAATTTAAAACACTCGATCTCTCCGAGCTTAGCCGAGTTTGCCCGATGTTATCCGAAGTTACCCGATGTTACCCGATCTTCATTGGTATCACGTAATAACCAGATATGTTTGGCCAGCTCTAGCATAACATCGTCGTCAGGTGATCCCACTACTTTATGAGTAGGAAAACTTTCCTCTGTTTTTCAATTTACATTTTTCGATTATTTCACTGTATTCAGTATTCCGTGCATGTTTTTTCTTTGTGTTCTAATTTTGTTAGGAACGCGATTTCGTTACGATTGGGTTCGGATAAGGGGTGGCTGTATTGTTTCGTATTGCTAGTTTTGTGTTAAGATAATGTTCTGTATTGTACGAACTAACTTACTACTTCCAATTAAGTTGTTGGTGGATTTTATTTTGACGTAAAAAGCAAATTATGCAACATTTAATCAATAAACCACTACTTATAAAATAAACTATCTTGGACATTAGCAGATGCTAATATATAAGTCATTTATTTTACAAAAATATTGTTTTTTTTTTTATATAATTTTAATAATAAAGACGTGGCCTTGATAATGGTGCAATTCAGGAATTACATACAATTTGGCTCCAGGGTGTAGTAACTGCCAGTTCACAGTAACTACTTGCTGCCAAGTTTGACCGAATATAAAAATTCAAATAGAAAATATCTATATTTTCTAAACAAACCTAGTTCACGTTACTTCGTAGAACTAACATAAATAACATACACGGCTCATATTTTAATTTGCATATCATAATTTCTTTATTATCCGTTATAAAACCACTCGTAACAAAACACGCGTAATCAAACATGAACGTACCTAAAACAACGCTGTGTATAGTTCAGGAGCCACCCTTGTTTGAAAACAGTTTACGTGAAGCGTGTTTGGCCGTAGAGTGGAAAACCAAACAGAGACAACAATTCAAATTCTTCTTCTTTGTTTTGCTAACGTTATCATCATCACATCATCATAATATCAGCCGAAAGACGTCCACTGCTGGACATAAGCCTGTCGCCACATTTACCAGTCCCGTGCAACTTACATCCAGCGAATTCCCGAAACCTTCAACAGGTCATCAGTCCTCCTTGTGGGAGGTCTTGCTAACGTGTGGCATACAATGTTGTTCGATTTGAAGCCGTGTTGCAAAACACGTAATTGAAGTTACCTTAGCACTGCCGCGCCGCACCGATGCCGCCGAGGAATATTTTTGGGATCAGAGTCTGCGTATCGCTCTTTGAATTTGAAATTATTTTCTAGTTAACACTAAATTGATACCTAATACAAGATCGACTTAATATCAAAAGTTGAAAATCCAAAAGCACGCTTAATGTCCCTTCAAATTCAGCCTTTAAAACGACAAATCTATACTTATACTATTATACAGCAGAAGAGTTTGTTTCTTTGGTTGAACGCGCTAATCTCAGGAAATACCAGTTCGAATTGAAAAAATCTTTTTGTGTTGGATAGTCCATTTATTGAGGAAGGCTTTAGGCTATATAACATTACGCTAAGATTATTAGGAGCGGAGCAGGAATGAAAAATGTTGCAAAAACTGTTTTTTTTTTCCTTTCGTTTTTCTCTCATATGCGACGCAGACGAAGTTGCGTGGGTCAGCTAGTTTTTCCTCTAAAGCTATATTTCTGTTCACTTATTTACTCATGTGGCTGTGCCTTGTGTTAGCGTATCCGATATTTTGCTGTAGTAAGTTAGGAAGCTACATAAACAAACAGAGTAACTAGATGCGGGAAATTGAACAGAATAATTAAACTTTCTTGAAGACGGTGGGTAATAATAAGCTTTTCTGCTTACACATTATAATTACTACCCAGTTGCCGCAACACCACGTTTTATAAACATGGTGAGAACTGTGGTGTTGCGATTTCCTATTGTGTAAAAAAATGCATTATCAGTCTTATTGCTCGTAAATTTTAATGCTGAGCAAGTCTTAAAATTGATGATTCTTAATTTTGCATAATTAAATAGGCCTCCTTAGTTACTTTACTCAACATTTGCATACGTCACCTTGCAATCTGCTTGTTATAACCAAAAAAATGAAAGACAACTTCTATTTCTAAACAAAACCTAACATTATTTTTACAGTGGCTGTCTCTTCGTCTACAAGATTATTATAATAAAGTTTATCATTTTCGTGTTGATGAAGGTTACTCGTGGGTAAGTTGACACGCAAGTTTACTTATTTCAATTTGAACTAAACATAATAAGAATGAAGTCAACACCAGTCATTTTCTTTAAGTGTTAAACACTGAAATACAGATTTTAATTGTTGAACTAAATTACTAACCACGCTACGATAAGGGTTAATTTTAGGACTTTATCAGAACCATCTTCCATCGAGTTAGCATATAAGCGTTATGCAATTACAAAATATTGTATGTCAAATTAAAAATAATGCGCAGTTACATCAAATGGGTAGGCTGGCGATTATTAAGTAGCTGTCTGTCTTCATAATATCATATTATGCACCAATTAAGAAGTCGCCTTATCACACTAGCGAGTTGCGAGCTAGTGAAAAGCGGGGCAAACGCGCAGCAAGCTCGCCGCGAGTTCGCAACATGTGCTCGGCGAACAGCGAGCTGCGCATTCGTCCTGCTTTCTACTCGCTTGCAACTCGCTAGTGTGATAAGGCCCTTAAGTGTGTGTCTTGATAGCTAAGTAGTTTAAATTCAGAGGCCAAAAAAAACTCTGACACCAGATTAGACACTAAACACACGATTTTTACATATTTTTACATGTCTACAAGTTATTTTCATTTTTCTTAAAGTTCTTACATTACACCATCCAGGCCAAGACACTATACCAAACTTCGGATTTCAAAACTGAACTATAAACAGGCTTAGTTTACAGTATCCAATATCATAAAGCCGGAGTATTATAACAGTTACTTAGTACTCGAAGATAGCACTCCTGGTTGAAGTTATTAATATTATGACTTTCACACTTAGTACAGTATGACCAATAGAACTGGAACGGTTAATTGTTTCGATGCACGTTGTGGCTTTGAGCTCCTATTAATATGTACACTAACTAATAGTAATAAAATAAGAAATATCGCTGAACATTACACACAGCGCTATCTAGTGCACTAAGCAACGAGGCTTGTGTCGTGGACACCAGATAGTTGATATACTAAATAGAAACTTTTTGTTTGTAAATATATATTTTTATTTTTTTTATGTCAGCCCGTTCTGTACCACTGGTGGGCAAATGCCTGTCCCATGGCTTTCCAATCCTGTTTACAATTTGCCCTTTCCAACCAATCCGTCAAGAACGAGTCCAGATCGTCACGCCAGCGTTTTTTTGGCTTGCCTCGGTTACGACGACCGTCTTCAGTCACCCACTGTGTGACTATCTTCGCCCATCTGTCCGGCCCCATCCACTTATCAACAATATAGCGTAATGTAAATACATCTCTGCTGTACACCGTGATCTGTTTCGATTTTGTTTTTTTTTTTATTCATGTCGCCACTGATATCGTGATCAGTGGGTAACACAATAACGAGGGAAACGGATAATGGTATCAATGGATACAACTCGCTGTGATCCGTGGCTAACGTGATCTGATACTGTGATCGGTGGAGACAAACCCTAAGAAAATAGTGTGGAGCATGGTTTCCCCAAATTACCTAATTGGTAATTACGAGTAGATACTTGGGAAACCTAAATTATGATACCGAATAAATTATTACTTACGAGAGAGAACTAATTTTGTTATCTACTTACCTAATCTAATATTATGAAAGGGTTATACTTGTAGAGTTTCTTGCCCGTTCTTCTATATAGAGATCTACGCTAGGGAATGGGCAACTACAGTACTTTCACAGTTTTTATGTCTTGTGACTGGGACTGTAGCAACATTTAATTCTCATCTTTGTTTCGACAATTCAAAAGTGCCTGTAATTGGCCTACCTGAAATAAATGCTTTGATTTTGATTTTGTATTTTTGTAGAAGGTTATCTCTGGAAGTCTTGATTCGAATTTAAAAAATACTGTTGGAAAGTGGCTTACTCGTCAACTGGTGACTGTGAATCTCGCGAGTGCTCGCGAGTTGGCACCTTCCAATTTTAAATTATATTTGGTCGTCAACTCGCACGCACGTTATACAGTACAGTCAAATGAAAACGGATTAAAAATAAGTACCTAAAAAACATTAAAAAAATAAGCTTTACTCGTCAGAAATTATTTTATAAGAAATTTACGTAGCTGACTGTACATCTGACATATTTTACGTCAGATTTACAAGGTCGCGCGAGTAAAAAAAAATTTGTAATGACGAATAAGCCTGGAAAGTCAAGCTGTAATTGCCAAGTGCCATGGAATTTCACGGTACCTACTTCCGAGTAGATATTTAAGTTCTTAAAGTGTAAATTATTCTGAATTTCTTCTAATTGCAGGCGCAGACTTAGAAGTAGATCAACAGATTATTTTTACGTTTTCCCAATAACACATTTTTCAATTAACTCAATGGTTAATGACAGCCAAGTGGTGCGAAAATGGGCAGGGCACATTGCTCGCAGAACGGATTGCCAATGAGGCCAAAAAGTTCTAGAGTGGCGACAGCGAACCGCAAGACGTTGTGTTTGTTGGATGGCCTCCCACTACGTGGACAGATGATCTGGTGAGGGTTGCGGGAATCCGCTGGATGGGAATCGCAAGGGACCGGTCAATGTGGTGACACTTGGGGGAGGCCTATGTCCAGCAGTGGACGTCTTTCGGCTGAGATGATGATGATGATGAGTGGTGTGACCGTCAGACTGCCAAATTATAGGTCTCGAGTTCAAACCCAACACACGCAACCTTGATATCTTTGATTCATATGCGTATTGTATAACTAATATAACTATCACTTAGTCTTGCTTTGGTGACATAAAAGCTTCGTGATTAAACCAGCTTGACTGAGAGATCTATATATCTTGACGGCATGTAAAATCAGTGACACCTGGTTTTTGACAGTAAAAAGAATAAGAATGAACTCACAGAAACACACAAAAGTCATACTTAAAACAAAATCAAGCAGATACTACGCCAATTCATCACAACATCGTATCACCCGAAAGACGTCCGCTGGACTGGCCTCCCCCAAGTGTCGCGATATTGACTCGCATCGCAATCGGCGGATTCCTTCAACCTTTACCAGGTCATCGGTTCACTTAGTGGGAGGTCTTCCAACGCAACGTCTGCCGGTTTGCGGTCGCCATTCCAGAACTTTTCAGCCCCATCGGCCATCCGTTCTGCAAGCAATGTGCCCTGCCTACTGCCACTTACTTGCTATGCAAATTATTTAAGTCCTAAAACCGTCAGTCCACATTACGTCTGTCTAGAACGTCAGTATATAAAACGTCAGGTTCTAAACAACAATATACAAATGTCTTATT
This sequence comes from Xestia ashworthii, assembly GCA_950022955.1. Classification (NCBI taxonomy): domain Eukaryota; kingdom Metazoa; phylum Arthropoda; class Insecta; order Lepidoptera; family Noctuidae; genus Xestia; species Xestia ashworthii. The sequence goes on along the minus strand of OX465555.1, from coordinate 2,847,552 downwards.
CATTGCTTCCCTACACAGCTGCAGTATGTTTCGTGAAAGTCATCCCTTGGGGTTGAGCTTATTTATGTTAATTTAGTGTCTGCCAACCGCCTTATACGATATTGTACTTCCTGTATTATGTAGAGAAAATTACTCCTTAAGAAAATGAGCAAGAGTGTACCGGATATTTGGACGAAATTCAGACACGATGGTGTGATGTTGTTTTTCTTTGGTGTGCGGAAAATGAGACTTTGGCTGAGGTAATATATTCTGACTAGTATTCACCATAGCATTACCATTGGCTATGCAGTTGTTACAATAACAAATTACTTACTGCCATTTCAATGACTTACAGTTCAGTTTCAGGTAGGTTGCTATGTCTGTTTGTTTCACATTTTGCTTACAGACGGTTTGAAACAAAACGCCACATAAACCTTTCTTTGTTTTTTTTTTAAATGAATCAAGTGACAAGTAGGTGACGAGGATATGATATTTCAAGCTACCTTTGTTTGATGAAACACAGACAGCCACGAGACGACATACTAACTGACAGTTATACGTAAGTAAGTTATAGAAAACGCCCATAAATATTTAATTACCACGTTCGGACAAATTAACCAAGTAGCAAACAAATGTGTGAGGCTGGTTTACTTATTCTTTGAGTTCACGAAAACTTTTCTGGCCGTAATTAAATATATGAAAGCCCTATCCGATACAAAGACCTTCCTTAAAGATTGATATCGTGTTTGAAACCTTGTTGATAAGCCTGATTGCATGACTTATTACAATCTAAGAACTTTACCTTCTAACCATAAAAACTGTAGCAAAAATAGTCCTTATTCGCTGCCCCGTTACCCATGCCTACTGTGCCCATAAAAACACCACAATTTAACAGTAAAAACATGTGGTTTCCGTCAGTTAACGGCATTTCCTACTCGGTTAAGTATGTTCCTAACTTCTGTAGTAGCAAATTATTTTGAACTACGCCAACTTCGGGGAAGTCTGTTCCGATGTTTATACTTGAATCGACAGATGGTTTACTAAAACTTAGAAGGAAGACAAGTGACAAATAGTTTCCAAGTTTTTAATACAAAGTCTTTCAATGAGATTGACATTAAGCTTGACGGTGATGTATCTCAGGCAGAAGACTGAAAGTCACACTACCAGACTTACCAAGGGGTATCTTATGAATCAGTAAATGGGGTAATCAAATATGCAGTCGCTACGTGTAGTAGAGTATTCAGCTACATAATTATGGTGAGACAGGGAATCGATCTCAAGACCATTCTCATGCCCTTATCTCAATTTATTTGGGGTCATCGCAGCATGTCTTGTTTTTCCATATTTGTGTATTACTCGTCACCTTCTTTCTACCCTTTAGCCTTAACACAGTCCACCTATCGTTCCTTTGGTCTTACTGTAATCTTAAAGTGATCCACATTCATACTCAAAACTTTTATTGCGACATTTTTTTCATTCCATACCACGATAACCATACCACATGTCCATACCACGATAACCGATTACCACACAACATTTCAATCGATCATATTTGAGAAAGGGCCCGGCAGATGACCATGTACGTACCTACTACCGTTCTAATTTACAACCATACAGTATACAGGGTGTGAACCACCTCATCACAAATCCGTTAACCAAGCATTCTGTACATCAAACTAAGTAACTTTAAAAAAAATATTGCTGGGAAACAACTTTTTTTGTTTGAGGTTATAAATCATGTTTTGTTGTAGAACTCAATGTAACGCACGTAAACATTGTGCTGATGGATGGATTGAATAGTACGGGGGTCGTAGAGGTGTTAAAAGTCAAAATCTTACAAAAAAAACTTTTATTTAAAAAAAAACTCGTCAAAAAGTTGTAACTTTGATTTATGGTGTATTTGAGGTATGGTGTAGAACAAAAAAAATATCGCAGTGATGGGGAGAACAAGTGCCTTTCGGCTTCGTGAAGAGGTGTTTTACACCCTTTATAAGTAACTCAAATTCCACAAACAAAACGTCTCACTCCAACAAATTAACATGAATCACATCAGCAAAACACGTTTACAGAATTGCATTTACCTTTAGTCAAGAGTTTCCATAATATTAATTGCCAGATAAGACTTCCACGGCGTTTGAACTCATTAGCCGGGAAAGCCCTTAGAAATGAACGCTGTGTTGCGTTTATTACATTATTATATAAACACGCGATACATAGGACCTTGACGGAACTGTAAGGCTTGTTATTGAGTTCGTAAAGCTGAGCGCATGGTGGCAAACTGACGAGTTACTACTTAAATGTATGAAGGTGCACAGGTTTCATGGACATATGGGTTAGTTTAGACTACAAGTTTCATGGGCATAAGGGTTAGCTTAGACTAAAACCCAAGAAATAACGTCTTAGCTCTGTTTATAACGTAACACCAGAATAAGAATATCATTTTTCAGATTTTCTAAACTAGAATAGACCAATAAAGTGAGTTATTCCTGTTGTCAGAAAACAAATTTTGTCGAAAAGTGTTAGAATGTGCACTAGCGTTATCACGAACACTTAAAACTGGGTATTTACCATGTTTACTATATCCGTGATCACGGTGCTTGCAACAGCGCCGAAATATCGGGAAAAAAAAAATAAACAAGGTAAATAACCCGTTTTCATTTTGAATAATAATGTTAGTGACCATGTCAGTGCATTCGCTGGCTTAGTGTAAATAAATCAACCTTTTAAAAAACTTTAAACATAGTTTTCCACCTAAAACGCAGTTTTTTTTTTTGTTCTTACTTTTGTTCCTTGGTTCTTTGTAGCATACTACGCAAATTTCATATTTTTAAATTATACACATCATAAAATATGATGTAAAGCAGCCCAATATTTCTTCGGTACGAGTTCGAAACCAAGAACCTAGCAACAAAACTTTGCGCGGCCACCGCAAAAGTCGTGTAGTCAAAACTTTTTCGTGGTTACGTTCCCGTATTTGCTTCTTAGTTCTTCCTTCCTCGCGAGTGGTTTCAAGCTAAAAATAGACCGACACAAGTTTGGAAACAATACATTTATTCAGGTGGATAGCTGGTGGCAGCAGTATTCTGTGGGTTTACTTCTGGCTTCTCTTTACAAGGCTAAAGTGGTCACATATAATTTGAAAGCAAACTCGTTTACTTTATGATTAAACGAACTTACCTGTACGTGAAGTTCAATCATAATTACTCGAAGAGCTTCGTTCGAAGATATTAGCATTATCACACTTGTAGTTCCACATTCAAGGCCACCATTCTGCACATTCTTTTGGAGGTAGGAGCAACTGATAAAAACAAAAAATATTAAAGAAATATGAGGGTATCCGAATATACCCCACCACTTCTAGCTGCCGCCTGTCCTCACCGATCATTAAGTTTGGAGGTTGATGCTGAGCTGATCAGTATTTCACGACCATGGGAGCCCGTCTTGGCGGGGAGGGAGGGATGCTAATATCTTCGAACGAAGCTCTTCGAGTAATTATGATTGAACTTCACGTACAGGTAAGTTCGTTTAATCATAAATTACTCTTCGAGCATTCGTTCTCGATATTAGCATTATCACACTTGTAGATGTTGAGAGAAGTAGTCGTGAAATACGGGCAATATTATGTAAATTGTATTATTAAAAGCATGTATGTATACAAAACTTTAATTAACTGTAATTAGAATCCATCACAATATTTCCAATTGTATATAATAAGTAACAAAAAGAACTGAACATATCTTATTTAAATACTATTTAAGCTCATTTATAGAATAACATAACTAATCATCGAATAACTTCTCATTGAATATAATAATTAAAAATCACAATTTTCAAATAATTATTGTTTATAACTTTAAGATGTTAATATGTTAATAGCAAACTCATTTTGATTATCTAACTCATTTACAATCACCTTGTTGTAATGCTTAGCGAATACACGAGAATTAGTACTCCAGCCAGCGGTATTTCTTATGACATCTAGGCTTACACCCGACGTGAAAGCCTTTGAGGAGGACGCGTGTCTGGTGCTGTGAGCGGTAAATAGAGTGGTATCGATGCCACTGCTTTCCAAAACAGATTTAACCCATCGGCTCAATGTTTGAGAGGTAACTGGACGATGAGGTTTTCTGAACGAGATAAATAACACTTGGTGATCTGAGCGTAGGCTTAAGGTTTTGTCAAGATATGCTTTTAGTGTACTAGCTGGGCATATTTGTGGTCTTTGAGTGAAGAATGGTAACGATAGCAGCGGTTGGAGAGCACCGGCCCGCGAGGTTTTTAAAAGGTCTGGAATTTTAATGTTAAAGCCAGATTCGTACGACACTATATTATTAACCTTTATCTTAGACAATGTTTGTACGCGATGGGCTGTTATAAGAGCCACAAGAGTAACCAATTTTTTACATAATTGTTCTAAATTTAGAGTATCGTTCGGATACATTTCCGCCAAATGATTTAAGACAATGTTTGTGTCCCATGTTATGTTATATTTTGGTAATGTGGGACGCAATTTAAAAACCCCTTTTAAAAACCTCTTGACGGAATCGTTGTTGACCGTTCCCGAGCCTAACAGCAACGATAATGCTGATCTACTGCCGTTAATCGTACCATACTGAGCGCCTTCATTAAAAATCTGTGTGAGAAAGCAGAGGACATCTGAAGTTGAGACGCTATAAGGATTAAGACAATTTTCCTGACAATAACTAAAGAACTTTCTTAGACAGGTATCATATTGTTTAACCGTATTGTCAGATAATGAGGCTAGCATTATGGGTAAGGAGGTTTGCGGTATTCCTCTTCGGAGTAGCGCAGTCCCGACAACATTCCTGCAACCAGAGTAATCTTCTGATGTATCCTGCGTTCCCTACAACGAGAAATGAGTAAGTCATCACTTGCATGCAAAACTAACGGTTTTGATGTGAGTAAACTATTAAAAAGAGGGTACCAGGCTTGTGTAGGCCACTGAGGGACTACTACAATGCCGGTTGCTCGGTCATTTATAATTTTGCGTAGTGTTTTTAAAATTATGGAAATGGGTGGGAACGCATAAAAGAATAGTTTTTCCCATGACATTGTAAATGCATTTATTTTATAAGCATCTGGATCTCGGTGCCAAGATACATAAGTGTCGCATTTATAATTAGTTCTGCTTGCAAAAAGGTCTATTTCTGGGATACCGAAATAATTTGTAATTTTACTGAACGCCCTTTCAGAAATTTCCCATTCGATATCGGGATGCGATTTTCTAGATTCGGCATCTGCGACACTGTTATCCTTAGAACTAATGTAATCGGCATGAATTATTATTTTGCGCGCTTCGCACCATTTCCATAACTGTTGGGCAATATCTGTTAGGTGGGGGTATTGTACGCCTCCCATTCTATTAATATAGGATATTGCGGTGGTATTGTCAACTCGTAATAATATTTGACAATTGTAACGCTTTTTTGCAAAAGTTTTAATTCCCAAGAAAGCTGCAAGTATCTCCAGGTAATTGATATGCATGAACTGCTCTAACTCGCTCCAGGGGCCGCTAGCAGTGTCAGTACCACAGGCTGCCCCCCACCCCGTAGTTGAGGCGTCCGTAAAGATCTCTAAGGCATATTCATCAGTTTTAATTTTACAAGAACTGTGAATAGCCTGTAACCACCAATCAAAAATAGGAAGCAGGGTCTCTGGTATAGTCATGAAATTATCATAGTTTTCGTCCTTTTTTAAATTTAGGTATTTACATCGCTCGAAATCTTTCGTGTAAAGCCAGCCATATTCAATAGCCTGGCAAGCAGATGTAAGTAATCCTAAAAATCGAGCAAATTCCCTAATTTTGCATCTTTTTACTGACTTAAATTTTAATATTTCATTTTTGATTTTTTGAACCTTGTCACTGGGTAATCGTATTTCAAGTTTAATGGAATCGATTACGTTTCCTAAGAACTTACATTCGTGACTAGGGACAAAGGAACTTTTTTCTAAATTGATAATAAATCCTAACGATTGTAGCAAGTGCTTTGTGACATTAATGTTATTTAAACATTCATTATATGTTTGACCAAATAACCAGACATCGTCCAAATAAAAAGTTGATAGATAACCCATAGATCTCAGTACCCCAGCTACTGGTTTCATAATTTTCGTAAATACATAAGGCGCAGTATTCAAACCAAACGGTAAGACGTTAAATTGGTAAAGATTTCCATTGAATTTGAAACGTAAATATTTTCTAGACTCCTGATGAACATTTATCAAAAAATATGCGTCTTTTAAGTCAATTGTACTCATATAACCATTTTTTGATACTAGCTTGACTGCGGTTCTGAGGTCTTCAAGCTTAAAGTGTTGGGTTGAAATAAATTTATTGAGTTGTTTCAAGTTTAGTATAAATCTATTTTTACCGTTTGGTTTTGGAATGAGAAAAACGCTCGAAATAAATTGATTCTCGTCTGGTTCACATGGCGAGATAGCACCAGAGCATAGAAGATTATCTATGCAATCTTTATACGATTTGTATTCCGATGGTGAATATCTAGGTTCAGAGGGGACTATGCCTTGTATAACAGGGTATGTAAAAATAATTTGATAGCCAGATATCCAAGAAAGTATTAGAGGATTGTTAGTGATTCTAGCCCATTGTTCATAAAAATTAGATAGTCGGCCTGCTGGCTTTACCGTGCTTATCGTCTGTAACGAGGCTGCTGCCGACGCGATGACGTCCTCGAAGCGCTGTGATGCGTTGTCAATCTCGTCGCTGGAGCTGCCGCCCGCGAGTTCCTCGCACCCCCCGAGGGCGGCGCCCGTCGAGTCGCGGTCGCGGTGGGTGCTCTGTAGTTTAAACCTCTTGTCGATGTTCTGCCACGAGCGTTTACGACTGATCTCACATTTGTAGCCGACCTTAGCTGTGCGCCAGTGCTTATAATTGTTTTAGCAGATTTTACTGTTTCTGCCAAACTGTTGCCGAAAAGCATCTCGTCGATTTTTGTCTTCTCCAACTGATCTTTGAGCTGCTTGTTCACTGTCGATAGAATAAAATATCGTCGTGACATTGAGTCTGTGTGTTGGATGTCGCTTAATGTACGAGCTGTGTCCATAAGTAATTTAAGAAGATCAGGGTTCCTTTGGTCAGACGAGAGAAGCAAGGTTATGGCTTCTGCCAGAGATGATAAGGCACAGGAAGTAAGCGTTTGTTTATATTCAATTCCTTTGTCTCTCTTGGCTTGACTTTCCTGAAGAGAAGCTCGTATTTCGGGATTGAGAGTAGGTGCCTTTATAAATTTACAATTAGCTGGAATAAGATACTTCTCCTTTAGTTCTTTTCGTGTTTCTTTAGGCAAGCCAGATGTAGCAATATGGTTAAGTCGAATAGCCAGGTCCTTTTGTACTTCTTTGCCATACTCCTTATAAGAAGTAGGGTCATCACCAAGAATATTCAATAAGTCCGGGTCCAACTCGAGATTTTGTTCTTTAGTTGTGGGAGTATTACTCTGCTCACTGGCTTGTTTCGGCGGGGCTGTAGTTACGCTCTCAGCTGGCAATATTTGTTCAATCGTTGGGGTAACTTCATAAGGTTCAACTTGAGTTGAAACTATTTGTGGTGCAAGATCAGTGCTCGGTAAGTCATGAGGTGATTGATCATCGACTGGGTTTTCGACTACTGGCGTTGCATTGTCGGTGCCCCAATAAGAGCAACCTGGCTGATATAAGTCTGAGTCCGCGTGAATTTCAGCTATTGATGCAGTATCTGAAAGCGAAAAAATAATGTTTTTCGCTCGTATGTTACGGGTAGTGAGACTCCTGGTGAGAAACACGCAATCCCAGAAATAAGAATATACATACTCGTTTTTATACGAGAAGCTAGCCATAGAATGACAATGCGTAGGGTGGTGAGACTCCTGTTGAGAAACACGTCAACCCTTTATGTTATTTCATAGTATAGGGCAGTATGTGAAGCTCCTATTGAGCAACACGCTAGCCCAATTAATTTGTGTATGTAAAATTTACTGAATATGTAGGGGTTGTATGTGAGTCTCCTTTTGAGAAACACGCAAACCCATATCACTTTTTTGTAGTGGTGTAATTGTCCTAGATTATTTTTAATTTACATGGTAATTATAGTAGGTAAGTGGAAATAAATATTCGTTTATCTAGCTATATTTTTACCTGGCTAATGTAGTTTTGTAAAATACTCGCCATAATTTCAAATCGTTTTTAAACGTAACATTTATAAGAATACTTTACAAACATCGTAATAAAAAATCTCGTTTGTAACCGTTCGCTCAACTGCCCGTTTTTATTGCATAGAACACAAAGTATAAAACGAACACTCACCTGACCGCTTGCGAGATGAGTCGCTATCGTAATCACTCACTGATTCACTCCTTCGGTGACGTCGCCGGTGTTTAAGTTTACGTTGTAATTTTTTAACTTGTTTAGACAAATAATCGTATTCATCATCACTGCACTCACGTTTTCTTTTAGGCATTGTTACTCGTAATATTATCAGAAACGATTTAAAAATACGAATTTTATCAAAAATAAAATTAAAATACGAACGAACGTGCAAAACAGCGAAGCACAAAAATGTGAATGATCGGTGAGGACAGGCGGCAGCTAGAAGTGGTGGGGTATATTCGGATACCCTCATATTTCTTTAATATTTTTTGTTTTTATCAGTTGCTCCTACCTCCAAAAGAATGTGCAGAATGGTGGCCTTGAATGTGGAACTACAAGTGTGATAATGCTAATATCGAGAACGAATGCTCGAAGAGTAATTTTCAATAATCATTGTTAGAAGGCGAACCCAGGGATATTCAACAAGCATATTTACTCATTGCATGAAAACTTTATAGCTGAGTAGGTGCGGCGTGGCGTGATGAAAAAACGCTACAATTATACTTTCAGATTTCAAAAAGGGCTAAAAGCAAAATTGCAGAAAATGTCATTAGGCTCCTGCTATATGGATTTACACTCGTACGTATACCGAATTTGAAATGATTCTTAGACAATACGACAACGTCGTCCACGAATCTACTCAAAAGTAACGACGCCATCTATATCTATATCTATCTATATACATATAATAAAAGAGTAAAAAAGCTGTATCTGTACATTGAATATATTTAAAAAATAATAATTGAAGGGGATTTAGAAACAGTAATAGAGCACGAATCCAAAAAAAAAGGTCTGTCTGTTTGTCTGTTTGTCTGCTTGTTTGTACACGCTAATCTTCGGAAGTACTGGACGGATTTGAATGATTTTTTTTTGTTGTATAGATATTATGTCTGGGCAACATAAAGGCTATAATTTATCTTGAAAACCTCATGAACACCTGATGTAGAACCGCAATAGACCAGCTAAACTATAAGAGATACAAATCTGACACCATAGCATAAATTGTTCCACGTGATGAGCATTTTCTGCTGAGAGAATAAATTTGAAGATCTGGAACACCTGATGTGGAACTCCAAGAGCCCAGTTATACCATAACACATATAGGAATGACGTCTTAGCAAAAGTTGTTCAATCTGATGAGCACTCTCTGTTGACTTATAAACATCAAAGATCTGGGATACCTGTCTTGGAACTCCAATAGCCAAGCTACACCATAACACATATAGGAATGATGACGTCTTAGCAAAAGTTGTTCGGTCTGATGGGCATTTCCTGTTGACTTATAAAAACCGGCCAAGTGCGAGTCAGACTCGCGCACCGAGGGTTCCGTACAAACCTGTAGGTATATAAGTAAAAGTTATGGTAATTTAAGATTTTCGGAATTTTTCCTATATGTGTACTTTATAACGTTGCTTCATGCCAAATTTCAAGATTCCAGGTCGTCTGGAAGTATCCTTTAGGTTTTGATTCCCTTGCGAGTAGTTGCGAGTTTCAAAATATGCGGCTTTAATTGCTGTATCTTTTGATTGCGTTGACGTAGAAGTTTGATTTTGTTACAGCTTAAAGATATTATAGATTTGAGTATTTGTTAAGAATTTCAATATAATACCACTACGCGTTCATGAGTAAAGGGGTAATAAGTTTAAAATTATTAAAAATATTTTTATTATATGATGTAACTAAAAATTTATGCTTTTCGCAATTTTTCCTTTATCTGTGTTATAAGACGTTGCTTCGTACCAAATTTCAAGATTCTGAGTTCACGGGAAGTACCCTGTAGGTTTTGATTCCCTTGCGAGTGTCGAAAATTTGCGGCATAAACGGGAGTATCTTTTGATCGCGTTGACTTAGAAGTTTGATTTTTTCACAGCTCCAAGAGACCATAGACTTTAGTATTTGATATGAATTTCAGCTTGATACCTCCACGCGTTCCTGAGAAAAAGGGTCTTGACAGACAGACAGACAGACAGACAGACAGACAGACAGACAGACAGACGGACAACAAAGTGATCCTATAAGGGTTCCGTTTTTACCTTTTGAGGTACGGAACCCTAAAAATCGAAGATCAGAAACATCTGATGTGAAAATTATTGCAAAGCTATCAAAAACTGGGAGTACCTCCACGTGGTTAAGGCGGTAACAGTTTAGGACTGATTTTCGATTTTCGATGACGATGGTATTATCATTGAAAATTTGACTCTACTGGTCAAAACTCCCATTTATTATTTTATTTTATCGAATAAATATGTCTTTGAGCTTATGTTATTTGAGTGTTTTTGGCATGAAGAGACAGAAGAAGAGCGCCGAACATGCACACAACAAAATATTCATAATCTGTTAGAAAGTGAGAGAGAAAGAATTGCTGGAGTACGGCATGAAGAGACAGAAGAAGAGCGCGAAGACTTCGACATTCTCTGAACAGAATGTCGATAACACCTGAAGAATCGGGTATCTCAAGATATAGCCGTAGGTCATGACGACCTTCCTTGGGTTGATAAGAAACGGAGTTCATTTACGTATACTCCTATGATTGAATACGCCACATATTCCGCCATCGGAGGTATGCAGGTTCAAAATTTTACTTTTTGTGAAGCTGTTAAATGGCAAAAAGAAACAAACGGTATGTGTTGCTCAGGTGGGAAAGATCCGTTATTTTCCCGTCCCCGTGCTCTTAGAATTAGACGTTTCAGATCTTCGATTTTGACGAACCCGGTGTCGCTGGCAAAAGCAACAGGATCCGCGTACGAAGTCGCGGGCAGAAGGTAGTCAATAACAAACTAGTTTGTAACACCTTGTTGTGCATCGGGTCATGTACAGATCGCCATTGAAATACTAAGTAGCTATGGATTGCTCTGACATTTTGCCTTGGTACTGATAGGTGAGGTGTATTCCCGCTGACCCCACTGGTTCATCCCACTGGTGGGGTCAATGGCAAAAATCAATACTGTCGTTTCGTTGACCCCACTAGCCTATCCTATTAGTGGGGTCAACGGGAAGTTTGTGGTCGAACTTTGTAACACGTTAACCTCACGTTAGATTTTTAATAGTTCAGCGAAACTTTATATCGCGGAAGGTTTGTAATTTTATTCCAATAAGTAATCCAGATTTCTACATGTGCCTTTGCTAGCGAGTACCCCAAAAATGGTTTCACTTTGGAATATTTTATAAAAAATGTCTCGCTTTTATAGTTTTCAAAATATTTTTACACAGTTTAATACTTTGTTTGGCTGAAAATCAAAACTTAAAAACTTGAGTTTCTGGAATTTGGCCTTCAAATTTAGACGCCGTGCTCTAATTAAAGCAATCATCACGCGGACACGCACTAAGACGAACGTAAATAATAATTGATGGTAAAGTATATCACTAAGTTTAACGTCGGGTGATATTATGCGAAAATAAAAACGCCTTTGCAAAAACAATACTATGAAAATATAACTTTTCCATGGAAAGACCCGATGAAAGACCCAGACACAAAAGGCTACAAAGCTTACCCAACAAAAATATGAAACCTAATAAGCATAAAAGTCTAATTGTTTGTTTGCTATTCAGAGGCAGCTACGAAACTTTCCAAGTCAAAGTTTGCGTCGCAAAAGAGGCATAAACTACTTTACTTCGCAAGTATTTGGTTAGAATTCTGACATACAAAATATTTCGCCTTGCATTTTCCTTTGGGAATACTTTGAGGAAGATTTTGCTATTATCAAAGTTCGTTTTTACTTAGGCCAAGTTACTTGAAATAACAGTACCTATTTCTGTGAATTTTTAAGAAAGTGTGTACCTCTTCGTAAAGAGTCGTTAGTAAAAGGATGTATTCTTAAAATCCAGTAAAATTGGCTTTTAAACTAGACACACTAAATAAATAAATATCGCTGGACATTAACACACAGCGCCACCTAGTGCCACACTAAGCAAGGCTTGTGTCGTGGACACCAGGTAGTTGATATACTACATATTATATACTTTTTTGTTTGTAAATACATACTTATTATACATATAAACAACCATGACTCGGAAACAAATGTCCATGCTCATCACACAAACATTTGCTCCTACCGGGATTCGAACCCAGGACTCTTAAGAACGTAAGGCAGCCCCACCACCAATACGCCATTCGGGTCGTCAATAAAAATAAAAAAATCAGTCATAAAAGTCAATCAAGAAGATTTACTTTTTATTTCGAGGCTATCTAGTGAATATATTTTCCGTTTGCACCTATTAAATATGTCATGAACTATGATGTCTTTGCTTAGAAACCGCATCTTTTATTAAATTTGATTGAACTGACTCATCATCATCATCAGCCTATAATGTTCCCACTGCTGGGACTCGGCCTCCTCTCAATGATCCTCTCATTAATAGGGAATAGGCTATAATCTACCACGCGGGCCCAGTGCGGATTGGTAGATGTCACATGTCTTCAAATTTTTGGTTCTAGGACATACCGGTTTCCTCACGATGTTTTCCTTCACCGTTTTGAGAGCAGCGGTAATGAAACAAATTACACAAAGTAATGCGCCTGTCTGGGTTCGAACCCACGACTTACTGTTCGTAAGTCGGGGCCACCACCACTGGGCCACCGCTGCTCTCCTGAACTGACTGTTTTTTTTTGATTATTTTACTTGGCTGGGCTTGCTTTCTGTTGGATGAGACTAGACTTAGAACCTAACTGGCAAAATGTGAGCAGTATAATGAATAATGGTGACTGAACACCCTCACCGAAACACTCAAGGCAGGGCGAGCGCTAGAGTGAAAATTGCTGCTGGTCTAGCTTCGGTGTTACTCGCTTTGTTATATGTACATGTGTGTATATGTCGTCTCGCACTCGCCCTTTAAGCTACCTACACCACTGCATAATCCTACTGGGATCACAGGCGTGATATTCATAATTACGTAATCATTTGATTAAATATAATCGCAGATAAATAAATGAACCTTGCCACACGATTGCATGTGTGTATACCGTACACTCCACGACCGTGCCTTCCGTAACGCGGCAATAGCACGCAATCAACATTTAGACCCTGGTTCCCGCTTAATTGGCACTTACACCACGAAAGCTTATGATATTTCATTATTGCGCTTGCTTTTCTACAGGTTTTATGAATTGAGTTTCATATTTTTTGTCGGTATTTTGATCAGAATGTTGTTTCTGTAAGTGAGAGCGAACGAATTGTGAAAGTCTCTCTTAGTGGAAAGAAAAATTGAAGATAGATAGCTAGGCTTGTTTGATGCGTGTTCAAAGTTTCTTATAATATTTTAGTTCAATATAAGGTTTTTTTTGTTAGCCTATTTTGTCCCTTTAATGCATAAGCGTCCCCTATTCCTTTCCACTATCTCGGTGTTTTGACTCTTTCGATGATTCTCTTGTGACGATTTAGACTCTTTCATGACTGATTGGCCAGAGAGGTCTGGCCAATCAGTCATGGGAGAGTCTAAATCATCACGCCAGCGTTTCTTGGGCCTGTCTCGGTGACGACGACTGTCTTCAGGCACCCACTGTGTGACGATTCTGTCCCATCTATCCTGACTCATCTTGGAAACGCGACCCGCCCAGTCCTACTTCAAACCTCGCAGACCTTGGTGTCTTAAAATAACAATAAATTCAATAGAGAATGCCTTGTGGCATTAGTCCGCCTATGTACCACTCTTGTACATGAAGTTTAAATAAATAAATAAATAAGTTATTGAAGTCTTAAATAATCAAAGACCATTAATAAATGATCATGAAATAGCCTAAGTCTAAAAATAAATCTAAACAAAACTACAAGGCGACAAAAATCAGGTCAATGCATTTGTACAGAAAGTACTTATAATTGTTCAACTGCCAATATGAACACACGCTTTATTAAGGACATTTCCAATCTATCTAGATCCCCTGGGACACACATGTATATATCTACAATCCAGCAATCGGGCTGAATCCCATGAGTTTGAGCCTTCAGGGAATTTCCGAACAGAGAAACTCAATTACACTTTTGATACCAAACTCAAACGGACTTCAGGAGTTCTACCGGATCCAAGAATTACTTTTTGGAAATATACATACATGATGTAACTTGTGGACCTTACGAATCAGTGTGATGGGGACCTCAATGAGTGGTCCGGGAAAAAGGTTTTGTACCACTTCCAAACTATATAATTTATTCAGATTATACGTTGTTACCTTGTTCGCTAGGTAGCTAACAACGGATTTCGGACGAACGAACACAAAACTTTGATGGGTGTAAAATATGTAGATATGAGTAGCTTTCTACAATTCTAAAAATAAAGAAACAGTATTTATTTATTTAACTATTTATGTACACACAGTAAACAACACACACCACACATCCTTATACTTTAAAGTAAGCTTTTTAATTTTTTGTGCGAAAGCCATTTAAATGATGTAAAAATAAAAACTTTTTTGCAAAAAATAAAACCGACTTCAAAAAGAAAAAGTGAAAAATAACTTTAGCTTCTGAAGTCGGTGACGTTTGTATGATTGATTCAATTTTTTTGTCACCGACTTCAGAAGCTAAAGTTATTTTTCACTTTTTCTTTTTGAAGTCGGTTTTATTTTTTGCAAAAAAGTTTTTATTTTTCACTTTTTAGTGGTTCACATGGAAAGTGCATACCGTTACAATTACAACAAGCCCAAACACGACTAGGATACATTGTCTCATTATGGAGTTCCGTGACTCTTGGCTTCATCATCAGATCTGATGGTAGAATGGTTCTTATCAAACGCAAATGCTTCACTTGTTGTAGAAAATACCAAAATTGCTGTACGTTATCCTATAAAATTTGAAGAGTTCCCTCGATTTCGCCAAGATTCCATCATCAGATCCCGACTTGGCGACTATGGGACCAACTTGGAAGTATACCCTTTCAAACAAAAAAATAATTTTTCAAATCGGTTTAGGCGTCTTCGAGTAATCGGTGAACATACATAAAAAAAAAAAAAAATACATACAGTCGAATAGAGAACCTCCTCCTTTTTGGAAGTCGGTTAAAAATATACAATTTTGCCACAGTCAGGTTATGGTAACTTCGTATTTGTCAAAAATGTTGGTCCTAACATACTTCTTCGCCTTTTCTTTGTATTTTTTATGCCCATTTCAGGATATAAGGAAAACATAATACATCACGGCTTATCTTAACTCACAAGGGTAAGATAACGGAGACGTGTATCGTATTGTTTTTATAATGGTTCTAAAAGAAAGGCTAGAAACGGTAATGGCTTTTTCTCAAAATGTGTACGAGCAAGCCACAATTCACGACGCTTTATATAATATATGAAATCAAGCTTATGGCCTATTTTAAGGTCACTTGTAACCACGCTTACCTCCAGCTGTATAGCGGCACCACAAAAAGTTATACTGTAACATAGTACAAAAAGAGCCACAGCGCCATCTATGACACGAATGTGGAACTAACATAAAACTTCTAAATTGCGCTATAGGGCTTGAATTCCTCCCGCGCTGACGTCGGTCGCACGTAAGTGTATATGTCACCGTAAAATTATCAAACACGTTAGATTGTAAAATAACTAGAGAGATTGTAAACTCTCGAAATATTGTCAAACGAACATACTGCTTACAATAAAACGCATTATTTTTCGGTAGATTGTTATCTATCGAAGTGAAACCGTAATATTGTAAAATGAATGTGATGGAAGTCAACTCGTGCAGTGTGGAGGTGAGGGAGGAAAGGAGGGGTCCCCCTTGCCCAATGGTACCACTCTCATGAAAAGATAACGTATCATTCCTGAGAAATACCGATTAATATAACATAACCTTAAAACACTTTAAAAGCCCCTACAAAACATAGTCGACGGAGCCCCGCTACGCGGGGCCCCTATTTCTGAGTGCAGAGTTTAAAGGAACTTAACTAACCTAACGTGGGGGTGCCCCAATTCCCGATAATGGGGGCAGAGATACTTCCGTCGCATGCATTTCACAATATTACGGCTTCACTTCGATAGATTACAATCTACCGGAAAATAATGCGTTATATTGTAAGCAGTGTGTTCAGTTGACAATATTTCGAGAGTTTACAACCTCACTAGAGAGATTACAATCTAACGTGTTTAAAAATTTTACGGTGATATGTACATTGTGTTTTATACTTCTATTCTATGTACATAGCAGGATGCTGCTATATACTCGTACTTCACATCAGTCAGCGGCGTGTATTTGTTACCATTTTCAGCGTGGCAGGAATTCAGGCGTTAAAGTTATCCGTGACTGACCATACTAGAAAAACCCGACAACTGTAGTCCACCAGACACAGCACTCATCTGGTCGGAGAATCTTCCCCTCCTACGTTTCTTTAAGACAGTTTAGGGGATGAAGAACTTTACACCGTGTTTTTCGTACCCCTACTACTATAAGAACACTAATTTTGTAAACCATTGGAAAAAAATAATAGTCTTTATGGACTACCGATAGAAGTGAAAACTAAGTAATCTATTTTTGCTACGGGTTGTGCCCCGTGCAAGCCCAAGTGGTGCTGCGCCGTAACGGATCGGCTACGAGTGCTACGAAGCGTTAGGTGACAGTCACACGAGTTCCATGATTTTGTTCAACCAAAAAGTGCTCAATGCGCCTAAAGAAGTTTTCACTTCAAAGTTGTAAGAATAAAAACACTTATCTTTACAAATACCTATTGATGATGTGTTGCTAAGAATATGATTACCAAGCAACTTTGAACTTTATTTTTGACCTTTTGACTTACAAGTAATTCACCTTCATTAAAATGTTTCAGTACGAACTTTTTATTTGAACCAATGTCTTCGAAATAATTCTATATAGACACAATAAATCAAGAAATATGATTGCCTCACATCAAAAGAAACAGAAGAGTTATTTATTGACAGTAAATAAAAGTTTTGTAAGAATTTGAAGTTCTTTCGTACATGTGTCACCAGAGATGTGTATGTTCACCTTTCTCATATAATATTTAGACTGACAATAAGGTAAATAATGATATAAAAATTATTGTACACTGGCCTTTTTTTTCGGATGGGAAATTATCAAATAACTTCTCCCACTCTGGGGGGAGCGGAAGGGAGTTTCAGACTTTTACTGACTAAAACCCATCCATGTTCCTTCTTCGCCCTTTATGTTCCGGGGCCACGATATCTCTTTCGAACAGTCCCGCAGCACCGAACCCCTAAACCTGGGTTCGAACCTAGGTGCTTTCAAGGGGGTTCCATATCGTGAAGCTGACTGCACTCACTTGAGGTTATCGGTTAATTGTGGTGTTTTTACTAAAGCAAATACCTCCTAGGTTACCCTCCTTAGACGGAACAGTCTATGTTTCATTGTTTGAGATAATATCACGCCTGAAACCCCCGGAGGGTAAGGTAGAGATGTACAGAACGACACCAAAATCTTCTATAGAGAATTCCTGATAGAAAACTCAATAACAGATTGTCCGACCACGTAATCAAACCCAAGATGTCATGGGCAGCAGTTCTTGCAATTTTTACAGACAAAAGAGGCAGTCATAACGTCATGTCCGTGAAAACAACAAAGTACAAAAGACCTCATGTTTTTTTTTTCCACTGGCACCTGTTTTGAAGAGGTGGTTGTACATTTTAATATTTGATGTCGTAAGGCATACTAAGCTCACTATGCCATAAAAATGTAAACACCCTTTTATGGTAACCCTGCTTTTTACATTTTATGATTTAACCGCATATTTCCACCGTGTATGCCATGGTATATGCTCGTTGTATAGTCCGTTTCATATTTTTCTGTTTCTTAGAGGCCATATTTGATGGACTAGTCCGTCTAAAGGTATGTCCTGAAGTTCTTTAACATCTGCCTAGCCTAGTTTTATCTATGTTAGGGTTGGCAACAACGCAAGACAGTATTTTACATGGAGCGACAGAGTAACTATAACCAGAGTTATGGAGGCCTAGGTCAATTTGCAAGACTGGTTGTCAGCTGTGGTTTTGTTTTTGCAATGTAGAAACTGAAACGGTATACCAACAGTCGATTCAACATGAACCATTAGTCAACATTACCTATATTATTTTAAATCATGAACTTTTTATCCAAAGGACTTTTCACCCAGGAATGTTTCGTCAACACAACCATACATCAGTGGATGCTTAGCCAACATAATGTTTTGACTAATAACTTTCACCCAAAGAACAATTAGCCAACAGATACCGGGACAGGTGAAAGTACATCAAAGTTTGTTAAAATAACCAAGAGAATATGTTAGGTGGTGTGTTCGGGTCAAGGGCATCATGTGAGTTCAACAAAGGATTCAAGTTTGAATGCTAATTCCCGGGCAAAGGCTAGTTGAATAAAACACCGATGAATATATTGGCATCAATTGGTTTGCATGTGAGCCATCTGCGTTGGGCACTGACCAGTGAATCAGTTCACCCGTCTGTGAACAACTCGAAAATCTGCCAAAAAAATATAGTGTTTTGTTTAGTTCGAAAACAGTTGACGGAAACACCTTTTAGTTTTTATTATTGTATTTTTATTCTATCAAACGTAGAAATAAATTGACACAATTGATTATTTGAAGCGAAGCATCGCTTTTTTCTTTTTTTTGTCAAATATTTTTCAGATTTTTTTACATTACGTTATTAGCAGTTTTTAAATACAATTCTGGGGATAATCGCCACAGACTGCAGCAGAAAATACGCTCAATTGCAACGAATTGTTTCTTTGAAAGCGGGAACAGGTGGCAACGACGACCAATCGAGCTATACAAAACCAGTTTAAACGGATCTCTTATAGAACGGGAAATCTATTCAATGCGAAGCCATGTTATGCTGGAAATGTAAAGCTTGATATGTCGCCGTGTGTACAAACCAGTCATGTTGCTGCGGTCTGTCGATGCGGTCTGTCGGTGCGGTCTGTCGGTGCGGTCTGTCGGTGTGGTCTGTCGGTGCGGTCTGTAGCTGCGGTCTATTGGTGCGGTCTGTCGGTGTGGTTTGCAGTCACTTTCGGAGTAATACTTTTACAACGATGAATAAGATACCAGAACACACTAAAAGGTGTAAATGTTGAGCTCACTAACAGTAATAACTTTAAAATTCTTCGCATTTATAACTTCCTCGTAACATTTTTAACTCACTTTAAGCGTTTCTTTAGAATTTATGTTGAATCGCGAACATCTGGGTTATTAATGTTCTCCGCGAAAAATTGTTTCTTGATATTGAGTAAGAAAATTATATTATTACAATAAAGGATACTTCTCGGGCGTATTTGATGAAAATATTTGCCTAAGTTTCTTAGATAGATAGTAATTATGTTAAAAAAAAAACTTGAGAGGTGTCAAGGGACACCCGGATGGAACAAAGTTCTGGCTTGCTTTCTATAAGAGAGAGAGGGACAGACAGAGAAACATGCGACGCCGCACAGCTTACAATAGCTTACTATAACAAAACATTATTTCCCCGTTTTGGTTTTTTAAAACAACTTTCAGCGTTGCGAATGGCAAAAATTACGAAAACGGCCGGAGGGTGTTACTCAGTGCATTCCCAACTACTAGCGACATCTAGTAACACAACGGAGTAGCACTTACATATTTATTGGTACCACTCATACACATTAGATGGCGCTGTTCTAAAAAATAAAAAGTGTCGTGACAACTTTTCGTAAGATTTTTTTCCGTCTAGCCCCCTTTCACAACGCGCGATAAGGAACTTCGTTCCAAAAGTTTTCAGAGAAAACAGTCAATTAACACTTTAGGCGTTTTAATCTACATTTTTGAGTTAAATATTTTTCTACAATAATATTTATGTATGCAAAGTAAAATAAAATAACTCAAAATAACTACCAGAAATATAATGTTTCAAATAATTTTACTGTAAATAAGGTGCTTTTGATACAAGATTTTGAAATCACAATGTTATTGCTCTAAGTACTTGATCATCATCATCCTAGCCTTTTCCCAACTATGTTGGGGTCGGCTTCCAATCTAAATAAATAAATAAAAATCTTTTTTATACAAAAACCTTCAACATTGCTAACAAAATGGGTCACATGAATTTTAGTGAAGTAAAGGTCATACAGATAGAGTAACCCTGACTCCCAAACTAGGAGATCCTGTGACTTAGGAGTCAGTGTTCTGCTGTCACTATGATACAAAAACCTTTTACTAAAAAGTGTGTTAACAAAATCTTGGCAAAAAGAAAAGAAATAAAACAGATTTGAGAGTACAACAAAATTATTTTAACAAATTTAAACTAAATTAAACTAGGAGTGAAGGTATTTATTAAAAGGAGTAATTGTATGATTACGAGCGTGTATGTGTAGGTAATTGTGTGTGTAGATGTGTAAGTGTGTATGCGAGGAATCTAACCGGATGCAGCCGAATACTAGTATTTTACATGGAGCGACTGCCTATCTGACCTCCACAACCCAATTAATACTGGGTAATAAGTACGATACCACAAATGTTAAGACTGGTTGTCAGACTTTTTGGGCCACTGCAGCAAATGACAGCCGGGACCAACAGCTTTACGTCCTTTCCAAGGCACGGAGGAAACTCGGTATGTAAGGATGGTCACCCATCCACAGCATAACCTAGGCAAGCACGGCTTAACCTAAAGATCGGCCCGATCGGCTGTTATTATTTAGCCACGTGCTCTTCAGGTATAGTAACATAATATTAACATAATCTAACATAATTAAGGGGCCGGCGGAGCATGCGTTTTTCATACAAACGTAATACCAAAATAATATGAAAAACAAACATATTCGTAGAGTAGTGCGTATATATTTCGATTGTATTATAGAATATCCATGTTCCCAAATAAATATTTTGAAAGGAAAATGATATAAAGACGATATAATTATGAGGAATTTAAAATTTCCATAGAAAACTTATTTTTTTTTCATAACTCTTGTTTAAATCAGTCTCCATTCAAAACATATATTTGGGAACCTAGATATTCTATAATCCAATCAAAATAAATACACACTACCTTAAGAATATGTTTGATTTACAAATTATTTTGGTATTACGTTTGTATGAAATTCGCATGCTCCGCAGGCCTCTTAAGTGAAAACAACACCTCAAGTCCAAAATATCAGATATTCCACAATAGCGGTATCCGAGCAGCTTTCAATTACAACAATTCCCGTGAAATGCAAGCAAACAGTCATCTGGATAATATTACCTATAATACATACACGCTTGTAATCTCAGAAAGGTCCAGCAATAGAGGTATACGTACTCTATAGTACACCCATATTTCGCCGAATATGTGTAAGTCTCATACAGAAGACGAGCAAATTGCCGTCAATCGGGCATGAATACAAACTTGCTGTTACCGACAATTTTCTTATGCAAAAACCAAATAACGTTCCCAAACACCGAAACCGAATCGACAACCTCACGCTGAGCAGTAGCACTTGCAACCTGTTGGCGACGATAGGTCGTGGTGGAGCAAAATGAAATGTAGCGGACTGTATAACAAGATATATTGAAGAAAAGAATTAAAATACAACGGTCGATTAGAAAATGATAAACAAATAAGAATTAAGACGCTAAGAAACGCGTAAGCGCAGCCGTGCGTGGAGGCGTGCAACAGCTGACTGGTGTGGCGCGGGGGCCCGCGCTCGGCCGTCGGCCGGCTGACTCCCCGCTGTCCCCGCACCCCTCGTTCACTGCCGCTGGCGCGCGGCGCGCGGCGGTGTTGAGAGTAGCGGTCTCAACATGCTCCCCCCGTTGAAGGAACTTCAACAGTAGAGACCGGCAGCGGGCAGATGGTGTTGAAGGCGCGCCGGATGACACCCTTTCTTGTGAGGATGTCGGCGACCCTCGCGACGCCATCTCTGCCTGGGAGAACATGTGTGATGCGTCCTAGAAGCCACATAAGAGGAGGTAAGGTTTTGTCCTTTATGACGACCAATGTTCCTTCCTTGAGCTCCCCAGACGACCGGCACCATTTGGTTCTTTCTTGAAGCCACAGAACATATTCGTGGGAAAAGCGAGCCCAGAAGTGTTGCTTCAAAAATTCAATGCGGCGAAATCGTTGCAAGCTGTTGACTCTGGCGTTCTGGATCTGTGGATGAGGCAGCATAATTAAAGAACGACCAATAAGGAAGTGAGCCGGGGTTAAAGGAGCGAGGTCGGAGGGGTCGTTGGACAGAGGAGTTAAGGGCCTTGAATTTAATATAGCCTCGACTTGAATTAAACAAGTAGCCATCTCTTCAAATGTTAGATTTGTTAAACCCAAAGTGCGCCGTAGATGGTGCTTGGTGGATTTAACTGCAGACTCCCATAGGCCTCCGAAGTGTGGAGTATAAGCAGGTATAAAAGAAAAGTTTATGCCAGGATCGATGTTGTCGAAGTTTAAGTCTTGCGAAAGCAGCCTGGCCAACTCATTGAAAGCACCGACAAAAGTTGTCCCGTTGTCGGAAAAGATGTTGCGGGGTTTTCCCCTTCGAGCAATAAAGCGGTTAAGTGCAGCTAAGAAGGCCTCCTTTGTAAGGTCCGACACAAGCTCGAGGTGAATGGCTCTCGTAGCTAAACACACAAACACACAAATGAAACATTTCACAAGTCTACAGCCTCTACCTTTCCGGTCAGCTATCATGATGGGACCGGCGTAGTCCACCCCTGTGTCTAAAAATGGAAACTCTAAAAGTAGACGCTGCTCTGGAAGGTTACCCATGATAGGCTGAATAGTGTTGGCCTTGATCCTACAACATTTTACACATTGATGTGTGACCTTTTTAGCCAGGTTCCTACCACCAATAGGATAGTAGTGATGACGAACAGTGGCCAATAAAAGTTGTGGTCCAGCATGTAAAAGGCGTACATGAAACATGTTGAACAAGAGAATACAAATTATATGAGAACTAGATAATAAAATTGGATGCTTAATATTGTAATCATAAAATGAATTCTTTAACCTTCCTCCAACACGAATAAGATTAGAAAGAGTATCAAAGAAAGGAGACAAAGATAGTAACTTGTTCTTTGCTGGTAACTGTTCACCTGATTTAAGTAAGTGGTACTCTTCCGGGAAACCACATATATATAATGAGGCAATGTATCATAAACGTAATCATCAGCCTAATAATGTTCCCACTGGTGGGACACAGGCCTCCTCTCTGTGAGAGGGAATGGGCTATAATCTACCACGCGGGCCCAGTGCGGATTGGTAGATGTCACATGTCTTCGATTTTTTTGGTTCTAGGACATAAAGGAGTAAGGCAGTGTATTATACGTTATAATAATTATCTATAAGTCATTCTCTTCCTTCACATTCTATTAAGGGTCAGCGCAATACGTTTTATTATTTCAGTCTTCCCTGTCAGACATCACGGCATCATTTACTCCTTTCTCTTTCATATCATTCCCCACTCAGTTCATCCATTTTTTCTTTAGCCTTCCTGTCTTTTTCCATCCATCAACATTCAGGACCATCACTCTTTAAGAGCGCGTATTCCAAAAGTTGGCAACGTCGCAAATAGTTGTCAAATATTTACACGTTTTAATTAATTTGGCAATTTTACTGTATGAAAACTTTTTTTGCAAAAAATAAAACCGACTTCAAAAAAAAAACAAAAAGTTAAAAATAACTTTAGCTTCTGAAGTCGGTGACCTTTGTTTGATTGATTTAATTTTTTTGTCACCAAGTCACGAGCGTTCCATCCGTCCTTACTATATTAAATAACTTATTCTACCGTAACTAAGTTAATTTCTACCTTCTATTTAGTCAAACCACGTTGAATGTTCCACAATGGCGATAGACGAGCACTCGAGCAGTTTCCAGTAACAACAATGGTCATGAAATACAAGCAGCCAGTCATCTGGATATTACCTATCCACCATAAATTACAATATCGCGGAATCTTGTTCAGTTTACTGTGAACATTGCCATCGGCTCCGTTATGAGTGAACATTTATTTCAAGTCTGTTTGTTGTTTGTTTGTTTACATAAAGGGTATAAAACACCTCTCAACGAAGCCGAAAGGAACTTGTTCTACACGTCATTGTGATATTATTTTTGCTATACACCATACCTGGAAACCTTCTAGTTACGGAGATATGGGGGGTCAAAGATCCAACTTTTCAACAAGTTTTTTTTTTTAATACAAGTTTTTACTGTAAGATTTTTACTTTAAACACCTCTACGATATCCGTACTACTCACTCCATCTATCAGCACAATGTTTTGAGTGCGTTAAATTGAGCATTTGCTCCTACCGGGATTCGAACCCGGGACCCTAAGAACGTAAGGCAGCCTCACTACCGCTGCGCCATTCGGGTCGTCATAACCATCGCGAGGAAACCAGCTTGAGAGATATTTCTCTACGGCGTGTAAAGCCTAGTATAATGTTTGTAAACTCTAACACTTCTCGATTCGTACAATGTTTTCGAGTAATATTTTATAACTTAAAAATACGGTTATGTCAACGGGAAGAATTTTTACTTATTTTCTCAGTTCCCGCTGACCTCACCAGTGGGGTGATGGGCAGTGGGGTCAGCGAGAACTGATACAAATAATTTAAGAAAAATCCCGTTGACCCCACCGGTGGAATACACCTTACAAAAAGAAACATGGCACTTTTCTCTGTGCTTAAGAACTCGATACAATTTTTTTCCCGGCGGAAGAATAAAATCCTAGAATACATTTAATTATTGAGGTACCTATTTATTTTAAATGAAATTAAGTCTGATATGAAAACAGTTACACACACAGGCCTCCTCTCTATGAGAGGAAATATGTTATAATCCATAATCCACCTCGCGGGCCCAGTGCAGGTTGGTAGATGTCACATGTCTTCGAAGTTTTGGTTCCAGGACATGCCGGTTTACTCACGATGTTTTCCTTCACCGTTTCGACAACAGTGGTGATGAAATAAATTACACAAAATAATCCGCCTGTCTGGATTCGAACCCATGACTTTCTGTTGATAAGTTGGGGCCGCTTCCACTGGGCTTTAATATTGTTCCGTTTAATTAGGTCGATATTATGTTGATTTAGTTTAGACGATATTAATATTTGCTATTAATATCAGCTAGGAATGTTATATACAGTATCAAAACGCCAACCAAATAACTAAATACAAAGCGATCAAACAAATACTAATCGATATTTCGACAGAGCATATTTCAAGCCAGCATCTGAGCCACAAGGCTAGAATAGAAACCAACGATATGAAACGGATGCAACTGTATAATGGGGAAGACCGTTAAAAGCTAATTGTAGATGGCGCCACCATAGCTAGTCTCAATCTGACCAATGACGTCAAGGTATTTTAAAATAAGAAATGACATTCCTTGATTTTCAACCAATGACGATGCTTGGAACCAACTATGCTAAAGCCATTAGTTCCACAGTGTGCATCCCCATTCCAGTCAATCTACAGGGTGTTAACAGACTCTCCACGAAGCCGTTAACCAAGCATTCTGTACATCAAACTAAGTAACCCTACGCAAAAATTATTGCTGGAAAACGACTTTAATTTGGAGTGAAAAATCACGGTTTACGGGAAAACTCAATGTAACGCACTCAAAACATTGTGCTGGTTTGATGGACTTAGTGTGGGGGTCGTGGAGGTGTTTAATAAAGTAAAGTTCTTACTTTATGAGGCCTGCGGAGCATGCGTAGTTCATACAAACGTAATACCAAAATAATTTGTAAATCAAATCAAAAAAGGTATAGGGTACTTAAGGAACTATGACGTCTAATATCTCCGTAACTAGAAAGTTCTCCGGTATCTAAAACAAAAAAAAAAACCAAAAACGGAGAGTACAAGTGCCTTTCGGCTACGTTAAGAGGTTTTTTACACCCTTTATTACATAAGCAGATCTTCAAAACCCAGTTACTGGATAATTCCTTGTTAGGCTGATTGTGTGGCTTTCAGGTTTCTAACTGCAGTATTCCATTGCATCCGTATAGTTCTACCATGCAGTTCTACTAATAGAACTTTCAGCGGTAAGAACTGACTATGAATGACAGCTGGGACCTACAGTTTAACAGGCACATTTTATCACATTATTTGACTGCCTCATTGGTCTAGTATTCGCAAGCGTGACTACTCGGAGTGGGCGAAGTGTTATTGGGTTTTCCGTGAAGAATTTCCCAGTAGCAGTCACGGAGTTTGGATTTATAACTGGTTACATGGGACTAAAACATAACTGGCGAAGTGTGGGTACTATTTGATAGGTATACCTCTGCGTCACCTTGGGGGGTTATAGCCATGATGTTATTTTGATACATTTTCCTGTTCTCATCTCATTTATCTTGGGATTAATGCAACATGTCTTCTTCTATACTTCTTCTAAGCACAAATTTTGAATAACCTATTAATAGAACAGAAAAATATAGAAAAACAGAAATTATATACAATAATAAACATCAGAATGGAGCTAGACCGCTCTTATAACACAAAGGTCACGCGATAGGCGTTCGCACGTTCCACACTTTTTATTGTTTAGCATTGTTCCTTTTGAAAATAAATCGACACCAAAGAATACAAAAGGTACGAGGAAAAGGTCCGCTTTGCATGTCTTATGAAAATGTGAGAACTGAAAGAGAGGAAACATTTTTATTTGGCACATGTCACAAGTGCACACAGCAAAAGATGTATAGTTGGTGCCAGTTAAGATGACAATTCGGTCATGACCCTTTCCTACATATCTCTTTACGAAGCAAAACAAATGAACCATGTTACGTTTTTCATTAGAAAAAAAGTTGAAAATCACGATAGATGACAATTCAATTAAATACTTGAACAGGCTTATTATTGGTTTTCAAGGCTAAGCTTTAATAAATAATCACTATTGTATTTAGCTGTAACTCTTCCAGTCTTTAAATAAATTACAAAAAAAAAAATATGTAGGTGGGTCAACGACCACAATTGTCATTTTAACTAGCATCAACTATTTAACTAATTTGCATGTAGGGAAAAATCTCCGGAACGTAAGATTAAATTGTAAAAATTCTTTCTTTTTCAGAAAGCTACATTATACGTGCATGCTATATTATATTTCGGGCATGCATATTAGCCGAGCAATCACAATTTATGCAGACGAAGTCGCGGGTAAATTGCTAGTTAAATATAAAAATAAACAGAAAAAAAGAGACGGTATTGTGTGTCTCACGTCTGTGCCAAATGGGCTCCGCTCAGCAAACTGAAATCAGCCTTCACGTAGATCACGTGATTTGGATCCCGGTGTTATTTCAGTGGAAAGTAAAGTTTGCGAGTGAGTTCTTGTTAATAAGTTAGTAACTTGAGAAACATGAAACCATGAAGAGGCTCTAATTACAATTTTTGATATTCAGTGGGAACTTTTGACGGCTCTAATTTTCGAACAATGCCTCAATTCAAAACTAAATTTCAGTAGAAATTTACTTGTTTTGGTTAAGCTTTGTTTAGTTATTTGAACGTAGTTTAGATTCATTTTAGTTTTTAAAAAACGTACTGCTCTTCGTATGCTTGAACGACATGTAAAAATGGCTCTTATTTGGAAAATAATCAGACTGTTGTACCGAGCTCTTTCTCTTTCAAGAAATAGACAAATACCTCATCATCTTTCTTTCTGCCTTTCCCCAATATTATTTGTGGTCGGCGCAACACGTTTTTTTTTCTTCCATTCTCCTCTAAGCAAAGAGCTCAAATTTAATTGAGTGGAACTTCTGCAAATCTTTCTTGGTGTCACGTCCTGGGCCGTTGCGTGCGTTCTATATGTATTTTGCATGAGAAAGAGCTACTTGGGACGGCGAAAAGGTGCGTGATCTTTGTAAGATTCGCGACCAAATTTATAGCCAGTGTACAGTGAGTTTTATTCGATAAGTCCTGTTAGATTGAGAGGTTCGATAACTGGGAAGTTTCGTAGGACGGTAGAATTGTGTGATTTATTTAATGACGGGTCTACAAATCATCTTTATGTTTGTTAATAGAAAAATAAAAGGGATGACTGTCTCCAAGCCTGTGTGTCATGTATTTCTGTTTTCTTAAACAAAACTGGCGAAATGTGGGTTTATTATTAGGTACATTTCTGCCTAACTCTTTGGTGATTACAGGCATGATGAAATGACCACCATTACATACCGAATTTCCTCCGTGCCTTGGAAAGTACGTTAAGCTCTTGGTCCCGGCTGTCATTTGTCCATCTTTGGCAGTCGTTACAGGTAGTCAGCGGCCCAAAAAGTCTAACAACCAGTCTTACCAAGTGGTATCGTATTACCCAGTATTAACTGGGTTGTGGAAGTCAGAAAGGCAGTCACTTTATGTGGAATACTGGTATTCAGCTGCATCCAGTTAGACTGGAATACGACCCCGACATAGTTGGGAAAAGGCTCGGCAGATGATGATAGTTTATAATCTGGAATAACACATAATTATGATCCTTTTTATTCTGGTAGTATGATCCTGTAGGTAAATAGTCCAAAACACGCAGGCAAAGCCGCGTGCATTACCAAACCAGTTTACTTGCTTAATCTTAATATTAGGTAGTAATAATATGCTATGTAATCTGAATACTGGAATATTGGCAGCCCAAGATAATATTGACATTCACAGACCAATGATAGCTAGCAAAATAGTCCTCGGAGATTTCTGTGTGTGTTTTGATATTAATATCGTTAAATTCTGCCTATTTTGTGGCCTATCCTGTGTTGTACTCGTACGTTTATTTTCTTTTCTTGTTCAAGTTGTAAGAATTAGCCCAATGAATGTCATGACAAATCGGAAAAAAACTTTGTTCACTATGCGATAATTTTAATAGGCTTGTGTACTGAAAAAATCTAATTTGTCCGTCAGTTAATAGATTATGAAAAAATATTTGACCCGTATTTTATCTTTTGTTACGTAAATCCAAATTGACGAAGATACGACGCTTTTAAAATTCTTAATACGTCACGAGCTCCCACTCCCGAGTTTTGATGCGTTTTATCTTTGCCAATAATCAATGATTTACAAAAAACAAAAGATACGTGTCCATTACTTTCCAGTATTCTAACTAACGGACTAAATTGATTTGCAATTGATTGCAGGTGAAAACTAGCCTATAACACAGACAACAAGGATGAAAGTTCCTTGGCAATAAATAAGGGATGATTTTTGAAAATTCACTTCATGAACTTAAATAAATATAACTTTTCCCATTTCTTTAATAAGTATTAAATATATATTAGGCAGTTTTAATTCGCTAAAAATGACTGATGCATCTCTAACAATAAAATATTTACATCAAATGATTTGCTATAGTTATCGAAAACTGGTTTCTCGTTCTCTACAAAATCTTCCGAAGAGATGATGATGATGATTTTGAGACGGTGATGGGTGGTGATGGATGGTGATGGATGGTGATGGATGGTGATGGATGGTGATGGATGGTAATGGATGGTGATGGATGGTGATGGATGGTGATGGTTGGTGATGGATGGTGATGGATGGTGATGATGGATGGTGATGGATGGAGATGGATGATGAAGGGGATGATGATGGCACCTTTATACAAATACTAGCTTCTGCCCGCGACTTCGTACGCGGATCCTGTTGCTTATGCCAGTGACAACGGGGTCGTCAAAATCGTAGATCTGAAACGTCTGATGTCGAATTCTAAGAGCCCGGGTACGGGAAAATAACGGATCTATTCCACCTGAGCAACACATACCGTTTGTTTCTTTTTGCCATTTAACAGCTTCACAAAAAGTACAATTTTGAACCATACCTCCGATGGCGGAATATGTGGCGTATTCAATCATAGGAGTATACGTAAATGCACTCCGTTCCTTATCAACCCAAGGAAGATCGCCATGCCCTACGGTTATATCTTGAGACACATCCGATTCTTCAGATGATATCGACATTCTGTTCAGAGAAAGTCGAAGTCTTCGCGCTCTTCTTCTGTCTCTTCATGCCGTACTCCAGCAATTCTTTCTCTCTCACTTTCTAACTGATTATGAATATTTTGTTGTGTGCGTGTTCGGGGCAATGTATGATAATCTCGAGCAGCAGTTAGTCGCGCATCACGTTCACCACTCGTTTCAAAAGATTTGTTGGTAGATGTGCGAATACGCTGAGAAATCAAGCGTGATTCTGTATCGGTAAACGTTTCCGATTCGCGAGACAATGCATGTCGCTCACGATCAGTGGACAGTCGCGCATCACGTTCCGCACTTGTCTCTAGAGACCTAGAAGCAGATGCGTAGATATATTGAGAACTCAAGCGGTATTCTCTATCCGTGAACGTCTCCGACTCGCGAGACATTGCATGACGTTCACGATCAGCGGTCAGTCTTCACTGGTCTCTGGAGACCTGGATGTAGATGCGTAAATCCGAAGAGGTTTCCACGGAGCAAGTTGCAGCCTGATGTTTTTGAACAGCATCTAATCTCTCCTGACGCTCTTCGGTAGATTCTTGGGATCTTATGATCCTCAATATTTTAGCTCTTTTGGAACATTGGGAAAGATTTGACCTCTTTCTAGACATGGTTATAGTTTTGTTGTGAAGATACCTGATCAATTAAAATCTAAGTGACTGCTACCCTGCGTTACCGGGTAGGCTCCCGAGTCACGAAGATAAATGGAAAAGGAAATTAAACATTCAAATAACATAAGCCCCAAGACATATTTATTCAATAAATAAAATAATAAATGGGAGTTTTGGCCAGTACCTAGAGTCAAATTTTCAATGATATACCATCGTCATCGAAAATCATTCCTAAACTGTAACTGCCTTCACTACGTGGATGTACTCCCAGCTTATGTTATTTTATAATTATACAGTGAAATAAGTGATAGCTTTGCAATAATTTTCACATCAGATGTTTCTGATCTTCGATTTTTTATAAGACAACAGGAAGTGCCCATCAGACCGAACAACTTTTGCTAAGACGTCATTCCTATATGTGTTATGGTGTAACTGGGCTATTGGAGTTCCACATCAGGTGTCCCAGATCTTCGATTTTTATACGTCAACAGAGATTGCTCATCAAATTGAACAACTTTTGCATAGACGTCATTCCTATATGTATTATGGTGTAGCTGGGCAATTGGAGTTCCACATCAGGTGTCCCAAATCTTCGATTTTTATAAGTCAACAGAGATTGCTCATCAGATTGAACAATTTTTGCAAAGACGTTATTCATATTATGTGTTATGGTGTAGCTGGGCTGTTGGAGTTCCACAACAGGTGTCCCAGATCCTCGATTTTTATAAGTCAACAGAGAGTGCTCATCAGATTGAACAATTTTTGCTAAGACGTCATTCCTATATGTATTATAGTGTAGCTGGGCCCTTGGAGTTCCACATCAGGTGTTCCAGATCTTCAAATTTATTCTCTCAGCAGAAAATGCTCATCTCGTGGAACAATTTTTGCTATGGTGTCATTTTTGTATCTCTTATAGTTTAGCTGGTCTGTTGCGGTTCTGCATCAGGTGTTCAAGTTTCCAAGATAAATTATAGCCTATATGTTGCACAGACTTAATATCTATACAACAAAAAAATAATCATTCAAATCCGTCCAGTAGTTCCGAAGATTAGCGTGTACAAACAAACAGACAGACTTTTTTTTTGGATTCAGGCTCTATTACTGTTTCTAAACCCCCCTCAATTTTTTTTTTTATATATTCAATGTACAGACACAGTTTTTTTACTCTTTTATTATATGTATATAGATTATGCTATATGCTATTATGATATGATGCAATGTTATTATGATGTTCTGTATTTATTAAATTCGTCTCATAATAACCTCCTATTGTTCATGGTGATTATTATTTATGAAATGTGTAGACTACTACTGTAGTTAATTGTATTTTGCAATAGTAATAAATAAATATGGTATTATGGATTTAATCATATTATTTATATTCCCCTTAATACCAAATAACGAAGATTAGTCCTTACATACATCTAGTACATATCAACACATATATACAAAATTTCTAACACACTCGTAGACCACATAAGGAACCTACTTGCCGAATTTGAAATCTGTAGATCCAGCGGTTTGGGCTGTGCGTTGATTTTTACACTTTGTCATCCCATTTACCCCTCTTAGGGATTGAATTTTGAAAAAAACTGAAACCCGTTTCTTCTCATTTATCAATAGGAGTACTCTTGTGAAGTTTCGAATAAAATAGTCTAACTAATCTTGTTTCTCCATACGAACTTTGGGGGCCCGTTTCACCCCCTTAGAGGGTGAATTTTGAAAAATCCTTTCTTAGTGCACCCCTAGACCACATAAGGAACTTTCGTGCCAAATTTGGAATCTGTAGACCCAGCGGTTTGGGCTGTGCGTTGATATATCACCCAGTCAGTCAGTCAGTCAGTTTACCATTTTATATATATAGATTTACGTGTCGTCAACATTTTCCTAGCCGTTTCCCGGAATCGTACCGGATGCAGCTGAATACCAGTATTTCACATGGAGCACTGAATATCTGACCTCCACAACCCAGTTAGTACTGGTCAATAAGACACCCAGTTAGTAAGACTGGTTCTCAGACTTTCGAGCCACTGACAACTTGTAACGACTGTCAAAAATCTACAAATGACAGACAGGACCTACGGCTTAACGTGGGCATCCGAGGGATGAAGGACACTCGGTATGTATGGGTAGTCAGCTATCCACGGACCATCTTAAGATCCGAGTGGCTTATAGCGGTTATTGAACCAAAAAAATCTATAGGCGCGTTGAGAAATTATGGAAATCGCGTGACCGTCACGTAACGCTTTGTAACACTCTTAGCCGATCGACGAGATCAAAGACTGCCCCGCCTGCTTTTTATTTAGCGTTGAGCTCTTCCTCATTTAAGTACCATAGATCCAATTTCTCTACAGAATGGAAGCTAGGCTTGTACACACACAAATTAATTGTACTGTTAAATCACTGGCACATTGCGAACGCATTCCAGAGCACGCATCGCAGAATAATGCGGTATTCACACAGGAGATCATTGGTACAATCTGCATCGTGGGATAAACGCGTGTGTATCGGACCCCTAATGATGCTGGTTTAATTGGAAGAGCATTGGTATGTTCTGTGTTGAAATCACTGAGAAACTGAGTGCAAATTGGTATGTTCGATAACAATACAAGTTGTAGTTATAAATCCTGGTCAAAATTCAGGAGCTTGTCACAAAAGTCATAATATCAATTTTAATTACGATACCCGGTCAAATAATTAATACTTCAGTATTTCAGAATAAAACGAAAGTTATAGAATAATCACCCATCGTGCGACATGTCTCTATGTGCGTTTGTCTGTGTGAAGGCGCGGTTATAGGGCCAGTTACAGACGGGTTGCGTTTTAATGCGGGTAGTATCCACTTACCGATTCCCATAAAGAATAAAAAACCTTCCCATTTTTAGTATAAATTCGGGTCGAGTATCAATAGCAACACCTTGTATGTGATTAGCGCTAAAGGTTTTATGGAATGATTTTCAACTACCTCGTTGATGTAGTAGTCGTAAGCACAATTACCAAGCATGTGGTCCTGGTTTTCATTCCCAGGTTGGATAAAGTGTTACTGGGTTATTCCAGAAATCACCCACGCCATGGAGCCACGGAGTCTGGGTTTGTGCCCAGTTGATGGGTTTGTACCCAGTTGATGGGTGTGTGCCCAGTTGATGGGTTTGTGCCCAGTTGATGGGTTTGTGCCCAGTTGATGGGTTTGTGCCCAGTTGATTGCAATAGGCTCGCCCCCTACCCTATTATGTGTAACTTAAACGTAACAAGCGAAATGTGTGTTTACTATGAGATTCATCTCTGCCTAACACGTCGGTAATTGCAGGCGTAATTTTATGGTATGTAATTACTTTTATTTGAATACAGATTACCACGACAATTTTTTTGGCCATTCTTCTCGTGACGACAAATTTTTGACTAGAACATAGCTAAGTACCGCTGGTAACGGGAAATAAAATGGTTACATGGTTAATTATATCGGGAGCTCAAAACGTTATATAATCATGGAAGATATAAGTTTGGTTAAATTATTCATCCTAACCTTTACTTATAATTTCCGCCGACGTGTATTCAAGCGAGGAAAACGCGTCTCGAATAACAGTTAAGGATAAAGCGAAAAGGCGACGTAAACCTAATTTTTGTTTAACATTTATTTAATTTAAAATGAAGCTCCAGCTAAATCCTCCGAGGAAAAGTAATAACAATTGTTGAATAAGCAATTTTCTACAGTCGACGAGACATCCTACTCAATGTAAAGACGTACTAATTAACATTCCCGTAATATTAGATTAATATATAACAATGATATTATCCGCACATTTTCCTTTTAGGAAGCAACGGGATTAGCAAAGTTCATTGCACAGTATTTCCGACTTTACCTAGTAAAAAATAGAGGAAAAAATCCATTGTTGCTGCTTATCCCGGGCACTGAAAGCTGCTTTTGCTGATAGCGCGACGTCACTAATCCCAATATATCTAAGGAAGCTACGACTGAAATTTATCGTCGTGTGAGACCGCAGCTTAAGCGCGGTGACAATTTGTAAGCAACATAATATAAATTTTAAAGTGAATGGATTTTGTACTGGGACCGTATTTCACGAGAAATTCTTTAGAATACGCCCCTTATCTGAGTTAAAAAGTGTAAAGTAATAGAGTTTCTTTGTTGGTTACTCAAGTCAATAAATTGATTGATGACTGTTGAGCAGGCTCATCAGCTTTTTAGGAGTTGGTGCGGAAAACACGGTTGTTGTCGCAAAACTCCAATCAATTTCACAATCTCAGTTGTCAATCATGGAGCCAAGCTTCGCTGTGTCAACCATCAAATCCATTATTCAAAAGCAACATTCGACAAACGTTTAGGTTGCGGCTCCTATACAAGAGATAGCGGTTACGCTGAGCAGTCATTCATTAATCGGACTTGTTATTTTGATAAAGAATGTCACTTTGTTTACTTAATTAGGAAGTTTTTGTTGTCACAGCTTGTAAGCCGCTTTCGTAAACAAAAAGACCTTTTGCTAAAGAAAGTAAAATACTTTTAGCTTTTAGTATTAAGTTTTAAGTATTTTCGGGGATCTGAAATTTAAATCAGAACAGAGCTGGAGTTTTTGGCGCTAGACCACAGATTTGCTGAATCCAAATTTCTACATAATATCGGTAATATCGGTACATCGAGGTGTTCAAGCGTTTGTACAAAAACGCCATCATGTCATTCCGACTTCAGAACCAAGCTTCGGAACCTATCCTTCTGCAGCGAGGTGTTAGACAGGGAGAAGTCATATCTCCGAAATTTTTCACCGCTGCTCTGGAGAGTGTCTTCAAGGTTCTGAACTGGGCAGGGCTATGCTCGGAGTTTCCTTGCGTGATCGAATCAGAAATAAAGTCAGCCGCTAGAGAACCAAGGTTATAAATAAATAATAAATAAATACCGCTGGACATTAACACACAGCACCACCTAGTGCCACACTAAGTAAGGCTTGTGTCGTGGACACCAGGTAGTTTATATACTACATATATACTTTTTTGTTTGTAAATACATACATATTATACATATAAACATCCATGACTCAGAAACAAATGTCCATGCTCATCACATAAACATTTGCTCCTACCGGGATTCGAACCCAGGACCCTGAGAACGTAAGGCAGCCTCACCACCGCTACGCCATTCAGGTCGTACCGACGTAGCCCGAAGAATTGCCAATCTTAAGTGGCAATGGGCAGGACACATTGCTCGCAGAACGGATGCCCGATGGGGTCGAAAAATTCTGGAGTGGCGGCCGCGAACCAGAAGACGTTGTGTTTGAAGGCTACTCCTACTAGGGGCATAGATGATCTGGTGAGGGCTGCAGAACCTGTCAATGTGGCGACAATTTTGGGAAGCCTACATACAACAGTGGACGTTGGCTTTCGGCTGAAATGATGATAATGATGATGAATTTCTACATTCGTCAGTAAAAGAGTTTCAAGCTAAATCAATTGTCAACCTTTAACTTCAACTAGGCAACAAGAACAGAAAAACATAATACCACGCTATACCTGCGCTATTCCTGTAATCCTCAAACGGTAGACGTGTACCCGATTATACTACACCTACATTTTACCAGTTATGTTAAAGTCCTGTATGTAATAGTTGACGAGTTTAATGCCATCAACGGGGCAGAAACGTGACTGCTAGTGAGAAAATTCCTGATTGAAAGTCTTAATAACATTGCTTGAACCAAGAAGCAAACCCAGGACCTCTTAATCAGCAGTTGCACTTGCAACCACTCTACCAACGGGTCCGTCAAAATTAAAAATCGGAACAACCAATCATTTGACTTCATTACAAAACCATCACGTGCATTTTCAATCACAAACGTTCAACGTCGGTATTAGTTGTTTGATACGCTCCCTCCAAAACGGAGGCACATCCCTAGCCGATGGAAATAAACAAAAGGCCCCAATTATAACGTTGGGTGGTATCGGTATCGATGCTAATTTCCTGGTCCCGAATAAATTAAACAATCCTGTAACAGGTACTCATCGGGCAAGGGTATCGATCTTTATTAGCTGAATAGGACAACCCTTCAGTATTGTAGTTTAAACGATTAATTCAATATTGAAGGAACGTTGGCATGTAAGATTTAGTTTTAATTGAAATTGAATATGTTGAATGGTCGTGTTGAGAGCTTTGTGTTCTCTGAGTAGATATTGGTATGGTTTTGTAATTTGGTGGCCTGTTGTTTTGGTAAGTAGATACCTAGTAATGTAAACAGAGGTTCTGAAAACAACTATTATAAATGTAAAAGTTTGTGGGAATGCATGGACTCTTGTCTTTTTTTCTGACTACTCTCAGAAGACACAGCCGAAACATACTCAGAGGAGCTGCTACATAGAGCCTATGCGGCGTAGGCGCCTACGCGGCGTAGCGACCTACGCAGTGTAGCGACGTACGTAGTCAGACAAAATTTAAATCTTGATGCATTAGGTGAAAGATGTTATGACAGTACATGAAGTAAACACTGTGATAGAGGCATAGTTTAAAGACGTAGAACTGCGAGGCATTTTCGATGTATATTTTATTTATTGCAAAATGGGCTTGAACATTGTCTCATATAACTTAGACACATACTTCTTACAAAACAATTTTATCACCATATAAATGGTTAGGGGCTAAATAATAACAGTCAGTCGGGCCGATCCTCTGGTTAAGCTGCGTTTGCCTAGGTTGGCCGGTGGATGGGTGACCAGACACACACCAGACCAGATATACAGAGTTTCTTCCGTGCTTCGGAAACTATCCCTGGCTGTCAATTGACAGTCGTTTAGTAGTCTGACAACCAATCTTACCAAGGGGTTTCGTTGTCCTTTAAAACTAGGTTGTAGAGGTCAGATAGGCTGTCACTCCATGTAAAACAATGATATTCAGCTGCTGGTTAGACTGAAAGTCGCCCAAAACATAGTTTGCAAAAAGCTAGCAGATGATGATATTACATAGGGTTCATAATCAAGAAATTACTGTATCTTGAAACACAATTCTACAATCTCATGTTACAACTTGTTAAGATTGTTCCAGAGAAATTATACTTGCTTGAACATTGTGGTTTACTTTTAATTAGTCGTGGGAGAGCTGCTAGTAGCTTTAGTGAAAAACTTCGTCCGGGCAGTATTATCTTCGTACCAAACTATTTCTTCGCTGGTAACCAACATTGCTGTGAATTGCTGTGTTCCGGCTTAAAGAGTGCCGGAAATTTTAAGGGTTATGAGACTTTTCAATTTTGTTTCTGAAGTAGATGATTACTCTACACCTGGGGCCTAATTCTGCTATTTCAATAAATTCGTCACTCCAACACGATTCCATTCCCATCCCATTGTCATTTTGCTTAAAGTTCGTAATCTGCTAAAATCACAATGGTCGATCATTGGTCGGTCAATGGTCTCGTAATAGAATTATGTATTAATCGCATTGTCGTATTGCCATTATTATAAACCTAAGGGTTTCGGAACCAAATGGTTTTCGAAATCAACTACTATGCGAACATGTATTCAAGCCAGATTTCATGTACGAGATTACCATTCTATGACATTTCTTTCAATGGAGTGTCAGTGGTTGACCATTGAGAATTCATAATGGTGGCATTATATTATTAGGTTAACAAACTGTCTGTCAAAACTTGACAGGACTTGACCATTATGAAATCAATGATCGACTATTCTGACACTATTGTAATAGCAGTTTCTTGGCCCAGGTGTTGTAGATGTCTAACCTGGTCTCAGAGTTTCATGCCACCCATGGGCCTCTGACTTTATTTTACATGCCGTCGAGACTCATCTCTAAGGCATGCTGGTTTCCTCACAATGAAAGACGGACACTCGCTTAGTTCGTATATTGCGGACTGCCGGCAGCGGCCGGCGCTCGACCAGGTAGGTCGAGCGCCGGCCGGATCTTACATTTATTAATGTTCATCTACCTACATTACATAAACAAGGTACGTAGAGAGAACTGACGTTTAATAGCAT
Organism: Xestia ashworthii; assembly: GCA_950022955.1. Taxonomy (NCBI): domain Eukaryota; kingdom Metazoa; phylum Arthropoda; class Insecta; order Lepidoptera; family Noctuidae; genus Xestia; species Xestia ashworthii. The sequence goes on along the minus strand of OX465555.1, from coordinate 2,808,793 downwards.
GACGTGAATGGCTGCGAAAGTTACGGACTTTTGAACTGTCGTAGAAAATTGTAGGAGTTTAATATATTTTTTGAGTGACAAGCCATAGTTACTTAACTTTAATTTCTTGGGTAGGTTTTATTGATTTAAATGAAGAAAAAACATAAAAATACAATGCATATTCCACACAAATTGATGTCGAGCAGGGTTTGTCAGTGACAAAAATTCGCAGATCCAGCTTAGCCACTCCATATTATTAATAAAGTCATTCCATTTTCTTCCTCAAACCATTTTCACCCCCAGCTAAATTTCAAAAATAACAAGAAAGTCAAATACTTGTAAAATGCTCAAAAACCCTCAGAACAGCTAACTGATAAAGTTGGAATAACTAGAAAAATAATGAAGGTTTGGGTCAAGCCCACTTGAATCGCTCAAGGGATTCGGTTTTTACAATAAATTCACGAATATAAATAGAATATTAGATTTTATTGGATTTTCACTGGAAATGGAATGGGTTTTAAGGCTTTCTGATAATCGTGTCTGCTCGGTAATATTAAAATTGAAAAAAAAAATACAATCTTTAATTTTAAGATAAGAATAGATCTGGCTTTTAAATATAGTACAAAAATACTGTAATTATGTACAGTCCGCGCCACAAGAAGCTATATTTTATGTAAACAAAGAATTTCTACTAAGATACGTAGCGACAATTCAATCAACAAGAAATACTCCCAAATTTAATCAACTCAAATAATCATACGTGTAATACGAAACTAATGAGCAATTTCACTTGGTCGGGTTATATTTTGGCGATATAAAGCGCTGTCGTCTAATTTTTAGTGGTATTGGAACGCATCTGACATCATGGAACGTAAACGTTTGGGCCGCCATTTTGAAGTAAGATCACGCTGGCGCTGTCATTTTTTAATTTCATCCAAAGGTTGTGAACCCGAATGTGTGTTTACAAAATTTATAGATTCTCGTTGCGGGGACTATAATATTATAGATCATAATATAATTATGATTCTAGACAAGTAAACTAAACTACATAACCGTGTCGATAACAATTTAAGATGAATCGGCCCAAAAATTGGCAACGTGTAAGAAAGACATTTTAAATAGGTACTAAGTATACGAACTGTACCTTCATATTCCAAACCTTTTCATTTAGTATTATTTTACTGAAATACAGTGGATAACACCGTAATTCTTATTTTCACATGGAAAAACTGTAATAGAAAGAAACACGACACAAAGTAACAATAACCCATGAAAAGTTAAAAATAAAATCTTCTCCTCCCAGCTACAGTTCCATAAAACATCGTTTATATTTATTTTATTTTATAACAGCACATTGCAGGCACGTTTACTGTATATCAAGAAATAGTGTTCCTTATGGCGAAGACATATCAGCGGGTTGCGGTCACGCAACGATAAAATTCAATGTCGGTGCAAACTGCAGCGGAAAGTCGCATATTGCACCACACGCTTGGTTCAGACAGGTTTTCATCTTTTGGGACTGTTTTGGCAGGTTTTGGAGTTCCACTGCCAGGTTCAGACCTAGTCTCGGCTTTACTCTACGACGTCACATACATTTTAAAGAGAAAAAACTTAGTCATGAACGCAACCCACCCAGTGTTGCCCAAAGCCTCTGTAAATATCTTCATTAAGTTCATAGCAATTTATTGGTTTTACAACATAGGGTCCATGCTCATATAACTATATAGCATGGAAAGTCTGGGTCGGGTGGGACTAATCACCTTCGGACAACACAGCAACAAGCATAATATTACCGTCGAACTTCACTTACAGGTAAGTTCGTTTGACTATTAAATTATACTTGTTTGCTGTCTTAGTTCCCGTTTTTGTGCGTCCATTATCCAAGTGGTTCCTGCGACTTTGACATTGTCATCGACCCAACTAGCTTTAAGACGGCCCAGGTTTCTATGGCCTAACCTTGGTCACCCCGCGGTGAAAGTCTTCCTACATCGGCCATCTCCACGACTAGCCAGATGTCCTGCCCAAGCCCAAGACTGCCCAAGACTTTCGTCCGACGGTGGTTTAATCTTATTTTTTTTCTGAAACTATTTTGTTTTTTTTTTGCATTTAAACTGGCGCAAAGTGACTGTACAAGGTACACATGGCGACAAATTAAGCTATATTAACCAGTGTAACATGATCTCGCATTGCTTTCTAAAAATCCAATCCACTACATCCACCATTTAACGTCATATCGAAAATGAGTTTGATACCAACATATCCGACAATCAAATTATTCGGGTCCGTGGCTTAGGCCCCCAGTGGTCGAGGCACCTGTGGCCGACGCCCCTCGACATACAACCATTATTTTGTACAGTTTGAAAATCGAACTAGCTTTTCCTCATTAATTTTCGAATAAAGTAATGAGGAAAATCGTTTTTTGATCCATAAATCTAAATTCAAACGCCTAAAATGACCGACGTATTTAATATTTAGGCCCATTTATCCCATAATCGTATTTAAAATTACGTTTCATTTCTGTTAATCATTTAAAGTTGTCAGAAACAGAATATCAATGTTTATTTTATTTTATCCAAATTGGTTAATCCGTTCATGAGACAGACACACACTTCAAACTTATAACTCCCTCGTAAAAAAAATTTAGCGTTAAACGCATTCAGTGTCTAGTGTTGCAACCGAGCCTTACATTTCGACACCGTTCGAATTTTAAAGTGAAGTACAAAGAGGAATAACAACTAGAACTCACAAGTCACTGTGTTGCCACCCTCAGGTTTCTCCCTTAGTTACTGTATAGAGATCTTTTCCCACGTAAATTGGGCTCAGTTTATCTGATACGTGCACAATGTTCTCGGCTGTAGGGAACAACAAATTGCGGGTGAAATGAGCGAATCATCGCGTTTATCCGCCGGCACGTGAGGCACGCGAATAACGTGCATTATCACGAAACTGAATTAAGTTTCTGTTTTTAAATGTCCTTAATTTTTATTGCGTGGTATGTTTTAATTATACCGTGGTCTGAGAATTTTAAAAATGTGAGCGGTTAGTTTACTTTCGTTTTGTTTTATGTGCGACAGTCTTTTGACTTAGTGCACGCTGATTTAGAATGTAGGTACATACGCAGACTGAGTATCAACTGAGTTTAATCCAAGCAAAAGTTAGAGCTGTGCAGGTGACTTCGTACTGGTCTAACACAATTTGAGTTCATCGACACGTAAAGAAAAAGTATAAACTAGCTACCTATTAGTTGAGTATTGTTGTTCTAATCTAGTACATGGTATTATGTAGCTGGATATTTTGTTTCCGCTACTTTTTCAGACCAGCTGAAGCATTAAGTAGTGGCGAATTCCGGTTTTGCGTTTACTGGTCAATCATAAGTTATTTTGACGTTCATAATGTCGTGACTACGAGTCTTTGAATTCATTTATGACATTTGAGTTTGGTTGCGAAATAATTACTTTTACTCAAGTAATAAGTTTGACTTCATTATAGATACGGTGTGTTAGTCTAAATTTTAGAAAATATGCTGCAAGGCATAGGATTTATAGCATGTTTTCATAAATTTTGATATACCTAGTATGATTAAATTTATTATTTCTATAGTTTATTAGTTCCCTTTTTCTGTAGTCTCTATTCCATCTTGTAGCCTATGTTCAAACTGTTCAAGCGATTGTCGTCATTGATATTAACTAAGGCGGAAACCACTAGACTGATCACGCGGTAACTGGTAGGTATTAATTAATTACACTAATTGTTTCATTGTAAACACACAGTGTTTCACGCTTAACGTAGTTCGATGATAATAGTGTTGGAGGTAACAGGTTAAGCAGAATGTGACAGCAAAGTGCACATGTATAATTAAATTTTAATAGGTATGTATATAGGCACTGGAAAGTCAGTAACATCTTGCCTGTAAACCCCGAAGCGTTTGGCAGAGGTGTGGTGTACATCCACATTTTTTAACCGACTTCAAAAAGGGGGAGGTTCTCAATTTTTTTATGTATGTCCCCCGATTACTCGAAGATGGTTGAACGGATTTGGTTTTTTTTTAGGGAAAGGGAAACAAAAAAAAAATCCAAATCCGTTCAATTCTATCAAACGGATCTCCTCAATAAATAGCAAATGGACTGGGATTGCTGAAATCTCATGTGTGTCTATTGTTTACACCAGTTCATAAAATAACATCACGCCGAACCACAAAAAAGTGAAAAATTAAAACTTTTTTGCAAAAAATAAAAGTCGGTGACCTTTGTTTTATTGATTTAGTTTTTTTGTCACCGACTTCTGAAGCTAAATTTGTTTTTCACATTTTTGTGTTTTTTGAAGTCGGTTTAATCAATGTTGTTTCATGTGAAACTTAAAAAGTTCGTGACCTAGTTGTCTTATCTCTATTTCACATTTATAAATGGGCGGTTTTGTGTAGCAGGTAAATAGCACATAACGTTACCAAAGAATCTATCTTTAATATTCTCTCAAAGATACTATCATAATGCCATATTACGTAAATAAGTCACACCTGCTTTCAAATCCCACAAACGTAACTTAGAAACTATAAGATTGTTTGTTCAGTGTTTATGGAATTAAAAGTATGTACTCTTAGAATATTATATACTTTGTAATCGAGCAGCCGGTGTAGTGTAAGTGGCGTAGGAGTGTTATTGTTCCATACTTAGGTGTTAATTTAAGTAAAAAGATTTTAGCGGAAAGTAAGCGAAACGAGGACTTAAAATTGTGGAAATTTTCGGTAACATAATCTTCTTGATAGTGCAAGCGAGATAGAATTGTCTAAGCTAAAGAAATGAAGGAAAAAAGAAATTGCTGTCATCCCGCGCCATCTATTGAGTTTAAAAAAAATATCATAATATTATATTATATTAAATAATAATATATTATTTTTCTTTTTCGGTTTTCCGATACTCAACCTTGCGTTGGTTTAATAAATATCCCGTCCTGCGTCCCACAGGAAAAAAGATATTCATTACCCCCGATCGTTTTCTTCTCCTTCTTCGTGTGCTAGGTATGCTTTGTGTGGTTGACGGTTGGCTTAATACGAGTAGTACCTCAGATTTAAAGATCATACGTTCGCCTTACCCATTTTGTCGGTTGGTTTGCTTAAAATATATTATATTATTTATTATGTTATATATGTCGCCGCAGGAGTCTCTATCTGCTAAGATTTAATCTAATCATTAACACTCATAAGCTATTCCATGATAATATTGATGAAACTGCCATCTCTGCTTTGGCAGTGGCACTAACAATTATTTACAAAGATCATTATTCAATTGACAGAAGGGTTAAGCGCCATCTAATGGCTTTTGTATTAACTAGTACTTAAATAGATCTTCGAGTGACAATTTAAGAGATTAATTAAACAAGTTTAGCTAGAACTATAGTTATAATTAAAATAGCAAATATTTTATAACTATTGGGATTTTACCAATTTGTAATAGCTCTTTCGTGGACTATGATTTCTTTGTTTGTATGGCAACATTCCACATGTTGTGGAATGTGGCACCAAGTACAATTTTAATGGTCAATAAGTCAATTTATAATTCTAGACTATAACTAGAATCAGTTTTTCTAAAACTAACTACAAACTAAAAAGTAACAAGATTATTTACAAAGCAATTTATTAGTGGAAGACCTATTCTTTGTATTAATTTGACCTGTCCTCCGATCTGCCGGAAATGGTTTTAAAACAGTAATGAATCTAGTAATTTAGCTTAAACTTAATAATACCTTTGCATTTGTGAATATTAATATTGCTTAATTATTACAATAATTAGTGTGAAGTATTCTGATATTTGTTTGTAAGTTTTAATGAACTTACGATGTAATGAATTACTGTACTGAATGCGGTGTCACTTCCGGTATTCAAGGAACAGACGCGTCGATTAGGCAGTGTCTCGTTATCTTACGATGAGTGAAACAATTGAATTACCTAGTAAGCAAATAATAATAGCTTTTGAAGTGAACATTACAAGCTTGTGTAAATGAGAAATGTAATATTGGTTGAAAGGAGTGTAAGGAGTTTCTTTGTCCGTTCTTCTCCTTATTAACAATATTGGCGAACGGGCTGCTCGACTCAGAATGTTTATTGTGTCTGTACCTAAATGGTTTCTTAGAAATAAACGTTTGGAGTTTGAGTAAAATGTTGTGTGTGATTTCAACTACCCATCTACCAACAATGAAGAATCACATCGCACGGCGATGTGATGATTAGAGACTGCAGGACAATAAGTATGGCGGCGAATGGCGCCAATATTCGAGGACTGCTACTCTCCAGAGTTTCCCTGTCGTGATATATATTTTATATAATATTATTTTTTTAATTTCATATTTTTATTGTGGTTGATATTTTATTTAGGGGCCTTTATGATGCCTGATAATAAAATTATTGATTGATTGATAGCTACTTGAACATGAGATGAAACTCAAAACATTAAGATCTTTTGAGGTAGCCAAACAAGGGCCAAGCTAGGGTGTACCTGACAAGTTTTCCTGTAAAGTTGACGTGTACAGGTAAACCGGAGCATGTTTATTGCATAACTGTGCAGTTTTGTCCTCCATGCAGCTCAAGCTTACCTAACGAGTGTAAAAACTGCTGCAATCGAATTCTTCACTTCAAAAAATTGATTTCCAGTTTCCCGCTCCCCCAAAGTTATTGCACCACGTGCCATAAGCGTTTAAACCGGCACGGTAACATGCCGCAGCGCGTGTTCAGAACTCTTCCATGAATATTTATATCACTGTCGCATCAATGTACTGTTACATTTAACGAGGAACCTTTATTTTTAATTGCGAATCTTATCTTGTTTACATTACACTTTTGTACGCCTTTTGAGCACCTACATGTTATCTTGGGACGGAGTTGGAATACTAAATAATGCGTGAGGAAATCTGGGATCGCGTGGGGGTGAGATTTTGTAGGGAAATATATTTTTAAGTGTAGATGAGATTGAAAGTGTTGTTCGTTTTAGATGTTTTTGTACTTAGTCAATCATTGCATACATTCATAATAACAATATGTAACCATTTAACTCATTTAGGATTTAACACACAAATCCCCAAATTACACCACATAAAACAAGAAGGACCCACTAAAACCACTGAACAACGGACAGTCTTTCAGTTCAACGACTGTTAAATAAAAAATATTATCTATCCTTATCCATCACAAAAATATATTGGAGACATTATTTCCAAATAATATTTTTGTAAAACGAGCAACTAGACCATTCTGCTGAATTACGTTTTGTAAAAAACCTTGTTCGATTGGATAAATATCCATCGATGTGTAAAAAAGTAAAAGCATTTTTACCCAGTCCAGTTTAGTATCCTTCTAAAAATACCGCATCAAATAAATCCGCAATCAATTCCGGACCGATCCGAACTAAACCTCAGTTACTGAAATCGCAACAGAATAAAATCTGAGCCTTCTCATTGGTAGACGCAACCGTTACCGTGTTGCACTGTGTCACTACGTACGGGACTTTTAAAATGAAAACCGACACTGCTGCAAACAGTTGGAAATTGGCTAGATACGATGATGGAGCAAAAAAAATCCGCAAGCAATTCTCGTCCCTAAGGAGTAGAGAGAAGTTAATAGATTTCATTAATTAACCCGTTCAGTGGACCGAGTGATTGCAGTACCTACTCTCCCAAGATAAAAAGTGTCAATTCGTTGCCGCACGGATTTTGGGCACCTTTTTACGTGTGTGGATCAGCTAAGCCGGTTTAATGTTTCGAAGGAAAGGGAAGCCTAATTATTAAAATAGTATTGCATCGGTAGTTGAACTGTTTTGGTTCTTTCAGTAAGATTTTGGAACTTTATTTAAACCCCAGATAGCTAACCTCCGTCGATTCGATGGGTACCTAAACGAAATATTGTTCTGCTGTTTCTTTTAACGGAACGCAGAATTGGCACAGGTCGTGTAGCTAAGTACCTCAGATTTGGAGACACGTTCGCCTTGCCCATTATTTCGGATGGTTCGCTTAAACGTGAGTTTAATAATAAATTAGGGGATGTTTAGGAAGCTTATCTATCCAGGGTTAAGTTATACATATAAGATGAATACGAAAATTCAGAACCATAGAATTACTATAATACTGTGATCAGTTTACTGCTAAGTCGAATAGAGTCAACACTGAAAGACAACAAAACTTAAACGATGTTTTAGCTACGTGCGTGATAATAAAAAGATACATTGAATAAGAGAACATGCAAAATATCCAGGCATTCATTAAAGAAATAGCGTGATTTGGGGATTCACGTGGCCACGGTGGCCACGACTTACGAATAGTAAGTCGTGGGTTCAAACTCAGACGGGCACATTACTTTGTGTAACTTATTTCATCACCACTGCTCTCAAAACGGTGAAGAAAACGTCCTAGAACTAAAAAAATCGAAGACATGTGACATCTACCAATCCGCACTAGGCCCGCGTGGTGGGTTATGGCCCATTTCCTCTCATAGAGAGGAGGCCTGTGTCTTAGCAGTGGGAACTTTAATAGGCAGAACATCTTTACGCAAAAATTATTGCTGGGAAACGATTTTATATTTGGGGTGAACAATTACGTTTTGTGATAAAACTCACATTGGATTGAATAGTAAGGATGTTGTGAATGTGTTTGAAGTAAAAATCTTACATTAAAAACATATGTTAAGTTACACGGATTAAGCGTATATATTTTTTCAGGTATAGGTCTAGAACAAAAAAAAATCGCGAAGACGGGGAGAACAAGTACCTTTCGGTTAAGAGTCTTATTTTATTATATCAGTTACCTAAAAGCAAAATAACAATGCTAACATCTCAAATTTCCTAGAACCAATTTCATCTCAACTCAAACACCATCATACGTCTACCTAGGACACTATCACACAGCACAGTACCACGAAATTTTATCTACGGCTCGCCCCGACACGGATCTATTGAACGGGTTAAAATATACGCGGCCACTATACAGGGGGGAGTAAAATGTTCCACTGGATTTTTCTCTTTTGCACACCGGCTTAGCCGAGTGGCTGAATGGTTTACGTTAAATATTGCCTTTTACCTTTCCAGAGAGGGAATTCACTTCACTTTGAGATGTAATTGAACAGGCAACGGCGTATGGGATGTCTAGTTCCTTGAGGTAAGGTTTTTGGTAGAATCTATACCTACCTAATTATACACTGACATGTTAATCATTAAAACTTCACTCACTTATCATAGGTGTATAGGTATAGGTAGTTTATCCCAAAATACTAAGGTCCATGTTCACCAAAAAGATGACGGTCTGATGATCTAAAAGCAGGTGTTTAAAACACATAATTCTGTAGGGAACATATCACAGTGACAGCTGTTTTAGATAATCAGACCGTTCTTCTTTTCGGTGCACACAGACCTAAGTAATTTATAGAGACGCGACAATAACAATGAGTCGAAACCGTTGTTTAGCGTGCTGCACGATTCTAAGATTCATTGTGTAATAAAAAATGTAGGAAACCCACTCTTTGTCTGCAGTCTGCGTTTTACGTCCCCCTTGCGTCCAATTCCTCTGCTTGAATGAGTTCCCAGGTCCTTCGCCGTCATTTTTAATGAGAACTTCTTATACGTTTTTTCTAAGTATCAGGACATGGTTTTCCTACATTGTTTTTATGGCTTAATAGATGTAGCCCTATGGGGGTTTCTGTTTGGAAAAAGAAAAAGGTTGGTTTATTTTTGCCAAAAATATTTTCTTTTGTTGTGGGATTACGAAGGATTTATTTTGGTTTAGCTGATTGTGATGATTCTGGCTCTAAATACCTTGAAGAATAAGTTGGGCAGAGATAAGGGTTGATAGAGATAATGCTAGCCCAAACAATGACAATGATTTGTGCTAATATTATCAGCATTATCTATACTTAATAATATTATAAAGCAGAAGAGTTTGTTTGTTTGGTTGAACGCGCTAACCTCAAGAACTACCGGCTCGAATTGAAAAATTCAATTTGCGTTAGATAGTCCATTTATCGAGGAAGGCTATAGGCTATAGGCTATATAACATCACGCTATGGACAATAGGAGCGGAGCAACAATAAGAAATGATACAAGAGGGAAATTCACGCGAACGAAGCGGCAGAAGCTAGTGTAACATAACTCTTTAGTGCTGATGGTAATGACCACTGATCTAGAAACTTGTATAACTGGTAAAATATAGAACCTTATTACTTGTATTACATGACTAGATTTGTAGTCATGTAATACAAGTAATAAGGTTCTATATTTTACCAGTTATGGTAAGAACGATGTTATAGGGGTGGTTTTTCTATACCAAATAACGCTTTGTCTGCCCTGTTAATCGAACCTAAGACCAGCGGGCCTAAAATGACCGCTTTAGCATAATCTTAATATATTATGAATCACGTTTACAACTTAAAATTCTAAAATAATAATGGACTTTACGCTAATGACCATAAAGTCCGTTTTAATAATTTATATTATTTAGCGTGAGGCCGTTTAAGACCCCCTGACCGCTCAGCAATAGCGCTTTGCAACTACTAAATTAACAAGCAAATTTTGTAAAAAATCAAATCCAACAACAGTTAAAATATTGGTAATCCAAGTAGATTGATGCCTCAGCATAAGCCATTGTTCCCGCTTGTCAAAACATTTCACGTTCGAGATTGGCAGCTAATGGGTTGTCAGAGATGGCACAACAATATCTGGTTAAACTTAGATTTAGTTATTTTTTTATGTTATGTAAAAAATATGAGTAGCATAAAATATTGCCAATATTAATATCTAATCAATACGTTGAGTACCTGAAATAATATACAGGGTGTAAACCACCTCATCACGAAGCCGTCAACCAAGCATTCTGTACATCAAACTAAGTAACTTTACGCAAAAAATATTGCTGGGATACGACTTTTTTTTTAGGGTGAAAAAGCATTTTTTGTGATAAAACTCGATATAACGCACTCAAAACATTGTGCTGATGGATGGATTGAATAGCACGGGGGTCGTGGAGGTGTTTAAAGTATAAATCTTACATTAAAAACTTGCATTAAAAAAAAAACTTTTCAAAAAGTTGGAACTTTGTTGTTGTTGGCAGGTATGCTGGAAGAGATTTCATTAGAAATAAGCATCACCTTTGTACTATTTTCTGTTCCTTTCTTCTTTTCTGTAATAAGTGTGTACATAAATTGTTAAATAAATAAACTTTGACCCAAAAAATCTCCGTAACTAGAAGGTTCCCAGGTATTGTGTAGAACACAAAAATGATCGCAATGACGGGGAGAACAAGTACCTTTCGGCTTCGTTAAGAGGTGTTTTACACCCTTTATAGGGTGAGCTTTTGTACCAAACGTATCTTATCATCATCATCTGCATAGGCTTTTTGCAACTGTTGGGATCGGCTTCCAGTCTATCCAGATGCAGCTGAATACTAGTATTTTACATGGAGCGACTGCCAATCTGACCTCCACAACTTAGTTAGTGCCTAACGTATAATGGTAAAAGTTAACGTCCCAACAAATTAAACTAAACGAGAAAATAAAAGCTTCACAGAAACATTACAGCATTGTATAGTTGGCGGATAGCTCACAATACGACCCCATCGCCAATGCCTTCAGGGTGCTGAAACTTGCCCCAGCTATTGGTGGCTTGTTTTTTGAAAGAGCATGGACAGTTGTTTCCGAGTCATGGATGTTTATAAGTATAAAATCAAAATCAAAGCATTTATTTCAAGCAGGCCAGTTACAGGCACTTTTGAATTGTTGAAACAAAGATGAAAATAAATTGTGTCCGGCCCATCTCGTAACTTTTCCATTTCGACAAATAAACAAAATAGCATGACAAAAGTCGGGAGGGAAGTGTCATCAGCAAATAACACCATATTTTGAGGTTGGTTTTTCGTATAATAAGTATGTATTTACAAATAAAAAGTATCTATGTAGTATATTAACTATCTGGTGTCCACGACACAAGCCTCATTGCTTGGTATGGCACTAGATGGCGCTGTGTGTAATGTCCAGCGATACTTATATATTAACATGATTAACATGTACACCATCATGGTCCTTCAAAGTGCGCGTTGGGGCTGCAGGTACCTATTACAAACTTTATTTTCCCCATGTTCCCCATTTAAAGCAAAACGAAACCTGCCATAACAAAATAATAAAACTCTTATTCCATTACCACTACCTAACACCGATAGAAAAAAATTACAAAGAAACTAAATTGATGACACTGTCACAGATATATAAATATAACACATGCATATTAGTACATAATAAGATAATAAATTAAAATATACACTCTAAAATAACATTTACAAAAAAAGGCCGTAGTACTAGACGAAGAAACAACATTTGCTTAAGACCACCTCGAACTAATTACGGAAGAAAAAATATACTATATGGAAGGAGCAGAGTTGTATAATAAATTGCCTAGTGACATTAAAGAGATACAGTCCTTTACTTTATACAACAAAAACCATAAAGCACCACATCTTAAAAGATTTATCTAGGTTTTAAATTTAAATTTAATCTACTACACCAATTTAATTTATATCTATTCAATTGTCATTATTTACTAATTTGCTAAATGTAAAATCAACTAGATACTTAATATGTATTTCCGAAACATCAGCACATATAAATAGTTTAATGCGTAATTGCTATCGACTTGCCTTCAAGAATCGAAGTAGTAGTAACTTACTTTTTCGTTTTACCCACAACACTGTAAAAATTGTAACTTATTTATTTACGAGTTTCGAGGTTTTAAGATTACCTTGTATTTCTCATATAAAGTGAATTGTATTCATTTTGAGAAATGAATGCCTTAAACCGTATGTTTAAGTCTCAATCTTCAAGTCAAATAATTCTTAGTCAAAACGGAAAGTAGGTTGCGATGTGAGAGACACATGTAAAGAAAAATATTATATTACGCTCCGAGAGGATCATGATACTCGTACCGTTATTGACTTAGGTACTTGACATTTATTTCAAGATAAAGACAAGTCTTTTCTGCGAAACACTTGACATGAAAACAGAGTAGATCAAGCCAAAGGTTCCGTTTTTACTTCGCTCAAGATAAACCATGCTCTGGGAACGTAGGTACAGTTGAGCTAGTAAAGATCTGCGCACACGGAATTCAAGGATCGCTCTCGACGATGTTGAGAGCCATCGATTTCTCCCAGACAACCAACACTTGAAACTTCGCTCCATATTACGAACGTGAAAGTCACAATTCAGACATTACGTGTTCTTGGCAAATTTTCCCCTCCAATTTGGCCCCGTCACGTATCACGATACATAGGTACTTGTGAGAAAAAGCCGGCGAATTCCGCACGCGAACTTGTAAGGCCCTGGTGGAATCGAATTTGTGTTAAAATAAAACTGGTTATGCTAATCAATTTTTAGATACTGGTGTTTTTATGTGAGAAGGTGGTAGTCAGAAGCCACGGTATAAGCATATTTGTAGATCTGCTAAAGTTAGCTTGAAGAAATGATAGCCTGTGGCCTTACCACAAACGAGTGATGTTAACGTGACATCATTTCAGCCGACTTTAAAATTGATAGTAAGGTGTATTTGAGAGCCATTCAATTTACACAATTCATGATTATATTTTTTACCCTTAATAGGTTCATCTGGTACATAAACTTTGTCCACAACGCAAGTTATTATCAAATAAACCAGCAGGAATTTTCAAAGTCTGGTTTACCTTTACATTTTTAATATTCAACTCCAAGCCGTTATTCACAAAAGGTTATTCATAAAAATAAAATGCTATACCTACTTTTCTAAAGACTGTTACTTGCATAATAAAATTGAATGCTCTTTATTATTACATTTGTCATCGTCAAAGGATTTTAGTAGCAAAAAGTATAAAAGTGTAAATGAATTACATTTCACGAAGTTCTCTTTCATATAATATAATATATAATACTCGTACTTTTCCCTGCACAATAGGTAGAAAATGCAACTTTTATCCGGTGAGAATACAAGTTTTGTGCTGGATCCAATATGGGATTTGGAAAAGTAAGTATATAATGTTGTGTTTCATTCAGAATCTGTCTTTGAACAAGGCGAATGTAGGTGTTGTATTTATTTATACATTTATTTATATTTTGTCTTTTTTTTGTTATTTCCTTCTTTTATGCCTGTCACTTCTAAAATGCAGGTAATACTGCCTATGTTATTTTATTACTAAACCAAACCGTATTCCGGTACCTTGAAGGCTTTTTAGGAGTTTTTGGGAACAGCAAATAACAATAATAAATTAGTTTTACTCCGTTCTCATTGAAGGTACCTACCAAAATTACCTTTTCTCAGCCCTTCAAAAAGAACAAGGCCGAAGATGATCCGTTGGCTAACGTGACGTCATTTTATTTCGAAGCATAAATTGCTGACATAATCGCTTTTAAGTGATAGAATGTTGTGAACCCACTCCCAATATTAACTCGCTAAGTTGAAATACATTACTGCTTTATGAATAAATATGGCCGATAGCTTTTAACGGTCATAAAATTCAAATTTCGAAGTTCATTCACTATATCGTCCATTTTGTAGCAACCGTAGACTCTGCGTTAATGGAAAAACTAATATTTTTTAAAGTTTTTTGATATTATCTGAATACATTTGGTACCGGGTTTTTTATGAAAATACAGTGAATCCTTCGAAAATACTGTCGGAAAATTTGAAAGGAAATAGAGTAAAGACTCAAATTACTTGATGAGTCAAAAACATTGACAATATTGTTATGTTGTTTGTGTATTGATTTGAGTTACCTTATTAACAATTTTCAAGACATTCCAATAATTATATTTTAAGAAGAATAAGAAATTTTTTAACAATATTATTGTAAATTCACATCGTTCAATTTGTCTGATCAAAACGTTTTTAATGAAGAAAATAAGTTTTATCACTTTTTTCTTTTAATTTCAAAATTTTTCGATAGCCTTAAAACCTTGTAATGATTGGTTTTAACATCACCATCACATCAACATAAATAAGTTGTGAGAGTAAAATAAGATTAAAATTCGACATAATATTTATAGAACTATACAACGCAATAAGCCAAGAGCTCAACTGCTGCACCAATACTCCTACCATTACCGATTGATTTTTCCAACGCTTTTAACACCGTCGACCACGATATTCTCCTGGCCACACTGTCTCAAATTGGGGTCTCCTCATTGTCACGTGATTGGTTTTCATTATATCTTCGTGGTCGCCAGCAGGAAGTGCGTGCTGATCAAGATTACTCCGACTGGTGCGACCTGGTGACTAGTGTTCCACAAGGCGGTATACTCTCTCCTCTATTATTTTCTTTATTTATAAACTCCATTACTTCAATCATCAAGTGCTCTTACCATCTGTATGCTGATGACCTGCAACTTTACGCTCAATCTGACATTGCTACCCTTGATAATTGCATCTCATTACTTAATGCAGATCTTCAAACTATCAGTGAATGGTCTGGTAAATTTGGGGTTCTAAACGTCAGGAAACTACTTGAGAAATCTGGATACTAGCCAACTAATGCCGCTTATGTTCAACGACTCCGTGATCTCTCCCTCTCCACACGTCAAAGACTTGGACCTGTACATCGACGAGACACTTAGTTAGAATAAGCAGGTTGCTCAGGTTAGCCAGAAAGTCACTTACTCGCTGCGGTCTCTCCATAGATTCAAACATTTTCTGCCTTCTAGCACCAAATTAACTTTGGTCCAGTCTCTTGTGCTTCATATTATCGACTATGCTGATGTTTGTTACTCTGATTTATCCCAAGAACTTTTAAACAAATTGGATCGCCTTCTCAATAATTGCATTCGTTTTATTTCTGGCCTACGTAAGTACGATCACATATCTTCATACCGTTCTCAGCTTAAGTGGCTGCCTATCCGACTCAGAAGGTCCCTCAGATCTCTCTGTATGCTCTTCACTATTTTGACTGATCCATGTGCTCCCGATTATCTAAAAGAATATTTCAAAGTGATGGGCAGTTCACATAGTCGTAACCTTAGAGCTTTCAAAAACCTACTCCTTGAAATTCCCTCACATCGCACTGGTTTTATGTCCGCTTCTTATGCTGTCTCAACTATAAAGCTATGGAACGCGCTACCCCTTGGCATTAAAAAAGCTGAAAGCAAGATGGCTTTCAAACGAACAGTTCGGAAGTACCATTTGAAGTCAGACTAAATTATTCACAAGCTAGAGCTAGAGGTTTCTCGTATTTTGAACTATTTGTATGTTTTTAATATGTATTAGGTTATTTCATCTTACCTGTAATATTATGTGTATTAGTATGTGTACCATTTATGTACTTATTTCGATTTGTTAACAAAATGGCTTTGTTCTCATTGATTTTTGTACTCTACCACAATGCTGTCATATTTGACCCAATGGTTGACTGGTAGTGAATGCTTGTCCGCTTAGGTACCATTCTTGTACATGAAGTTTAAATAAATAAATTACCGGATTTCTGTCAAAACCTTCGGCCGGTATACTTGTATTTCTCGGACAACATTTCATAAAATAAGTCGTGTCTCGGTCCTGCTTTGCGCCGTTATTTCGACTTGAGAAATCATCTTTTAAATCCAACTTATTTATTTAACTTAGCTTGAATGTCCCACTGCTGGGCAATTTCCTCGCCGATAGCTTTCCACTCTTCTCTCCGTGCCATTGCCTTCGGACAATCTCTCACAAACTTTTACCTGAATTAAATATAAATGAATTATAAAATACATATTATAATGGGTTTCAAATCAGAATAGGACTGAAATCGCGCCATGTTGTGACGTCAATGACCTCTATCTGTCAACTGTCACTAGAAAAGTACGGTGAGAAAAGGAATTTTACTTACCGCATAATCAGTAACAGAGCCAAAAATAAAATCAGTTTTGCACGCTGTACCATTTTTATGAATTCATAAACCAAAAATGAAAAATAAATAATGAGTACCTACAATATGAAATTCAAAACACACTCCCATACAATATGTCAATAACAGCCGAAACCTGTCAGAAGCTTGTCGAAAGAGATCCGAAATAAAATAGGAATGTCCTAAAAATGAATATTGACATAAAATAATGGATCGGACTGAGTTGGTCTAAAGATAACCTAAGAATAATCAATGAGCCTATGTAGGTAATATTCTAACTGCTGGGACACAGTTTTCTTCTCTAAGAGAGCCAAGAGAGGAAGGGGGCTGTAATCCACCACGTGGACCCAGGAGAGATGGTAGATGTCACCTGTCTTCGAAATATTCGGTTCTAGTACTTGCCGATTTTATCACGCCATTTAGATGAAATTAATTAAACAATGTACAGTATTTGCCTACCTAACAAAGAAATGCTTTAAAAATAGAAATAAAACGGCTTAAATACAACTAGTACATAGTCTAAAGAAACACTTGGTATTGCATAAAAGCATGTATTCCGGTATCCGGCATTATACCATCGGAGATAATCCGTGTGGCGTTGTGACTAACGAGGCGATTAGCGCCGGAATTCGGTACGCACTGAATATCGGATCCGGATCCGGATTTCACTTTGTGCTTACGTAGGTTCATAACTTCGACACGTTTTTCCAATAACGTTTTTATGTTAGAAATAAATGTGACAGAATAAATTTTGTGACATACCTGGGAAGGTGCTTCGAGTTTTTTAGAACGGGCACCGTCTTGGACAGTTTGGAGAAGATCTTAGTAGGTAGTTTTGTTTTAAGGGTCCGATGGCAGAGTTGCTTTATTAAAATACTTTGGAATATTGAAGAGTCTTCAGTTTCTGCCATGAAACTATTTATCGTTTGCATACTTATATAATAAGGATTGTACATTCTTAACATGAAAGCATTTAGGTCTGGTCTTGGAGTGTATATTGATAATTCAATTTGCCATTTAGAAACGTTCCGCTAAAATAATTTTCTCTCAATCTGTACTTATTTGAAATACCTGATTTGGTTCCTAAAAGTCTTTTTCTTGTCAGCTGAGTCTTACAGCTGCCGACTATTTCTGTTCCGTGCTTGTAATTATCGTTTTTGTTTATTTTACCATATTTTTTATAAGGAGTGTAAAACACCTCCTAGACAAGCAAAAGGCACTTGTTCGCCCCACTTTCGTCATTGCGATTATTTTTTTGTTCTAGACCATACCATAACATTCTAGTAACAGTACTGGGGGTCAAAATTCCAACTTTTTGACAAGTTTGATGTATACAATGCTTGGTTAAGCTTCGTGGTGAGTCGGTTTACATCCTGTATTGTATTTGTCAACAAAACAATGACTGAAAACCGATGTAAGATATCAGAAGACCAATAATCTAAAACAAACAACATAACACTGTCAAAAACAACAAACACATAACAAATGAATCCAAGAAATCATGCTCTAGATTTCGCTAGCAAATGTAATATCAAATAACTCGACTACACTTTGTCCATTTTGCACAACAATTGGTTGGAGTTAACGTCAGTTCACGACATGATTCGCGCCATGACATGTAGGTACTTATGTAGTGGAAATAAGGTCGACTCTCACGGGAGCCGCTGTACTCAATGAATTCTTTCGTTTTAAATGGAACATGGTATACCGCTTACTTGATGAGTTGTTTCTATAGGTATTATGTTTATCATTTGTAAAAGAGCTATTTGAATTAATAGTTTTTTAAGGGATATTGAACTATATTAACAATTATGTTTTGAAGTCTGACTGAAATCATAAACGTGCCTGTTTGTAATTTCATATGCTGCACGATATTCTGGTTCTTTATTTGGAAAACAAACAAGACTTATTATTCACTTCATTTGAACGAAGTAGAACCTCGCAAAATGTATGGCCGGTGGGCCGAAACGTTAGGGAGTGTCGACCGTGAACCGGAAGATGTTATGTTGGAAGACCTCCCACTAGGTGGACCGATGGCCTGGTAAAGGTTGCAACTTGCTGCATACACTGATAGAAGCTCAGATTACCTAGACTGCTGCAGCGTTATAGAACTTTACGTATATATACAGGGTGGAATTCAGGTGGAACGCAACATTCCACTTATGTAAATAACACGGCAAAAAAAACGAATGTTAAAAAACTGTAACAAACAACGCTTGAAATCAGCAGTTCACTTCCTGTCTAGCTATAGAGTTCATCAAACTCGTCGTCGCGCTTGCCGTTTGCTGCGTTACTTGCAAATGAGGAAATAAATTAAATCAAATTTACTGGACTCCCATAACTTCTTGAAATAATTTCATGTACTGGTCATCTTAGTATGATTTGCAGAAGTTACCCATCACGTGCAATGGAGCGCAGCATCCTAGGCGTCAAACTTACCGATCATGTACGCAACACCACACTGCGCTCCAAAACACAAATCACTGACGTTGCTCAAAAAGCCGCCAAGCTAAAGTGGGACTGGGCTGGCCATTTCTGCCGTATGCCTGACGAGCTGTGGGCCAAAATAACCGCGATGTGGAGCCCTGACACAACCAGAAGGCGACGCGGTAGACCTCGCAGGAGATGGCGGGATGAGCTAGACAAAACCAACGACCAAAGACCCACATTGGCCCTGGATCGAAAAATTTGGAAGTCATGGGGAGAGGCCTTTGCCCAGCAGTGGAATGACACAGGCTAACAGTAACAGTAACCCATCATTAGTCTGTGGAGGGCGACACCCTGTATAAAGCTTGCAGTCAAACTTACTTAGGGAACATGACAAATTGTTTGGCAGAACATTCATCAAAATCCACTTAGTCTAAATATAGATGTAAATTTGAGTTACGTCAAGATAAATTTATCGGGATACAATCATCTGGTTTAAGAGCTTATTTTAAAGGTAATGGCTGAACTAAATGTTGTTGCTTGTTTAACTTTTTTGTTATTAAAATTATCACAAATATCGAAGGGAATTTTGATGTGCGTGATGGGTACAAAATGAGACGAAATTTTGAGCTTTGTATAGAACCTAGAAAGGTGACTACTGAGATAAAGAGTAATAGAGTGGTATGGAAGAAAACGATGTGCGTGGATCCCAAATAAATTTGGGGATTTTGGCAGTAGAATAATGATGATGAGTATCTACAATAACCTGGGGCTACTGAGAAATTTTAAAGAAAAATATGGTAGACTAACCGTGAAATGCGTCAAAAATAGGGAAAAACCTCAAACCAGGTTCTTGTATATTGGTCTATTTAGTTATATTAATACGTATATTCCACATCCAAAGCACAGCTAATGTTACACCCCACGAACACGCGACGAAGATTCACACAATCGCAGACCTGGCAGTAATCCTCGAGTTTCCCACACTAAATTGATACACCTACTTATTTTATAGATACATGGGTAGGTACTGTTTTACAAGGCAGATATATATCACCAGTTTATCGAGGAGAACAGACATTTATAGACAGAAACTCCATTAAGACTATTAATAGGTTGTCGGCTTTTATGTATATACGTATGGTTCTCGTATTTTCCTTTAGAGGTGGTGTTTCGGGTGGAAACTACGGCGTTTTGACGGTAGTGAAGCCGCTAATGTAATTGGTGTTATTTATTACTGTCTAGTATGTTTCGTTCATCAAACTGGAGCTGTTAAGTGTAATGAAATGTTTCGGTGGAGATGGCGCATGGAACTGGTGTAGATATCATAAGTGATATAGTTGGATTCTAGGAAGTTATTCATTGAGATTTCTTGGTATTTGCTTAGGTGTCAATGTGGCCTTGAGCATCAAGATGTGGATACTTCAATCATAGTAATTATCGAGCAAAGTTATCTTGACTCTTGTGTTACCCTGGACGCTCTTAACTTGCACGTCTTTGTACATCGTTCTCACATAGTTATATGTTTCATGTCAACATGAATGAAGATGTAACAATTTTGTGATTTAAAAGTGTCCATGGAGTTTTTTTCACTTTATTCTTCATAGAGATCTGCGCTTTAGCATTATGGCAACTACAGTACTTTAATAAGTTATTATGCCTTGTGACTGGAACTGTTGTTTTTTTTTTTATTGTTTAGATTAAGAAATGCCTGTTGTGGTCTAATTGCAATAAATCCATGTAGTTTAAGACCCAATAACTAGGTTGCAGATGTCAGAATGGTATTCGCCTCATATTAAATACTGGTATTCAACTGCGTCATCGGTTGATTGATACCTAGCTCTAACATGATCGAGATAAAATTAGGCAGAGTGAACTAATTTTGTCATTTTTTATTATCGACTTCTGGTACTCGGTGTACTTTCAAATTAATCGACAGTGGAATTTGGTTAAAAACATAAACTTACAAGATGTTCAAAAGTCTTATTTGTTTTTTTTTTTTAAGAAAAATTTATCCTACAGTTATGTGGTGAAACAGTTACACGCGCAACAAATAAAAGTTCGATCAAATAAAACGCGACTCAACTCAAACCAACTCAAATAATAAACTCCGTCTCCACAAGCCCACGTCAGCAAGATCTTCAAGGCATTACGGTTATGATCACATTAATATTTAACAAGCAAATAACTGAAGCGACTCGTCAGCGTTAAGAAAAATCCTTTGATATATTGCATCGTTAGTCGCACCATCTCTTCTTCGGGACCCAGGATTGTTAATCGGGCCATTTGTCACGATCGCGCTTGGTATTCACTGGGAACGAACAATTCGAATTTCGCGAACGATTTCTAAAGGAAATCGAGTCGCGAAATTCTTACTGGGTGATCATGATTTGAAGCCAGGATGCCATATTTGCATATTTTTCTTTTATGTAAACCTTTTTGGAACAATGCAATCATGTCGTGTGAGGATTTTGTCTCCAATCAAGCTGGTTTAAAAGAACATTCATAATAATAATCAGCCTATACGTTTCCACCAATGGGACACAGGCCTTTGTGCGAGATGGAGTGGGCCATAATCCGACGAGCAGGTTCATAGGGGGTATCTTTGAATTCTAGTCTAGTTTTAGGACACGGTACAGGAATAAACTCTCAGAACATGTCGTCTCAGACCAAAATAAAAACCAATTAGCTGACTAAGGCTACTTCGTCTGCGTTACATAAGAGAGAAAAAGCTAACAAAAGGTTTCCCCGTTTTTGTTACATTTTTCATTTATGCTCCACTTCTATTGGTCATAGCGTGATGTCATATGTCAAAGGCATATGGATGCCTTTAACCTTCCTCGATAAATGGATCCAACACAAAAATATTTTTCAATTACAATCAGTAATTCCTGATATTAGCGCGTTCAATCAAACAAACAAACTATTCAGCTTTATAACATTAATATAGATTTAAAATCTACTAGACAAAAATATTTTGTTATACTACAAGAAGAAATAAATTCATTTATATTTAAAAAACAAAAACAGATCCATTTATATTATAATTAAAAAAGAAAAAAAAAAACAATGCAATACATAATAATTATGTTATATGGTATATTTTTAAGAAAAATACAAAATACAAGCATTGCTCGTTTAAAAGTAATATTAGATTTTACATTTTACAAGAAGTTCACGTAGTTGACTGTACATCTGACGTAATTTACGTCACATTTACAAATTCGAGCGAGATGACGACAAAAAATAATATTAAAATTGAAAGTTGCCATCTCGCGAGAGCCCGCGTGTTTTTAACCGACTTCTAAAAAGAGGAGGTTATCAATTCGTCTGTATGTTTTTTTTTTTTTTTTTTTTTTGTGTTTGTTACCTCATAACTTTCGACTGAGTGAACCGATTTTGATGATTCTTTTTTTATTTGAAAGCTGGTGCTTCCCATGTGGTCCCATTTTATTTTGCTGAAGATCTGATGCTGGTCTTCGGAGATATACAATGGAACTCTTCAAAAATGTACGGCAAATCTGCAGTGCTTGCTGTTAACGCTTGTAGGTTTATTGTTTATACAACATCATGACGTAATATCACGCCTGTATGCTCTGAGGGGGTACGCAGATGTGTACAATACACCCAGATTTCGACAGTGGTTGTTACCACAGTACTTTCGACTGGGTGAACGGATTTTGATGATTATTTTTTAATTTGAAAGCTGGTGCTTCCCGTGTGGTTATATTTTAATTTGCTGAAGATCTGATCCGGGTCTTCGGAGATATACAATGGAACTCTTCAAAAATACACGGCAAATCTGCAGTAACTGCTGCAATCGCTTGAATGTTTATTGTTTATACAAAATCATGACGTAACATCACGCCTGTATGCTCTGAGGGGGTACGCAGAAGTGAACAATATTCCCAGATTTCGACAGTAAGGTGTATTAAGTTTCATTTATTGGGGATAAGCCTATTACCTTGACATGTATTGTTATTTTATTGGCAAGGGTACCTACTTCAAGGGTAGTTTGATGAGAATTTGGTTAGGTTCTGATTATGGGATCCATGACAAAGGAACGGAACTCTTCAATTCTTAGAAGCGAATTAACGATACTCGGCCAAATCTTTTAAAGGCTATCCGGATATTTGAGTCACGTACCATAACGTCGTTATTAACCGACTTCAAAAAGGAGGAGGTTCTCAATTCAATGTTCCCCGATTACTCGAAGATGACTGGACCGAATTTGTTTTTTAATTGTTTGAAAGGGTATACTTCCCAGAAGGTCCCATAATCATCAAGTCAGGATCCTGATAATGGGATCCTGGAGAAATAGAGGGAACTCTTCAAATATAGGCACACCAGAAGCGATTTGGGTAGTTTTAGAAAGAGTACTTTCTCGGAGTGATCCCATTTAAATTTGGTAAAGATTAGATGAAGAACTTCGGAGAAAGGCATCGGAACTCCTCATTAAATGTAGCAAATTTGTGTCTCTTACTGGGATTGCTGAAATTTCATGTCTGTCTATTGTTTACACCAGTTCATAACAAAAAAACACGCTGGTATGCTGTGAAAACCCTATACACATGTGAACCACTAAAAAGTGAAAAATAAAAACTTTTTTGCAAAAAATAAAACCGACTTCACACAAAAAAGTGAAAAATAACTTTAGCTTCAGAAGTCGGTGACAAAAAAACTAAATCAATCAAATAAAGGTCACCGACTTCTGAAGCTAAAGTTATTTTTCACTTTTTTGTGTGAAGTCGGTTTTATTTTTTGCAAAAAAGTTTTTTACTGTCACCAGTCGACGAATGACCCATATATACATCAAAGACGGACGGACTGTTTAAAAGTTGATAATATGTCCAGAAAGGAGGTGTCTAATGAGATGACGAGTAACAGAGAATATGGGAGACATGCTGCCCCAACCAGAGTGAATTTGGATAAAGTCAAGAGATTTATGATTTCAAAGAATAGCCGTGTTTGAGTAAAAGTCCTTGCCTGGGTTTAACAACTTTAACTATTTGACCTTTCACTGCTTTGAAAATATCACTGATTTAAAATACATACATGTATATATTAGGTAGTAGGTACTGTTGTTAGGTCTATTTATACGGATGGGACGTCCTATATGTATAATTAACAAACCCAATCAATTCACATTAACACAACACGTTAAAACAATAATTACAGACCAGCTAACAACTCAAAATGACATGCAAGTTCCGTTCATAACTATAGAATAGAATAGAATAGAATAGAATACTCTTTCAACCAAAATAACACCGTGGAATTTTTCTATTACTGGAATAAAAGTTTATCAGGGTACCGTATCGGCTTTGCTTCATTTTCGACAGAAAAATAATAGAGTTATTAACTAGGGTGACGTAAACCTGCGGTGTGCTGTGCCAAGTTTCGATCGGTACGCTATGGAGGTATTACTATTCGTTCTACGTTTCATGCTGGTACAGTTATTACTGCATTGTCTTACTGACATTTCATTATTTTTCGCTGTCTGTTTTCTTTTTCAATCACAATGTAATACAGAAATGTTTGGTTATAATTTCGCTAAACTAAATCTTATCATTCATTGCAACTGGAAGACGTCCACTGCTGGACAAAAGCTTCCCCTAAGTGTCGCCACATAGACCGGAGCGACTCGCATCCAACTGATTCTCGCCACCTTCACCCAGTCATCGGTCCATCTAGTAGGACGTCTTCCAACGCATCGTCTTTCGGTTGGCAGTCGCCTCTTCAAAACTTTTCAGCCCCATCGGCCATCCATTCTGCGAGCAACGTGCCCTGCCAACTGCCGGTTAAGTTTGGCAATTCTTCGGGCTACGTCGGTGACCTTGGTTTTCTTGCGGATGTCTTCATTTTTGATTCGATCACGCAAGGAAACTCCAAGCATAGCCCTCTCCATTGCCCTCTAAATCTTGTATTGGATTGAAAATGCAGCACTACATCATCTCACTATCATCTTCCAACTCTTGACTTATTCTGTTTGGGGTCATCGCAACATGTTTTCTTCTTCCATATTCCTATCAGACGTCACGGCATCATTTACTCCTTTTTCTTCCGTATTATTCCTCACCCAATCCATCCATATTTGGCCTTCCACTTCCTCTCCAGAATTCAGCACTACCAGCCTGGAAACCTTCCTTGTTTCCTGTTTCCCATAGCGAGATAATAGAGCACTACGGAAAAATACTTTTTTATCTGTTTTCAATTTCAAAAAATTTATATTGTCAGAACTAATGCATTTGCATTGTCAAAAATGGTGGTATTTCTATTATTAGCGTTCCATAGTCCTGACAAGGAACCCTTTCGTCATGCCCGTCTTCCGTCCGAGGTTTTGCTCAGAGACTGTTAGTACTAGAAAGCTATCATTTTGAAGACTATTTTTTTAGGGTCCCCTACATTTGAAGTGGCGAATAACTTTTTTTCGTCGTCTATTCCATCGTGTGGGGTATCGTTGAATAGGTCTTTTATAACGACTTTTTCGTTTTAATGCTACATTTACGAAATACTAGTCTTCGAAGTGCAAATATTTTGTTCCAGCCTCTAAAAGCTAAACTGCTGGCTTGAAAAATCTGGTAAAATCATGATTAAAGAAAAACTTATAGCGGTTAAGATAACTTAACTAGTTAAGCAGTAATAGTCGTTGAACTTGGGTGTTGGATAATTTTGTACCAAATCCTTAGAATAAATCGTTCTATGTTGTGATAACGGGCTACTACGGACCCACTGCTCTTTACTGCGCTTGACACGACACGCACTTGGCTGGTTTTATTCATTATTAATAAAAAAAATAAAGTTCTTAAT
Source organism: Xestia ashworthii (assembly GCA_950022955.1). NCBI lineage: Eukaryota > Metazoa > Arthropoda > Insecta > Lepidoptera > Noctuidae > Xestia > Xestia ashworthii. The sequence goes on along the minus strand of OX465555.1, from coordinate 2,782,723 downwards.
AATCGATCACAATCAAACTCGCTTAAACAGACTAATACGCAAATACCTTTTTCACTCCTCTTGCTCGAAAAGACCGTCATAATAGCGTACCAGAGGGGCCGTAAAATTGCTCATTATAGCCCTAGGGAAAATAACCTTTTTTTTTTTAAATTTCGTAGTCGGTGTTCGAAAGCGCAAAGTCTTTACTCATAATTCATGAAGAATTGACTTATTACTGTTCCATAAAAAAAAAACATTTTATTTTAAAAATGGAACCAAACGCGCCGAACGCCGAACTCTTTGGCAGGATGTGTGCGTTGCATTCCAGCTACAGAAGAAATAAAAAAAGGCATTGGCGCGAAATTTTAAGATTTTTTCTGTATTATTTATTTGAATTTCTTTTTATCTCCTACGTTTACCTCACAGACGACACAATGTTATATTCGTCTTCACAGAGAACTGAGATTATGTTGCCGGGAAAAAACATCTCATTAGAACAACAGTACAAATTGTACATTTCATTTTTAATAAAATAAACTATCATATTAAATATGGTTATTTTATTTTCTCGCAATCGTAGTGAAAAGTACGGTGTAACACACGGCGCTAAAATCCCATTATAACTCAGTTTCTATTTACTACCACGCTAAAGCTCGGTAGTAAAACTTACCTCGTCTATAATGGGTCATTTTAGCCCCTTGTATCACAATGTACTATTCATTACCTAATTTCTAAAAAAACCCAATATTACATTGTAAAATAGTGTCAATTTACACTTTTACACAGCTCCATCATTTTCTTAATTTGATAAATGATAGATAGCACAATAATGTATTGCTTTTATTGGGTACTAGTACTATTTATACACTAAACTAACTCAAATGTCATCCAAATAGTAGCTATTGCCACGCTCACTTACACTAATAACTGAAACTATAATTCCTTATGAATGTGTGAGGTTACTCGTCTTCCAAACAGTATTTTAACCTAACCATTTATCGCATAAAATTCTTTTTAAGCATTCCTTTGACAGACATTATAACCTTACAGCCGGTAATTGTCAACAGGTCTCCGGCCGACGCCGAGTGTCATAGCGGAGTCTCTAGACATAGTGAAAGTGTCAGCGGTGTCGGGCGGTGACGCGACACTGCCGTGTGACACTCGCTCCACACAGGCCTCGGATACGCTGCTTCTCGTCGTCTGGTACAAGAATGATGTACCGTTGTATAGGTGAGTTGTTTTATATTTTTGTGCTAGCCCGAACTATGGGTTAATCCTAAGATTATTTAGTACCAATAAGCAACATATTTATGGTATACAAATGACCGTTGAATTGGTAAAGCTTTGAAAAAGTAAATATAACACAAAATAAGTTTTTCTGTTAGTTTTCACCTTCCATATGGTTTGACACGTGGAAATTCAGTGTAAGGATATTCATATTCTGAGTTTACAGGCATTTTAACCGCATGCGAGTAAATAAAGATAGATTTACTAAACAAAAAACAATATACCTACGGTTACTGGCTTCTAAAAAAAAGAAAATGTCTTCTTGGGTTATTTTAGCGCACTTTTGAGCGATTAAAAAAGAACACAAACACATTGACAAGGTTCTGTCAAGACAAATTGCGTGCTCGACTTTGAATACCGGACTCTCACTAATAATATCCTGAAATATCTGTCAGTGTCCGCTGTCCGCAGCTAATCCACAAAATATCTATACCGGTTTTCGAAAAAGAAATAAAACCATTACCAATATGTTCAAACAGATCACTGCACCAGCCAGGTATAAGGAAAATAAATAAGCTCGAAATTGGATCGGGAATAATTCTGCGAATATCGACAAAATGAATACATGTGATTTAGAAGGGATAAGAGTCCCGATAACTTATATGGTGAGCTTACAGAGAAATCGTTCTATTTTATCATTTGATATTCCTCTACCTCCATCGAGGGCTTTTGGCTATTTTGTTGTAAAAGGCTATCAGATTAAAGACGGTTACTTCTCCATACTTTAAAGTAAGTTAGAATTGGCTGCTTTGTCAATTATGTAGCTATGAAATATTTAGATGTTTTGATTATTTAATCAGTATTAAGTGGAAGGAATGGGGGAGGCCGTTGCCGAGGAGTGAGATACTCTATATCTACCAACACTAGACACTTCACTTCCTGTATCGTTAGTGCACTATACAAGAAGCCAGACCCTGAACAACTACCTGTAGGCCATCCGTGCGGGAACCGAACACACGACACGCAGCGCTGCAGTCAATCGCTCAATCACGGCGCCAACCATGTAACCGTGTATGTATATGTCACCGTAAAATTGTCAAATACGTTATATTACAATATAACGTGTATCTCTCTAGCGATATTGTAAAGTCTCGAATTATTGTCAACTGAACATACGGAAGTATCCCTTGCCCTCATAAACGGGACTTGGGGCAAGGTTAGTTAGGTTCCTTTAAACCCTGCACTCGGAAATAGGGGCCCCGCGAAGCGGGGCTCCGTCGACAACGCTTTTTAGGGGAATATGAAGTGTTTTAAGGTTAGGTTATATTAATCGATATTTCTCAGGAATGGTACAGTATCTTTTCCTGAGAGTGGTACCACTGGGCAAGGAGGACCCCTCCTTCTCTCCACACCGCGTGAGTTGACTACCATCGCATGCATTACACGAAAAATAATGCGTTTTATTGTAAGCAGTATGTTCATTTGACAATAATTCGAGACTTTACAATATCGCTAGTGATATTACAATATAACGTATTTGACAATTTTACGGTGACATATACATATGTATATATATATATATACATACGTAAACTTGCGCTTTTTTTCCATAAACGTTGACAGAAACGTCACTAGTTACCATCTTTACATACTCCTTGGGCCTCGTCATTTGTTCTTAATTATTCACCAAAAAACTGACTTGTTTACTCAAACACAGCAATATGCTGTACTAGATATTCTTTACAGAAACATCATTATTTAATCTGTCTCCATGTCCGAAGAGTCTCGAATATATAATTACAAGGCTGAAGACAAACAGAAAAATAAAACTTGTTCTTTCTTTTTCCTGATCCGGCAATCGCAATTATATCCAAAGCAGCGACTTCATTGTAATTAATTACCGGGGAAGCTAAGTACATATAATTACCAAAATAAAGTAATGAAAATTACTCCGCAGTTATAAACTCGACTAGTGTAACATTCTTCCTAGAATACGATTTGTATTATTATTTTAATTCAAACCTTGTACAAATGAGTACAGAAATAATTTCACCTGCTACTTTAATTCTATTTCAATTTGACAAAAAGTCCTAACTCGATCGTTAGTCGTGAAACAATGAACTCTAACGATCGAGTAATAGAGTTGGTTTTGGGGTGGGAATTAACGCATTTTGGATAAGAGGGGCTATTATCTAGCTAAGTAGAACAATCGTATTTGAAAGGATCTTTAAGTTTTCAGTCGATTCTTATTAAAACCTCAGCACTACGTTTGTTTTGTCGAGTTTTTGTTGTAAAAATGTAAATTGCCTTTCTGTATTGGGGCACGTAGGAGGTAGCGAGTAGCTGGTTGGCATTTGTTTTTCTTTTTTGCCTGTAATAAGGGTAGGTCGCGTGCGGCGCCGGCTCAACGACCCGGTTGCTGCTACCATGTGTTCATTATCTGTTGAGTGACAGTAAGTAAAGTGAACTTTTCACCCAAGATTGTCTCTTGTGTTGTTTGTTGAGAAGTCACTGAGACGAGGCCTGTGTACTGAAAAAATGTGTTTCAAAAACGGTGTGAAAACAAATTACAAATTATTTCAACAATATTCTGTTTACACTTGGGGGACGCCTATGCCCCAGCAGTGGACGTCTTTCGGCTGAAATGATGATGAAGATGATGATTCTGTTTACGCCACTTATTAATTGGCAGCCGTAATTAGAAATGGGTATCCAGTAATAAAATAAACAAGGTAGGTAGTATAAACACATAACCCTACTTTTGGGCTTCACTGCAGTCGGACAAAACGTATAGAGAAAATAATAGAACGCTCTCATAGTTTTCATAAAAAAAACTTTAAAATAACCCCAAGTGATATAAATGGGTATGTTTAAGTTCCATAAAATTTAATTATCATCTGCTTCTTTTTGCTACACAAACTAAATTAAAATAATAAGTTTTAAGTACGTTTACTTTGTCCTCTCGTTTAGTATTTTAATTAGGGTCAAAAATTTAATTTTAAGATAAAATTATTTGTATAGTAACATCATTAATAATTGGTATTATAACTTTAAAAGATCTAATTTAGAGATTTAATAATAATACGAGCCTGAATTTCAGATTCGTTTTATTTATGATAGTGGACAGTTTAATGATATTATCGTTATTAATAATTAATCTTTATCATCAATTTTGGTCGTAGTGACAGTAATTAACCTGAACTCAAATTGATGATACTTACTAAGTTCTTGTTTAAATGAATAATCAGCGTTAGGACTTGAAAACTTTACTAAGCTGAAAATAGAAAACTAACAAGAAATTGTTATTCAGCACAATTTGAAAAGGAAAAGATAGTCATCACTAGTCATGGCCTCAAATCAATCTTTTTTTAATCGAAAGTTTGTGGGGAAGTAGTTTTGTGTGGTGTGGTGGATGTTTGTTAATCTTTCACACAAAAACTACTAAACGGTTCTGATTTTGACGACCCGATTGGCGTAGTGGTAGTGACGCTGCCTTACGTTCTTAGGGTCCTGGGTTCGAATCCCGGTAGGAGCAAATGTTTGTGTGATGAGCACGGACATTTGTTTCCGAGTCATGGATGTTTATATGTATAATAAGTATGTATTTACAAACAAAAAAGTATATATGTAGTATATCAACTATCTAGTGTCCACGACACAAGCTTTGCTTAGTGTGGCACTAGGTGGCGCTGTGTGTTAATGTCCAGCGATATTTATTTATTTAAATATGAAACAGATAGTTTATAACCTGTATTAACATAAAGGATACATTTAATCTCGATATAAAGATCCCTGGGGCCAATTAACAAACTCCACACGAGGGAAGCTGTAAACGAAGATAACAGCTGCTGCCTAAATTTTTTAGAGTTACGCGACCAATAATGTATGAAGCAGCAGATTTTTTTTTCGAGTTTTCATAGTCGATCCCATAGTAAAAGTTGTTCATTTTCATGAGTACTATTCGCCCTTAAGGCGCTACCCCACGCGAAATTAGCAACTCTATTTGTGGTGAATCACTGTTAGAATACAGTTCTGATCAGCTTGCACTACGAAGTGGTTTTTACGTCAGTCACTGCCGGTCGAATAGTGCGAAATTAGTGGTTTTTATTCTTTATAAAAATCAAATTTCCGTCTTTAAGAAAAAAAAAACTAGCATTATGTTCATTATTAAGTTGCCTATCCATTAGTATAAGAAGGAAATCAAAATAATTTGTTAACTTTACGAGAAGAAGCATGTTATAAATATTTTTTTCTCATTTTTGTCGTTTCATTGTGAGGCGATGGATTTATTAAATATTATGAGACTTAAAAAAAAAACTACCATTTTGCAGTCAAGAATATGTAGAAATTGAATGTATTTGTTATTACTTGGTATTTCTTTTGGTTATAGAGTAGTTGGCTCCAAAAAAAGCACAAAAAACGGCTTTTGCTCGGGGACGCGCCTTAAAGTAATGAAAACGACTGAAAAATAATGGTGTATTATAAAGAGCGGTGGCCCAATGCTATCTACCCAGACATAAGAGAAACCTAGCAAGGCACTTTTTTGGTGTAATTTATTTCATCACAACTGCCCTCAAAACGGTGAAAAAAATAAAGTAACTACTTGAGGTTTGCGGCATATCCTAGAACCAAACACTTAAAGACATGTGTCATATACAAACCCACATTGGTTTGTGTGATTATGCAAAAGAGACGTAACTCGATAAACACTCACCCAAGCCTTAGCAAAAGTGATAACAGAGTGAATTCCAAACGTACAATCCCTCACTGAATCACCTAAGATTCATGACTAAATCGCAATCTGACAACGTGTACATATTTTATAAATCGCTCAAACCAAGCATTTGTTATGCATACTCCTGTCGGTGTGAATGCGAGACTCAAATTAGTTTCCACGCGAGGTCAGGGACGCCAAAATGTGATCAGATTAAACGGAATTTAGGTAGCTCTGACAAATTTTATCTGGTGGCTATTAATACAGCACTCGGCTGGTAATTTGACACTGATAATCTGGGTTTGACAGTGTAATTTAGATACAGAAGTGCTATATTAAAACTCTTGTTGTAAAATTACTAAAATTGGAGGACAAGTCGTGGAAAACCCATATTAATTTAATTCATCATCACATTCACCACCGCAATCTGTCAGCTCTTTCCCTACTAAGGTATGAGCGACTGCTTATCTGACCTCCCCAACCCAAATACTATGTAATACATTATTACCCCTTGGTAAGGCATTCGACATTCCAGTCGATTCAGTGCGGCAGCTTTGATCATGATCTTGTATATTGCCCCTGGCGACAAACGGAAAAATAGGTCCCGTTTATTGCCAGAGAGGCATATAATAAGACACATTTATGTTCCCTAAAAAGTACCAGGCTGGCATGAGCTCAAGGTGGTGGTGGGTTAAAATAATTCTGGATAGGTACGATTTTTGAGAAATAAATGCCATCTTGGATTCATGCTAGCCTAGTACTTTTCGTAAGGTTAATCTAACACTACTCGATTCATACAATGTATTTCATTGCTTAAAATACGGTGGGGTCAACGGGAATATCTTTTACTAATTTTATCAGTTCCCGTTAACCCCACTGCTCGTCGTCCCACTGGTGGGGTCAACAGAAACAATTTTTGATTGTTTTAATCCTTTCCCGTTGACCCCACCAATGGGACGACGAGCGGTGGGGTCAGCGGGAATACACCGTCTGTTGTTGAGTTTCCTCCGTGCCAAGCACGTTAAGCTGTTAGTCCCGGCTGTCATTTGTCCATCTTTGACAACGTTACAGGTAGTCAGTGGCCCAAAAAGTCTGACACCAGTATTACCAAGTGGTATCGTATTTCCCAGTATTAACTGGGTTGTGGAAGTCAGATAGGCAGTCGCTCCATGTAAAATACTGGTATTCAGCTGCATCCGGTTAGACTGAAAGCCGACCCCAACATAGTTAGGAAAAGGCTAGGCAGATGATGATGATGATGGTAAGACTGGTTGTCAAACTTTCGGGCGTTTTTGTACCTGTAATCGTATAGCAATCATCGTCTTCCTGCTCTAGTCCTAATCCACTTGGGGTCATCGTAACACGTTTTTTTCTTCCATTCTCCCAGACGTCACGGCATCATCTACTCCTTTCTCTTTCATATACCGTACCTCACACAATCCATCCATCTTTTCTCTTTGCCTCCTCTTCCATGGTACGGAAGAAGAGGCCATCCAAACCTGTTCAGCAATGTATGTCCCATCATCGGCCTATTAATGTTTCCACTGCTGGGACAGGCCTCCTCCCTATGAGAGGGAATGGGCTATTTAATCCACCACGCGGGCCCAGTGCGGATTGGTAGATGTCACATGTCTTCGAATTTATGGTTCTAGGACATGAAGGTTTCCTCACGATGTTTTCCTTCACCGTTTTGAGGTTTTGAGAGCAGCGGTGATGTAATAAATTACACAAAGTAATGCGCCTGCCTGGGTTCGAACCCACGACTTACTGTACGTCAGTCGGGGCCGCCACCACTGTAGCAAACACAGCAATTTATGTACTGATTAACAACCATAACGTCCAATATTATCTCATACAATGTACACCCACTTACTCAGACTTTAAAAAATATATGTCATATATTTTTTTAAGTCTGAGTAAGTGGGTACCTTTCGAGTCTTCAATGATGACTAAGTGGTCGTTTTTTCACTATAAGACTAGAGGCCAGGAAATCACTAGTGCTATTGCATTTTTGGATGTCCTTAGTGATAGCAGCATGTTTTGAATAAAGCTACTTGTCCTCCGGCATAACGACACAGAAATAAGCGTCACCAAAATGTGATCTGATTAAACAGAATGGGCAGTTACTTTTATCTGATGTTGTTCATAATACGGGCGGGTTTGTCTATATACATACACCCATGTGTGTATAGTGTTTGCGTCGAGGGTTTTAAGGTATTTTTGTATGGAATTCCGTTAAAAAATAACATTAGGAGTTGCTTTATTATAAACACAATGGTTTCTCATTGACGATGCTAAGAACCTTATAATATTCAAACTAAACCTAATTCTACGAAAAAGAAAGCCTTTGTCTCTAGCTGTTACCTTTTCACACCAAACGGCTGAATGGATTTGGATGAAATGCACACGGATACTCGTAGACTATGATAAAAAAAAATCAAAGCATTTATTTCAAGTAGGCCAGTTACAGGCACTGTCGAATTGTCGAAACAATGATGGACATTAAATGTAGCTACAGTGTATATGCCGATGTCCTAGCGTAGATATATATGGAAAAAGAATAGGCAAAAAAATCCATGGACACTCTTTTAAATCAAATTATTGTTACAAAATCTTGGTAACATCATTGGGGCAAATCACAGATTTATACCTACTGTAATTGAAAGAATTTCAATTAAAATTTTTATTAATTTTATTAATAATTATTCCTCATTAGATGAAATTCCAGCTGTGAATATAGTTAAACCAGATAATAACAATAATAATTAAAAAAAAAAATATTATATCTAATAATAATACATTAAATCGAATTCATGTTGATCTAGACTAGAACCCGGAACCAATTTATTATTATTTTAAGTTTAATGTAAAAAATCAAAAAGTGATCAACGTTATCGTAACAATTGTCCCTACTGTTATAAACGAAAACAGTGTCGTTTATTTTTAACTACCATAGACAAGGCTGAAGCGATGGTATCGACATAAATTGGAGTCTTTGCACTATCAATCATATATATTCAAAGCGAATAGAAAACTGGTGGTGTGCGAATAAAGCCGAAACAAAGTGCTTCTGTGTATTTTAGTTCTGAAAAATGATTTCCGCGTATGTACACTTTTTAACCACTCGAAAAATGTGTCAATTAGTATGATTGTTCATGAAAATCGACATAAATGTAATTTGCCCAGAGCCAATTAGGTTTTCATTGGTTTACTGATGTAATTACTTAAAATAGCGTAATTGCAACACGACTGTTTTCCCCAGAGGTATCAGCAGCGGTAAAATATGACGCTTGTAATCCCTATAAAAAGATGCCTATTACACCTACATGTCGTCAGTTATATTTGAATGCCGTGTAAAAGGGACGAACATATTTCCACCAACCGGGCATAAGCCCAAACTCCATGGCTGCTATACTGAGAAATTACTGGTGGAAAAACTGAGTAACATCTTGCAGAGGTGTGTACAATTTTTTAAAAAGTTCATCATCTGCCTAGCCTTACCCAACTATGTTGGGGTCGGCTTCCAGTCTAACCGGATGCAGCTGAATACCAGTATTTTACATGGAGCGACTGCCTATCTGACCTCCACAACCCAGTTAACACTAGGAAATACGATACCACTTGGTAAGACTGGTGTCGGACTTTTGGGGCCACTGCATGACTACCTGTAACGACTGTCAAAGATGGACAAATGACAGCCGAAACCAACGGCTTAACGTGCTTTCCGAGGCACGGAGGAAACTCGGTATATAAGGGTGGTCACTCATCCACAGACCAACCTAGGCAAGCATGGCTTAACCTGAAGATCGACCCGAGCGGCTGATATTACTTAGCCACGAGCTCCTCAAACATTTAATTACATTTTGCCATTAACTAAATAAGCGCATATGAAGGCCTATCACAATCTATCTGACGGCCGTTTCTCGTAATTAATCAAAATTGACTATTTAACATCAAAAGCTAGTCAAAAATGACGGTAAATTAGGCTTAGACGGTTTTAGATTGACACTAAGATTAGAATACGAAGATCCTTAACACGAGAAATTGTTCTTAAGCCAGCTAAAATTTATATTACCGTACTTTTTTTCTAATGTCAACTCAATAGCCATTTTTATCTTGTATTATTTTCGTCAAAATAACAACAGGAGCAAGCAATTTTAGTCAACACGATACACGAGCCATGACTACCAACCCTAAAGTGCCATTATGCTCGAACATGTATAAAGAAACGGAATACATACAAAAACAACGCTAGATATAACTCCGAGAATACGATACAAATGTTATCTGAAGATTGATCTGAACCGCCAACTAGCCTCAAGAAAATTCCCTTTCGGATACATTTCTCACGTCTGCATGACGGATTATGATGTATTTATATGTATTTTCTACTGATATTCGAATGTATCGATGTTGATTGTATTGGGACACTATAGCTACTACATAGGTATGTATATGTCACAGTAAATTTGTAAAAACCGTTAGATTTTAATCTATCAAGCGAGATTGTAAACTCTCGAAAGATTGTCAACCGAACTGTTTACAATTTTTTCACATTATTTTTTGGTAGAGTAAAATCTATCGAAGTAACCATACGGTCTCTAGTCTAAATTTTGCTGACTTCAGGTATTACTACAGTATGAATTCAAATGCGAAGCAATTTCATGACTACCTGGTAGACTGGCGTGCAACGAGGCAACAGACAGAATTTAACCAAATAGAAACTATGTACATGTCTCACAACCGTATCTATTGTCTAGTTAAAGTAATTAAGTACTTGAGCTTAAAGTCCATGTTCACCGAAAAGATAACAGCCTGATTAACTAAAAACAGCTGTCACTGTGACATATTACCATACAAAAATGTGTTTTAAACAGCTGTTTTAGATAATCAGACTGTCATCTTTTTGGTGAACATGGACCTAAGTAGTCTTACGTAACGTACTTATGCAATATTTTTTATGCAATAGGCAAGAATTTACACGACGTAAAAACTGTCAAAAAAAAATGCTGGGCAGTCTTTGGGAACTGCCGATAGAAGTGACAAATGGCTACGCCATAGCGGATCGGCTACGAGTGCTACGAAGCGTCAGGTGATGATTTTTTTCTTCTTTTTGGGAGAAAAAAGTCATCACCATCGCTCAACACGCCTTAAGAAGTTTTCACTTTAAAAATATTGGGGGATTTCTTTGCCCAGCAGTGGGACAGAATAGGCTAACTAAAAAAAAACTGTCAAAGAAAGCAAAACTTTTAATTTTGACAGCTTTAACTTCAAGCAATAACTAAACTACAGAATCAAAATCGAATTCAAGTCGAAGTGATGACTTATATATACTCAAGTTATCACTATGGTTTGTTTATGGACACGGGTGTAAGACTACGTATATAAATTCGCCCAAAATTAGAATACCTTCGAACGTGAATCATTTACTAAAGGATGTAGTTTATCACAGGAAAAACCTTGTTCATCATAATCATTTCAGCCGACAGACGTCCACTGCTGGACATAGGCCTCCACCAAATGTCGCCGCATTGACCGGTTTCGTGCGACTCGCATTCAGTGGATTCCCGCAACCTTCACCAGGTCATCGGTCCACCTAGTGGAACGCTTTCCAACGCAAAATCTTGCGGATTGTGGTCACCACTCCAAAACTTAAAACACACATATTGTTCAAGTCATTAGACCAATTACTGTGACACAATTAAAATAAATCGTAAAACAAAACAATCATACAGTTTCATCGGTATTTATTTGACCAATGTAAAACCAGTTTGTCAGTTTTAAATGTCAAATTAATCTGATTAATTAGTTTAACTGATAAAGTGGAGATTTGATTGTTTTCGATGTTTATTGCATATCGGTTGCAATTATTGTGCATTGATATGACATAATAATAATTGGGGACAAATAACAGTCTATAGAAATTTGTATTTAATAAGTTTATTGATACATTAACGGTAAATTATGTGGTAAGTTGTTATGTTGGTTTTTTGTTACCTTAAAATTAAAGAATGAACAACATTTTCTGTGATTATAAAACATATGACATCCGGGTATTTATCGCGAATTTACCTTTAATTTTATCCCGACGTTTCGACCGGATTGCCGGATTGGTGATTGTTCTAATACTTTGTAAGAACTTTACAAGGACTGAAGTTTGGCGACATAATTTCCAAAATCTTTATCAAGCAAATGTAAAAAATAATTAAATTTTTGTGCAAAATTTTGTCAGACTCTTTAAGTCAATTCATCAGTCGATGAAATAAAAGAAAAAATGGATGGAACGATATGACAGTGAAAGGAGAAAATGATACCGTGACAGGGGAGAATGAAAAAAGAAAACGACTTGCCGGCCGGCCAGGAATATAATGATGATCAGTTGATGAAATACAATATTATAAAGCTTTCAACTTTAAGTGGGCTAGTCCTTCTTAGATCAATAACAGACGAGACGGTTAATCAGATGACATGCCATTCGATAGTTAGTAGACACGATAACGGTGTCACATCCCATGGGACTAGGCAAATATATCGACACGTTTCAAACATGATATGAACGTATGTACCTAACTACATTACTACTGAAAAAAAAACTCTAGGTGTAGCGTTTGTGAAGAGACAAACAGTATTTTTGTGCAAAATAATCGAATTACTTTGTACGGTCGAACAAGCTATTTCGTTTACACTTTAACTCACAAATTACATTGTAAACTGTTAACCAAATAACTTGTTCGACCATACATAACTTCACGGCTGTAATCCCAAAAGGGTTTGGCAGAAGTGTGCCTAATACATAGTACACCCACATTTTGCTTGCTAGTTATGTTTTTAGTCCCATGTTATAAGGGCGAGCTCATTGCCATCAACTGGGCACGTTTCCAGACTCCATGGCTGCCAATGAGAACGGATAAACTCAATGGCAATTTGCCCGACCCTGGAATCGAACTCAGGACCTGTTGTTTAGCATTCGCTCTTACGACCAACTTGACCAACGAGGCAGTTTTGTGGAAAAAAAACTAATTAATTTTCGTTATTTCCCAACCAAAGTTCTCCATTCCAAAGATTCCTTCCTTCCTTAACCGTCCACAAAACTTTCCTTTCAATTTTTTTTTATTTCTGGCTTTAGATACTAAAAACGCGAGGTATAAAAATTTGTCGCAAAATTTTTCTACGTAGAAAACTGCATAATTATGCAATTTATAAAAATCGTCCCCTTCTTACACTTTGATCCCCCATTTTGATTTATGTTAGTGACTGTATAAAAGAATAGGGCAGAGCTGAACTGGTCTTAAGCCGGCCGCGCTTATGAAATATTAATGAGTAAAACGTTTTCATTTCGGAGCACGTTGCCAACGCATTGAATTTTTCAGAGTTCAAAGTTTGAGGTTAGGTTTTCAGACTATTATGGAATTATTAATCTTACTTCTTTGAGTTCTTAATCATTTATTTAAAGATCGAATCAATTAAGTTCAATTTATAGACCCAACTATATAAATACATTGTACATTTTATACAGTAATCCCAATGTTTTTAACATTGCAATGTTAAAAATTGCATTACATGTTTAGTTTACTCGTATAAGAGCTGGGATATGATTTTAATTCTGTGAAGTGAATCATCATCTCCCTAGCCTTTTCCCAACTATGTTGGGGACGGCTTCCAGTCTAACCAGATGCAGCTGAATACCTGTATTGTACATGGAGCGACTGCCTATCTGACCTCCACAACCCAGTTAGTACTGGGTAATACGATACCCCTTGGCAAGACTGGTTGTCAGACCCACCTGTACCTGTACTGTGAAATGAATAATGATAATATTATTTTAAAAGGACACTTGACGAGTTAAATACTTCAAGTTTTTTATCAGTATTTTACAATTAGATAACACCGTTTCTGGCTGATTGATTTATCTCTGAGAAATAGTGCTGAACCAAACTTAGAAATCATGGTTTCTACAGGGCCATGTCTAAAAAGGTATTTTTAAGAATCTGTGTCTATTGCTAATCTAGAAAATAAAATTGTGGGATTGTCTTTATAGATTAGCAGGCATGTAGTATGAAGGATAATGCCCAGACATTTTTGCATTGGGTCTAGCCTGTAAGGATATTTGTATGTTTAGAGTAAATAAATAAATACATTTATATAACTATGAACTCACATATACTCGTACAGCATCCTAACTACACTTAAAAGAAAGTTTATTTACCTCCATAGTTTCTCAAGCTCATTTCTCCGTTTGTCCACAGTTACGACGGGCGTATAAAGGGCCCGACGGCGCATTGGGCGGACGACGTGCTCGGTGGGAGAGCGCGGTGGCACGCGGCGACGCCGTCCTCCCTGAGGATACGTGACGTCATACCCACTGACCGTGCCATGTACCGCTGCAGGGTAGACTTCAAGATATCGCCGACAAGGAACCATAAGATTCTGTTGGATGTTATTGGTAAGTACTCGAAATGTATTCCCTTCAGACGGCGTATATACGTCGACTCGGTTTGTGGCTGAATAATAACTGCCAAACGGGTCGGTTTTACAGGTAAGCAACACCTGCCTAGGTCGGTCCAAGGATGGGTGACTAAGGATATTCATAACACTCCAAGACCCCTCTGTGCCTTAGAAAACATGTCAAAGTGGTGGTCCCGGTTGTCATGCATTGACAGTCGTTACGGGTACTCTAAAAGTCAGTCAACTAGTCTCGGTGTTTTGAAGTCACAGCCCCGCCCTCCTCCCTAAGCAAACGTGACGTCATACCCCCTGACCGTGCTATGTAGTGTTGGATATTATTGGCGAGTTTCTCTTAAAAGTATTAGTGAAATATGAAACACCGACCTGGCACACCTGTCCAGTTAATACAGTCGATCCACCACATCTCATGGTATCTAAACATGACTGTTAAAGTCTGACATAAAACACCTTATTCTAGTAATGCAGACGTGATGTGATGTTATAACATTATGCAGTCAATAACGTCATTTGAACAGAACACAATTCCGAGTTCATTGCTAGTTGTTCATACTAATACGCGATCAAACACACTGCTGTTGAACATGTCATAATAGACATTCGCGATGCGCTCGCTAAACTAAACATTTGACGATCAACGCCACGTAATCCAGTTTATTAGAACGGCGTTTATGTTTAGCTGACTAGTTGTTCGATACAAACTGGGAATTGTTTGTCATGCAATGGCTTTAGGTAAATACTTATCCTTTTTCTATGAGAAAGGGCTAATATTTGCTTATGACTTTTTCGTCAGTTCACTCATAAATGAGTGAAAAATCGTGTGCTTCTGCACAGTCAGTGTTTTAGAAATAATTAAAGAAAACAAGAAATTGTGAAACTAGAAATATGCATTGTGTCGAGAACAAGTAAACATACTAAATTAGCGTTTCATGCATGCACGCAGTACACACTTTTACACCACAACATTAAATTCGTCGAATTCCGGGGTATTCCTAAAAAAATCTGACCCTAGGAAAATCTGACCACTATAAACTTCGTCCCGCATTGTCTAATTGAAATAAGTCATAAAGATGGAATGAAATTATGACGTGGTTTCGAAATTGTATTACGACTGAAGCAAGTTACATGTTACATGAATTTAAGTAAGTATCGCTGGACATTACACACAACGCCATCTAGTGCCACACTAAGCAACGATGCTAGTGTCGTGGACACCAGAAAGTTGATATACTACATAGATACTTTTTTTGGTCTGTAGGTATTATACATTCTTGTTTTACACATTAACATCCATGACTCAGAAACAAATGCTCATATGCTCATCACACAAACATTTGCTCCTACCGGGATTCGAACCCGGGACCCTAAGAACGTAAAGCAGCCTCACTACCACTGCGACATTCGGATGAGTACTAATGGCGTATCAGTGGTCAAAATACATACAAAGAAAATTATTGAATCATGCCTACCTACCCCAGCTGACATGATTGGTCCATCCAAATATGAATGTCTTGTCAGTAAAAAACCATAATGACACCTGTCAATTAGAAGAATAAAATGGCCGCTTTAGCAGAATCATAATATGAACCACGTGAAAATTTTTAACATGTCTCAGTATGATTCTGTCAAAGCGGTCATTTTAGACAGGGTGTCTAAAATGACCGCTACTAACTGGTCTCGGTCGCGGACTGTAATAACATATTTTCAGATTCCATGTTTTATTTTGAGGTTGTCTTCGTGTCGTTTTCACTGTCTGCGCTACCAATAAAGTGTGATTGCTACTTCTCACGATTGTACCGAGTTCAAATATATAACTTACCTGAGCTGACTGCCCAAGATGTGCCCCATATACGTTCTTCTGAAGGCTATTTTAAAGCACCCCTGACAGACAAAGACAAACGGCACAAAATAACAAAAGGTGCAGCGCTCCCAAACTAGATCTTTATTTAATAACACCATTTCATATAACACTGCGTTACTAAGTGCAGGTTAGAGTCCGCGACACTTTCAGGTAGACAGTTATTGTACAATATTCATAGCCCTTGCTACTTGCTACTTTGCTCCGGCACTGTCTAGGATACTTCATTTAAAATTTATAGTGACTATTTCAAATTCGCATTCAAATGCAAACTTCCACTGCGCTTTGCTGAATACGCCTATAATATTCTACAGTTAATTTGCGGTTATTGGAGTTGCGTTAAAGCTTATATGTGTTTAAGTCATTACGGCCATCAATGAGGCGCGACTGACTTCAATTGGGGTCGCAATGTTAGTGGATTCATTGATGCCATTTTGCGGACAAGAGCTGACATTCGAACTCGATTTCTCCATTTTCAAACTAAACATTTAATGACTTGACTGCCTCGTTGCCGCATATGATGTTGTTTACTACCCAGTGCGAACAAAGTCATGTTGGATTTTTCCATTAAAGTTTCCTTCTGTTACAGCAGGAACTTAAACATAGGAATGTGGGTAAATCAAATGTATAACTCTGCCCTTGGGAAATACAGGGAAATGTTACGTTTTTAATAATAACAACTTCAGTAAGTCTCATTTGAAATGTACAAAAATAGAACAAAGTAATCATGATGTTTGCCAATGCCAAATGAAGTCAAAGAAAAAGTTCAAACAACGAATTTTTTGAATCCAACCAGAGAGTGCAAATGTGAAGCCATTTTGTGAAACAAGTTTGTAACTTTTGAGAACTTTTTTATTTAGCGGACTGTTCACGGGGAACAAAAAGAAAAGATAGAATTTCGGTGTCTCTTAGGATGTAATTAGAATTTCGCTCCATGTTGTATTTAAAATGGGATTTCAGGTAGGTAACTATGTGCAGCTATGTGCAGAAAAGGTTTCAAATGTCTAATCTATAGTGTGTATGACGTAGTGTAGTGTGAGTGTTTAGCTAAAACCAATTAGTATGTACCAAACAAACTTATAATAAGGAATAATATCGTTAAGTCGTAAATAAGTTAAATACAGAAGACTAAACAGCATGGTCGTGTTACCAGTCATGAATTAACGAAGAGTACGTCATTTACGAAGCCGTCAACCGAGCATTCTGTAGGTTCGTCAATCTATGTAACACTGCGTCAATTTTTTGCTGTGAAATGCCTGTTTTGTGTGAATAATGCATCGCGCTCAAAACATAATGCTGATCGATGCATTTAATCGTACAAGGGTCGTTAAGGATAATTTAAAGATAATTAATAACATTTTTATAAATAATGTGATGAAAAGTTGGAACTTTTCTTACGTTCAATATCACCGTAACTATGTAGAAGGTTCCGAGGTATGGTCCAGAATAAAAAAATATTCTCTAAGCTTCGTTTCAGGTGTTTCTACACCATTTATCTTGGATCTATTGAGAATTCGTCATGACGGAGACTTGCAATTGAACTATTAAAAATAATTTATCCAATTGATGAAAACTGCCAACAAAATAATTCAGCCTCCAGTTTTCGTAATATTCACTACGCTCGCCTCTTCGCCTATCAATAAGGCTTTATTTACCACAAAATGTCCGTGTATCAATATTTTATGACTGTTCAAGTCACCTGGCTCCCATGTCCGTTATAAATTTATGTGTGGTATCGGAACGTAGCCAAATAGTATCGGTTTATTGGCAGGCATCTTGCTACCGATGATGAAGTTGCGTTTTAGGAGTTATGAAATATATCGGATGGGAATAGTTGTTTAGGATGCGGTACTATTGATGAAATTATTATTCTTGGATTTAGTAGTAAGTGCTTTTGGTATTTAGCAGTAAATTGGCAGAATTAAGACTTAAAGGACCTTCAGTTAACCTTGATATAGTGTGGGTAGATCGATTAGAACGGCGCGCGATGACTGTTCACAACGTTCCCACATTACCAGAACCTCGTGAAAGCCGAGAAAGATAAACAAATCAGGTATCAAATTGAATGTAAAAATTATTTATTTGCGGTAAATGTGACACCACCGCTGTAATGTCACCACGAGGTTGTCGACATACGGGGTTTGAACTCAGCGATAATTGTGTCGATAGTCGTTTCAACCAGTGCAAATCGCTTAATTGCCAAGAGCCTCGGCCAATACTTGTGGCGGCTCTCGTTAGACAATTGATTCAGAAAGCTTTACTCCTGCCCGCGTAGCATGACCGCCGTAGACACGACAGAGAGTCGACAAATCTTTTGTTCATCTGTCATTTTGTCGATTCAATGACAGATGAACAAAAAATTTGTCGAGTGGTAAGCAAGCGGGCTGGTCGCGGCTCGTACTGTTAAAGACCTGACGGCCGCCACCGCTTGGACCGGACCCCTTACGCGTTCCCGGTACCGATGGGCTACCACTTTTTTATATTTTTGTTTAGATTGTATTATAATAATGTGTGTTTGTAGTGAAAATAGACCGCTATGGTGTGGTGGCCATTCTTTGGGCAAGCCCATTTTCTATTTCAACTTTTAAGACCTACTTTTTTGCCACTATGGCTTTGTCAAAGAAGGCTGGACGTGCTTGACGTTGCGTTGTAAGACCTCCCACTAGGTGGACCGATGACCTGGTGAAGGTTGCGGGAATCCGTTGGATGCGAGTCGCACGGGACCGGTCAATGTGTGATACTTGGGGGATGTATGTCCAGCAGTGGACGTCTTTCGGCTGAAATTATGTTTTTTTTATATAGGTTTTTTATTTATATTACAATCTAGCCTAATAAGGCTAATAAGCAATTTTAATCTAACTTAATTTGCTAAAAGTAAAATTATATCTAAGAGCACGTCCATTGCATTTACTGAGCGTCTATTAAGGCGAAGTCACTTTGTTCTTGTGTCCATATAAATAGCTAGGTACTATGTTACACTCACGGTAAATTCAAAAATATAATAATATTACACTACATTACACTACACTAACTCAAAAGGTTTGAAATTATGATGATGATGATGAAATAACCTGTCAATCCCTTGTTCAGTAGCTACCATGAACTCAAACTATGATATCTAGACGCAACAAAAAATAGTAAGGCTCAGTAAAGTAACCATTTTACTCTGCCGTCTGTGGCTGCATATTGCATGCTGGAAATGGGCCAATCTCAGTTTTATTGGCTAATAAGTCTTTTTGTTTTATTTCTGTGTCGAATTATGTAATCGCTATACGTATATATATTCAAAATAACGCGCTTTAAACATGATGAGATGGTTGATTTATCTATGAATGGAGACATCAATCTTAAATTGATTTTGGCTGGGCAAAAGCACAGTGGTTAAACGTCAATCTTAATTTGTACAGTTATTGGATTTACCTAAGTGTATCATAATAGCCCATTGGAAGCCTAAACAATAATTTGTTTGGCACGAGTGAAAGTGGAGCCTACGATTTCAAGAAAGGCATAGCATAGGTTAACCAGATTTCAACACAAAAACAAATCAAGTAACTGTCCTACCTGTGAAGGGCTGCACCCCACTGAAGTTTGTAGGTGAGATTACTTTTTCTTTTACCCTCTCAAACGCTCCGAACGCTAGACTGGGCGGGAAAAGAACGCTGCTAACGCTACAAGGTCAAGGGTTATTTCGTGTAATTTGACCCTTGTATATAAAAACACTTGACGATCGCAAACTACAAGACTTAGACCAAAATAAAATTTACTGTGAATAGCTGAATAGTTAAGGAATCTATTTAACCAAAAACCAAGAAATATAATATTAATTTAATACTCTAAAATAAATGTTGAGTTTGAAAAACAGTCACGTAACGGCTACTTCGCGATTAAAAATATTTTTTTTACGAAAAACTATTAATTCCTTATCAATAAAAAAATCTAATTAGAAACTAAATTATATTCCCTTTCCAATAAGACCAAAATCTTATTAGATTCTAATTGGAATGTAGATCCTATTAGAATCCAAAGTTACTGGGGAACCTATATCACCAGTAGCAGTTGGGCCGCTGGTACTTTTTAACACACATGTTTACGTAACTTTTTAACTCTACGAGTCCTCTTTTTGTTGTTTCTAAAATTCTAAAATGTACTCACCATACTCAATTATTGATATTTCTCGGATAATATACACGTTTTAATCACATAAAATTATATATTCAATGTTTACATACAGCACGTTAGGTATACATACCTATCACTTTTTCACAGGAAAATTACTGCAACTTTGAGATTCCGAAACTAAATTGCTTAGCCACTATATTGTAGCACGGTTCTTCACCTTCATTTTGATGTATAATACTATACTAAAATACGACTATTTCGATAAGAAAACAATTTAAATACGAAACGGCGCCGGCGCAACACGGAAAAAAATGGCCGGATTTGTTTACACTAAAGTTTTTTATTTCATTTTGACGTTTGTCGATGCATTTGGGCACAGATAATTATTATAGAGTTGCGAAATATTGTTGAGAATGTAGTGGAGACCATAAATGCATGGCCATAGTAAGTACAGTCGAGTTTTAATGCATTTTTTGAAGGCGGGTATTTGAAAATGCGACTGGTTAAAGGCTTTAACCAGCAGCGTGCAACTGGAAAATGAAGGCGGTTAAAGCCTTTAACTAGCAGCGTCTCAAAGGTTACTTTTAGTCTAACGTTGAAAGATTACAAGCAATTTACTTCAACTACAAGCCAAACCATTCTTAAACAATGTGTTGATATAATACCAAGGCAAGTTGAAATACTGTCGTACATTGAAAATAGTGCCAACCACAGATTGAAACTGTAATATATTGGTAGATTTTCGGTGAATATTTTAATTTACGATGTCGTTTAACAGATTATTTAACAATACCTAAGAATTTTCGATAACTTAAACATGATTTCAAATTCATACTAAAAATAAAACTATATCTTTATAATGTGCGCGGCAGTGAACCGAGACCGTAATAAATTATAACTGAATCAAATTATAAGTACACGTTCTGCTGCGATCGCGTAGCAGGCGTGTAGACGGCTTCACGCCTGCTACGCGATCGTAGCAGATCGTGTAGCGTCGTAGCCGACGGCGGCTACGGCGTAGGCCACTGTGTAGCACTACGAGTATTTCTAAAATAAAAATGTTACGAACATCCATTTTGCTCTAGTTCATTAATAAAGTTATATTTTATCAACATTTTACGATACTAATGGAATTTATCCATATTTTAATATTCATGTTTTACTTCACGTACAACAAAAACTCTCGGTAAGCTAAACACAATACTAACTTTAATAAAACAAAACATCAAATTACGAATAAGCAAAAAAACCTTAAATCCATTACGAGACCCTTACTCGCGTTCTATTGTATTGTTATTTGATTTCTTACATCATAATCGTGCTCCCCAAGTATTCTATCTGAAAATACACAAACGATGAAAAGATTGCTTTGGGCAGTTTGGGCGAAAGTAATTTGCATCAACGATGTCTTCCGAGGCTTTTATTTTAGCAATATACGGGCCGAGGGTAAGTTTAATGTAGGGTAACTCAATTATAGGAGGTACTTGGGAGTGCGTGTCTTTTTTCGTCACACGGACCCATCTGCCCCTCCGACCCATCTGCCCCTCCGATGTAACATTTTCAATCTGTAAAAGTAAATGGGAATACGGTCAGCTGCTGGTTTTCTCACGCGAAGGTTTGGAATGAGGGTTGATGGTTATTATGGGTGGAGGCTCTATTACTGTTTATTAACACGTTATTTTTATAACGTTTTCTTTCAAAGTATTGACTACCCCTTTCTGTAAGAGCCTCTCGATTAAAAAGCTTTCGATGTCGAATTGAATCGATTATGATTTTCTTTTAGTATATAATTCACGGTTTTATTAACGATTTCGATTCGATGGACTTATATGATATGTCGTATGATGTCAATTTAATGATTGTTAGCAAAACAAACCATATCTTCAATAGGACGGTATCTCTCATCAACGATTAAAAATTAATGCCATGAGATAAATAATTATTCTGCAACTTTTTAGAACTTTTTTTTTATTTATTCCGGAAACACACTTCTACATTTTAGTGTGCCAAGCCGTTTTTGCAACTATTTGAGGTCGATTTCCAGTCTAAATTGATGCAACTGAATACCTAGTATTTTATACGTAGTATTTCATACCTAGTATTTTATACCTAGTATTTTATATGGTGTAACTGCCTATCTGACCTCCACAAACCAGTGAGGAGTAATGTGATAACTCTTTATAACTCCTTGGTAAGAATGGTTCTCAGACTTTCGGGCCACTGAATTCCTGTAATTTCTAAATTTTACTATTAGTATTTTTTTTATATCCGTTTGTAAACTCTTAAAGAATTTCTAGTAGCGATAAATACCCGTTTTATATGTTTTAGCGACTCTTACTTTGTCAAACTGTCGGCATAGCTACTTTATGTAAGTATGTAAATAAACGTATTTACTTGTTCACAACGCCTAAAATACAAGTTTTTGAAGCCACATCCTAACCAAGGCGTTCGTCGTACAAATACAATGTTCAATCGTGTTGTCGTTCAATGTTCGTCCAACGCAATCGTGTGGTATGTGATAATATAATAGATGTAAAAATACCCTTAACGAAGCTGGAAATCTCTGGATATTTTTTTTGTTCTAGAAAAAACCTGGGAACCTTCTAGTTACAGAGATATTGGGGGTCAAAGTTCAAACTTTTTCAGAAATGTTTTTTAAAGGCAAGGTTTTAATGTTAAAAGGAGATGTTCCAGAAAGGTATGGAGCCTGGGCCAGCACTATGTACACTAGATGTAATATTGCTGTATAATACAGTAACCGTTTTCATTGTTAATTTTCTTTAATTTCACTTCGTTTCCATGTAAATACAAATGAGCTTGGTCAAGGAGAGCAACACAACATAAAATTAAACATGGCGGATCAGAGAGCAGTATGCGAACAATGTCATTTTGACAATGACATTTGATCGACAGGCCTGTTGGTCTAGTGGTTAGTGACCCTGACTGCTATGCCGGAGGTCGTGGGTTCGATTCCCACCCAGGACAAATGTTTGTGTGATGAGCTCGATCATTTGTTCTGTGTCTGGGTGTAATTTATCTATAATATGTATGTATTTAGAAATATATAAGTATGTTTATCAGTTGTCTAGTACCCATAACACAAGCTCTGCTTAGCTTGGGACTAGATGGCGTTGTGTGATAGTTGTGGAATATTATTATTATTATTATTATTGAACAGATCCAATCCAAACTGAAAGCAAATACAGACGAAGATGTCACTTCTTAAAACTGTCAAAGTCGTCAAACGTCATGTCACAAAACTGTCAAAATAGGGTTTTCTAAATAAAAAACTATATTAAATGTACGCCTGTACCCCTCTTCAAATTAATATATTAGTATTTTTATGGAATTCCCCTATTTTTTTTCTATTTATCCATGTAGTGTACGGTCGAACAAGCTATTTGGTTTACAGTTTAACCCACAAATTACATTGTAAAATGTATACCAAATAGCTTGTTCGACCGTACATAGTGGTAGCCCAAAATCAAACATCTCCTTTACTTTAAATAACTCCATAACCATCGTACTATTCAATGCATCTATCTAGCAGAATATTTTGAGTCCTACTGTAAAACGTAATTTTTCACCCCAAAAAAGTCGTTTCCCAGCAATAATTTTTGCTTACAATTTGATGTGCAAAATTCTTGGTAGACGGTTTGGTGAAGGGTTTGTTTACACCATTTATAAACTCGATCACATTTTCGAATGACTAGTCCCTTTGGTTTTAACTCGAGATATGTGTAGTAGCGTGTAGGTATCTGCCAGCATAGCTGTTATAAAAGGTGTAAAACACCTCAACGAAGCTGAAGGGCACTTGTTCTCCCCGCCATTGCGATCATTTTTTTGCCATACACCATGCACCTTCTAGTTACGGAGATATTGGGGGTCAAAGTTACAACTTTTTGCCTAGTTTTTTTTTTAACATGAGTTTTTAACGCAAAATTTTTAACGTGTTTAAGTTTTAAGTTCGGAACATTGAGTTCTACCTCAAAACATGATTTTTCACCCCAAAAAATAAAGTCGTTTCCCAGCGCTATTTTTTGCGTAAAGTTACTTAGTATGATGTATAGAATGCTTGGTTGACGGCTTCGTGATGAGGTGGTTTACACCTTGTATGTATATGGTTAGTAAACTTACCTGTTTACAACGCCTTAACGGCAAGCAAACAACATTCCAACTCCTCACTAAACGTAATGTTTATATACAAATATATGAAATACGCGGTACCTTATACATTAATTACCAACGTTATAATGATATACAAATATTCATAGAGCTAAGGAGATAGGTACAAATTAAATATTTAATACCCAAGTTTCAGTTCAGTACTGTAAGCTTGGAAAGATTTTTAATATTATACTATCTTAGCTTTACCTCGTGTTGGTTTTAAGTAAGCCAATATCCGTTTTAGGCCTAGAGTAGGGTGTTGTAAGCGGCGGCGGGAAGCGGAATTTTCGAAAATTATAATCGCAGCATTTTTTTGAAGTAGTCAATGCAATTTTTAACCCCCGACGCAAAAACGACGTGTCTGTGTGCGTGTGTCTGTCTGTGTCATCGTAGTGCCCGAACGGATGAACCGATATTGATTTTGTTTTTTTTTGTTTGAAGGGTGAATTAGTCTGGAGTGTTCTTAGCTATGTTTGATAAAAATCAGTCCAAGATGGCCGCCGCCACAAAATGGCGGATTACATATTTATTCAACAAATATGTTACTTAGTTACGAGACAGTCTGTTATAGCACATGAGTAAGTAAATAGAACAGAGTAAAAGCTTCATAAAACCGCGCGAATCGGTTGCACTACTACAAGTACGCGGAGCAGGTGTGCGTGACCACTGACTGACTTGTCGCGTACGCGGCGAGAGTGGAAATAACCGGTTTACGCTGTCACAGCCAGTTGACAATCTCAGGGTTGTCAAGGTAACACACGTTGTTTGCTACGTGACAAGTTTGAATTTTTTAATGTGAAAACGTTATATTCATTAATAATGCTTGTTAATTGTACTGTGTGTATGAATAATACTAGAAAAAAATAAAAATAACTATCCCAAGGTGTACAATAGGTAAGTGAATATTTGATTAATTTGTCTTCACATATTGTGACAACCCTAACAAATAGGTAACAATTTTGCACGTTCTTAAGAAGCTTATACTCTGTTCCGTTAACTTACTCATGTGGTTAAAGTGTCATACGCCCACTTGTCGAGTAGAATACGTGTCAAAATAAAAAAAAATGACAATATTCCCAATGTCCGCTCAATATTTAAGAGGCCGGCGCGCGGAGCATGCGTAGTTCTTACAGACGTAATACCTACCTACATCATTTTTAAAACAAACATATTCATAAGGTAGTGAGTATTTATTTCGATTAGATTACAGAATATCTATGATACTAAATATATATTTTGAAAGGGCAATGATTAATAAAGATGAGATATGAGGAATTATTTTTTTTACGGAAATTTTATTTTTCTCTTAACTCTTGTTTAAATCAGAGTCTATTCAAAATAGATATTTGGGAACCTAGATATTCTGTAATCCGAGAATATGTTTGATTTACAAATGATTTTGGTATTACGTTTGTATGAACTACACATGCTCCGCGGGCCTCTTCTCTTTGATAACATACAAAAAAAATATCATTTCATCCGTTTTTAAACATTTTATATTCTAATACGAGTACATTTTATACACCATGAGTTGTGTGATCTGTCACTGTAAGTAGAATTCGATGATACTTAGCCAATTCTTAACTTCCAAGCCACTTTTGATCTCCTTCTTACCTTTGTAAAAAAATCTGAAGATTTTTCTGTTTCAGAATCCAGATTTAGACGTTCCCTGTTTGATGTCTAGATGTAAAGGCTTTTAAAATCAAGTACTCCCTTTGAAAACCCACGTTCTAAATTGAAAGTATCTGAGTTTTATACGGCAGGTGTCATTGACCTTTTTTACAACAATTCAAGATACGTAGCGGTTGCCAAACTATTTTAATTTTAATATGGAATTGTTAAGGTGTGGAATAGAGGAAAACAGGCTAAGAGATTTTATTTTTTTAATAACTGAATAGCAACACGTATACGATATTATTTCGGTAGTTTTGTCAATCCAGTTTTTCTTTTTTACTCTACCACTATCTCTAATAGAATATCACTTTTACTAGGCGCCCGCCCTTTCGTGACAAAATAATGTGCTGTTACTTGACAAAGTAGGTTAAATTTAGTTTTAAATTCCTACCTACTTAGCATGTAAAGTTCTATTATCTATTTTGAGCTCATACGAATACGGTATAAATTCTTAGTAAATCTCATATGAGCTGTAGCAATGTTATATTCATACCGTATAATTCAAACTGTGTTTCTACATTCAGAACTTCTGTTGATAAATTCTTGGCTTGATTCATTATTTAATTATTAATTTTGCTTTGCCTTAAGCGACTTGATTACAAGGAAAATTAAACAGCAAGTGATGGAAAATTTAATCATCGCGATGCTTTGTTTAAGAACCTATTGTTTTTCAAAGAGATGAATTTAATGATTATATTATTCAGGAAATAGTACGTAATTCACATTCATTTTGTTAGGTCCAAAGAAAATGTATTTAGGCTATTTAAGTTTTGGCACTTACTACATTGGCTGAAAAGTTCTGGACCGCGAACCGGAAGACGATGCGTTGGAAGACCTCCCTCTAGGTGGACCGATGACCTGGTGAAGGTTGCTGGAATCTGTTGGATGCGAGTCGCGCGGGACCGGTCAATGTGGCGACACTTGGGAGAGGCCTATGTCCAGCAGTGGACGCCTTTCGGCTGAAATGATGTCCTACTACATTATTTTTACATAACATCACGCCTGCAATCCCCAAAAGGTTAGGCAGAAGTGTACCTAATCGTACACCCACATTTTGCCCGTTACGTATTTAAGGCCCATGACATGTAGTATAGGACGAGCTTATTTGCCATCAACTGGGCCGCAATTTCAGATTTCTTAGCTGCTACTGAGAAATTCCTGATGGAAAAACTCAGTATATGCTCGACCCGGGAATCGAACGCAGGACCTCTTGCTCTGGACGGTGAGCTATCAGCTAGCTAGCCGTCCGTCCGTCTTATGACAACAGAGGGCCTACTCCCTAACGTTTCGTCCGTATATTCGGATCTGTCCGCCTCTCTCACTTGCACTCGTCTGCAGACGTGCGTGAGAGAGACGGAAAGATCCGAATATACGGACAAAGCGTTAGGGAGTAGGGCCTCAGGTCCTGTCGACGGCGCGTTCGTGTTCCACGCGCGCCTCAAAGATATGTCAGCACATTGAAGGCTGAAGCCTGCTGGGGCTGCGGGACTGTTCGAAGGACCGTGGCCCCGGAATATAAAAGGGTAAGGAAGGAACATGGATTGGTTTTAGTCAGTAAAAGTCTGACACTCCCTCCCACTCTGAGTCATTTGATGATTTCCCATCCGAAGAAAAATGGACCTCTTGCTCAGCTGTCGCATTTTTATATCCATAATATAACACCTCATTAAGATAGACTTGTGTCCGAAAACACACTCGTGCACAATAATTTCTCTGGATACAATTCGCCGTTGCCTTAATGTGATCAGAAGAAAAGTACCTGTCAGCCAGCCAATCAGTAAATACGTCAGACACAGTATTCCGATAAAACATTGTTTAGATAAAGTTTTACTTGATTTGTTATACACCTGGATAATTAATGTTGTTCAAAACCAGGCCGATCTGGTTTTCGTCATAACTTGTACACACAAAGTTTGAAATTTATTAGCAACTTATCATAAATTGTAAGTTTTCTGTAAAATACTTATCATTAAATCCCTAATATTGGGGGAAATCAACAATTACCAAAACCACAGAGCTGTAAACATATTTTATTATTAGCATAATATTAACCTGTATGGTTTATTGTGAGTTGTGACTAAGAGGTTTTCAGTTAAGCCGATTAAAAAGCGTGTATGAATCAGTTGTACAGAGGCAAAATGTAGGGATCAGACTTTTAGGCGGTGATGGCTTTCAGGATTGGTCCCGTGTGATGGTAATACAATGACGTAACCAAAAAAAACAAGAAATTGGTTTTAAATCTGCTTTTGACCAGATTGGAAGCAAACCCCGACAATTATGTATGACGTATTGAAGAAGGGTATACAGATTATAATGAAGTTTTTATTGTTACAGAACTTCCCGAAAAGCCGAAGATTTTTGACGAGTTCGATAAAGAGGTGATCGGTGTGGCCGGCCCCTACATAGAAGACACAAGTTTAAAGCTTACCTGCGTTGTAAGTGGAGGTAAATTTTGACAACACATTTAATTTGCTGTACGTAGCGAAGGATTAGCCTTTTTAGACCTGCTGCCTATCAAAATAAGTCATAAATAATTGTGTGTGAGCCTGAAAAGTTTAAATTAGGATTCTTTGGGCGTATAAAATTTAGTTTGTGGAATGGATATTATGATATTAAAAGGGTCTATTAGATAAG
Organism: Xestia ashworthii; assembly: GCA_950022955.1. NCBI lineage: Eukaryota > Metazoa > Arthropoda > Insecta > Lepidoptera > Noctuidae > Xestia > Xestia ashworthii. The sequence goes on along the minus strand of OX465555.1, from coordinate 2,753,888 downwards.
TGTCATGTATTTTGAACTTATGTAGAATGTTATAACCGAAAGTTTGTTGATCTATGCTTTAAGTGACTTTGTGGAGTATGGGTGTGTTACATTAAATTCCCAAAATCGAGTTGTAAAATTGTCACTACGGTTTAACACTAACATTTTAAACCATATCAACAAGATCGAGTGTCAAAACCCGTTAACTTTCCACAAATACAATAAAGTAAAAAGTTAAACATTGACATTTTACGGTAAAAGTGACGCTGCCCAGTTGAAGTTCAAATTAAACTAGTTACCTTTGTACCGGCAGAACTAAAGTTTGCAGTCGACCGTCGAAGACTAACTCGATGAAATAGGGTACAGCGGAGAAAGAATAAAATGCTTGAGCCTTTGAGCTACGGAACCCGAGTCCGTGTACCATGAACGTAAAAGAACGGGCTATAATTTCGTGGAAGGCAGGTGAATTATCTTGTTTTGAGCTCTACGGAAAAATGAACAATCTTTGTTGTAAGTTTTCTGTCTTTTGTTATAATTTAAAGGCTTTGTCAGTTTGTAATCTTACTTCATAATTGGGCTTTCTTATGTACGCCTTAACGAGTTTGTAAGTTGAAGGACCTAATGTGTAAATGATTTTATGATCACTCCTCTCAAAACGATGTAGAAAAATATCGCAAGGAAACCGGCATGACTACACATACCGTGATAGATGATTACAACACCATTTGGCCTACATGGCCCAGTCCCTCTCTCAGAGTTTTTATCCCATAAGTGGGAACATTACATGCTAATTATGCTGGTACGTAGGGTATCTACTAATTATGGAAATATTGGTGGAGTATCAACTCAGTAAAGTAGTCTGATCACGAAACTTTCCAATTTACTAGAAACTCTAACTCTCAATGCCATCGAGCCGACATTAAATAAAATATTACAGCTATATTAAAATTTCTCCGTCTAAACTGTAAAGTAGTCTAATAAATTATTTAAGTGGAAGATCTGCCTCATTTTATAATTGAAACAAATTCGGTTATAAATTACTGAAGGGAGTTCAAACAACCTTAAGATTTGCTAATCAGCAATTTCTCCAATTTGCTTTTATTAATATTTGATTTGCTAATACTTACATTTTCGAGCTGATTATAAAATAAGTGTTATATTTTTGGCTTTCTACGGAAATGTGGATAGAATTTTCTTGTTACCTTAGTTTCCATTATTATGCATGCAGTGCTGGGTTCGATTCCCGGATAAGGATCGTGGTATTGGGTTTACCAGTTATATAGGAATCTCTAATTAGCGATTGAGGCATGATCCCCAGTACATGGGACCCCATATTACATTACCTCCTAATACATAATTATAACGAAATGTATTACCAAACAAATTCAATATTTTTGTTTTTATTGATAACAGCAAAGGACTTTACAACAATGGCTTTGCCTAAGTGGGTACTGAGAAACTAGAATGGAAAAACACACTGTTTTTCTATACGAAGTATAATAATTCCGTGAATTTACTTGACTGTAAGATCCTTAACAACCGATAATTATGTCGCAACATTCTAGAAATGGTGAATTAGATTTTGTTTCAAGATTTCATATTAGCTCGTAACACCGTCGTCATACCAACGCCAAAATACGCTTATATACATAGTAATATGAAACTAGAAAGCAATTGGGTTCATTATAATTTACAATAGGTGGTCCCACGAAACCAGATCTCGGCCAGGTAACCGTAATGGACTCTACTCACCAAAACCATGTCAGCGGTATCTGCAAATGAAGTCACAAGAATGTGCCGATATGGCCGGCGGCATCAGTGTGTAGAGTACATTACGGTTGCCTGGCGGAAATCTGGCATTATTGGACCACCTCAAAAGAACATAATTATATTATAGACTATTTTACGCACTTTAAGGAGTCAAAATGTCATTAGTATTTCTTGGCATTAGTATTTCTATGTGGCAAGACCAACACAATGCGACTTATTAATGCGTTACCAACTAGTTTGTGATTTTGTCGTTGATTCTTGTGCTGACGGCTATTGAAGCGTGTTGTGAAATTTTGGATAATTATTGGTAGAGCAGCGGTGGCCCAGTGGTGGCGGCCCCGACTCACGAACAGTAAGTCGTGAGTTCGAACCCAGACAGGCGCATAACTTTGTGTAATTTATTTCATCACCGCTGCTCTCAAAACGATGAAGAAAAACATCGTGAGGAAACCGGCATGTCCTAGAACCAAAAAAATCGAAGACGTGACATCTACCAATCCGCACTGGGCCCGCGTGGTAGATTATGGCCGGCTTCCCCGTAGCAGATATAGATTGCTAAGACTTAGTTTTCACTTCTATTTCTTCAGTTTCTCCCCAAATAGGTTTTTTTTATTTGTTTTTTTTTAAGATGGCCCCGATTTTTTTTTTTTTAACTTTTTACATTTTTCCCAGGTAAACCCATGCCTCGTATCCGCTGGTGGCGTGACGACAAGGTCATAGCGACGCTTGCGCCAGTGGACGACGAGTCCCGGCTCAGTCTCCTGGAGCTGAGGATACCCAAGCTGTCCAGGGACTACTTCGAGGCAGTGTACACTTGTACTGCTGATAACACCGTGCTGGTGCCGCCTTTGAGGGTCAATGTGCAAATCCAGATTTATTGTAAGTATTTTAAAAGAACAGGGTAGACGACAAAAGAAAACAATTACGTCAGTTAGATTATCAAAAAATAAGTGACCCATGTTTTTTCTTTTCTTACGGTATCCAAAATTGACAAAGGTACAACGCATTAAAAAATCTCAATACGTCACGCCTTGGTATAATTTTAAGTGCGTTCAGACGTCACGAGACTCCCACGTTTTTATGCGTGTTATCTTTGTCAATATTCATTGATTTACAAAAACAAAAAATACGTGTCCATTATTTTCCAACACTCTAACTGACGGATTTGTAGATTTGCGATTTTTTGATACTGTCGTCATGCATATTTTGGCTGTTTTCAAATATTCTAGTCTACGTTATATACATATCCGATAAATACGTATACGAGTGTCAGCGAGAGTTGTGGAGTGAAGCGAGCGCGCAACGGAAACTCGAATCAATCTAAACACAACTGACATAATTAAGGTTGTCATAAAAAAATATGGTTTTATTTTTGCGACAAGCACAATTTGCATCATCCATACGAGAGCATGTACCTTTGTTCATATCTATGTTAGCTGGCTATATATATACAGGGGTTACATGTATTTCTGTTTTGTTGGCGAATACTTTTTTCTATTAAACCATTCATTTTAAATTTTACTTTTTTCATGGATTGCGGGAATGAAATTTATGCAAAAAAACGACACGCAACAACTCACAGAAATATAGCAGTACTTACAAAGTTTCTAGATCTTAATATAACAATTATGCTAATGCCTAAGTTTTAGCCAACCATCCACAATTTCATAGGCCACCTCGCGTACCCAAATTATACAACAAAACGCTTAGTTGTGTAACAACACAAAAACATAACTTGGAAAGGTCACACAAAGTTATAGTCGTAAACTTTGCTTTCAGTACAAAACTAGTTGCTACCCGTGGATTCATTTGCATTTTTGGAGACCTACTAAATTCTCAGGTTAGGAAAATAAATGGCCACTCGCATTTTACCTTTTTCTAAGACTGTCAAAAATGACAACTTTAATTTAAAATGCAAGTAACAAATATAACAAGTTACATTAAGTTACCCCAGACACGGTCATAATTTTAGGTTATTTTTTTAATTTAATATTCCTCATTCCCTTTCAATATAGCGTACATTTTTCTACTAGTCCAACCCTTTCATTTGATACCCATATTGAAGGAGTTTTGTAAAAAAATGTAGTTCACCATTTTGTGATGGCGGCCATAATGAATTTTTAATTTATTATAGCGTATTGTATTTTATTAGTCAAGCCCTTTCATTTGAGGGAAAGAATGAAAGAAAGAAAAAGCATTTATTAGCCCGCATAGGACAAAACACATCAAAATTATCTGTAAGTCTTATTAGTAAGTATAAAACTTACTAATAAGACTTACACAGAAAAAACAAATATATATTTAAAAATAGGAGACGAGGGAGGGCGGGGGGGAGGGAGTTGTTGAATATATATGTAATCCGCCATTTTGTGGCGGCGGCCATCTTGGTTATCAAACATAGCTAAGAACATTCCCGAATAATTCTTCTTTCAAACAAAAAACAAAATCAAAACCAGTTCTTCCATTTCGGCAGCTACGATGCCACAGACAGACACACACACACACAGATACGTTAAACTTCTAACACCCCGTCGTTTTTCGTCGGGGATTAAAAACTGTCAAAATCACTGACAATATGCAAACTGACCAAATGAATGCCTCGTTGGTTTAGAGGTCGCAAGCGCGGGATTGTGTGTATGAGGTCCTGGGTCCGATTCCTGGGTCAGTAAAATTGTTACTGGGATTTTCATCAGGATTTTTTCAATAGCAGCCACGGAGTCTGGATTTGTGCCCGGTTGATGGCAATAGGCTCGCTCCCTATTAGGTACATGGGACTTAAACATTATTTTCGAAATATTTGTATACTATCAAGTACACCTCTGCGATACCCTTTGGGGACAACAGGTATTATGCTATGTATGTAATAGGACAGTTCCAAACACAGGTCTCCAATTTATCTAGATATTCGTACAACGACATGTCTCCTTCCTAATATTCCATCATTTGTCTGACTAAACACGCCGGGACATTATGAACGTTGACAGCGCAGTTCGTCATCGTACGTGATAGTAATATAATAATATGAGGATAACACATAAACATACGAAAAAGTAAGACGTATTAGTGACTTACGATTTGCGGAAACTGTGAGTTATTTTTGTTTAGGATTGGAGTATAAAAAACTTTTTTGCAAAAAATAAAACCGACTTCAAAAAAAAAAAACAAAAAAGTGAAAAATAACTTTAGCTTCTGAAGTCGGTGACGTTTGTATGATTGATTTAATTTTTTTGTCACCGACTTCAGAAGCTAAAGTTATTTTTCACTTTTTTGGTTTTTTTTTTTGAAGTCGGTTTTATTTTTTGCAAAAAAGTTTTTGTTTTTCACTTTTTAGTGGTTCACATGTGCTTGGTACACATGGAAAGTGCATACCGTTACAATTACAACAAGCCCAAACACGACTAGGATATATTGTCTCATTATGGAGTTCCGTGACTCTTGGCTTCATCATCAGATCTGATGGTAGAATGGTTCTTATCAAACGCAAATGCTTCACTTGTTGTAGAAAATACCAAAATTGCTGTACGTTATCCTATAAAATTTGAAGAGTTCCCTCGATTTCGCCAAGATTCCATAATCAGATCCCGACTTGGCGACGGGACCAACTTGAAAGTATACCCTTTCAAACAAAAAAAGAATTTTTCAAATCGGTTCAGGCGTCTTCGAGTAATCGGTGAACATACATAAAAAAAAATACATACAGTCGAATAGAGAACCCCCTCCTTTTTGGAAGTCGGTTAAAAATAGGGGATGGAAACGTCTGTGGCTGAATTTTCGATTCTTCAAAATCTTATCTATCAATCTACTAGTAAACAATAGGAAATTTGCATTATTTCTTTATTTTGATACTTTAAAAATAATGACAAAAAGTGAAAACAAGACCAAAATTGCCTGAAGAAGAACAAAAGTTCTGTTATAACCAATAAAACTTTTGTTTCCGTCTTTTGTAGATAAACGGAATTTAGTTTGGATTTTATATGTCGAATGACGTCATAAAAAGTATCGGATCTCTTTGTCTAATCAGTAGTTTTAAATGTTTAAAACTTTGTATTTATATAAATACTAGCTGACCCGCGCAACTTCGTCTGCGTAAGACGAACCAACAGTTCCTAAAATTAGCGCGTTCAACCAACCAAAAAAACAAACTCTGCAGCTTTATAATATTAGCACAGATTCAAGTAAGTAACAAATTATTTTTGCTCGAATAGGTTTACATTAATCGCCAAAATATTCTACTTTTGTTTTTTCAATTATGGGCTCTTCCTTCGACTGCCTTACGTTTCTATCCATGGGCACTCGACGATTTCATACTCCAGCTAGGTCAAAAGTCTTCATCAACTGGCATGGCATGAGCCACGACACGTTAAAGCTGCTTCAAACTGTTGCGGACCTCTCGCATCTGCCTTCCTTCGCCAAAGTCAGACCTTTGATGTTAGTCATACTCCAAGCAGGTCAACACAACACGTAGATGTAGATGCTGTAAACTCTTGAAAACCTTTTGCAAATGTTTTCGTCTCCTAGCCGAGCCGAGCCGATGAGCTATTACTAAAGTTCTCATCAAGCTACGTTAAGTGAGCCCAATGACGATATAGCTGCTGTAAACTGTTAAGGATCTCTTGCAACTGCCTTCAGTCTCCATTGTTAGACCATCGATGACAGTCATACTCCAGCTAGGTTTAAAAGTTCTCATCAAGGTGTACGAAATGAACCTTAAACACGATAGAGCAGATTTGAAGTGTTGCGGACCTCTTGTGACTGCCTTTCGTGTCCATCGTTAGACCTTGGATGATACTCAACTCCAGCTAGGTCTCAAGTTTATATCAAGGTGCACGAAATGAGCCGACACACGATATAGCTGCTGTAAACTGTTTCGGACCTCTTGTGACTGTCTTACGTCTCCATCGCTAGACCTTCGATCACAGTTAAACTTCAGCCAGGTCTAAAGTTGTCAAAAAGATTATGAAATAAGCCCCAACACGATCTTCTTCTTTATCATGTGGTAAGTGCCTAAACTGGTGTGAGAGTTTTTATGCCGCCCAAGGTCCTCAGTCTTGGCTTTACATGCCGTCGATCAAATATCTCTCAGGCATGCTGATTTTCAGCGGACAGACCTCCAGCGCGATCTCATGGCGACATGGAGAGAGCGACTGTTGCAACCCCGTGCGGGGCACGCCACGATAGTAGCGGTAAGTCCCCTCTTTGAGGAGTGGCTGGAGAGGCGCCACGGCGTCCTCACCTTCCGCCTTCGGGAGGAACCTGCACCGAATCGGGCGGGAAGAAACGCCCGGGTGCTTCCACTGCGAGGATCGACCGGAGGACACGGTGGAGCAAACGTTGGAAGTCTGCACTGCGTGGGCGGAGCACCGCCGTGTCCTCGTAGCGGCGATCAGCGGCGGCGACCTCTCGCGTCCGGCCCTGGTTCAATCTATGGTCCGGAGCGAGACGGAATGGGAAGCCGTCACCTCCTTCTGCGAAGCAGTCATGCTAGCGAAGGAGGTGGCGGAATGAGAAAGGGAGAGAGCCCAGCCGCCGAGGGAGACGCACCGGGCGTTGGGGGCCACGTGGTGGCTACCGGCCACCGTAGATGCGGGCCTGTGGACGGTTAGCTATGGGCTAGCTAGCCGTCCGTCCGTCCAATGATGACAGGCCGTGTCGACGGCGCGTTCGTGTTCCACGCGCGCCTCAAAGAGATGTCAGCATAAGGGGAGGGGCCCGCAAGGGCCGAAGCCTGCCGGGGTTGCGGGCCTGTTCGAAAGAGATACCGCGGCCCCGGAACATAAAGGGCGAGGAAGGAACATGGATGGGTTTTAGTCAGTAAAAGCCTGATACTCCCTCCCGCTCCACCCAGAGTGGGAGAAGTCAAAAAAAAAATGCCATGCTGGTTTCCTCACGATGTTTCAGCATGCGATGATTATACAATACGCACATGAATCTGAAAAATCAGAAGTGCGTGGCTTGATTTGAACACGACTATTTTCAATATAAAATGAGACAAACTTTGCGATACACGCTTTTCAATAAAAAATAATCATGAAAATCGGACTTCTCTGGAAAAAGTTATGCGTCATAATCATCATCATCCATAGTCCGACTTCACCCACTGCTGGGTACAGGCCTCTCTTTGTTTGTGCCAAGCTCCACGCTCGTGTGCCAGTCTCATCCAGGATATCCCCGTAATGGCAACAATATCGTCTGCTTATCTCACCTCTGGACGACCAAAACTTCTGTTTCGATTTCTAGAACGCCACTTGGTCATCCTGCTATGTGACCTGCCCTACTCCATTTGAATTATCATCATTCATCATTATTTCAGCCGAAAGACGTCTAATGCTGGACCTGTGTCGCCACATTGACCGGTCTCGTGCGACCCACATCCAGCGGATTCTTACAACTTTCGTCACGTCATTTAAGTATTGCTCAGCCATAATTAGGTACCTATACATAAAGAAAAACAGGCGTTGGATTGAAAACCTCTTCCAAAAAACCAAACTTGAGACATCTGAAACGGGCGAATGTCCAGTATCATTCTTTCACAGAAAATCATAACACCGTGATTCAGAAAATGGAGTCAAATGAACAACGCCACTAACTATAGAGCACGAAGTTAAACTGCTAGAACATATGCATGGAAAGCGGTCGAACAGATACTCTACCGGCTATGCAGATTTAAAGCAGGGTCATGTTGACTATTCTCTTCTTCTCTATCTTGTGATTTTTATTCATTAGTATCATTTTGATTCAATAGATGTCACTGCATGTATCCTTAGATCATGATGATAAGTTCTCTTAAAAACTTTAAAGTCATAATATATCTTTTGATAGAGAGCACCGATTACAAAGAAAGAAAAATGAAAACCTTCTCTAAGTTATGCACAATATTAATTTGTGCATTGAATCGAACCACATTGGTTTTATAATTTACACATGATGCTATAACAAAAGGGCTACGTAGAGACACACAGACAGACGAAAATTTATGAAATAGTAGAGAAAGGGTTCCGTGTGTGATCCTTTAACAGCTTAAGTGCCATATTTACAGATTTATTATTTGTAATAAGTGATTCCCAAACTGTCGTTTAAGTGTTTAAAAAGTATGTATTTAAACAATGATTTGGAAATCTTAAAGCTTTAAAAAAAAACAAAATACTTTGTTACAAAAAGTGAAAACCGTGTGGGTTTTGAACGTGCGAACCAAAGTTACTATCGGAAATCTTACAGCATTAAACAAAGTCAAAATGTATTGCATGTCTTTACTGAGGCTTGAACTTGCGACTCATTGTTCGAAAGTAAGTAGTTTATAAGTCATTTACTGTCACTTTTTATTTTTTTTGTATTTTTATTTTTATGTTAATTTAATTTTTAGTCAATTTTGTAATAACTTGTGCATTACTCTCAATACTGTTAATATTAAGGGAAAGAGCGAGATACCCCCAACACAGGTATTATCAATTACCTACTGGGGATGTCTCATGTAAATACTCCATGTAACTGTTTTGAGACAAATAAACATTTTTCATTTTCATTTTCATTTTTTCGAAAGGCGGTAGCCGTCACCGATGGGCTATTTGTTCTAATGACAAATGGTTAAAAATAGTTATTCTATTACAATGCCTGTTATGACGGTTGTCAGTTGTCAAACCGTTGACAAGTATAGACGAAATGCATATTGCTCACCCCCGTAAGTAATTAGCGTGATAATATATAGCCTATGTCCTTCCCTAGGTTGAAATACATCTCCTTGCCAATTTTCATTACGATCCGATAAGCCGTTTCGTCGTGAAAAGGTAGCAGACAGACAGACAAACAGAGTTACTTTCGCATTTATATTATGGTATGGATTGACAAAATAATTTCCCTTTGCTATTTCTGAAGTTAATACGTTAGGAGATCAAATATTACAAAAAGCTACCTTTTCCTTTTTAACTTTGCCCCACACTATGAATTTCTCTTGAATCATGGGTGAGTTTACAAACACATACACAAACAGTTTAACCCGGAACAACTATCTGTAGGCCATACAAATAAGTGTTCCGTGCGGGAGTCAAACCCGTAAAGGTGGATACAGACTTTGCGAGGCATGCGCCACGAACGGCGCACAGCGAATGCCTCTGCTTGAGGCGTGCGTGTTGAAAAATGATACCAACATATGTCGAGCCAGCATAGGTTGAGCGTTCAGTGCGTTTGGATGTGGCGGTTGGATCAGCCCGAGCAAGCGCTGCACGCTGTTTGACCCGAGGCGTGCGTGTATATCGTACGCGGCGCACACCTCAAACGTGCATGCGTAACTATATACGTCCACAACTAATGTAATGCTTTACGGCAATACGGCTTTACACGAAGCGCCGCAAGCTTATCACTCAGATACTGCACCAACCGTGATTGGGAAAATTTTGTCTTTTTTTGGGTTGGAAATATAAGTTAGGATACGTTTATTCGCACAAAGCCGATAAAATAGTGATGTCTTATTTTCACAGTTTGGTCGAGAAACCCCGTAATTCGCTTTGTCATGAAAATCATGTTGTAAACGCCAAATAAAAACCAAATCCCAAAACCGGTTTTACTGGAAAAGATTAAAACCAATGTTCAGTTCAAATCCCTACCATTTAGTCTATTCGTACTCACGAACTAAAAACAATGCACATTTGAAAAATATAAAATGATGACAAATAGTGCCTTGTTGTATGAAAAGCTTGACTTTTACCACAAAAATATTTTACTTTATCTCAAAGAAAAATAAACGCCACTATAAAAAGATATAAGGACACTTTATTTAATCAAATCTAGTGCTACCCTTTTCCCAGTTGTTACCCAATCTGCCTCGAGCAACAGTTTCAAGGAAAATAACATTGGTTGCCGCAAAATAGTTGGAAAGTTTCATAACATCCGCATTACGCGAGGACAAACGTTCATTTTCTGTTATTGCAAGACTGAATCCACGTAAATCCGTGCGATTAACCTATATCAACCGCGCTAGTCTCCCGGATTATCTCGGAATATGACGGTTCGTCGCCGCCAGGATTCTTTTGTCACCGCTCACCCCTAAGGGGCCATTAGTTTTTATTTGTGTAGCATTGTCCTGTCGTGACGCCATTGCCACGTCGGCGAACAGGAAATTATTCTCCATTATAATAACCCATGATGTCATTCGTTCAGTAATGCACGTTAAGCTCACCTTTTTCCAACAAAGCTTTTAGTGGACGATCTTATTTTTGTTTTTAACACTTTTTCAACTATCCATGCCGTTAATGGCGTCCATTAGCGTTTTAGTTTTCTATTGTTCGTACTGCTTCGATTTAATTCTTGCGATGGATTTATGGATGTAATAATTCTAGTATCGACAACAGGGTTATAATTTGACATTTATAACCATGTTCGGTTTATTTTTACGATGAGAGTTAAAAGGTCAACATTTAAGTGAGTGTTTTTCGGCGCGTGCTCTCATCCGTATTGATGGATTACCGTCGTTTTTAACGATAGGTACAATTTCTCATACTGTTCCGGGGTAGGCGTGGAGCAACAAATTCCCAATAAAAATAAGCCCCGACTTAAAAAGCTGCAAATATTGAAGTAGGTACAGATTAACTTTAATGGATAGGATAGTCCATCATTGTGGGCATGTGATATTTTATTTTTGTTTTTACAAATAAACTAATTAGGATTTAAATACAGTCATGATTTCATGTTCGTAACTATGAAGTTAATTAAAATTAAAATCTTCTGATGCGAAAAGGTCCATAAATAAATACACAAACTTTAAATTTGCCACGTTGAACGGCAATGCTAATTCTTTGGCCAAAGAACGAACCGGCCATGATGACAAACAAGATTTTAGAAAAAACTATACAGGGTGTAAACCACCTCATCACGAAGACGTCAACCAAGAATTCTGTACATCAAACTAACTTTACGCAAAAATTATTGCTGGGAAACGACTTTTTCTTTTTTGGGGTAAAATTCACGTTGTGTGGTATAACTCAATGTAACACACTCAAAACATTATGCGGATGGATGGATTGAATAGTACGGGGGTCGTGGAGGTGTTTATAGTTAAAATCTTACAATAAAAACTTGGAATTAAAAAAAAAAACTTCTCATAAAGTTGAAACTTTGACCCCCAATATCTCTAGTTAAGAGGTGTTTTATACCCTTTACACTTATGAAGGTTACGGAACTGTTATTCCTCATTATCTGTTTAGAGTTTTATACGTATACTTTGAAATTATAACCCTTGAATGCAAATATAGGCAGTTAATTATAATCCTATAGATCTAACACAAATTGTCCGATTTCTACCAAAGTACGATAAAATCACCAAAATAATTTACATACTACAGTGGTAGAGGCTTACTAAATAGACTTCCATTTTGGGGACTGAAGTTTAATAATAGTAATGGTTGGGAACTGGTTAGCCAGCCTGTCATATAACAAAATTTGGCGGTCCTCGCGGAACCCTAATGATGATAAGGGTACTGCGTTTGTCATTTTTTGTGAATAAAGTATTTTTAACGCCATTTTGATTTTGAATGTCATCTTGTTTCGTTTGAAACGAGAATTTTACGAACGACAGTGTTCCATTTACGTTAATGGAGGGACATAATTAGCTGCGAGCCTAAGTGGTATCGTAATTAAATCAAAGAGGCTCGTCTAGTCCTAGCAAATACGACGATATAAGCTGGTATTAATACACCATAGTTGTAAGATGTTATTTATGTTAAAAATACAATAATTTAAATTTAAATTTATCTCAAAACTATAAATAGGTGTGTAACTGAAAGCCTCTCTTCCTATTGCTAGGCAAAATCTAGAAGTCATACGGGAAGGCCCGTATGACTTCTAAATTTGGCGATACAAGGCTAATTTGTTGCTATCATAATTTTATAATAATAAATCTCAATTCCATTGGTAAATTATAATATTTTAATAAAATATGTTCTGCTAAAAGAGCAGCTGTGGCGGCCCCGACTTAAAAACAGTAAGTTGTAGGTTCGAAACCAGACAGTCGCATAAGTTTGTGTAATTGATTGAAAATTAAATAACCACTGCTCTCAAAACGGTGAAGGAAAACTTTGTGAGGAAATCGACATGTCTTAGAACCAAAAAAAATCGAAGATTATGTGACATCTATCACCCGCACTGGGCCGCGTGGTGGATTATAGTCCATTCCCTCTCATAAAGAGGAGGCCTGTTTCCCAGCAGTGGGAACATTAATGGGCTGACGATGATGATGATGTTCTGTGGCCTAAGATTCATGATTGTTCCTAGCAATACGAAATATTTAACTGAGACTTTTCCTACAGTGCGTCCATTGTTCGTGGAGATCCTGGCTCGGGAACAGCCGCTGTCAGTGGGTCAGGCAGCGGAGCTGGCCTGCAAGGCTGTGGGGGCCAGGCCCCCGGCTGTCATCACCTGGTGGATGGAGGACAGGCAGATGTCCGTGACGGCGATTCAGAAGGTAATAATATCAAGTCAAAGTTATTTATTCATTTGTTTTTTAAACGAAAAATTATACAAGGCGTAAACAACCTTATCGCGCAGCCGCCAACCAAGCATTCTGTACATCAACATAAGTAACTCATTGCAAAAATGATTGCTTATGACTTTTTTTTTGGGTGAAATTTCACGTTTTTCGGCAGAACTATCATAACATATATATCATAACGGACATACAGGTTTACTTTCGCATTCATTATAGCATTCATAATATTAAGCATGAATTGAATACCAGAACTGTTTTTTGAAACAATGCAATTCATAAACGAGACCAACTAAAGTGAGTGCATCGAGGGTTTTCTGAATAAAATAATTGGTGTTTCAGAAAATGCCCATGATTCGCCACAATACCTTTAATCTCCGGTTCAATGTCAAAAGACAAAGGATTTTTCATCCCCCCATCTCGGAAAGCGTATTTTTGCTCTTCGATATCTGAGTGCAAAAGCCGTTTTTATCCTTTAGAGGATAAAGTAAATTTGAATTTAGAACATCGTGTGCACTAAGTTCGTGAATTAAAAACATACCTACTCGTATTTACTTCTACCTCCATGCTGCCAAATTTATCATACAACCTTTTTTAATTTGTTAAAAACTCAGACTCGGATCCTTCTTGGGGTATTTTTTTTTTTAATTTGTTTTGCGCGCGCCATTTTCTTTTCACGTCATATTGTTAAAACCTTAGATTAAAAACAAGAAACTTGAAAACAAGTGAAAAACCTAAAATGAGTGGTTCTAGCGCCGAGGTTAGTTTATTTGACGCAAACAGAATTAACTGAAACTGTTAATAATGCGCAATTTTTTTTTTGCCTTTAGTCATTTCCTCGCTGAGGTGGGATGAAAAGTTACGTGTTGCACTCGAGTGCAATGATTTTTCACCTCGCGCTCTTTTGATTCCCTCGCTAACGCTCAAGATTCTAAGTTTTGAATGAATCTTTCGCTTGCTCGCGCGGTCATCAAAATCGAGCACACGGTTAAAAAGCAACTTTGCACTCTTGTATAACAAATAACTATTATTCAACCTATGAAGTATATCTACAATCGTTCTTTTTATCCAGCACTCCGATGACAAAAACGAGACCATATCGTTTCTTCGCTGGACGCCCCGCATGGACCAAGATGGCCGGACGCTCACATGCCGAGCCGCCCACGTCAAACTTGAGCACACCACAATAGAGACCAGTGTCACGCTCAATTTGCACTGTAAGTCCCCTTTTCTTTTCTTTTTTTGAATAGGTGAAAGGCAATCTTTTTTGTAGATTTATAGCCAGTGAAGTCCTGAAAAGGTATTTGTGTTTGAGTTAGTCATTGAATCGTACAACCTCTAGCGTCTAGAGATGGCTGTAGTTTTAAAATCTGCGGCGCTAAAAGTGCGTTGAGAGTACAATTTATGGTACGGCGTGTGGCAAAAGTCGAATACAGACCGCCGTCTTCTTTTTCAACAGCTGATGTAAGTAATTATTCAATGTCATTCAAGTGTCAAAAGATTCTTCGAGCTCATTCTCAACTATTCTAATTCGGCTAATCAATTCTTCAAATAAACATTTCCACTATTAATTGGGTCACACAAATTTAAATTCTATTTTCAGTGCGGAATACTTGATGTTTATTTTGGTTGAAATTGGTATACAGTTACCAATTTACAGTCGAAACTCGCTGTCAAAAACGAATGAACTACGAAACTGAAATTTAAATGCTGATTTCTATTTTAAATGGATTTTTCCATTCTGTTATTAATACTAAAAGTAATTATGTCTAATCAACTAAAATTTTTATTGGTGCAACTGGATAATTTTACTCATAATGTTTCTTTCTTAGATGATAGAGAAAAATTATTTGTGATAAACAAATTAAAAAAATATATATACATATAAGTCTTCCAAATAGACTGACAGACAAAACCCAGGCTAAATAAACAGGTCCTGGTCTAGAAACTTGAATTTTCTAATTTCTTTTGGAATTTTATCATTTTTGCCACGAAAAAATCTCATCTGGCCTCAATCTGGCCTGTGTCTTATGTCGGTTATGTCAGTTTGGCTAATCCTAGTTCAAAAATTACAACAATATTTGTCTTCGCAGATATGCCAATAGTGACGCTGCAACTCGGCTCAAAGATGAATCCCAACGACATAGAAGAAGGCGATGACGTATACTTTGAATGCATGGTGCGGTCGAACCCTCCGGCTTATAAAGTTGTTTGGGAACACAACGTAAGTAATCTCACAATATTTTCAGAAAAAATCATGATCTTGACTTTCAGTCAAGATCGTAATCGTAACTCGACTGTCTCGTTTGCAATTTATTTTCCAAACAAATATAAGTTTCGCGAATAATAAGGTTAAAACCTATAATATGATCTTTTAATAGCATGAAATTGACATGTTTTAAATGTGTTTATACCATCGATAGGATATAAGGATTTAAATATGGTTTAACTGCTTATTTGTATCGTCATAACGACTAAACTACTTACATCAAATGCCGTCATAAAGTGTCACAAGGTGAATAGGAGGCCATAAAGGCCGTCTAGCCGATTTTGACTGCAGCAATTAAGTTCGATGGCTTTTTGATTTGATTTTTGTTTCTTTAACGTGTGATTAGTACCTGACTTTTTGTAACAGTTTTTATTCCGCTCGCGGACTTGTCTTTACATGCCGTTAAGAAATATCTCTCTCGCTGATTTCCTCACGATGTTTTCCTTCACCGAAGCACGCAGCATTATTAGTGTTTTTATTTTATTTTAGCACACTACATCTTTTATTTTATTTTAGTACGAAAATAGACTAGTTTCCACCATCAATCAATTACAAATCTATTTAGTCAGTCAGTTAGAGTATTGGAAAATAATGGACACGTATTTTTTGTATTTTTTTTTAATCACTGTGTATTGACAAAGATAAAACGCATCTAAACTCGCGAGTGGGGGCTTGTGACGTCACAACGCACTAAAAATTATAGCACGGCGTGACGTTTTGAGAATTTTAAAAGCGTCGTATCTTCGCCAATTTTGGTTTACGTAACAAAAGAAAAAATACGTGTCAAATATTTTTTGATAATCTAACTGACGGACGGATCTGTATTAACCAGACCCGAAAATTACAGGGTCAACTCATGACACACAATCAACGCGCTGGAGTCATAGCAGGTTCAGCGAATCTAGCTCTTCAAGGTGTCAACAGAAGTCAGGCAGGGAAGTACGCGTGCACAGCATCCAATGTGGAGGGTGATGGGAAGTCGCTACCCGTCAACCTACAAGTTATTTGTAAGTATTCATTTGGTTCACAAAGATTATTTAGATACTAACGTCACGCGGTTTTCGCGTAGTTCCGGTTCCCGTGGGAGCACGGGAACGGGAACTAGGCGGGTGAAATCGCGTGACGTAAAAGTATGACGGGGATAAAAAAATATGACGGGATAAAAAAATCCCTCCGGCAAGCCGCAGGAGGAGGTAGATTTGGGAGAAGGTGCTGGAGCGTCCGACTATTGAAGATTTGTATAAAGAGTTGTACTTATGTGTACAATCTACAAAAAAAAAATATGATTTCAAAATCGTTGTCCTGTTATGGAAAGTTTACCCTTTTTAAATTAATCCTCTCATTAGAGTTTAGCATGGAAACGCCCTCAAATTTTTTATTATAATTTTTTATTTCGAAAACTATAAGTTTTATCGCTAAACTTCAAAGGTAACAATTGTAGAGTAAACAATTTGCTTTCAAAAAAATAATATTTGCGACGCTCAAAATGTTTACTGTTTCGGAGATATGATTTTTTTTCGCAAACATTTTGGACCCCCTCCCCAATTTAGGGGTTGCATCAAAAAAGTTGTATCTTAAAGTTGTCCGCATTTTTACTCAAAATGATAAAAATGAAAAAACGGTTCAAAAACTTTTCATCGGAAAAAAGTTATGGCCAAAAAACTGATTTTAGAAAAACCGGTTAAAGGTTTTATGTGCTATTTTAGATTTACTGGCAAGAACTATTATTATCGCGCGTTTGAAAAATTTTAATTGGACGACAGCCATTTTGTTTTTGTTTGTTTATCTATTTTGGCGGGTTTGCGCACGTGATGGCTTGACCTATTAATAAATAGACAGGGCAACATTTTTAATGAAGATTAATTGTTCGAAAAATGTGACCTATAAAAAGTGGTTCAATTGATTCTGCTCGTGATTCTGATCAAATTGTTTTCAGGTTTTGCACATTTAACGTTACATACACACGTAACACTACATGAGGATAAAATTTTTTGGTCTTGGCAGGCTTAAAATAGTACACAGATATAGATATACCTAGACAACTAGGTAGTCTAAAAATGGCACCCATGGTTTTCATAAGTACGGATCGCGATACTTGCGTTTTCTAATCATAACTATATCTATGGGGGTAGCACTTGGCGAATATCAGTCTCCATGCCTCGAGTTTCTTTCAATAACGGTCTAGAAAATGCTTGTATTATTAAGATTACTTTACTACCCCACAAAAATCAAAACCTAAGAATATTTTAAGTAGGTACTTTTCAGTCTACATAAAACATTTTAGCTTCTTTGTCAACATTTGACTAGAAAGACTACTGTAATTTAATATTGGAAACACTGCTACATCCCCACAGACATACATGAAGGGCCAATTCACTTTGTTAATAAATAGTTTAAGCCCACATGCGGGTTAAAACCACAAGCCACAGTTACATGTCCGAGTCACACCCATTGATTAAATTTTTCAAATAGTACTGTTGCATTGAAAATAGTACTGGTCCAATTTTGATTGTGAAACAACGAACCAACTGAATTTACGTCTTGTTTTCAATCGTGGACGGCTGTAATTGCTATGTAATAAGACGCAGTATTTGAAGTGAATTTATTTTTACTTCGTTTGTCGAAATTTTCCATTATTATCTGAAAAAAACAACTGAAATTAGTGGACAGAAACTATTGGCAAATCTATTTAGTCCTTGAGTAAGAGTATTGGAAAATAATGGACACGTAATTTTTGTAAATCAATGAATATTGGCGAAGATAAATCGCAACAAAACTCGGGAATGGGGTCTCGGGACGTCACAACGCGTTAAAAATTATACCAAGCCGTAACGTATGAGAATTTTAAAAAGTGCCGTGTCTTCGTCAGTTTTGGTTTACGTAACAAAAGAATAGATACGGGTCAAACATTTTTTTTTAAATCTTACTGACCGACCAATTAGATTTTTTTGTCATCTAACGCGTCGTTATGGTGGACTGAATTGGTGGTTGGAAAGTTTATGAAACAGAAAGTTCTTTTTAACAAAGCCGACATGTTCATTCTAAACGGATATCTCTGAATAGTAAGCAATTTAATCAGTCAGAATTAAAGAAGGTTTCAAATTCCTCTTGCCAGTACCATTATTATATCGTAACTTTCTTTAATCGACGACATTACCCTTTGCATCCTCCAATTTCGCAATTCATTGCCCACTAAAAAGGGTGAGCAACAAAAATGGCCGTCGCCATACAAAACCACCTGTAACGGTGTTTGTCCATCATCGTTGCCACACGTGTCAATGGGAAGACCCTAAGTGTCAATGGAAGGGCCCAAAGCCTTAAGAAATGGCTACCTGTAGATGTGACAGCAAATCGACAACCTATGAAAAATATGACCCTCTTCAAACTAGATTGAGCGTAAATATTGAAATATCGTGTGAAATATTGAAATATAACATCCGGTAATAGAGGCTTGAAGGCTTGAGGGACGGAAAAATAACGTCATGTACTGGGTAAGCAAGAAATTTTAGAGATAGGTGTTTAGAACTTTTTTGATGAGTCATTTTGCTAAGCCTGTATTCGTCGGTACATTGATGCAATAATCTTTTGGAACACTAACAGTTGACAGTGCCGTTGTAGGTCACACGAAGTAAGATGCCCATATATGTTGCATGCTGGAAGAGCTTGTAGAAACTAGAGCAAATTTCCGTGCGTTCAAGCGTTTTTGCCATACCTAATAGTGGAATCAAATATAACAGCTCTCAATTTAGGACCCATTAACGTTACTATTTATCCGTGGTGCTAGGCAACTGGGCCTATCCCAGTTGTAAACGTCCCTGTGCCTATTGGCCTTGTTTCGTTCTGTCTCCTGCTGATATGGAGGGAAGTGGAAATTACAGTTTTTTTTTTCATACTCCTCCGCTATACTTTCTGATAATTTCGTTGCGGGATCCAAGACAGTTCAATTCATTCTCTGAGACTTCGTCGAGCTTCATTGTCTCGGCGCTTTTCTGGTGGTCGCCACTGTTGATTCTGGCTTTCAGGAGTTACAGTGGTTTGGGCGTGTGTGGCGGGCTTGTCCCAAAAAAAAAAAATGCTGGATGAGCTATGAACTACAAAAACCACAAACTGTGTCCCAAACAGCAGCAAACGGCAACGCGGCATGGCCAGAATGAGATAGCTGGATGAACTACATAGAATCTTTTCACAACGCTTGGTAAATAACAGCACTGGACAGAGATAGGAAGAAAGTGGGAAGCGAGCCCTTTGCCCTGCAGTGGGACACAAATGGCTCCTACCAAATAAATTAATAATAATTGACACACAGCGAGAGGCGTAATCATTTGTAAAATTGCTTTATGAAATGTGGGGAAAAACAAGATGGCGACTGGATCAAAACAAATCTTATTTTCTCAATAATAATAATAATTGCTTTATCTAAACAAAAAACTATCATTTCCCAATTGCCCAATCGAGCCTTCGGACCCACAAAACAGTATCTACCGTAATTTGCTCAGTGATTAAATTTATCCATACGTTAACGAAAGTTTACGTGTTGATTCAATCGCCGCCCGAGCGCTCTTCATTTTCTATATTAACTTAGAGTTGGTCTCCTCTCAAAACTATAAGAGCCTTACTTGGGTTGATTTTCGCCTTTCAGCTTATGAGTAGGACACAGGTGGCTGAGAGGGAGTGAGCTGTTAGACTCCCGGCAGACTTTAGACTTTCTATCGGCCAGTAGTTTAGTCGGAATTTTAATCAATAAAAACCGACGACCTGCATGTCGAAAGTCATGGTGGTACCAGTAGACCACAATCCCTTTCTCCTTGCCACACAATTTCCTATACAAACTTTACAAAGCGATTTTAGATTCTCATTTCATAGCAGAAAAACTACTGTTCTGATTCCTTCATAATGACAATCAAGGTAGTGACTGAAAATTTACACGGTGAATTTTTGTGGCTCGGCGCCGCACTGCCAAAAAGAAAAAAGGAATTTATTTTTGCACTAGCGTTTTTGTTACGTGCGGCTTTTTCAATGTTCAACTTGTTATGTGCTGTGTGACCGGTTGATCGTTGTTAGTAACCGTCTGTAAGTAAAACCCTTTTATCTGACTTTTAGAGTTGTGTTTGTTACGCCCGCGCAAAAAAAAAAGTTGCTGGCCAGTCTGCCATATAAAATACTTATCAGAGTTGTTCAAATCAACATTTTCTGTCTCAATTGCTATTTGCTATCGAATGATGTAGGAATCAGTATGTTTTTTTTTCAAAAGCATCGGTTTCGATTTTTGGCTAAGAATAATGATTTTTAACTGGCACTGGCAAAAATGCAGTGACGCAGTTTTAGTTATCATCAAAATGGGACCGGACTCTCGGGACTGATTTTTGTATATTTCCCTATTTCACATTATTCTGGATTTAATCACCAACGCCGACTTGAAAATTTCTCCCTTTATACTCTCCACGTAATACAACGTCCGTCAGTTGTTCATTTTCCCTAAAAGTTGGGTACACTTATGCAATCCGCTCTCACTCCTGGATATTCTAAAACATGAAAAGGCATGCCCATACTACAGCGTAGTCGAAAGGTTTCCTATTCAATCGAATTGGGCACCCAAAATAATTATGACACGTTTGTTATATGAAATTACGATAAACGGTCGGATTCCCGGCACTCGTAATCATTTTATTTGCCTTTACTCACTTATTAAATTATCCGTACAATAGACTATTCCAAGCTCATAATATTTTCTTGAGGATAAATATGATATTTTTGCTATCTAACGTGGAAAAATTCCACCCATATTATAAACACTTAATAAAATCTTCACATTACAGCACATTATTAAATGAAAATACTTCGCTTCAAAAATAAACATTAATATAATGTTATGATCTGTTTGTCTACGTAAAATAATTATTTTCCTAAATGTCTATAGAATGTTTGAACCTCTGAAAAATGTTGCTGGCCTTATGAAATATAATTTTAATTAAATGTGTGAATTCTGGTTACAACGTAGGAAGTAAACATAAATGGAAAAAACACACTTTTCAGGACACTTTCTCGAAAACTGGTTCTTGTCGCACTACGATTAGGTTCAAAATGCAGTGTATTTCACACACGTGCGTTTTTGATATTTTTTCCACACGTGTGCGGAAAGTAAAATTGCCACAGATAACTATAGATAGATACCTATACTTAGTCCAAATTGGTGCAATGCCTATAGTCAGAGGTGAATGTTTTTTTTTCGGCTAAGCAATCTACGTCTTTACGGCGTAAACATTATTTGAATATTCAAATTGTGTTTATAAATTCAATATCATAGATAAACATGATTATTTAAAACTAATATTTACTTTTATAAACAAATCAACTTTATTTGTGTTCTAAATTCAAAAATATATTAAAAAAACCATTTTTTTATATTAGGCTGTATAACGGGTTCACACCTTTGCTTCTCCTTCAACCTAGCGAAAGCAAACCGCGGAAAAAAAATTAAATCATAGTCTCGTAATAATTCATGACAGAAATATTTTAAACTATTATATTTTATTTCTTCAAAAGTGTATTGAAACACGTCGTTTGATACACGTGGACATTTGTTATTGCAGTTCTCAGCTCAAAAACACCCTCGCCTACGGCTTGTGTGTAAATACCGCCTCGGCCTAAAATAGCAAACTTTCTCCACTCGTATCAAAATGTACTCATCATCATTCTCTTGCCCTTATCCCAATTTATTTGTGGTCGGCGCAGAGTGTCTTCTTCTTCCATACTCCTCTATTTTTCGTCATCTCATCAGACACTTCTTTTCTTACCATATCCTTCTTAACTTAGTCCATCCATCGTTTCTTTGCTCTTCCTCTACTCAAATACCCATCCACATTCATACTCAAAACTTTTATCACGACATTTTCCTCATTCCTCCGCATCACATGCCCATACCACGACAACCGATTACCACACAACTTTTCAGTCACCGGCGCCACTTTCAGACTTCCTCTAATATACTCATTCCTTACTTTATCCATTCGCGTAACACCACACATCCCCCTTAGCATTCTCATCTCCGCGACATGCAAATGCCATTCATTCATCCCTTTTGTGGTCCAACATTCTGATCCATACAACACAGCAGGTCTTACCATTGTTTCATATATCTTCCCCTTAAGTTTTAGGGGAATGCGGGAGTCGCAGATCGTTCCCGTGACCTGCCGCCATTTCATCCATCCCGTGTTAATTCTGTGCTTTACACTACGATCTATTTCGCCATCGCTTTGCATGAGTGAACCAAGATACCGAAAGTCGGAGCAGACAGGAAGAGACGCGCCATCTAGCGCTATGGCTCCAGAGCTGGAGAGACCGCCAAAATCGCAGAACATGTATTCAGTTTTACTTCTGCTGATTTTCAAGCCAACATTCTCCAGTTTCTGTTGCCATTTCTCCAGTCTGCTCTGGATCTCAGGTCCATTTTCACCGACAAGAACAATGTCGTCGGCAAACAGCATGCACCAGGGTGCCTCTTCTTGGATGTCCGACGTCAAAGCGTCCATGATCAACAAGAAGAGGTAAGGACTGAAAGCCGACCCTTGATGCAAACCTACAGCCAAACTGAACTTATTGGTGTTGCCATCAGCTGACCGTAGGTACAAGATTGACTGTACATAGCACGAATTAATTCTACATACTTCCCAGGTATACCTTTCTCTTTCAAGGCCCACCACAACACATCCCGAGGTCATCATACGCTTTCTTCAGATCAATAAACACCATGTGCAAGTTTTTCGTATCAAAATGTACTATTCCATAAAAAAAAAATGCTACTTAAAAGCATACGGGATCGATCATAATTCTCTTTTATTTATTTTTTAATTCACAACAATAAATATGTGTCTATAACATTCTGGCATTCAATGATACGCAGTTTATTGGCAACACTGGACAATATATCACGGGAAGACCCATTCCATTTGTGTTTCAGATATTGACAGTCATGAATTAAGCGTTGATTTTTATTCGCGTGTTTTTAAAGCAATTTTACAACGTTTTTGAACGGAAAAACATTTTCATTCTTTTGTGTCGCTACGTGTTATGCATTTTGCATGTACACGCGTAGGTACACTCCAACAGTTTTCTATTTAATCTTGTTTGAGTCTTCTTCTTTTAAGACTGATTTTGTAATCAGTCTTATTTTATAATAACAAGTCTTATTTTGTAAAAATCGAATCAAGCAAATCTGTAATCAATCAAATATTATTTGGAAAAAGAAAAAAAACACAAATATTATTTGAAATAATATTAGACACGTATTTTTTTTTTCACGTAAACAAAAAAATGGAAGACGATACAGTGCGTCGAAAACTCGTGTAATGTCAGATTTGAGTAATTTTTTTTTTCCGGAAAGTGGTTCGCGTTTACCTTCTTTATTTTAACAATTTATTAAAACAAAAACAACGGGCTAAACTGAATCATATTATTTTTGTTGAAGTTACCAAAAATAAATTTTAATTTCTTCGTAGAGATTACTAATTCATCGATTTAGTAGTCGCAAGAAGGTGCTGCTTGGGATACCTTGAATCATAAGAACAATTCCGGGGTCGGGAAACGTGTTCCACTGTCTTCATAAAGAAAAGTTTCTTTAAGAAAAGAAGATTTTCTCTTTTTCTTTTAAAGTTGTTCTTGATTATGTAATTATTACAGCACAGACTATCTGCAGTATCGTATCTACCTCTTCCTGTAATACATCCAAAGTTTGTGTGTGTTGAAAAGATTGCCTTTAAGGTGATTACACGAGCTAAACGCGAGTTTTATAATTACTAAAAGTATATGATTCACTGCTTTAAACAAGACCAGAAAAATATATGATATTCTTCAGGATATACGCTAGCATGATACTGTTTTGAAAACATAATACAATTAATTTGGCTCGTTATAAAGAAATCACGAACTTACCTCTAAAAATATCTTTTAAACAATAAAAAACATACTAATATGCATGCGAACATTCTGATTTTTTGGCAAATAATTCTACAAGCAATATAATTATTAGCATGATACTGTTTTAGTTTTTTAATCCAATCAATAGTTTTTTTGTAAATCGATCGAAACCACTCATTTCGCGCTATTTGGCCCGCAGTGGCTCACGTAACAACCACTTTGTAGTGCAAGCTGATTAGAACTTTATTCTAACAGCATTTCAAACGAAGTTTGAACCACCACAAATAGAGTTGCTAATTTAGCTCGTCTAAGCGCCTTAAGAATACGACTGCCTATTGTGTCACCCTATGTGAAACTGGGTATCACTGTTTCGAATACGTCCATTATATAACTGATTGTGGTACCTATTCTTCCCGAGACAATCTGTCTATCTGTAGCGTGTGGTCGCAAACCTGTGAACAAGAGGGCAGTTGATGATTGCATTGTTTATGGATATTTAGTTGGCCAATAATTATAATAACCTTCTCATGATATTAACCTATATTTATCTATTGTACATCTAATTTAGTCAAGTCAAATCGTTTATTCTTATTCACACCTACACAACTACAATATTATTATAATAAGATTATTCATTTAAGCACTATACCTACATATATGATATAACATAATAAATATTAAAACACACGTCAACGAACAAGAACATTTCCAACACAGTAAACTTTTGGTAAAATATTTTATTTCAGTTGATATACTTACGTAATTTCACTCCGCGCATGAAACACTTTATCACAACACGAATTTATCTCGTCTGCTCGACGTCCGTACGTCACTACAGGGATCCAGCAGAATATCAGGTGCATGCCTGACACATGCTGAGCTGGACTCCCATTTGGTGTAACCTTGAGACGCACACCGTACCTTGCATACCCTCTTTGTTATTTTCCTTTTTTATTTTTTTTATTTGAAGTAAGTCATGGTGTTACCATACTTATTTTGTAAATATGTTTTTCTTTTGTTTTAAGTGAACTGTTTCATTTAATTGTATTTCTGTGTGTTGTGCTTTGTCTTTTGTGTGCACTAAATAAATGATTTATCTATCTATCTATCTATCTTATAATTATGTAAGTATGTTACTTGTTTGGTGTAGAGTCGAGGACTTTAATTGACTAGCCTCTTTCACAACTTTCCAATTTTTCACTTTTATACATGCACTATTATAGTACGAATATTACCGACTAAACCTGATTTGTATTACATAGCTAAAATATAAACAGTGCCTCATCAATAAAATCCGCAACTGTACATAACAAAAGTATGAGTGTAAGAAAATCACGTCGGCTTACCTATATTCGGAAAACAGACAAGATAGTATCTATGTTTCCTTCTTGTAAAACTAAATACTTATTAAGTACTCTGACTCTCAGTAGACTTCACTCATCTTAACTTCTGATTAACAAACCCGACTCTCCCCTACCTTCATTTGCATCCGAATGTGTAATATATCAACTGAACCATGTCGCACACACCATAGACACAGCAAATTGAATTTGCACCTTGCGTGTAACGCATAACTTGCAAATTCATTGAATAACACCGGATTGATTTTATATGCAAAGCTTTGTAGGCCAGTGTTTATGATTTAAAGCTTGGTTCTTAACATTGTATGAAGTGGTCAAATCTGTACGTATTTATGGGATTATTTATTTATTAAAAGGAGAACCAACAGCTAAAATAAATGAGTAACAATTGAATAAGCGACACAGAGCCAATTACAGGTTCCCACGAGTAGACACAGAGATGATAGTAGAAAACTTAGATCACTAGATAGCAAGCACGATAATAAAATAATACAAATTAAGATAATTAAAAATAAGCAATAAGCACTAAATACACTCAGACACTAGGTTAGGCATTGATAACATGGGGAAAAAATAATATAAATAAACTTAAGCACTACGCGCTTTTTTTTAAAAAGTTTGCATTTAACCGAGTGCGTACAGAAGAGGCTCTCTGGAACAAATGACCCAATTCTATTTTTTGAAGTGAAAACTTCTGTAAGCGCATTGAGCACTTTTTGGGTGATCAAAAATCATGGAACTCGCGTGACCGTCACCTAACGCTTCGTAGCACTCTTAGCCGATCCGCTACGGCGTAGCACAGGCGTGCGCGGGGCACAACCCGTAGCAGATATAGATTACTTATTTTTCACTTCTATTGGCAGTTCCCAGACACTGACGCATGTTTTTTTTTCACAAATAGAAAGATACATTATTCGTGTTTACTATAAGCTATAAACTACATTTATAGCAGGTATATTAACTGCCCTATCACAATTTTGGCGAACCAAGTCGCGGTTAGAGTGCTAGTGATAGATATGTTCATGAAAGCTGATTACGTGTAGCTGGGAGGTATCCCAGCATATTGGAAATGGAATGGAATGGAATTGAAAACAAGTATGTTTTCCAACATGTTTTGCATAAAATCTTGTCAAGAACATGTCTTATAACATCGTACATACATTGTATTGATTCATTGTATCGATTCATTCATCTAGCCCTGTTTGTTTACTATTTATTCTATTCAAATTTTCGTCAAGTTTGATTAATTCACTCATTTGGTTTATTTAACGGTAAATGAAAACATGTTTTTTTTTTAGTTTTTGTTTTTTTTTTAGTCAACGATACACCACAAACAAAAAACATAGACAATTAGGCAGCAGGAAAGTCAATATTTATTACAATTGATATAAGTTGAAGTAAGTATAAGACTGTAAGCAGCTTATTCCAATACAATCATCGAATTTTTATTTATATTTATGAACAATTTGTATTCAATAATTTGTTTGAACGTTGACCAAATTGATAAGCCAACAAAATTTAAGTAAGTAATTCGAGAAACAAGTTTAAATAAACTCAACATTTATATTTGACCTTTGAACTTCGTAATTAGAACGAAAGTTATTTTGAAAAAACGTGTCTATTTTTATCACGAACAATGTTTTTTTTTCTAATTTTGTTTATTTGTTGGGTTTTACTATCATCTAAAATTCAAAAATAATTAACTGTAACATAAAGCATATAATTGGATTTCAATTGTTTAATTTTTCAGCTATCGTGGTCTTCATACAATAAGCCAGTTTTAAAATTTGTTTGGAAAATAAAATGAATACTGATAAAAGTAAAACACTTAATTTAAATATAAACAGACTGTGTAGAGCTAAATTGAGTAACACTAAACTGAAAACTACTCACACTATCAAAAACAAATTAAAAATTTCGTAGGAACCAAAAATAGTAAAAAGTTGATTCCATACGACTTTATTTGAGATTAAAATAAAAACGTAACTAGCTTTGGTATGTAGTTTGAAACTCAAACTCGCCCGTGTGAGCTTGAAAATAAATAGGAAACATATTATTTTTGTTTGTTTTTCGCGGAATTAACTGGACGAAAATACTAGTTAATTTATAATAAAATAATATAAACTTCGATACTGGGTTTGTAGGGGCTAAGCACATAACGTGTTATGTATACTTAGGCCTAAATTCTTGTCGCGCTGACGGTCGGTTGAGCACGGTCGGTCGCGCTCGGTCGGCCGCGCTCGGTCGGCCGCGTATAAGTATATATTGTGTTCTATAATAGCACCATATATGATACTGCGACGCTGATAATTATCTGCAGCGACCGTCCGCGACCGAGCGTCAGCGTGACTACAATTTAAGTCTAAAGTTCTACAAGAATTAGGAGTAGAAAAAACGACCCAAATGAATTCATTAACAAGCGTTTATTGAATTGGGACCATATATTGGGACTTATAGAATCGGTTTATTTAAATAACTACAAAATATTAGTAGTAACCATGTTGAAAAATATAAACATGGCTCCTCAATCCACGCCGAAACCCATCCGATGTATTACTAAGAAAATTAAAAAGTAATAAAAGTGAGTATCTAATTTGAATACATCAAAATTCAAATAAATAAAACGCTGAAAATATCAAATTATTTAATGCATAGACTAAATCATTGGGACTAATAATGACTTACGGGATACCTTCCGTGATTATTCGTTATTCTGAGCTCGCGATATTTTTATTTTATATAATATATATATTTTTTTTATTTATATTTGATGACAGACAATCCCGTAAGTGACAGTATAAGTTTAGTTACAACCCTTCAAAACAGTGTATAACAAAGCATCATTGGTTGTGAAAGTTAATGTTCTAGCTAGATTACAAACAACCGCCATTTTATAATCCAATCAGCCGATCAAAAAATTTGCACTCTATCACAAACTCGATTAAACTTTCCACATTTCAGACCATCAATCAAAATGGTGTTAGTTGACCAAAAATCAACTGGGAACTCTAAACTTGAGTAACGACTCAAATGACTGATATGCAGGCGACGATGGGCCGTGATCGGCTGAATTAGCCCCACTCCTAAATGTGATGGAGTGTATGTATTAGTCACCCTGCTACTGGTATCTAAATCGAATGATTGAACATGTATGGTGGGGTGTTGTATTGATGGATAGTGGTGGGCAGTTGATTGTACTTGGCTTTTACTAATAGGATGTTGCATTTCTATAGGTGTCTACCTACATATTTATATGGCTACAATTTGACGATAAAGCCAGTCCTTTATAATCTTGATAAAGGATGTAATAATCTTGCAGACAAGTTTAACTTTATGTCACAATATCACAAAGAGATTCTTCGGGATCCTCACTCTAAGCTTTTAGAGTGAAATTGCAATATTATAGTGTTTAGTGTAAGATTTTATAACTGGGAGGAGCACGCGGCTAAATAACAACAGCCGCTTGGGTCGATCTTTAGGTTAAGCCTTGCTTGCCTTGGTTGCTCTGCTGAAGGGTGACAAGTTTCCGCCGTGCCTCGGAAAGCACGTTAAGCTGTTGGTTCCGGCTGTCATTTGTCTATCTTTGACAGTAGTTAAAGGTAGTCAGTGGCCCGATAAGTTTGACAACCAGTCTTACCAAGTGGTATCGTATTTCCCAGTATTAACTGGGCTGTGAGTTGGGTAAAAGATTTAGTATTATTCTCTTTTATTTTAAAATGCACCGCAGTCTAAGGGCACAGCCAACTATTTACCCTTAACTATTAATCTCGTTATAACATCATTGATTTACTAAACATTTGTGTAAGTTTGTTAGCAACAGACAAAACATCTACAGTACCCAAAGACTACCCATGTCCGGAAAAACTTACGAGAATTTTATCTAGGTTCGCTGATTAGTTCCGACCGAAGTGGTTACTTCGGCTCGCAACTTAGCCGCGCCGGGACCAACTCATGATTATGGCCTTCGATTGAGTAAAAATCTAGTTAGGATACCCCGATAAATCCTCATGAGTAAAACTGTCTATGCTCTAAATTAAATGTCACTCACGAAGGCAGGTTTATTGTGTGAAAGAAGGGTCTTAGTAGAACACTTGGATAAAAACCGACTACATTTAAAATTCCTACTATAGTTGTTATTATTCGTGATATTTGTTTCGAAGACCTAGAATTGAAATTGTTTGCAACTAATGTATCCATTTTCAAGTAACAGAATACTTTAGAATCAATTGTGATAGTCCTGGATTCCATTCCTAGGTCAAACCAAGTGTAAATAGGTTTTTCCATTAGGAATTTCTCAATAGCAGCCACGGAGTCTGCATTTGATGGTAATAGGCTCGCCACTCTAATACATGGGACTTAACCAAAACTGGCAAAATGTTGGTCCCCTATTAGGTACCCCTGCCTAACTTATCTCTGTCAACTAACAAGAGGTGTGATGTTCTGTTAGTATAAAAATTCAACCATAAGTAAAATATTAATGGAGGCCTTTCTTTCCAGACAAGCCAGTATGTCTGGCAAATGCAGTAGCAATAGTAGGAGCTGCAATCAATGAGCCAACCAAAGTAACCTGCGAAGTCGACGGCTTCCCACCACCGAAGAATTTCCAATGGACGCTAAATAATTCCATGGGAACTTCTGAAATTGAGCCGGTGAGTGCAACAAAGTTTATTATGAAGGTGCATTGTTCGCTAAACAGAATAATTGATGTTTCGGTGCTCGAATTTGTGTAAACGTATTATAGTTTGGGAAGTTTCACTCTCAAACGGAATGGTAATGTGAACGTGAGCCAAGTTGTGTAGGAGAAGTATTGCAAGTTAGAAATTAAATTTTGTATTCTGTAGCAGTACTTACCTTTGGCTGCAGTTCTTTTGTATCCCTTAAGTATTTAGGTAGTGTGACGTGTGACATATCTGATCTGGTTTGCGGGGCAAATATGACCAGATAGTTTTGAAAAAGAAAGGGAAGGCTTTTCTCCAGCAGTGGGACACTCAAGTAAACAAACATTTTTTAAGACTGACATATTTAAGGACGAATTTCACCAATGAAATCGCCTAAGTACTATGACATTTGAAGGTATCATAAAAGCTTGATAAAAAAAATTATCATGTTTGACTTACAAGTAAGATACCTATGAAAGAAACATTTTTTATTATCTATTTGATTCTACAAATTTTGTTAATGAAATAGATAAATAAGTCACCTTCAAATCTTGATAACTCAATGGATCTCAAAGACCAACTATTAATTAAAGATCAGTATTTTACAGTTTGACTAACACCATTATATAGATTCTGAGTCATAATCAATGTGATATTATCAGACCTAATAAATGAAATTAAGTTCATCACCTAGTTCACGATCAACTAAAGATTATCAATATCTATTTACAGTTACTGCTCCGAAGATCCAACATTACTAACAATGAATCCATTTTGTTCCTCCATTACTGTTTTGTCCTACTAACATGGCCTTTTATAAATACACGTACGGTCCTTGTCATTCTCTTTTATGGACATGCGAACAACGCTCGTCATGAATAATCCTTTGTTTTATGAATATATTTTTTTCAAACATTTTCCACGAGTTTCGCCTTTTTTTTGGGGGATTACAGAACGGGCCATAAGTGTTGCCATGGGAGTTAAACAAATTCATGTGTTGGCAACTTATAATTTCGATTTGAATGGCAGTTTTATTACATTAGCATTTTTATTTGTATGAGTATTACTTTTTTGGTATTTGCTTTACAAGCAGTGTGCCCTAAGGGTTTTTTCATGGGCAAACTTTCATCATCTATTAAAGCTTCTTAAGAGATGAGTTTTCAAAACATTAAACATTTTCTTAGTGCTACCACCTGAGTTTATACCTGTAACTTACATTTACATTATGAATAAGGCTTCGTTGGTCTAGTGGTTGCCAGAGCGCCCGCTGAGCATGAGCCCTGGGTTGGATTCGCGGGTCGAGCAAAGTGTTATTGGTTTTTCATCAAGAATTTTTCAGTAACTGCCACGGAGTTTAGATTCGTGCCCAGTTCATGGCAATAGGGTCGCTCCGTAGACATTTAACTGGCGAAATGTGGGTATGCTATTGGGTATATTTCTGTCTTACCTTTCTTAGATTATAGGCATGATGATATGTTGTGTTATAAGGAACTATATACAACGTGTAACAGAAAGGGTGTAGTCATATGAAAGGGTGTGCTACAGACCACTAAACTGAACAACTTTCTCCATGGGACCACCATCGTAGTTTCGAAAAAATAATCAGCTGTCTCATATACTTGGTCGAGTAGGTATTGGAATTTTGTATAGGGCTGTTGATTATTTTATCGCGATTACGATGGTGGTCCCATGGAGAAAGTTGTTCAGTTTAATGATCTGTAGCCTTTCATATGACGATACCCTTTCTGTTACACGTGGTACTATATTAATAAATAATAAAAAAAAATGCAAAGTACATATATTTTTCAGTTTTTATTTTATTAAGAAAGGGACAAGGATCACCGACTTAGCTGAGGCTACGTTGGTGGTCCATGTCTCTTCAGAGAATGTCTTCCTACCAGCAGTAGAAACATTATAATCTATTATCTAATAGTGTTCTTATCCAACAGGAGAAATACTCTTTGAACGGAGTAGGAAGATCAGTGCTGTTCTACACTCCAGCATCAGAGAAAGACTATGGGTCTTTAGCTTGCAGAGCTACCAACCTTGCGGGGCAGCAGGTGGAACCATGTCGGTACTCCTTGCTACCAGCTGTGAGACCAGATCCTCTGGCTAACTGTTCTGCTGTCAATCTTACTGATGATTCGGCGGAAATAAGATGTGTTTCTGGTAAGTTCTTTTCATTCACATTTTTAAGTTATGTAACTGTTCAGTAGTTCGTGATGAATAAGTGTGGTTTCTTTCTTGTCTTGTCCGTCCGTTCTTTTTATGTACTCTTCTGTTCTTTCCTATGTTCAGTCTCTTTATCAGTTTAAAAATATGCATGCTACTTAACTTTCTTCTTTTTTTCTCCTTGTGACTGTGACTGTAGCTTAGCGTTTTTTGTTGTTTTTTTTCATTCAAAAGTGCCGTAATGGTCTAATTGAAATAAATGCTTTGAGTTTGAAAAGTTTGTTCAGTCATTAAAATCTTACACATATGTCAACAAGTTACATAAAATTTAAAATTTAAAAAACCCCCGACACACAGGGTCATAATTTCTATGTGTAGTATAACAAAATAATATTCCTCCACTCACTTTCAATATCGTGTACATTATTCTACTAGTCAAGCCCTTTCATTTGATACCCAAATTGAGAAAAAAAATGTAATTCACCAATTTGTGGTGGCGGCCATCTTGGATTTGAAATTTATTATGGCGCATAGTATTCTACTAGTCAAGCCCTTTCATTTGATACCCATATTAAGGTAATTGTTGAATAAATATGTAATGCGCCATTTTGTGGCGGCGGCCATCTTGGACTGATTTTTATCAAACATGGCTAAGAACACTTCCGACTAATTCAGCTTTCAAACTAATAAAACTTGAAACAGGAGCTACGATGCCGCAGACAGACACACACACACAGACACGTCAAACTCTTAACAACCCGTCGTTTTTGCGTCGGGGGTTAAAAATGGAAAGTACAGAATAATGATAACAAATTCAGAACTCCAACCAGCATCATCGTCAGTATCCTGCCATTATCCCCCAATTCATTTGGGGTCGGTGCAACGTGTTTTCTCTTTCCATAGTGCTTCAGGTTTCCAACCATGCTTTTTTATTAAGCCATGGTTTAATAATCGCCTCCCATCATCTTCATGTAAACTAAGTTTTGTCGCGTTTTTATGAAACGCCGTAAGATTTAATGAGAGAGGAAATCAAGTTATTCGAATCACCTGAGCTACAAACTGGCGAGAA
The DNA here is from genome assembly GCA_950022955.1 of Xestia ashworthii. Classification (NCBI taxonomy): domain Eukaryota; kingdom Metazoa; phylum Arthropoda; class Insecta; order Lepidoptera; family Noctuidae; genus Xestia; species Xestia ashworthii. The sequence continues at coordinate 2,720,227 of OX465555.1, read as the reverse complement.
AATAAAAACTCTGTGTTGTCTGCTTCATTTCCCGTTTTATTGTGACTTCGTTACGATGTTCTTTACAATGTATTAATAGAATAACCACCATCTTGTTTTTGTTGTTTTCTTATTCGTAATCACAAGAAACAAAGCAAGTTTTATACACGTTCTATAAAAAGAGAACTAATCTTAAAGCATGCTCGCAAGACAATAAATAAAACTTACGAGTATGACAATATTTATATCAAACTAGCTGAATGCTCGCAGCTTTGCCCGCCTAAAATTATATACTAAAACCTTCTTCAAAAACCACTCTATCCATTGGTGAAAACAACATGAAAGTCGGTGTAGCAGTTTTTGAGTTTATCGCGAACAGACAGACAGATGTGGCAGAGGACTTTGTTTTATGATATAATTTCTGCTGCAGTTGAATAAAGTTTAAACGTACTGTGGTTCCTATTGGTAGCTATGCGACACCCATACTGTAGTGCCCTGTCAAATCAAATCAAATCATTTTATTTGTGTAACATAGGTAGTAAATACAGTTCTTAAAGTTCTTAGGGCGCTATGTTATGCCAAGAGGCGTACAAATATGGTAGCATGCGAATTGTGACAAGAAAAGAAAAGGGATATATTTATCATGCAAAAGCTAAATTAGTATGTCAGAAATTTAAATGTCGCATATGGAATAATTTGTACAAAACCTTGTTTTATAATATGTAGTGAAGTACAATTTAAAAAAAACGAATCGTTTGGTTTGTTACCTACTCAGTTACGGCTTGAACTGGACTTAACCTGTCAGTTGGGTCACAACAGGTGTGCTCGGAAAAAATCTAGCGGCGAGTATACCAGTCGTCAGTTCCTTTATGGAATACAGTTGACAATCACTCAATTCAAGCTATATCAATATTCGCCCATATTTTTTCCTAATTATATTGGACGTGTAGATAACACACTTCTGTATGAAACAGTTTAATATTTAAGGAAATGGGAAAAGAAACATGTGATAAATAAATAAATATTAAAAGTGCAAATGAATCAAAATATTCCTTTTCTTCTAGGATATGACGGAGGTCTTCAAACATCATACTTCGTTGAAGTATGGGAATCTAAGAATTTAGTAGCAAATGTGTCCACTGCGCTACCAGCATGGATACTGCGAGGTCTTGGCTCGGGGAAGAGTCTGAAGCTCGCGTTCTACGCGTCTAATGCCAGGGGGAGGTCGGAGACCGTTGTCATGAGGATCAATACCTTGACAAGACTTGCTTTACATACAGGTTCGTACCTACTTAGTTCATAGTTAAGTTATTATTTATTTATTTATTTATCAAAACAAAATAAGTATGGTTAGAAAAAAAACTAAGCCCCACAAAACCATTGACATGGTTTGACTGTGGGGTCGGCGAGTCTTTAAACTAACTTATGCACTAAATAAATTAAAGTTTATTTACAAATAGACTCAACAGTCCACTAAGCATTCTGTACTTAGATGTACAGGATGCTTAGTTAAGTAACTTTATGCAAAAAATATTGATGGGAAAGGACTTTGTTTTTGGTGTGAAAAATCATGTTTGTAGTAGAACTCAATGTAACGCACTCAAAATATTGTGCTGATGGATCGATTGAAATGAACGAGCTTGTGGACGTGTTTAAAGTTAAAATCTTACATTAAAAACTTGTATTTAAAACTTGAACTGCAATAATATCTGCGTACGTAAGTATGGTCTAGAACAAAAAAAATATCGTAATGACGGGGAGAACTAGTGCCTTTCAGTTTCGTTAAGAAGTATTTTACAGCCTTTATGTGAATGTGTTCGTATGGTATAACGTTATCAATACGAGTATATTGCTAAATCTTTCTTTATTACGTAAGTTACTTTAAGAGGTAATTAACAACAGGCCCAATCTTAACTGAGACGGTGAATTCATTCGGTAAGCCTGGTAGTTATCAGACTTTATATTTACAGGCCTTAAGGGGCCGGCGAAACGTGCTTCGTTCATACAATCGTAATACCAAAATAATTTGTAAATCAAACATATTCTTAACTACATAATATCTAGGTTCCCAAATGCATATTTTGAAAGGACAATGATATAAAGATGAGATGTGAAGAATTTAAAATTTCTATAGAAAACTAATTTTTCTCATAACTCTTGATTAAATCAGTGTACATTCAAAATATATGTTTGGAAACCTATGTATTCTGTAATCCAATCAAAATAATTCACACTACCTTAAGAGGCCTGCGGAGCATGCGTCTTTCATACAAACGTAATACCAAAATAATTTGCAAATCAAACATATTCTTAAAGTAGTGTGTATTTATTTCGATTAGATTACAGAATATATAGGTTCCCAAACACATATTTAGAATGGACACTGATTTAAACAAGAGTTATGAGAAAAAGAAATTTTCTATAGAAATTTTGAAATCCTCATAACTCGCCTTTATAGCATTGACCTTTCAAAATATTTAATTGGGAACATAGATATTCTGTAATCCAATCGAAATATATACACACTACCTTATGAATATGTTTGATTTTCATTTTATTTCGGTATTACGTTTGTATGAAAAACGCATGCTCCGCCGGCCCCTTAAGAGGCCTTCAGAGCATGCGAATTTCGGTTCAAAAACCTACTTATATACCTCAAACATTCAAATCCATCATTTTACACTCTATCGTGCAATGTTTTGAACTTTCGTCGAAACAAACGAAAAGCGTTAATTAAGTTGTTAGGAGTTACATCCTCAATTATTCATTTCTGAATTCAAAATACTGTTTTCATTTTGTTTCCTTTCGAGTTTTTGGTAATAATTAGAAAACGGATTAATCACGATTGTGAAAAGAATCGCGTAGTTTTTTTGTGCTGAATTCGAAATTAGGTTAGCTAGCTTTTCGCTAAATTCTATCTGACGTCAAATTGGATTGACTACTAGGCATAATTGGTAGATGTAATTTTAAACTTTGATGTTTTGAAACTTTAACACAATTGTCAAGTTGTCATGTTAATTGAATTTATTAATCCTGCCTTTTATATTTTATCAAATAATGTCTCCCTAGCCTTTTTCCGATAAATGGAAACTGCTTAGGAACAAAAACAGTTGTAGAGCTTAATTGTGACTAATTACTTCAAATAATTTTGATGATGTAAATATTTAAACTTTTAATTTCGGTCTTCGGCACAGCAATTGATTACCTATTTACTTTTATTTTTTGCGAAACCTGAGTATAATTATGGTGAATATAGTTCTGTCAATTATGTTTTATCAACAGAAGCCAAATCCGGTAAAGCAGTGGGCGTAGACGCCAGTTGGGCGTTAGGAGTAATAGCTGGTATTGCCGGGACCCTGGTGGCAATTGTGGTAATTACCCTAATTGCTAGGAGAAGACAGCATCCGCCTATGCAATATGAAGGTAAGAAAAAACATTCTGTTACTTGATGAGTTGAAAAAACATTCTGTTACTTGATGAGTTGAAAAACCCTATTTATGCTATAGGTTTGGTATGAATCTAAAAATGTGTTGAGAATGATATTTATAGGTTAATATTATAAGTAATGCTTAAGGCGATTACACGAGCTAAACGCGAGTTTTATAATTACTAAAAGTATATGATTCACTGCTTTAAACAAGACCAGAAAAATATATGATATTCTTCAGGATATATGCTAGCATGATACTGTTTTGAAAACATAATACAATTAATTTGGCTCGATAAAAGAAATCACGAACTTACCTCTAAAAATATCTTCCAAACAATAAAAAACATACTAATATGCATGCGATCATTCTGAGTTTTTGGCAAATAATTCTGCAAGCAATATATTAGCATGATATTGTTTTAGTTTTTTAATCCAATCAATAGTTTTTTTGTAAATCGATCGAAACCACTCATTTCGCGCTATTTGGCCCGCAGTGGCTGACGTAACAACCACTTCGTAGTGCAAGCTGATTAGAACTTTATTCTAACAGCATTTCAAACGAAGTTTGAACCACCACAAATAGAGTTGCTAATTTAGCCCGTCTAAGCGCCTTAAGTTAACCCTCTTAAGTATGGGGAAAACCCTTCCTTCCATTGGAAAGGTACCAGTGCATATGCATAAATTATTTATTTAACAGTAGGTACACAAAAATGGAAACGCAATGAAAAATAGTATTCAAACATCAGCCACTTTTAATTAACTAACCCACTGCGTTCAAATTTGTATGCCAAGTAAACTTATACGAAAAAGAATGTTCTCATAATTCAATCATTTTTCTGTAAATAGTAGCCTACATTTTCACCAGGTAACACAAAACGTAACCAACGAAATATCGCGGAAAGAGATGAGAGAAAATATTTAAAGCTTATGCGCTGTAACTCAAACAGTGAAAATTGAAATGCAACGAAGCATAAAAAATATTTCACATAAAGTATGATTACTCAAATTGACAAAGGTCGATGAATCATTTCTGTGTACATGATCGTAGCGTGTCCAATTTTGATAGATGCCATGAATCTACTCAAATAACAGTATTTAACCGAGCCGTGGCGTGTGCAACGCCAATAACTTAGAATATAAACGACACAAGTTTGAATTTTACGGTGAAATTGTCGCCAGATAGTGCCGAAGTAATTTTCTTTAGCCATTCTCACGTAATGTGACTATAATTTAATACGTAACACCTTAAAATAATACCTTGTGAAACCTAACAATTATAACTTGAAAGCATGGAACTATTAGGTACGAAATCATTTTTATTTTTTAGTTGGCAACTCTGGTTAATGTTATAGTGACGTGCCTAATGCCTTTTTATTATCGATGTCTTGGATACGTAATTATTTTGAGGGTAATATAAAAGCAATATAGAGGTTCGTACCTTCGACCACAAATAAATCGAAATTGCTTCGCTGGGCAGGTTTACTGGCGAATAGCGGTGGATTCTGTCGCGTGACTGGAATTTTTGAACGCCTCGACCGGCCCGGCTGTGGGCTTCACTGCATTTGAAATGTGATTTATGTCCTTTTGCATTTGGAATGAAATTGCAGATGTTCCGTCTGTCGATGGACGGCGAAGGCGACATCTTTATTAAGTTTCCATATTATTAAATAAATTGTCTTTTAGACGTTTGTCTGTTTGCGCCACGTAATGATACTTTTACGTGATTCTGCAAAATCTCATTTTTTTAAATTGAGGATGGCGATTATGACATTGGTTGGCGACGTTTATTAAATGTTTTAGAATATTTTGTTGTTGAAATGTTTTTAATTAATGTGTGAAACATTTTTGGCTATTGTGAGTTCGACTCTTTTGGACAGCTTGCTTTCACTTGCTTAAGTATATGTACCTTACATAATTTGATGTTTTCCCAACACACTACAAACCGTAGTGAAGGCGTGTGTTACCCATAAATAGGATTTTTCCTTTTACTCGAGACTTATTATATAAGTAACCCGGAATAACCGGGTCGCACACTTAATTCGCTCCAAAAAATACTCAGACCAAACCAGAATTGATTAAAGTTAAAGATAGTAAGCCTGGCTTACTGGAAGAAAAAGCTAATCCTCTTAATAAATCAGATTAACTATCGAACTTTGTTAAAGATCGTGCAGAAATAACTTTGTCTGAACAAAAAGACGATAAGCTGAACGTAAGGATAGATATAACATCGAAGACAATAATCCGTGTGTTACCTTAAGTAATACAAAACATACTATCCTACAGAATATCCTATCATACGAAATTGAATCGTCGACAGCCACTTCGGAGCATAAACTCAGCATATCCCTTTTACAAACACGCGTAGAATGGCAACCTTGACTAAGGTAACATCAGAGCATCAGCATGTTATGTGAACAAATATTCTAACCGCTCCATCAACAGCCGAGCAGTGACGAACATTGACGAACCGACGGCTCGAAGATGGTTAGAATGTCATGCAACCACTTCGTTCGTCCTGTTAGTAATAATATTAATGGAGACAAACACGAGGCAAGGAAGGTTTGACGGTAAATAACAGTGACGTGAAGCGTAATGTAATTTTCATAGCGTGAATCTTGGTGGCGTGTTTGGTTTTGAATTTTCTGGTCGGATGAGGGAAGTAGGGTTTGGTGTTTGACTAGCAGTTTCCTGGAGCTTTTCTTCATATTTTTCAGTTTGTGTTATTTCAAAATTCTCTTTGAACGAGTATAAATTATCGTGTTTTTTCTTTAAATATCTTCGATACCTTTAGATCTTTACGAGTGAGAATACGATTACCTACTGAAAAATCTATACAAATACATACAATTTAAGTTTCTGTTTGTAATTTCAAAGAACAGCTTTTTACTGAATGCAAATAAAATAATGTGTGACACTTAATGTTCGTCTCTCTGTCACTCTGTGTGTCTGTCTATTTGTTCCGGCTAATCTCCGAAACGGCTGGACCGATTTGACGGGATTTTTATTGGAAGATAGCTGATGTTACGAGTATAAGGAGTTCGAAATTGTTAACAATTTCACGTGGACGAGGGTCGCAGGGCACAACTAGTCAACAATAAATTAGTCAACTTATGTTAGCTAAGGTTATATTCGTAGAAGAATTAGTCAACTATATGTTAGCTAAGATTAGAAGATGACAGTGGGGTTTAGAAGGGTAACATGGAAATGGCCCCTAGAGTACAGAGGCATGTTTATGATAATAATTCAATAAACTATTGAATCAATAAACCATTTGTAGCTCTAACCACACATCATAATTCTAGGAAGGTGCTCAATAGAACACATTCACAGAAAGCTTTTTCACATACAGACTTACCTTTCTCATGTATTAGTAAACAATAAATAGGTACAGTCACGAGCATAGCACCTTTTAATTTCAATCAAAACTTTAGGAGAAAATAGGTTTTGAAGTTTGCTAAGTGTTTACATATTCATGCCCGTAACTGTACCAGCTTGTTAGCATTCGATTTCCACAACCTATTTTTACAATAATCAGAATGATTTATTATTTTCCTTGCCTTTAGCCACTAAGATTTAGTACAAAAAGCTGCTATTGTTGGGATTCGCGAGCATGAAAAGTTATGTACCAAAAACTTTGCAAGCAACAAACGTTTTCACAGAAATAATAGCCTTTCAGAAATATGGTGCAATAAAAACATTTACCTATATCGACAAAAACATTCGTTGTGCCAGCCCAGTGCCAGGTGAATTTAGGACCTGAATTGTGAATGTCGTGTCAGACAATCATATCGTTATATCGACACTGAAATCATCGATATCGATTTAACTTTGTTGTTCACTACACTTTAATAAAAATGAGACCGAATTTAGGTATAGACCTAAGTTACTGAACTTTATCAGGGTCTTTTTACCAGTAAAAATATTAGGTATCGTAAAGACCTGTCACAAGCTAACCCAAAGTTATATTCTTTTACTCGAAATATTTAGAATTCTGAGTGCTTTCAATTCGTGCCCCTCAAAAGATTCAGTTCAGCTTTGAGTTGTTGTTGAATCGTGTAATCTACACCAGATGCATTCCGTAACGTTCTAACCGTTTGACCCTATCTTACCTCACTCCCTGCGCTCAAAACATCACAAAAGATGTTGCAAACTAAAACCTTAACACAACAAAGTCTTCACACCATATAGAATGATGGATGTACACGTCAAATTTAATATTTTTAAACCAATTTCACGTTCACAGTTCACCTTTGGACGTGCAATGTATACTGTGTAATTTATTTTACTTTATTTTTAGCTCCTATGCAGACGGTGAAGGCATACAAAGGCGCTATACAAAGCACCAACCATTCTCCGGTTCAACCTGACGATAAAAATCCTGATGTGGTGCCTCTCGGTAAAGGTAATATAGGTAGATCGATTTTTATTTATCACAAAATGTTTTGTTCCCATTATTTGTTCGGTGCAAGTCTTTGCTTTTTGCTTGGCATGTTACTAGACAAATAAACGCAGTCACTGTTCATAAATATTGTTACATTGTTTATTTTCTCATTTCATCGCTATAAATTATTTTGAAGTGTTGGTGTATAACACAGCTATAAGTCCACGTCGAAAATAAAAGTTTTAATGTAATTTTTAAGTTAAGATTGATCGCTGACCACTGTAACAGAAGAAATTATTTCTTTTCTTATTTTTTCTTGTTGTGTTACTTATTTTATTGAATTTTGAAACTTTGTTAATTTGGATTGATCAATCACTCTTCTTGAATGATTTTTGTATAAATTCTAAGATACGTGGCAACCGGCAACCGGCACTGAGCCCGCGGGTGGACTAGTCAATATGTTATACCCACTCCCTCTTACAAAGAATATGCCTGTCGCCTAGCAGTGGGCACATCGAAGGCTGACAACGCTTAAGGCTGATGCTTCAGAAGTAGCCAGCGAAAAGAGATCAAAATCCAACCCTCCAAGTTCATAAAGGTCTACGAACGACTTTTTCAGGTCAAAGACATTCCTCGACCTTTATGAACTAGAGAGTTGTATTGATGATTTTAATGATTGCAATTCTGTATTTACATATGGGTTAAAGCCACGTATCGCGATACAACCTAGCACTGGCCTACATAAGAGATTTTTAATTTCGCGGGCTGCTCTGGAGCATTCACCTTAAGCTAATCATTTTGTTCGTTTGGCAGATTTCAACAGTGCTCGGGACTTGGAGCGGCCCCCGGAGCCGCCACCTTATGGGGCTGTCATGTCTCCTCCAGTAGGGTCTTCAAGGAGTTCTAATAGTCTCCACCATCATGACGTGAGGCCTGTCACACCGCACACACCGATCACTCCTGCGTCTGATGGCCATGTAAGTATAATTATAGACGGGATAAACAACATTCAGAATAAATGCGAATTTAAACGGGCGGTCAATATCTCTTGTCAATATTTTACAGCGATTATGACAATGACCGCCGTTTAGATGTATTTATGATCAGTTTCTTTCGTTCGCATTTAGAAATTATTTGAGGACTGAGTACCGAAAGTTGGCTGATTTTACTTCACCGTTGACAATTATGTACGAGTTTATATCGCTAACTAGTTAATTTATTGAAGCATACGTCAGCAGGCAGAGTGGTACAGATGATTTCTAAAACAGATTTGAATGTAGTCGAATTGAAACGTTTATGTGATGATTAAACTAGCCAAATCGGATCATAAACCCACACGAGTCTATGCATTTGAGCATTTGAAATGAATCAATATTTGACTGCACTTTATGAGTTTATGTTCTATACCTAATCTTTTAGGAATAGCACTATTTAATTTTTAAGATTTAGTTCACTTAGCTAGTTTTGATCATAATAAAATTATTATAATTGTTTACCCATTTAAGTTGGCTTAACGCAAAGGTCATTAAGGCGACTAGATGAACTAACCACGTGTTTTATAATGCCTAAAAGTACATCATCATCATCATCATCATTTCAGCCGAAAGACATCCACTGCTGGACATAGGCCTCCCCCCAGTGTCGCCACATTGACCGGTCCCTTGCGACTCGCATCCACCGGATTCCCACAACCTTCACCAGGTCATCGGTCCACTTAGTGGGAGGTCTTCCAACGCATTGCCTTCCGGTTCGCGGTCGCCACTCCAGAACTTTTCGGCCCCATCGGCCATCCGTTCTGCGAGCAATGTGCCCTGCCCACTGTCACTTAAGTTTGGCAATTCTTCGGGCTACGTCGGTGAACTTGGTTCTCTTGCTTTTCATTTCTGATTCGATCACGCAAGGAAACTCCGAGCATAGCCCTCTCCATTGCCCTTTGGGTGACTTTAAGCCTTTTGATAAGGCCCGTTGTGAGCGACCACGTCTCGGTCCCGTATGTAATCACTGGCAACACACACTGGTCATAGACTTTCGTCTTGAGACACTGCGGTAAGTTGGACGAGAAGATACCGCGCAGCTTCCCGAACGCTGCCCAGCCGAGTCGGATTCGACGATTGACCTCTTTCTCGAAGTTAGACCTACCCAACTGGACCGTTTGTCCTAGGTATACATAATCGTCTACAATTTCGAGTGTCGAGTCTCCGATCTTGATAGGAATGGGTGTGACATGGGCATTCAACATGACCTTCGTTTTGTCCATGTTCATTTTTAGACCCACTCTTTCGGAAGCTCTACTGAGGTCATCGAGCATTGTACTGAGGTCCTCCATGGTCTCAGCCATGACCACAATATCGTCGGCAAACCGAAGGTCAGTGATTTACTCGCCATTGACATTGATGCCTAGCCCTCTCTAGTCCAGAACCTTGAAGACATCCTCCAGTGCAGCGGTGAACAGTTTCGGAGATATGACGTCTCCCTGTCTTACACATCGCTGCAGAAGGATAGGTTCCGAGGCAAAAAAGCTAAAAGACTAAAAGTACATGATTCACGGCAATAAAAAAAAACCAGAAAAATATGTGATATTCTTCAGGATATACCTATGCTAGTATGATAGTGTTTTTTTAATAATAAATAACTCTAAAAATTTCTTTCAACCAAAAAAAAACATACTAAAATGCATGCGATCATTCTGATTTTTGGCAAATAATTCTACAAGCAATATATTAGCATTACAATGTTTTATTTTTTTAGTCGAATCAATAGATTTTTTGTAAATCGATCGAAACCACTCATTTCGCACTATTTGGCCCGCAGTGAGTAACGTAACAACCACTTTGTAGTGCAAGCTGTTTGAAACTTTATTCTAACGGCATTTCAAACGGAGTTTGAACCACCACAAATAGAGTTGCTAATTTAGCTCATCTAGTCGCCCTAACTGCGTCATTTTGAAATAATTTCAGGGTGAAATATTCTACATTATAATAACTGCCAGTTAAAATCGTAATAGCAGTCATTGCCTTTTCTCTAATATCTCTTTGTACGAACCAAAACAAATGAAACGTGTATCATTTTTCATTAGAAAAGCTGTTAGAGATCACAATAGATGACAATTCAGGACTTGAATAGGCTTATTTCTGATCTTAACTGGTAGCAACTATAGAGTACTTCATTGGCTACCTAAAGTGCCTTTCCATCGTCCCGAAGTTAAGATGGTAATTAACTGATGTGGTCTCTTTGAAACGCTCACTGAGCGTCATAAAATATTCTATGAAGTTAACGCTGGCACCAAACGTTATCTGGGCATAGCGTATCTAGAGACACACGGTAGTGTGTCAAGCTAAGTTCGATAAAGAACTGGAGACGTACCAGCCGTGTGTTTGAAATGAGATTACCAAAATCTTATTTCAAGGCGGACATAGCTGAAGGCATGGATTTTTTGTAAGTACCATTAGAAAATAATCTACCTCGGATGATTGTAAACCCTAGAAAGATCGCGAACCTGTCCGTGACTGCCTGGTCCTAAAGTAGGCCGTTCTGTTTGTTTCTTTGGTTAATTTTACTTCCACCACAATTTCGTCTAACTAATTTTAAAGTTGTGAGTTATTTTCAACACGAAATCAATTTACAATCACCAAAACACTCTTTGTTTACATTCGACAACAAACGAATATGGCAACGCGGTGCACGTGACGTTCGACCAACCAGCGCGCGAGGTGCGTTCGGTGTTCAAAATCTTTCGAGAGTTTACAATCTCTCGAGATAGATTAAAATTATACTTATAATTTTACTGTGACATATACAACCGATGACGTTTATACGAAACTTCACCCAAATTCTCATTATGTTTTCTAAGCTGATTTTACTATTCTCTTTAACCCAGAGCATCGGAACACTAGCAGAAGATCGTCGGAGCGTGACGAGTGGGACTTTTTCTAGGCGGAGAGAAGTAGTCACAACCAGAACGCCATTACTAGCAAATGCGAGAGAAAGTTGTGTCTAGTCTGAAACTACTATTAGTAAGAATTTATTTGGGCCAAAGGGATCATGTTACACGTTTATTTTCTAGAATATTTTTTACTAGGATTAGGTCTGGGATGCGGCTTAACGGGTGTTTTGAGTGAGTGTTGGATTATTTTGTAAATTATTTTAGTATATTTCTAACGTTTTGTAGCCAAGTTTAGATATTTTTTCTTGTATTTTTTTTTTACATATTTTTAAGAGGTTTAAAAACTTTTGTATTGTTTCAAGACTTTTTCAAAGATATAACGATCGATATTTTTGTAAATATACATCGAAATAAAATGTGAAAGACTGTTAAAACATAATCCCTTTGACGCAAACACGAATGTATATTAGATAAAATGTTTGTTTTATAGTCAATATTCACTTTCAAAAAGAGATATATATCTATCTAAGTAAATGTAAGTGTAATTAATGTTCTGGAAACTGGCACTATTATGTAATAGGCTATAATACCAATGATCTGACGGTATACATTATAAATTATGTACATATGCATAACTTGGGGTATGTTTTATTCCTATGTCATACTTAACCTATGTGTTTTGTCTACTATTAATAAAGTGACTAAAAAATTAAATTAAAATAAAAAAAACCCTCGACATGTAATGTACTAAAAGTTGAATAGAAAATAATTCGTTATTTTGCCATTTTGTGGTGGCGGCCATCTTGGATTTTTAATTTATCTCTGTGTATAGTCAAGCCGTTTCATTTGATACCCATATTGAGGGAGTTGTTGAATAAATATGTAATCCGCCATTTTGTGGCGGCGGCCATATTGAACTGATTTTTATCAATATAGCTATGAACACTCTCGACTAATTCGCCTTTCAAACAAAAAAAAAACAAATTTAAATCGGTTCATCCGCTCGGGAGCTACTACGCCACAGACACACACACACACACATACAAAATCACATTTTTACTTCAGTAAAGATATTGTACATTGTGTTCAGGGAATAATGTCAATATTCTTGTTGTCTAACACCCACATACAACCAAAACAAGATTATCCTTTGGGAACGTACCGTTTTGTACATAGTGGGAGGCGCGTGGGACGTAACGCTATTCAAATCATGAGGTTAACGTCCCGTACAAACTCATTGGAAACAAAGTTGAGAATTTGTTGCGCAAGATTGTTTCAAACAGCCCAAAAACATGTTAAAAATTTTGCTTATCATAAGTACGGAATAAAGGCATGTGACAAAACTTGGTCTAGCTAGTGATTGCAAGCGCTAGACTGCTGAGCATTAAGTCCTAGTTATCTTTGATTCTCTGTTCGGACAATGTGATGTCGTATTTTTCTGTTAGGAATCTCCCAGTAGCAGCCGGGAGTCTGAATGTGTGTCCAGATAAAGGAAATAGATACGCACACATACATACATATAACATACATACATATACATAGGACTTAAATGAGACATCACAACAACCCTTTCGGGAAAAACAGGCGTGATATTATTTTAATTTTGGGAGGTATAAAGGGTGTAAAAAACCTATTAACGAAGCCAAAAGGCACTTGACGTTATCTTGAACGAAGGAATAAAACATATCCTACGCGACTAGACATATAAGAAAACTCTATATACCTACATAGTACATGTGTTCATTATTTCTGTTTCCCCTAAAACTAAGTGTCCTTCTTAAAATATCAGTAGTTTCAATTTTTTACATTCACCTTAATGTTCCTTATAGTCCATGTTTTTTGTTAGACAGATATTAGAAAATATTACATTATTGTTAGTACAAAAAGTTAGATTTGTTTTAGCAAATAACTGTTATTTTATAATAAAAAAAACTCTAATGAAACATTATCTTCTGTGATTTATAAACGACTGTTTACTTATTATTTTTTTGTTATACGTCTAATTTATAAATATTTTTATTAGTCATTTTTATTAATCAAAGATTTTGTAAATCAAAAGTTTCAAATTGTAAATATATTTATACTTTCTGATACTGGCTCAATAATGTTATTATAACCATTTCATTATAAAGTTTTAAATGTTGCTGGAAAGGTAATTTTTTACGAATATGAGGTTTGTATTTATTTGTATGGATTTAAAATAGTTTGAATGGAAAGTAGACAATAAATTTAAAAACACTTTATTGTTACGTTTTTATGGTTTTATAAAAGCTTTTAAGTATAATGGACAATCGTCGATAGATTTGAGGAAGTAAATTTGGCACAACAGGTGCGTGGTTACGATTCGCTATAATATTTTAAATGTATGTAAAACTACAGATATTTTATTTACAAATCTATAAAAAAAACAATTATGTAGCAAAAAAATACTACGGTGATCTTGTAACAAACCTAGCTCACGCATACACTTAATAACGAACATGTTAACAATCTAAAACGGAAAAACACCTGATCTGTTAATCAGTAAAATTGCCATAATATTCAAGAACGTAGAATCCAAGTAAATAAATCCAACTTATGGACTGTTCGGCCTTTCCGAGGATCTTAACCATATTTTATTACGGAAGTTATTTCGCCTCTCTAAATGTCACACTAACACGATGAAGAATGTAAATATGTAGGAAGAGACACAATATATTATATACAGAAATATTTCCTCGTATCTGCGTGTCCACTCACAGTTTACTCTTTTGACTTATGTTAAAATAATTTATGTTTATGAAATCCTCTCAAAATATGTCATTAGGAAATTTTAAAGAAGACGGTGATTGCACTCGTAGTTTCATTTTATTATTTTTTTTCGTAACCTACGTTTTCTTTTTTGAAAATATCGAATTTACTTGCCATAATTACATGTTTATTGTTTTCAATCATTCAGAAGACAACTTATTTAAATTATAGAAACAATCATAATGACTAAAAGGCAAGGCAGTTTTGTATTTTTTATTTTTTTATTTTACTTATGTACAATTTCTTCTACATTACATTACAAAATAAAAAATGTATTGTTTCGTATGAAAATCTTTCAAGTATGCATACATCGCAATATGAAAGTAGCTGATAAGTAAATAATTGTAATTGAATTTGAATTTCTATAAATTAAATTAAATAAAAATGAATACACTGTGATGCTATAAAATTTATAACTCTCTAAATTATGAATTACATTCATAATAATTTATATAAGTGTAAATAATAAAAATACGAAAGTGTTGTCGGTTCTAGGGTATTATGAAAATGACCCTAGGGAAATACTTTAGAAATTTTGTGTATTGTAAATAGTATTAACTTATATGTGAAAGAATATTATAAATAAAACAATTGAATGTTAATCAAATCCGCTAGTTTATTTGCAATATTATTATTTTGTAAAGTCGAAAGGTCGTTTCTACTTTGAAATTACTGAATTATAATTATTTGTTTTTATGTTTTGATAAATAAAATATAATAATAACTATGTTCAGTGCAATCAGAGACAAAGTCAACATAAACAATGTTTAGTTGGATAACTTTGTAACATGTAAAGTTTTAATGATAAATACAATGGAATTTAAATTAAACGAATTATTAAGCTAGCTGACAGTTTGTCTGCAATAAAAAAATATTAAGGTCTACAGCCATTTTGTTTCTGATTGCACCAATAGGTACATTATTCAAATGCGTTGACATATCAAAAATGTTTTATAATATTTGAAGAGTCCACAATATTTAATCAGACTTTAACAGCAACACTACCTTAATGACGACATACTCGTACAAAATAAATATTAAATGCAAACCAGATATTTCATCAAGGTATCTACTTTTATTACAGCAATTTTAAACAAGAACTTGAAAATATTACTCTCAGGAAACAATAAAAATTCTAAACAATTTTAAAGTAACATTAAACTGAAAGTAAAATGTGTCCACATATCAAATAAAAGTTTCAAATTAAAAACTGTAATAGCTTTTTCGTTTCCTGACGACATTATGTTACGAGGACATCACTTACAGGCTGGCGAAATAAAGTGCAGTCTACTTATACATACATAATATTGTAGGTAGAAACTTCGTATGAATATTTCCCTCGTTTTAATCAAGTAATAAAATCTACAGCTATTATGGCCCAACATTGATACAAAATATTGTGGACTATTCAAAACGACGTGTTGTTTCTATACTGTGTACTAAATATTTTAAATTGTATATGTTTGTTTACAAATTTCTCTATAAAATAGTTAAGTTTGTACAAATGCGTATGATTTCGGTGATTTTTCAAAGACTTCTTGACATATCGTAATTATTAAGATATGTGTAATACTTCTTGGAATAAATTTGCTTATCGGCAAATCATTTTGGTGTTTTATTAACTGTTTGCACCTTTTTCAGGAACATTTAATTGGTGCCAAAGCAATGGACTAGTGGCCGCAAGCACACATAATTATACATACAGGGTGTAAACAACCTCATCACGAAGCCGTCAACCGAGCACTCTGGTTATCACAAGTTACATTAAATTAAAAAAATAAAAAGCCCCCGACTCATAGGGTCATAATTTCAAGGTATTCAGCCCTTTCATTTGATACACATATTGAGGGAGTTGGGAAAAAAACTGTAATTCACCATTTTGTTCTTTGACGACATAGTTGCTGATGGTTGACTATATAAAACGAAGGGTGGGCTCCGCTGAGAGTACTCTAGCACCCTACACACCATTAAATCTTCATCCCATCTGCTTATAGTCCACACGACTGATTGCAAGATATTTATAGAGAAAAAAAAAATAAAAAAAGGCACCATTTTGTGGTGGCGTCCATCTTGGATTTGAAATGAATAATAGTGTTTAATATTTCACTAGTCAAGCCCTTTTATTTGATACCATAATTGAAGGAGTTTTTTAATAAATTTGCAATCCGCCATTTTGTGGCGGCGGCTATCTTGGATTGATTTTATCAAACGTAGCTAGAACACTCCCGACTAATTCACCTTTCTAACAAAAAAATCAAAATCAGTTCATCTGTTTCTTTACTCAAAAATTATTGCAGGAAAACGATTTTTTTGGGGCGAAAAATCATGTTTTGTTGTAGAATTCAATGTAACGCACGCACGTACGCATTGTTGCAACTCAATCTACCCAGATTGAGTAGTGCGGGTGTCGTGTAGATGCTTAAAATGAAAATCTTAAAATAAAAGTTTGTATTTAAAAAGAGACTTGTCAAAGACCAAGTATGGTGCAGAACAAAAGAAATATCTCAATGACGGGGAGAGCAAGTGCCTTTCGGCTTCATTAAGAATTTTTTTACACCCTGTATTCATACGTTCCCTGTTTCACATATTTACATCCCTGTTTCCGGTAAAAGTGAAAAACACCTTTCGAAGTGTGAATTATTGTTTGCTTTCACGGAAGCTCTTTGAGTTTCATGTTGCACAGACAGTTCTTATGCGCCCGATGTCCTTGGTGAGTGACAAATGCGATGGGGAGTAATACTACATGAAACCATGTTTTTTTTTGTGGGAATATTTTTAGTTCGAAACAACATGGTTGTTTAGAAGGAAGTAATGACGATACTACAGTATCCACAGATCAGCCTAGGCAAGCATGGCTTAACCAGTCGACCCGAGCGGCTGTTATTATTTTGCCACGAGCTCCTCAAAGAAACATGAAAACTATCGTCCACAAAAATCACTAAAAGCGATTCTCTCCCTAGTTTTTAAACCACTTCAACAATAGGTAATCACCAGACTGAATTCACCCACTGAGGTTAAAGCCTCTTTTTTGTGCACATCTTCAAGTTCCTGTGCTCACTTACTTCAGTCGATGAAATATTGAGTGTCAAGAAATATGAACTGCAAGTGTTATTGTAAGTATTATAGTTTTTGACTTCATTAGCAAAATAAAACGGGCCAAGTGCGAGTCGGACTCGCCCATAAAGGGTTTAGCAGGGGTAGCAGATTGAAAGAAAGGTAAATAGGCTAGTTTCCACCATCAATAAATTGCAAAACTAATTAGTCCGTCAGTTAGAGTGTTGGAAAATAATGGAAACGTATTTTTGGTTTTTGTAAATCAATGAGTACTGACAAAGATAAAAAGCATTAAAACTCGGGAGTGGGGGGCTCGTGACGTCACAACGCACTAAAAACTATAGCACCGCGTGACGTATTGCGAATTTTAAAAGCGTCGTATCTTTGTCAATTTTGGTTTATGTAACAAAAGAAAAAATACGGGTCAAATATTTTTTTATAATCTAACTGACGGACTAATTAGATTTTTTTAGGACACAAGCCTATTGCTGTTTACGATCTAAGACGTATTAAAAAAAAAAAACTACTTACTAGATCTCGTTCAAACCAATTTTCAGTGGAAGTTTACATGGTAATGTACATCGTTTTATTTAGTTTTATCGTTCTCTTATTTTAGAAGTTACAGGGGGAGGGACACATTTTTGCACTTTGGAAGTGTCTCTTGCGCAAACAATTCAGTTCAGAAAAAAATGATGTTAGAAACTTCAATATCATTTTTAAAGACCTATCCATAGATAGATAGATACCCCACACATATGGGTAGGACGAATAATTTTTTTTTTATTTTCATTTCTAAGTATGGGGAAACCCCAAAATGTATTGTTTTTTTTTATGCGGTTCACAGAATACATCTACTTACCAAGTTTCAACAGCATAGTTCTTATAGTTTCGGAAAAAAGTGGCTGTGACATACGGACAGACAGACAGACAGACAGACAGACAGACCGACAGACCGACAGACAGACAGACATGACGAATCTATAAGGGTTTCGTTTTTGCCATTTTGCTACGGAACCCAAAAATCGGTGTTGTATTTTACCTTACTGCACACATGTAGGTACACACTGTCACACTTGCACCCTAACGTGAAAAGTTTTAAATCTGTACAGCAGAATTTCCATAAGCTGTTCTTGATGATTTCTTGTGACTTAGAAAACAAAGAGTTTAATGTCTGATATTATGATTTGAACGTTCTTACAGATGGTAAGTCCGCAAGATGGTCACCGGCATTTGCTATACTGGAGGCATTTCAAGATATCTCTTTTTGTCCAAGTTAGGACAGATTTTCACGGCGTAGACGAATGGAGCGGAGAAGAGACGTATTTTCATCACAGAAGAGATGAGAAACGCAACATAGATTACAACCAATGTGTAAGTTCGATTTCCGCTTTGCATGTCTACGCCTTGGCGGAAACTGGTCTGGAACGCCAAAATCATCAACAAAATTACACATTGACGCTTAAGGTCTAGTGGTCATGCAAATTATAGGTAGGTTTTTCATCAAGAATTTCTCAGTATCAGCCTAGGAGTTTGGATTTGTGGCCGGTTGATGTAATGAAGCTCGGCTCCTTTTACGAGGGACTTAAACATCACTGTCGAAATGTCAATGTACTATATAGGTACACCTCTGTCCCTTTGTGGATTATAGGCTTGATGTTATGTTTTGTAAAATTTCAAAACTATTTATTCAAGTACCTGTAATCTATGACCAACCTCCAAGCAATATCTGAATAACATAAATAGCCCAGTTGCTCCATTCAAGCCGGTCAACTGAGGTCGTTTAGCGGATCGTTTGATTTGTTCGAAGCTGTCAAGTGCGGTTAGGACGGACTGCAAGCCGGCACTACGGCAACACGACACTACGGCATTCTGGCACTACGGCACTCTAGTACTACGGCACTCTGGCAGTTATGCACTCGACGACAACGTTTCAAGCCGTCCAATTAATCTTGCTTTAAATGACTCATTGGCTACGAATGTACCAAAGTGTACTACTGTTTCTGGTTGAGCGTCGGTTGTGAACTAAGTAAGATGTGTTTGTGTACTGAGCGCTGATTGATCTGGAATTTGAGCATCCATAAAGTTGACAACGTCGCAAACAGCTGTTATATATCTTATACAGAAAGCTTATACAGAAAGTATCCGTACATTTTTTCTAAATAATTTGGTTTAATGCGTCAGAACCTCTAGAACTAATATAATTTGGACTGAAGTTTTGGTGCGTATCGTTAACTGCCTCGTAGGTCTAGTGGTCGCAAGCGCGTCTGTTGAGCATGAGGTCCGAGGTTCGATTCCCAGGTCGAGCAGTGTTATTAGGTTTTTCCATCAGGAATTTCTCAATAGCAACCACGGAGTCTGTATTTGTGCCCGGTTGATGGCTATAGGCTCGCTCCCTATTACATGCGATTTAAGAGGCCTGCGGAGCATGCGTAGTTCATACAAACGTAATACCAAAATAATTTGTAAATCAGACGTATTCTTAAGGTAGTGTGTATTTATTTCGATTGGATTACAGAATATCTAGGTTCCCAAATATATATTTTGAATAGACACTGATTTAAACAAGAGTTATGAGAAAAATAAGTTTTCTATAGAAATTTTAAATTCCTCGTATCTCGTATTTACATCATTTTCCTTTCAAAATTTATATTTGGGAACATAGATATTCTGTAACCCAATCGAAATAAATACACAATACATTAAGAATAATGTTTGATTTACAAATTATTTTGGTATTACGTTTGCATGAAATACGCATGCTCCGCCGGCCCCTTAACCCAACAGACGAAATGTGGGTGTACTTTATTAGGTACACTTCTGACTCTTTTTGGATTACAGGCATGATGTTATGTTAGATAGTATAGTATATTATGTTTATCCATGTTTTCTCATTCACACACTTTACACAGAACTACCATTTTCAACTTTATTACTTGGGGCATAAGGATGAAAAGTGACAGACTGAACTTGATAGGGCGGGCATTCTTTTCACGGATTTACCTCTCACAGCAAACCAAGTACACTCGTACCAATAGCCTTCATTATAGCAATGAAAGTAAACGTCACTAATTTTGGCAGTCATGTAAAGGCAGAGGGGCTAAAAAGGACTCCTATTATAATCATCATCTGCGTAGCCTTTTCCCAACGGCTCCAGTCTAACCGGATGCAGCTGAATACCAGTATTTAACATGGAGCGACTGCCTATCTGACGTCCACAACCCAGTTAATACTGGGAAATACGATACCACTTGGTGAGACTGATGTCAGACTTTTTGGGCTGACTGCCTTTAACGACTGTCAAAGATGGACAAATAACAGCCGAGACCATCAGCTTAACGTGCTTTCCGAGGCACGGAGGAAACTCGGTATGTAAGGGTGGTCACCCATCTTAAAGCGAGCCGCTGTTATTATGTAGCCACGAGCTCCTTAACCCTCCAACTCCTCCTATTATAATAAGGTATGTTATATGAGTTGAATACAAAAGAGTGTTTACAAAATCTGCCATCATTTATCGTAACTTTTATCTAACAACGAACTTAAGTGAAGTAGCTTTAAGACTGCGTTCTGGGCACTTTCCATCAGCAAAATTTGCTTTCCTAATGCGTAAGGCAGCATCCCCAAACTGCGAAGTATGCAACAAAATAGAAGACGTGCAACATTTGCTGATGGAATGCGTTAAGAACCAAAATAAAAGAGATTCATTGATTATGGAGTGTGGTTTAAATCTTTTAGATCTTGGGCTTATTTTCACTATTTTAGCGAATCCTAAATCAAATGTTGCAAAAAAATTGTGTGGTCAACAACAGCTTGATCAATGAATATCTAGATTTGTTAAATAATAAGTATTATAAGAATATTGTTATTACATGTTAATTTTAGTGGTGTAAGAGTAGTGATAAGGTACAATGGGGTTGGCGTATCCATGTGGATAAAAACCCTCTATTAATTTTTAAGAAATAAAAAATAAAAAAAATAAAAAGCTTTTAATAAACTCCTGATCAAAACACAAAACAGACGGAAAAAAACGTAATAATTCAAACAAAATGTCTAAATATGACACATGCACAGACAGAAGACGCCCCCAAAACACTCGTAAACACGCAACTTCGTACAACTTCTATGAGTGGTAATAAAATAAATTCCGCCTAAACAAGGTCATCGCTAAATGGCAGATACATCAGACGTTTGGCATAATTGTAGGCTATTGAGGAGTTCTACGAAAGGTAAGTGGATAATAAGAAATTATTGGTCGCGTAAGTATCAGTGACAGTTACTTGGAAATTTATCGCTTGAATAGTGTCTGCCTGAGGTCCTTAAGACCCTGGACAAGTTGGGAGACCAGTAAGAATAGTGAGGAAACTGACATTTGATGCCTCGAAGAAGTGACGCAAAAAACTCAACAGTAACACAAACACAAGAACGTGATTTCATACAACCGAACAATAAGACTAGTTCCCCAGATTACTTTAGCAACGATTTTTGTACGGGCTTACCGAACTGCACCTCCTGTCTACCCTCTTGTGAAAAAAAAAACATCATGGCAAACTTGTTTGTTTGGGAAGTCCAAACAAACAAGAACAACGTGGGACAATTTTCAACTTCGACGTGGGCGATGCAGCGACGGCTTGTCACATTAATTTGAGATAAACTTTCGTTTCAATATAGAATAATTTTTGAATTAAGAACACCTGATTGTCCGTTCAAATTTAGAAACAACAGTCCCATAGCTAATTTTCAACCAACTTTACCAAAACACCAATGAGAAGACTCAATTACAACTCCACACAATTTCAAACATCGAACACCAAAAATCCTTTCCCATTTAGGTGCTTCAATTTAAAATTTTTGATCGAAGTTGAACTTCTTCCAACGTTGGAGCTATTCGAAGAGATTGCCTACTCCACCTGATTGTCGCTGTGATAAGAATTTTTATTCGAAGTTTGCTTTTGTTTGGAAAAAAGATGGCGTGTAAAATGCAGCTACTGTAACTCCTTCATAGTACAATTTTGGGCAATCCCACTAGAGATTGTGGCATGAGGATCAGTTTTACTACTTTAGTTTTTTATGGTGTGGAAAATATAGTGGGTTTTCTATATTGCTTGTGAGGTCGTGAAAGTGAAAATTGTAGGGCAAATGAATGTTTTGACAAGAACTGTCTGCTTATATTTCGTGACATTGTACAATGTCACGAAATATACTAAATAATAGTCGAATATTATTTTTGTATTTTTTTTGTGTTTTAATTAAAGTTTTAATCTTTATTGTGCTTGTTACTTAGTGGCCAAAAATATAAAAAAAACACACACAATAATAAACACTATTTTCTTTCTCTCTTTCTTTCTATAAATTGTCAGACTTTGTCTTTGACATAGGTACTATCTCGATCAATTAATTTACTCAACATGCGTTTAGATGTTCTGGTCTCTTTTTTTATTTTCAATTTTACCGTTCAAATAAGTCAGGAATGGCGTTTGGCCATACCACGTCCTAACTCACGTCTGAAGATCTCAGCTTAAAAAAGCCTCTTTCCAGTTAGATTGACTAGGCTTGATTTCAGATATATCAAACAAATCATATAACGACCGATGCTAAGTGAATTACACACTTAATCAACATAAATAAGGTTCAACCGACCTTCAAAAAATGCTAGGTAGGTATGTAAAAGTAATTTTGCAAAGTTGGGGGCTTCTTTACATAAAACCAACCCCTACCAGAGGTGAGTGAAACGCGTAATCTTTGTAACAATGACCACAGCTTAGAGGCAGGATCTTTTTGTTTTTATTTGTTCGTAAAAACAATGGGAGACCGTTAATAATGGTGTTTAGATATGATTACAGGCAGCTTTGTGTTTTTTTTGCACAAGAGATTTAATTTCAGGAGTTTTGTTATCATTTGGTGGTGGATGAAGAGAATTAAGTTGTGTTTGGGGAAGGACAAACTTAGTTGCAATCCTTTTTTCATCAAATTCAGCATTTTTGTAGGTGACGTGAATTTAAAGAAATAAGTAGTTATGAACGGAGAAGACCACGTTCAAGGAAGAGTAGAAAGCAATATTATAGAAGACTGTTGGACAGCAGTGGGACAGTATAGGTTTATTGGATACAAAATACTGTAGATACTAAGTAAAACCAAAAAAGACTACTATAAAAGTAAGTTACTAAGTTAAGTTACTATACTAACAAAAAATGTTATTAGTATGTATATTTAGGTTAAGGTATTTATGTATGGGTCTTTGTTACCTGAAAAAAATGGTTTATTATTATAAAATATAATTATGTGTTATAAGTCAAACTCCTCCAAACCCTTAACTTCACCAGTAACATTCATCTGTCTAGAGTTTGGGTCGGCTTCCAGTCTAACCAGATGCAGTTGAGTACCAATATTTCACATGGAGTGACTGCTATACCTTGGGGGTAAAACTTGTCAGGTTTTCGGGCCACTGCAGCTTAACCTAAGTTTTATTTTGCCACAAACTCCTCGAATTAACCTATAAAAATGAACAGAAAAATCTTCTTCATCCAGCGTAACTCGTAAGGCGAAAACTATCCGCAATTAGCTTCCGATAGCTCGAACGTAAGGTAAATGCATCCGTAACAGTCCATCGTTAAATTGACGGGGCGTATGTATCAATTATCTAAATGAATCTCACGGGTCCACGGCGCCCGATCGCCGAATCGGAATCGAGATCGCTATTCAGATGTGGCCAATTATATTTCTGTTCTGAATTGCTGTTTGGACTTTGGCTTTGTTTTTGTTGTTGATATTTCACACACTGTGTTTTGTTTAACGTATATTGTGTTTTTGGCAATTGTTGTTATTGGTCAAATAATATATATGGTCAATAATATATAATAATATATATGGTCAATAATATATAATAATATATATGGTCAATAATATATAATAATATATATGGTCAATAATATATAATAATGGGAAAAGGTTAGACGGATGTTGATGATGTGTTTTTGACAATTGTAAAAGTAGCAGCAATTTTTGAGATTAATTTCTATTTACAATTAAACTTCAATTAATCTTCTTCTTTATATTTTCAATGATTTTTTTTCTATTTTGCAATTTCTATTTTAGGAGAAGCATTTATGTGTGTATTTATGGTCTAATTTCGAGAAAGAGGTCAATCGTCGAATCCGACTCGGCTGGGCAGCGTTCGGGAAACTGCGCGGTATCTTCTCGTCCAACTTACCGCAGTGTCTCAAGACGAAAGTCTATGACCAGTGTGTGTTGCCAGTGATTACATACGGGACCGAAACGTGGTCGCTCACAATGGGCCTTATCAAAAGGCTTAAAGTCACCCAAAGGGCAATGGAGAGGGCTATGCTCGGAGTTTCCTTGCGTGATCGAATCAGAAATGAAGACATCCGCAAGAGAACCAAGGTCACCGACATAGCCCGAAGAATTGCTAAACTTAAGTGGCAGTGGGCGGGGCACATTGCTCGCAGAACGGATGGCCGCTGGGGCCGGAAAGTTCTGGAGTGGCGACCGCGAACCGGAAGACGATGCGTTGGAAGACCTCCCACTAGGTGGACCGATGACCTGGTGAAGGTTGCGGGAGTCCGGTGGATGCGAGTCGCAAGGGACCGGTCAATGTGGCGACACTTGGGGAAGGCCTATGTCCAGCAGTGGACGTCTTTCGGCTGAAATGATGATGATGATGATGATGATTTATGTATCACAAGAAAAATATATAAGAATAATGTAGATAGATTAAAAGAGAGACTTTTTCAAACTACAAGTCTTCTTGGACCAAGCTTTGGTAGAGGGAAAAAGTAGAACTCTAATAATACATGCAGTGGATTATAAAATTTTACTTTTTCATTCATCATTATCATCGCCATCATTTCAGGCGAAAGACGTCCACTGCTGGACACAGGCCTCCCCAAAGTGTCGCCACATTGACCGGTCTCGTGCGACTCGCATTCAGCGGATTCCCGCAGCCTTCACCTTCATTCAAATAAATAAAATTAAACCAAATTTAAGTACACTTTACTACTTTTAGACCGGGATAAGTGTGTATTATTTTCCTTTAATTAACCTTATCAACAGAATATGGTTGCCCTTGAGAGCTACTATACGGTTCTCTAATCTGTTTCGAACGCTGCAATCGATTGTGATATAAGTTGAAATCGGAAGTCAGCTGAGTGGTGCCAACTGCCAAGACAACTTTTGCACTTTAGTTTGATATTTATAGCACAACAAGCCGTATATCACATGACTATAATATAAACTAGAAAGTTAAGGAACTAGAAACAGAAGCATATCTAGACTGATAGATCTAGTTGTAAGTAATCATTATAAATTTAGTCTCATTGAATAGGGGCGAGAAAGAGATTCAGAGCTTCTACAGAAAAAAGAAATATCCGAATTGAAAACCTCCTCCTTTTTAGAAGTCGGTTAAAAAATCCTATTGCTATAAACAAAAGATGATCTGAATAAACCACATCTATAATATACCGCATCTCCGAATTACAACGAAATAAATAAGGAAATAAAAATGTTTTGAAACCTTCAACGTTGCTTATATACTAGGTTGCATGAATTTCAGTTACTTCATCATCAGCCTACGAATGTTCCCACTGCTGGGACACGGCCTCCTCTCAATGAGAGGGAATGGGCTAGAATCCACCACGCGGGCCCAGTGCGGGTGGGTAGATGTCACATGTCGTCGAATTTTTTGCTGTAGGACATGCCGGTTTTCTCACGATGTTTTCCTTCACCGTTTTGAGAGCAGCGGTGATGAAATAAATTACACAAAGTAATGCGCCTGTCTGGGTTCGAACCCACGACTTACTGTTCGTAAGTCCGCGCCGCCACCACTGGCCGCTACTTTCAGTTACTTAATGTGAACTAATTGCATGGATTACTGAAATTAAACCTAATATTTCAAATCGGGGTTCTTAGGTACCCTTATTAATACTAGGAAAACATCTATTTTCAGTGTTTTAAAATAGGTAGTTGATGGTAGGTGTTATTTCAGTTTAAAATTATTTCACATTAATTTCATTAAATTGAAATCCTCTCGGTACTTTATTAATATTAGTATGTTTTGTTTATACACGGTTCTATTTACTCACAAAAGCTTCAAACAAAAACGGTCCGTTCAAACAAACTTTTAATTATTAACGAATCAAACCGTCTCTCTACGAAAAATACAGTAATATCCGGTATCCAATAATTAATATTTCGCATACGTTTTTTCTCTAAAACGAATAAAAGTGAGCGTTAACGCGATGCGATAGTGAAATACGTTTAGTGCTACGCTTACGTAGGGTTAAATTGAAGGGAAAAGCACATCAATTACATATGCACACAGGCCCAGAGGTCGGGGCACGCAACGCTGCCACCCGGACCGTTGGCTAATTCGAGCAAAACTGGTTGAAGCGAGATATTACCGGTCGGAACCGGTTTGCGTCGGTTATTACAAGATCGCGCCGGACGGAGAGACCCCGGGCGTTTTTGCGCTTGAACGACTACCGTTTGAGAAAAGCGGCTGATTGCTTTCGAATTTTGAATTGGATCGTTTCAATCGCTTAGATAAGGAGGGGGATTAGCAGGTTTTCGTCTGTTGTTTTATATTTTTCGACTGTATTATTTGTTGATTTGCATTTTGGTCTTATTATCTTAAATGGCAACGGTATATTAAAGATTCGACGCTTTTCTAAGAATCTCATAGTAGAAAAATATATGCTGGGCCTTATTGCAACTTGTTTGGACTTGGCATAGCATGGTGGTGACGGAGGCGAAGCTGACGATCTATTTATGTTGATATCTGTAACTGAAATTTACTAGAAAGGATAGCATTATGAACGAAATCATTAGCAGATAAACTCGGGTGGGTCTTTGACAGCAAGTTGCTTTTAGTACAAAAAAATAAGTGATAACATAAAATGAAAATATTTTTTATTTTAAGTTTCATCAACTCATCCCAAATGGGCCATGGACATGTGGGACGAGTTGCTGAATTACTCTATATTTTGAGTTTCATCAACTCCTCCCAAATGGGCCATGGGCATGTGGGACGAGTTGCTGAATTTCTCAACCGAGGCCGTGCTTAGAAAAACAACAATGTTTTACTTCAATTAAATATTAGGTACTCATTTATTTTTACATGTTAAAAAGACCTGAAACATACTTTTTCTCTACTAAGAAGTGTTCTGCTGAGTCCAACATTACCCATTAAAAGTCGTTAATCTGAGTCACCACTGCTCTTAGTATCAATGAGTCATTCTAGCAAATATTAAAATTCGACTTATCAAAGTTCTAAATTTAGAACAAACTATCAGATAATTCAAAGGCATCGGTCCCCAACATTGAAACGATAAATCTCGATAAATACAATAATTCCATTCATCGTTTTGTACATGGACATCATGTAACTTCATACAGATCCAGTGAATTCTTCCTCCCTGTCAATTCAGGCTTTTTCACTTACCTTATTGTTGCCGATGAACAATAGGCTTTTGCTCCTCTCTTGTTTTTGTCTCCTAGTCCATTGTGACAGTGCCTTATCGACAAGCTGCGTGAAAGACTTATTGTGGACCTTTTAATTATTATTTCGTTGGTAAATCATTGTGTTTAGTTTCTGTCTGGCTGTGACGGCACGATAGGTAATTACGAGGGTTCGGTAATTGTATACTCATTAGGGAATGTGTTGGAAAATGATTTTTCATGTTGTGTTATTTTTCCACGTACATAACTTTTGTATATAATTATGTTTCATATCAAATAAATAAATACCTGTGTTTTTCAGTGTGATAATGAAATATGTTTATCGACACGATTTGTATGCATGTACTCTACGATAGTTTTTAAAATATCCGGGGAATCAACAGTGTTATATTTTAAATAATCAAATAAGTGTTATAAATATTTATAATCAACAGTTTATAAACATTAGTTTAGTGGTCTTCGTAAAAAATACAGTAATTTGTCATGTTATTGAAAGGCTCGGTAACAGTTCTATAATTATATTACATCCAGTTGGTCTAAAAGACCTTCCCAACTGTTCCCTAACGTTTAAGAGGCCTGCGGAGCATGCGAAGTTCATACTTGACAAACGTAATACCAAAATAGTTTGTATATCCAAAATATTCTTTAAATAAATACACACTACCTAGTGTGTGTATTGTGTTGTGTGTGTGTGTGTGTTGTGTGTGTTTGTGTTGTGTGTGTGTGTGTGTGTGTATTTATTTCAATTGCATTACAGAATATAAAGGTTCCTAAATACATATTTTGAATGTACACTGATTAAAACCAGAGTTATGAGAAAAAAGAAATTCTATAGCAATATTAAATTCCTCATATCTCCTCTTTATATCATTGTTCTTTGAGAATGTTTATTTGGGAACATACATATTTTGTAATCCAATCAAAATATATACACACTACCTTAAGAATATGTTTGATTTTCATATTATTTTGGTATAACGTTTGTATGAAAAGGCGTGCTCCGCCGGCCCCTTAAGACTGTGTGGGAAATCGTATTTTTATAAACATTAGAAAAAATCCAATTTCACACAAAATTAATTCGTGGCTTCGTTTTCCCCACGTTTCTCTTTATTTACAAGCGTGGTTTGATTTATTTTTCCTTGTTTATCTTCATGTAAGTAGGAGAAACGTGTCGAAACACAGGGTGCGGAGATTCTTCTGAGTGACAGGAATTTTCCACACTATGTCAAAATAAATACTATCCTTGGAAGTCTTTGTTTTTAATTGATTTCTAATTACAGTGCCAAGAGGATCTTGTGGCGTCGAATGAAGTTGATCACTAGTGTCCACTATTTGTAAGCATTTGTGGTGTGTTGTGAAATGCAATGAAAAACTAAAATGGAGACTGATTTTACGCAATTTAATTGGGGTCGGCTTTAAGTCTATCCGGATGTAGCTCTGTAGCAGTATTTCACATGTAGCGGGTATCTATCTGACTTCTACAATCCAGTTAATATTGGGTGAATGGTAAGACTGGTTGCCAGATTTTATAAGTTGTGATTAAAAAGTTTTTCAAATGACTACTTTATTAAGGTCCTCACACAGTTTTATTAAACGATGGTTTTTCAAATATTGCCTTTCTTCAGGATTTCAAAGAACTTTTATCAGTTACGATTGCAATAAATTGAAAACGATCCGTAATAAGTATTGAGAGCTTAAGAACGTTGATAAGAAGATTGATCGACTTCACCATTGTAAAGTATGTTAATGTGTAAGTTTATAAGAATTTCAGCTTTCGATGGCCAAGGTAGCCGAAATTAAAAAGTTGTAGAGTTTTAATTTTTTTTACGGCACCTATATATATGTTTACTCAGACTGGATGACTGCCACATTGGTCACTTGGTTGCAAGCACCATTTCTGAGCAAGAGATCCTGGGTTTGATTATCAGGTCGGCAATTGACTCGCCCTCCATGGAACTTAAACATAACTGGCGAATTGTGGATGTTCTATTAGGTACACTGCTGCCTCACCCTTTAGAAGTTATAGCATGATGTTATGATGATGTTACGTAATAAAATATAAATAGCCAAAATTGCCCCAAGATTTTCACTCCTATACGACGGTATGTGGAAGGCCCATTTACTGCTTCCATTACAAAATCTCTCAGCCTACAACCAACAAACCTTATTCAAGATCCCTTATCAGCAACCGCTCAGGTATTCAATCCCGATCAAAGCACTCACTCACAACTAAGCTACAGTCAGAACGGTTCAAAAAGGCTGTTTGCTGGGGCGCCCTGTAAAGCGTCCGATTGCGTCCAATCACTGGGATAGTCACCCTGATTGAAACGTTCGCTGCTGTATTAACCGTGTTTTGTTTTGAACGGTGCACTGTCATTTGTTAATTGTTTTTTTTTTTGTATTGCCTAGTCTAGGTTTTTCTTCTATTGCTTACACGAGACAGCCTCAGTGATATTGTAGGGTACATAAACAGGGTGGAATTTTTCAATGCCACCTGGACCAATGGAGGGAAAGTACTTGAATTTATACTGGAGATAGCAAATTGTACTCAAAGGAAACATCTCTTTATTTTTAAAAGGAAACTAATCTGCATTCACAGATTTTCGAAAGAAAATTCGAAAATCTACTAACTATTTTGAGAAACTTAGGTATCTCAAAATAGTTGAGATACCTAAGTTTATCTCAACTATTTTCATTATAACTACGGTTGATTCACATATTATGTTCATGAAGCGTATTGGACGACTCAGCCACTGTTTAATTTACCTAGTGGTGTGACTGCCAAGTCATAGGTCTCGAACCCAAGACACGCATCTCTGATTTATCGGATTCATATGCGTATAATTATCACTTGCTTCGTTGAAGGAAAACATCGCGGGGAAACCCAATCGGCATGTAAAGCAAAGTCAGAGCCCATGGGTGGAATAAAAACTCTGATACTAAGTTAGGCACCAAACACTCGAAAGAGAAGAAGAATTCTGTCTAGCCAGCAAACAGCCAGCCAGCAAGTTATGTTTTATTACATCTAAAAGCGACTTTGGGAATGTTTTCAGATATTAAAGAGACTTCATTGGCGAGTTTTATAAATAAAAGTTTAACTATTCAAAATTACGACACAGTATGTTAACAAATTCTGTTTCAAAGTGAATGAAAATCATAAAATTTCTATAGTTATGCAAGATGCAAAACTTAAATCTCCAAAAAGTATGGTTGAAACGATGAAAACATTTCTGCCACACAACTAAAATAATATTTATCAAAAATGTAGGATAAGCTACTTATTGCAAAGCCGTTCTTTCCTAGGCTTGTCTGTGGATGGGTGACCACCCTTACATACCGAGTTTCATCCATGACTCGGAAAGCAAGTTAAGTTGTTGGTCCCGACTGTCATTTGTAGATCTTTGACAGTCGTTACAGGTAGTCAGTGGTCTGGACAAATAGTCTTACTTAGGGGTACCGTATCACCCAGTACTAACTAGGTTGTGAAGGTCAGATAGGCAGTCGCTCCATGTAAAATACTGGTATTCAGCTGCATCCGGTTGAACTGGCTGCCAACCCCAACATAGTTGGGAAAAGGCTAGGCAGATTATAATGAAAGGCTAAGCTACCCATTGTGAGTAAATATCAATCAGGAGCAGTCGCCTCTTAATTTGAAAGTCCCTTGATACAAAAACTACACCTCAGATTTCAACCAGCTCACCGATTCCACCAAAGTCAGCTGCTAAAACCAATAATCGACCGTTTAATAAGAACGCTTTCACAAACAAATCAGATTATTACAACCGGCCATTAAACCGGGCACACTGGCTTAACTCCACCGTGGAATCATTCCGACAAATGAATGTTGACCATCTGCACGGTGCAACTGTGTGCGTTTATTACGACAACGGCAAATATTTGCCGGTTGCGATCCGTTCGCGATGATTGCTCAATGTTATTTGAGTAGAATTTCTAATCGATTATTCTGAACTTAGAGGTTACGTTTTGTGGGGATTTTGGCTTCTGGAGTGCAATAGAATAGGATTAAATCATTTGTGGTGGAAATAATCAGAAGTATTTAGTTTTTTTTTTTCAATTACTCGAAACTGTGGTAAAAACTACGGTATGCTAAGTTTTTATTTAATGTTGGTCAAAAGTGTTTACATAAAACAAATATGATCCTTAACTTTGACCACAGATTTTTGACCATCTTTTTAAAAGTGCTTCAAAGCTCCTTTAGCAAACATAAATAAACGAACACGCACACAGCAGTCATACATTGTCATCCTCCCAACCCTGCTCTCACAACATAATTGGCTAAAAATAAGTACCATCACCTCTGATGTTGTACTCGTGCAAAATTTTCGAACGGCATACAAATGAGGCGTTCAGACGATCACAGCATCCCGTCTAATCCAGCATCTTGAATATTCAAGTGGCAATTACGTTAATGGCAGATACCCCTAAGGTGGGTTGCAGACAGCCGTCATTCCGCTGTTGGTGTAAAGTCGGTAACTACTAGACACTGGTCTATCAGTATCAATCCATCTTAACGGATATTATAAAGAGGAAACATGTGTTGTTTATTTGTTCGGTTGTTTGTTTCTTTTTACGATTGAACTCAAGAACTACTCAACCGATTTTATAGATTCTTTCACCATTAGAAATATACATCTTTACCGTGTAACATAGATTATAAATTATATTGATATCATGCCAAATAGGCGAGCTATCACAATTTATTTTTATCAGACGAAGTGCCAGTAATCCATAAAGCGGTGTGCCAAAACAAATTCGAGCAATTTTTTTTGCACAATTACTCAGCATAATTAAGCAAAAGGCTATTTCTGAGTTATTTGAGCAACAAAATGGGTGTATTTGCTTTTAGACATTTAAAATGGTCCGAAGACTGACCTTTGCTGTATTTATCCTGGACATCCCCTACAATCTTCGCAGACAAAATCTAGAGAGATAATTATTATTATTAAACTTGCCCTGCTTAGGTTTACTTGTACCAGAAATCAGTAAACACGTTTAATGCTCCACATATTTATACACTTCACTTTCCGATAACGACAGAATAATATTTTAAATAATATGTCAGTCAGTGAGCCAAAAGATAATTTGTCGGTGGTAGATTGTCGCAAGCACGAAGAGTCTATCGTTTACAACCGCCCTATAGCAGTGGTGCATGTTATTTCATACGGAACACCTTTGGATAAGGATTAGTTAGAAACAACGGTTTCGCGTTGAAACGAGAGCTTATTGTAATGTGTTCTGCTTTTAATGTTCAGAACGATGGTGGGGGAATGTGTTTGCGATGTGTGGGAATTTTAAATTTGAAGTTTTTTGGGGATCTGTCTTACTGATGGGACATAGGGATTTTATTCTTGTTTGCTTATTTAACTTCTACAAATAAGTAATAACTAAAGTTTTTGATTTTATTTTCACCTCCTTTACCATTGCATCTACGTCTGTTTTGGTCTAAATTTCTTATCGCAGGGTCGCTGGAATAGATTACTTATTCCTTTAAAAATAACATAATTTGTGCGAATTTGTCTTACTTGTTATTAAGTGTTTACAATCGTTAACTTAAAAAAAATATACATGACATTAGGGACTGCCAAACGGTTGCAGTTTTCAAGAGAAGAGTGAAAGAACATTACCTATCCATTTCGTCATAGTTGCATAAGTATTTATTATTTGTATTTTTTTTTTATTGTTTTATAGTATTTTTTTTTGTATGTATGAGTATGTATGTATTCTAATTTTGTATATAATTAAGATATTTAATCTGTTTTATGTATTCCATTTTCTCTCCTACTTTTACACACTATGTCTACATCTCTTTATTTAGTATCTCCTTTCGCAGGTATGCTGGAAGAGATTTCATTAGAAATAAGCATCACCTTTGTACTATTTTCTGTTCCTTTCTTCTTTTCTGTATTAAGTGTGTACATAAATTGTTAAATAAATAAATAAATAAATATTTTCATAGCTCTGTTAAAGACTCCGTTTGAATAGTCTTTAGCTTAAAACTAAAAGTTTTAAAGAAACAAATTAGTTTTGCGCAGAAAATCCATTTAAAGTCTTGTTATTTGTAATTTAAACTCAAACTTATAATGTTTATAATAAAATATCTCTAAAATTCAGATACTTACAAACTATGAAAGGTGAGAAACTGAAAATAATCTAGTTGAAGTTTCTTTAGAAAATTTTGAATCCCTCCACGGCGACAATGAACAAAATCTTAATAATAATATGCTTAGAAGAAGAATTAGCAAAACATCCAAATTCTGTGCGAATGACTGCTAAATAAATAATTGTTGAGCGTCTGAAGAACTAAGATAACAAGTCTAAGCGGCAAACTAAGGTCCATGTTCACCGAAAAGATAACAGCCTGATTAGCTAAAAACAGCTGTCACTGTGACATATTACCATACAAAAATGTGTTTTAAACAGCTGTTTTAGATAATCAGGCTGTTATCTTTTCGGTGAACATGGACCTTAGTTAGGGACTTAATTGAAGCAACGCCTCCTTAACTCGAGAATATTAATATTTGTCAAGGATGGAGGCAGAACAAATACATTTTTGTATTAAGGTGATGCCCTCAATGTAGCCCGCAGTTTAACTTACCTACGTTTTTTTGCAAATCAACAATTTTTTTACAACATAGTCTAAGCAATTTAATTTAAATATGTTGATATTTTAAATAATTATCTAATTGTTATTTTAACGTAATCGCAGAACGGATGGCCGATGGGGCCGAAAAGTTCTGAAGTGGCGACCGTGAACTGGAAGATGTTGTGGTGGAAGGCCTCCCACTAGGTGGACAGATGATCTGGTGAGGGCTGCGGGAATCCGGTGGATGCAAATCGCACGGGACCGGTCAATGTGATGTCTGATGTGTGATGATGAATTGCAAGCTATTAAATTATGATTAATAATACAATGTAAAGCTGAAATATTACTGGTATTCAAATGCATGCGGTAAGACTGGAAATCGATCTAAACATAGCAGTGAAAGAACTAGGGAGATGATGATACAAGGTAAAATAGTGTTTCGAAACTCGTAAAAGTTTAAAATGCCGCTAGCTACATTGACGAACACCCCTTAACAACGTTCCGTTCCACGCGCAACGTCCAAAGTACAAAACTTAGTAAGTTCGTTACGACTTCATTAGAACTCTATCAAAATTCAAATTAAAGAAACACTCGACGTTTTATTGGCGCCGAAAGTAACCCAAATTGTTATTGCCTACTTTGCTTACTGCTTAGTTCTGGAGCTTCGGATTAGGGATGTCATTGACCTTGGTAGCTTAGAATTTTAATTTGGTGTTAAGATTCACACACAGAACATTCTTGTTGAATCCTGGTCATTATGAGAGCAGTGGTGGCGCAGTTTTAAATGCCCTAACTATGAGTCGTGTGTTTAAACCTAGGCAAGCATTTCTTTTATGTAATTTATCTCATCATCAATGCTATAAAAACGGTGAAGGAAAAACATCATTACTAAACCGGCATGACCTAGAACCAAAAATATGATATCTACTAAAATACTAAATACACACTGGGCGTGGTGGATCATTGTCCATTCCCTCTCTTGGAAAGGAGGCCTGTATCCCAGTAGTGGGATTATTATAGGGTTATTATGCTTATGCATATTATTATTCGTTCTCATTCAACGTTGCTGTTCGTTTGTTTTTCTTTTTCTTCTATTTGGAGTTTAACAACTTTTTAACCGACTTATTTTCACTTTAAACAAAACGACCTAAAAAAAACAACCCTATTCACAGCGTCTCTATGGAATAAAGTTAGATTGGTCTATTTAATGAGTTGAGTTTTAGAAAAAAGTCTATTAAAAGCACAGCTGTTTTTAGGTACTCATTTTAAGAAAGCTTTTAGGTGCGTTTGAAACCAAACTTAATTGATAAAAGAACTTAACCTTTTTACACAAAACGATTTCACATAAAAAACACGTTGACGTTTTAAATGTCACCATGACGTTTAAAATGTCAAATAACTCGCGCCAAAACAGAAACGTGTTTGGATAGTACATAAAATGCGCAGCTGGTATGTGTGTATGTAACTACTCGTCATAAACGGGATATTATGTCTGCACCCTAACAAAACCCTCTATTTCTATCCTTATCTCTCATCCCCCTAAACACGCACACAATAAACTACTTCATTCAAAAAGTATAAAAGCAAGTATAAAAGCTTGGGTAACGATCGCATGCAGACGTAATGTTTCATCGTCGTAACGGTACAGTATGAATTTCTTTATATTCCCGGGTAATACTATGTATGATCTGTCACCATCAGGGGAAATCCCGGCAACTTTACAAGAGAACACCCACCTTGTTGGTAACAAGGAAAAATGATGATATTCAGCCGAGCCGTAACGTAACACAAGCTCCTTTGAACCGCGCGAGTAAACGGACGGGGCTGTTTACAGTGTACTGGATTGATGGATAATAAAAAAAAACAAGTAAGCAAAATGGTTTTGGTCAGTTAAATGGTTTTAGTAAAATTATTAATTGGTGTTTCACCAATTTCATTGGTATTTTTCCGTGTGGTCCTGGACTAAGAATGTGGCCACCCCATCTCATCCCGTGGATGTCGTAGGAAACCCATAAGGAAACTTAAGACCGAGTGGACACAATAAATGCACCTTGCGTTCCTGAATAGTGACGGGTAGATCACCAACAACAGCATTCCCAAAGCGGGTTAGTGTCAGCCTGAAGGCCGACTGTAAAACTAAAGCAACAGAGACAAGCGCAGGAAAATGATGGTATTTTGCCAATTTTACCATCAAACAAATAAAGTTTTAAGCTAATTAAGGACCATACGTCTAAGCAGGGTTAAAGCCGTTTCGTATACCACAATTGGTCGAAAAAAAAAATGTTATCCCAATTGGTAGCCAAATCGTCAAATAATAATTTCCTTGACAGTACCAAACAAAATAACTTACAAAAATTTAAAGAAAATCATTACTTATGAAATTGTGTCAGTTTTTTATTCAATTCAATTGGTTTTGTTTTGTCATGTACAAAAATTGTGTAATCTATGCCATACTAAGTGATTAAAAAAAATGCGAGACCAAAATTTATAATGAATGATGACCGTTCACTCCAAAGACAGGTAGGTATTCACCTTATCACAACCCGAAGACAAACCCAACACTAAAATTCAATATTACTATTCGAGCAATGTTAGAAAACCCACACTCTGAAGCTGAGGCAGCATTTCACGTAACGTAGTCGTATCGTGACATGTAAATATCTTGCTCTGTGGGAACAAATGGCCATGTCAACCGCAATGCGTGCCGCGTCACGGTCTTCAGT
This sequence comes from Xestia ashworthii, assembly GCA_950022955.1. Taxonomy (NCBI): domain Eukaryota; kingdom Metazoa; phylum Arthropoda; class Insecta; order Lepidoptera; family Noctuidae; genus Xestia; species Xestia ashworthii. The sequence goes on along the minus strand of OX465555.1, from coordinate 2,682,916 downwards.
CTATCATGTTCACTACAGGTTTTGATTTTCCACTCGAATCGTTCTGTAATCGATTACCTTTGGCAACTCGTATCGATGCAGCTGAGATGTGACTGCGATCAGCTGATGGTGAGATCTTTCGGATTTTTGTAGGATTTGTAAAAATGGCCAAGGTTTATAATAGACTTTTCTGTAGCGGTACCTCCAATACTTCCCGCGACCACGAATGAAACGTCGGGCTTATAGCCCGACGTTTCGACCGGATTGCACCGGATTAAAGGTAAAATTCGCGATAAATACCAGTTTCCATATGTTTTATAATGTGTTCTGATTGTGAAAGTTTTAAAAAGACAAGGGCAAAGGTGTTAAAATGCAAGATTTGTTTTTACGAACACAGAAAACTAGAACTAACTGCAATAAAACTTTGTTAAATTCTGGGTAATACAGCCTAAGAAGTCTGTAAATACTTACAGATTTTATTTCTTTAAATGTAATTTTGGTTGGAGGCGTTGAAAATCGCTGAGCTTATCCACATCGCATCGTTAATATTTTAAAAAGTGCCTTTATAGTAGTTTTTTGTGAAGACTTATAATTTATCAACAATGGAATGTCTTATACCATACAAGGTGTCGCTTTGCACTTTTTACCAAAATGCTGAAAGATTCAACAAAATAAAGGCATTTATAGAAGGTGTCTTTTTTGTAGCCTGGTCAAATTCAATGCTGTGTTACAGACCATCAAACTGAACAACTTTCTCCATGAGACCACCATCTTAATCGCGAAGAAATAATCAACGGCCCCATACAAAATATCAATACCTACTCGACTAGCAACAGCTGTATGAGACTTCTGATTATTTTTTACGATTAGAATGGTGGTCCCATAGAGAAAGTTATTCAGTTGATGATTTGTGGCACACTCTTGAATTTGACCAGGATACAAATAATACACCTCTAAATGACTTCATTTTGTTGAAACTTCAGCATTTTGGTAACTCTGTAGGTACTTAGGTATACGTTTACCGTATACCCTCATAATCCACGTTTTAAAGCAAGAAGCTTACACCATTAACCCAATCATATAATTATTATTTCACAAGTTCCCTTACCAGGCTAACAACAGGCGAAAAAAGCGGTAGGAGCCACTGAGATAATTGGGATGATATTTCAGCTTGATTAATTGCATTTATAAATCAGAGAGGGAATCAGGAGCTTTAAAAAGGTAAAACAAAAAAAGCGCTATTTGCGTGTTGTTGCATAGTTCAAAATATTATGTAGATTGTAGTTTCAAGAACATTTTTGCAGTCTAAAGCTATGTAGCTGACGTTTTTGTAGTTTTAAGTGGGTTTCTTTAAATCAGTAATTAATCCTGTTCAGGTGGATTCATAGAAGTCTTTGCCCTTTTTTTTTTAGGGTGGGGAATCATCAAATAACTTCTCCCACTCTGGGCGGAGCGGGAGGGAGTGTCAGACTTTTACTGACTAAAACCCATCCATGTTCCTTCCTCGCCCTTTATGTTCCGGGGCCACGGTATCTCTTTCGAACAGTCCGGCAACCCCGGCAAGCTTCGGCCCTAGTGGGCCCCTTCACTTTGTTGACATCTCTTTGAGGCGCGCTTAGAACACGAACGCGCCGTCGACCAGGCCTGTCGTCATTAGACGGACGGACGGCGAGCTAGCCCATGGCTAACCATCCACAGGCCCGCGTCTACGGTGGCCGGTAGCCACCACGTGGCCCCCGACGCCCACTGCGTCTCCCGCGGCGGCTGGGGCGAGAGGTTCTCTCCCTCTCGCGTTCCGCCACCTCCTTCGCTAGCATGACTGCTTCGCAGAAGGAGGTGACGGCTTCCCATTCCGTCTCGCTCCGGACCATGGACTGAACCAGGGCCAGACGCGAGAGGTCGCCGCCGCCGATCGCCGCTACGAGGACACGGCGTTGCTCCGCCCACAGATGTCTTTGCCCTTGAGTGTAAATGTGGTATTGCCTCACAAACGGATATCATGTCCTGCCGGTCCTATTGCTTGCACGTCACAGGAGCTGGCGGACGCAACTGAAAGTGTCAAACTCGTTTCCAAATTTTGACACGCTAAGAAAAACATGATCAGTTAAATCTGCCTTATAACGATGATCACATAATTTGTCTTTGGGGTTTCCAATGCTGAGACAGTACCTTTCTCTCTTATAGAGAGGCGGCCATATGTGTGAGGGGGCAAAGGATGCTCTTCGTGTAAGTGAGTTTTAATGTTTGTAGTTCCAAGGAGAAGAAGGAGAAGGAGAAATTCCTGGAGTGGGGACTCCACTCCAGGAACGACACGAAACAGGAGCTCTTTAAAACATTTTAAGTAATAACTTATTACATTATAAAGCAATAACTTACAGTGTAATATATCAAAAGTTGCTGCTCCTATTTAGCAGACCTCCATACATTACAGTGCACGACATAAATAAATGAAACAACATCACCTATTTTTTTTTTTTTTTTTTTCTCTATGGTTCTGAACGTCAACGTCACGTCAAAAAATATTATTTCAATTATTTTTATTTTTCAATTTTTATTCGGTTTTATTTTATATTTCATCACAAAATTAAAAGTAAATTTATACACCAAGTTACTTACGAAAAATACAATAATGAATAATGATGACGCCAATGGAGAAGATGACGCTGATATATCATCATCGCAGCCACAAATTCCATCAATGCGACAAACATTTTTAGCAGCAAAGGAATCATGCCCGGTATGTTCACAGGAATATAAAAAACGAGGGCTAAAGAGACATATTCTCGCGTCACACCCAGACTATTACCACCCACCCAATAATCCTGCTCAAAATATCAACCAAACCACTGAAACAACCATCGAACTCCCCAACCAAGCGCAAATACAAAACGAAACAATCCTTGAACCCGTGAACCCATCACAAATTCCGGAAACCATCCAAAACTTGTTCCTAAAAGGATTCAATGCAAAATTACTTAATTGCGAAGGTGGCCCAGACTCTATCTGGAGAGAACGTTGGAAAAAACTTTTAAATTTTCACAGTAAGCAATATAGTATCCCACAAGGAAATGTGGGCAGACAACTAACCACACTCCTAGCCACGGAAATAAAAGATCTCACAAACAACCTTCCAGGAGAAGGAAACTCTGAAAGAATTTTCATCTTATGTAGTACAATACTACAGAGAGACAATTTAGTTAAATCAGGCCAGGATATCAGGCGAACACTTCAAAGAAGATTGGAGATGTGGAACTCAGGTCATTATGATGAATTAATTGAAGAAACTCTAATATGCAACTCGAAAATAGCATCAAAAAACAAACAGAAACAAGACATTGATCATACTGTCCGAATATTTGGCCGCCTCATGTTACAAGGAAAAATTAGACAAGCAAATAGATGGATTACGGAAAGATCTGGGGGTGGAATCTTGGACCCAAATGGAAAACTAGGAAATAAAACAGTACATCAAATATTTAAAGACAAACATCCTTACCAAGTAACCCCACAACTATCAGATTTTATAGATCAACCTGACCTCCCAATTATGACAAAAGTCGATATCACCTCGAACCATATAGAAAAAGTGGCCAGACAACTCTCTGGCGGAGCTGGACCAAGCGGCACTGACTCAGAACAATGGAAATCACTCTTACTTCGCTATGGAAACCACAGCAAAGAACTGAGAGAATCAATCGCAGCACTAACAAGAAAACTAAGCAGTGAAATTGTCGATTGGGATAGCATAAGAGCTCTATTAGCAAGAAGAGGTATAGCATTGGATAAATGTCCAGGCGTCCGACCTATTGGCATAGGTGAAATACTTCAACGCATCATTGCAAAAGCCATGGCGACCGCAACAAGCCTAGATGTTCAACTAGCATGCGGCTCTGATCAGCTATGCGCAAGTATGAAATCGGGTATTGAAGGTGGAATTCATGCCATGACTAAATGTTTTAATGAAGGTGAAGATGATGAAGGACTCCTCCTAATAGATGCCGCGAACGCCTTCAACGCGCTGAGCCGCCCAATCGCTCTTTGGAATGCTAGAATCTACTGGCCGCGCTGTGCAATATTTCTTTTTAACACATAATAGAGGCTTCGCAGTCATTTGCCTATCAGGCTCAAAAGAATTCATCCTAAGCAAGGAAGGAACAACACAGGGTGATCCTTTAGCAATGCTAATGTATGCCGTCGGAATTCTACCTTTAATCCAAAGCTGCAAAGACCCTGGAAAATATATACAAAACTGGTATGCTGATGATTCTGCTTGTTTTGGTAAATTTAAACACTTAAAAGAATGGCTAGAAAAACTGATGAAACAAGGCCCGAAATACGGTTATTTCCCAGAACCTTCTAAAAGTTATATCATAGTCAAAAATAAATCAATTGAAGAAGCCAACAGAATATTTGGAAACTTTGGGGTGAAGATTGTACTTTCACATCGGTTTCTAGGCGGTGTCATCGGAAACGAGAATGGACGAAAAGAATACATTAAAGACAAAGTTAACGAATGGATAGAATGTATAAGACTACTATCAAAAGCAAGTAAAAAACATCCACAACTGGTACATACAGCTTTTACAAAATCACTCCAATGCGAATGGAGATACCTACAAACAGTCATGGATAACACCTGTGAGGAATTTCATACATTAAAACAAACCATCATGACAACGCTGATACCATCAATCCTAGACAGAGAAATAATGTCATTTGAATATGAACTATTCAGTCTACCGGTGAAACTTGGCGGATTAGGTATCACCGACCCCATGAATAACAACGACTGTTATAAAACATCGGTAGAATCAAATAGAATACTAATGCATGCCATCAAATCCGACGAAAAACTAGACTTATTATCCCATATAACTCATGCTACAAAGACTGTCAAAGAAGAAAAATTATCGCGGGAAAAGAGAGACGCTGAAAAAAGTAATTTCATAATATCTAAACTACCAAATAAAATGAAAAGATGTGTCCAAAGAGTCGTTGAAACGAACTCTTCACAATGGCTAACTATCATCCCGACCACGGCTAACAATACTGATCTCACAGCTACCCAGTTTAGAGATGCTTTAGCTATTAGATATGCTCACGAACCTGCAAACCTCCCTGAGACTTGCGACGGTTGCGGAGAGAGTAATTTCGACTTAAATCACGCACTAAACTGCAAGAAAGGAGGATTAATAAAAAAAGGTCATGATCAACACAGAGATGACTGTAAAAATTGGGCTGAGCTAGCATGGGGAACTGGCACAATAGAACCCATAATGCAAGACGCAAGTATCAATCAACCAGCACTTATAGGTGATATGTTACTAAACAGTGTGTGGGAACCTGCAAGGAAAGCGTTCTTCGACGTTCGCATTGTAAATGCTGACGCTTCCTCTTACAGCAACCTCACATGGCAAAAAACAGCACAGAGACATAGCCGAGAGAAACACTCAAAATACGACCGAGCAGCTGAAGACCTAAGAGCCTCATTCACCCCGTTAATCATTTCATGCGATGGAGCCATAGGAACGGAATATAACAGTTTTTAAAAAAAAACCGCATCAAAGCTTAATGAGAAATGGGGAAACGCTTATTCTCAAATAGTGTACTGGTTGAAAGTGAAAATACAAATCTCAGTTATAAGAGCAGTTTCAATGAGAGTAAGAGGCACGCGAAAACATGTCAGGGCCTTTCAATGTGAAGATGGAGCAGGAATACTTTAGTGACAGCTTGATCTCGTAAAACAAAATTACCTACATGTGTTTTTATATATGTGTGTGCAATGTATTTTTATATATATTATGTGTGTGCAATGTATGTAACTCTGAGTTGTTTCTATAATAAACATTATCTACCGGGTTTCTAAAATTAAACCTGTGACACATCACCTATTTCTGTTTCCAAAGTATTTACATAAAATACGGGTGGTCTAGTCTAACGCAGCCGTATATTAGAACAACATAAAACATTTCACCGCTAATTCTATTGTTGTTTTAACGAGGTATACCCAGAAATAGGAATGTTAATACCCCTGTGTTACTTGTAATGTATTGCTTTTTTATTCCGTATCTTTTTCTAAAGTAATTTGATATTTGGATGTGAGTAAAAGTTGATTTTTGGCACCTGGTAATATTCCTGTTCTTACGTTTGACTTACGAAACTCTTTATTGATATGGATTACGTATAATTATTTTTATTTATTTATTTGAACTTTATGCACATAATGTACAAAGGCGGACTTAATGCCTTAATAATTCTATGTACAAAGGCAAGCTGAACTCAGAATTTAAGTTTTCTTAGTAACTTATTAGTAATAATGATAACTTTTTACATTCTGGAGTCGATTTCAAAGTTTAAGGCGCTACCCCAAGCAAAAGCCGTTTTTTGTGCAGTTTTTTGGAGCCAACTCCTCTTTATCCAAAAGAAATACCAAGTAATAAAAATACATTAAATTTCTACATATTCTTAGACTGCAAAGTGGTAGTTTTATTTTTTATTTTAAGTCTCATAATGTGTAATAAATCCCCTCACAATGAAACCACAAAAATGAGAAAAAAATATTTATAACATGCTTCTTCTCGTAAAGTTAACATTATTTTGATTTGCTTCTTATACTAATGGATAGACAATTTAATAATGAACATAATGCTAGTTTTTTTTTTGTCAAAAGACGGAAATTTGATTTTATAAAGAATAAAAATCACTAATTTCGCACTATTCGACCCGCAGTGACTGACGTAAAAACCACTTTGTAGTGCAAGCTGATTAGAACTTTATTCTAATAGTATTTCAAACGAAGTTTGAATCACCACAAATAGAGTTGCTAATTTTGCCTGGGGTAGCGCCTTAAAATATTCGTTTCACAAATAAAGATTCCTTGAAAGATTTAATTTTACTCTAAGTACATATTATATTTGTTTGTTAAGTATCCAAGACTTTAGTACTTAAACAATATCATATTACCAAAAAAGCAAAACTAAAACAACTATGTCACTCTAAATTCAGAGAACTCGTATAATATTTGTAGTTTCAAGTATCGACTACAACTCGCCACCGCTAAGTTTGGCAATTAAAATTAATCACCGAACGGGTCTATGTTTTTGCCTTTACACTGCAGTTTCAGGGTTTAGAACAGAGATGTAAATAATTAGATTAGCCTCACCACGTCATTTCACAGTCAGGCTTTTGATTAATATTGTTTCGTTTATTCCATTGTTTTGTTTCCATGAAAAATTGTGAGGTCACTCATCTTTCAGTGTGTGTCTTTTCCGGTAGGGTAACTTTAGATAGGTTTGATGTAGTTTATTAAAAATACTCGGAAAATAATCATATTACCAAACCACTCAGGATACAACGGCGCCGCCGGTTTATCGCTATCTATTTGAGAACAACTATGAATGGACTGGGAGAGACTAGAATGAACTATGTAAAGGTGGTGTACAGACTGTAAGCACAGCACACACAACAGTCTGTGTAGGTCACATCTAATGGTTTAAATCTTCGGATTCCAAAGTTGTTTAGGAACGCTGATTGCTATCTGACTGCAGTCTGTGGAGTGCAGGAGTGTGGTGATTTACCTACAGAATGCTATGCGTCCGCCATTATTTGTTTAGAACTCGTTGCTAGGATGTTAGTCTGAAAAACCAATACGTACCTCCTGTTTTTGAATGGTAGAGTAGAATGTTAGCATGTGAATATTATTATGTAATTTGGTTTTTTGTTGGAACAAAAGTTAAAATTCGTCGTTCATCTCAGAAAGTATACTAAATGTGTCAATGTTTTAATATCTTGTTTAGTAAATTAATATGTCTGAGGTCGTGAAATTGTTAGTGGAGGAAGCCGCTCCTCTTTTTTACTTTTTACTTTTTTTTTCTTTTTACTTTTTTTACTTTAATATACCCTTAATTTTAACTTTAATATTTAAATTTGTATAATTTTCTTTATCTCTATGTTGTATTCAATTGCATTGTAATGTTAATTTTATGCGGAAGAGCGGAGTCACCTAACACAAGCATCTCCTTGCTTAAAAGGTGGTCTCCAAATCTTGTTTCTTTAAGCTTTTTGTGATTGAAATAAACATTTTTATTTTTATTATTTATTTTATGAAAGACATGGATAAAAGCTAGAGGGTCTAGTCAGGTGATTTACCGCGTTCAAAGAGTTTTGTATTTCCATGTGTAAAGACGTTCATCATCCTAGCCTAGCCTTTTCCCAACTATGTTGGGGTCGGCTTCCAGTCTAACCGGATGCAGCTGAATACCAGTATTTAACATGGAGCGACTGCCTGTCTGACCTCCACAACCCAGTTAATACTGGGAAATGCGATACCACTTGGTAAGACTGGTTGCAAATGACTGCCTGTAACGACTGTTAAAGATGGACAAATGGCAGCCGGGACCAACAGCTTAACGTGCTTTCCGAGGCACGGAGGAAACTCGGTAAGTAAGAGTGATCACCCATCCACAGATTAACCTAGGCAAGTATGGCTTAACCTAAAGATCGACCCGAGCGGTTAAAGTATAAAGATGTTCAACAGGATCATAAACTATATTATTTATTACCAATAGTTTGATGAAACGAATTATTCTCATCATTGTCATTCTATGTATACTCCGTGATTTTCTTGGTTTTGATGCATTGCCTTTTGCTTGACCTTGCCATGGCTGTTACAGACGACAGTTACAATGAAAACGAAATAAGGCTGTGCATTTCCTTAAAATAATTCCGCTCATCCGGTGATACCGTATTTTCCATTATACATTGAAACCAACCGTTTGAACCAAGGTTACCGACGTAGCCCGAAAAATTGCCAAACTTTGGCATTGGACAGGGCACATTGCTCGCAGAACGGATGGCCGATGGGGCTGAAAAGTTCTAAAGTGACGACCGTGAACCGGAAGACGTTGTGTTGGCAGGCCTCCCACTAGGTGGACTGATGATCTGGTGAGGACTGCGGGAATCCGCTAGATGCGAATCGCACGGAACCGGTCAATGTGGCGACACTTGGGGGCGGCCTATGTCTAGCAGTGGACGTCTTACGGCTGAAATGATGATGATGATGATGATTGAATCCTCATCAAAATGTACTAGGCATGCTAGCATACATTCAAAACAAGTTACTGTCTGTACTGAGTTCTACTAGGAACCAAAGGACTAATGGCCAGGACATACCTGGTCTACTTTTTTACAGCACAGTATAATGACATTAACAAGACTAGTCAAAATTATGTCCCTGTGCCATCTTCCATACCAAATTATCAACACTTACAGTTATAAACATAGCCTTAATTCCAAAAAAAGGAAAATAACTACTTGCTTACAGGAAAATAGACCTACGTTCAGATCTAGCCTATTAGCCATTAGTAAGTTATGTGCGCGTCCTTATCCTGGGTCCCTAGCGTGTGTCGCAACCCTTACATTAGAGCTAAAACTTATCTTTTTGCTGTGAGGTCGTGACGTCAATGTAATCGAAACGGGTACCGGGAGCAGCGAATGGCTGTCAGGGGACGCGGTCGAGGAGTTAGAGAAAATGGATGTGGTAAGGGGTAAGGTGGTGAGATGTACTCGGGCAGAGAAAATAAATAATATAATATTATACCTGCAATCCGCGAAGTTTAAGACAAACGTGTACTTAACAGTACACCCATATTTGGCACTTAAATCCCATTTAGTAGGAAGCTAGCTTATCGCGAACCGGGCCCAAATGCGGACTCTGGGGCATGTTATGTCTATAGAACATTTCATTCGTTTGGCGCGATCGATTATTCGTAGGGAGCAGCGGTGGCCCAGTGGTGGCGGCCCCGACTTACGTTCAGTAAGTCGTGGGTTCGAACCCAGGCAGGCGCATTACTTTGTGTAATTTATTACATCACCGCTGCTCTCAAAACGGTGAAGGAAAACATCGTGAAGACATGTCCTAGAACCATAAATTCGAAGACATGTGACATCTACCAATCCGCACTGGGCCCGCGTGGTGGATTATATAGCCCATTCCCTCTCATAGAGAGGAGGCCTGTCCCAGCAGTGGGAACATTAATAGGCCGATGATGATGATGATGATGATCGATAATTTGGACGCGGAAAAATGCGTCCTTACCTTTAAGAAGCTTTTTAGTCAATAAAACTTTGAATAATATTTAAACGACAAAATATCTCTAAAAGATGTCGCTCTTTCCACTAATAAGTATTATGTATCGCAAATAGTGGCTACGGGATTACGCTAGCCCATGCTACCGCTGAAGATGGAACCCTAAAGGCCTACGCAGACCGGAACGGCATGACAAGGGATTTATTTTTTTACCAATGGACATTCAAACGTATTGTTATAGAAATATGACATAAATTGCCAGGCTTTAAAATGATGCCTTGGCATGCCGTGGTATCGAAAGGGATTTACATTGAAAGATGCGCCATGGTCGTAACCATTATTGTTGGCTGCCTATTCCAGTCACTGGACATCTCCCACAGAACAAGGATACAGAGAGGCATCGGGCAGCAAATAAATTCAACAAATCCCGTGCACGGCCACCGTTGATCTACATCGGCCTAACTGCACCAATACGTCGTTGAGGCTTACTTGCCACTGTTATGGGCTTGCGCGATTAACGCGTGCAAACGCTAGCGTTAAGTTGCGTTATTTAGAGCCGGTAATTTTGGAGCAGAACATTCGTTGAACACGGAGTAATGGAATGGAAATGGGCTTCCTTTCTAATGGGGTTAGTGCTGTCATCGAGAGGCTAGATTTTCCCACCTAGGTTTGGGTTGGCTTTCAAAGTTCGAGTTGCGAAAAATCCTTCCAATATGGTACAACTTTCCGTATGCTCCAATCAAAAATCAAAATCAAAATCAAAGCATTTATTTCAAGTAGGCCAGTTACAGGCACTTTTGAATTGTCGAAACAAAAATGAACATTTAAAGTAGCTACAGTCCCAGTCACAAGACATAAAAACTGTGAAAGTACTGTAGTTGCCCATTCCCTAGCGTAGATCTCTATGGAGAAGAACGGGCAAGAAACTCCATGGACACTCTTTTAAATCAAAATATTGTTACAAAATCTTGGTTACATCATTCATGTTGAGATGGTATATTATGTGAGAACAATGTAGCAAGATGTGCACGTTAAAAGTGTCCATAGCAAAACAAAAATAAAATACAACTCAAAAACAAAATAATTCAAATAAACCATGGCGACTAAGAGATGACCAGTCACAACTGACAGCGCCCGTTCACGAACATGACGCATGGATCAGCACCATTCAACTCAACCATTTTGAAGGGAACTAAATGGTCCGACACACGCGCCACCATCAGCGAGACATTTGAGAGAGCATGACATACTCTCAACCGCCAGGGCACATTCAAGTCAAGAACTGCCGTAGGTTTCCAGTGAATGATAGCTTACTAGTACATAGTACTCACACAATATAGGCTATGCGATTATATAATACTAACATTGAATCTATACAATGCAAAGATAAGTTTGTACAATCTTCAGCAGCTCCAACAATACCATTTAATGCTATCAATTTTTGCGCCCCTGTCCATGTGGAGCAGGACCAGCATTAAGCCAAGCATTTTTATCAGCGATATAATCGCTCAACTTGTAATATGCTTGTTTACATAGTGTGCGTTTAACGCATGTTTTAAATTTCGTCTCATTCAGTTCAAGAATACTTTGTGGAATTTTATTATAGCATCTCAAACAGTACCCCATGAAAGATGAGTCTACTTTAGCGAGTCTAAAGCCTGGCTGAACTAGTTGGTCCCTATTTCTAGTACTGTAATTGTGTCTGTCACCTCTTTTACCAAAAAGATGCAGATTTTTTCTGACGTACATTATGTTTTCGTAGATGTATTGGCAATGAACCGTCATGATGCCAATATCCTTAAATAGTTCCCTTAGAGAATCGCGCCTACGAAGATTATATATGGCTCTGATGGCTCTTTTCTGCAGAATAAATATAGACTCAATATCTGCAGCCCGTCCCCATAGCAAAATACCGTAAGACATTATACTATGGAAGTAACTAAAATAGACCAGTCTAGCGGTATCTACATCAGTGAATTGACGGATTTTTCTAATGGCATATGCTGCTGAACTTAAGCGCCCCGCAAGCGATGTTAAATGAGAGCCCCATTGTAGCCTTGAATCAAGCGTAAGCCCCAGGAAAACAGTTTTATCTACGAATTCGAGTTTCTCTTTATTCAATATTATCTCACAATTACTACTTTTAACATTCGGTAATGAAAATCTTATGCATTTAGTTTTCTTTTCATTTAATACCAAATTGTTTGCTGTGAACCAATTTTGGACCTGAAGTAGGGCATTATTCACTTCATCTAGATTTTGGGCCAGTCTATTTATCTTAAAAATTAGGGAAGTGTCATCAGCAAATAGCACCATATTTTGTGGTTGGTTTTTCAATAAATAGGGTAGATCATTTATATAGACTAGAAAAAGGAAAGGACCCAATATTGAGCCTTGCGGAACCCCCATTTTTACTTTCAAACCCTGTGAATTGACACCATTTATTTGAACATGTTGTTTTCTATCACTCAAATAAGATTTTACCAGGCTAAGTGCAAGTTTACCTAGTCCGTAATGCTCCAGTTTCAAAAGTAATGTGTCGTGATTTACGCAGTCAAAAGCTTTGGAGAGGTCACAGAAAATTCCTATTGCGTCTTGGGACTCTTCCCACGCAGCAAAAACGTGCTTTAATAAGGTTACACCGGCGTCAGTTGTACAACGTCCCTTGGTGAAACCATACTGTTGATCATGTAAGATTCTGTTGGTGTTAAAATGATAGAGCATTTGATTAAGCATTACTTTTTCAAAAACCTTGCTAAAAACTGGTAACACGGATACAGGTCTATAATTATTGGCATCTTTACTGTCCCCGGATTTGAAAAGAGGTATGACCTTACTGTATTTCATTAAATCAGGGAACACTCCTTGGTCTACACATGAATTAAAAATTAAAGCTAAGTACGGGGCTATGGTCTCAAGTATAGATGTACAAACTTTGATAGACATTCCCCATAGATCTTCGGTCAGTTTGATTTTAATTTGCCGGAAAGCTTTAATAACTGTCATAGGGTTAATGTGTTTAAATTTAAATTCAGCCAGGCAGCCAGATACATTCGCCTTTAATAAGCCAATTGAGATTTCAGGTGAGGAATTAAGGGCCTCCGTAGTTTTTATTGGTATATCGGTAAAGAAATTTACAAATTCTTGAGCTACTTCCTGATTAGAGCTTTTAGGACCACATTCTGTATCTAATGTATAGCTATTCTTACGTATTTTCTTTCTGTTAGTCTCGTTATTTATGACTTTCCAAACGGTTTTTATTTTATTTTCTGCTGTTTTGATCTTGTTGCTAATGTGCAGGGCTTTAGCAACCTTGCAAGTATTTCTAAAAATCTTTGAATACTTAGCAACATACTTGCTAAAAGTTTCTGTGTTTATAAAAGTCTTAAGGCTGTAAAGCTCAAATAGCTTTTCCCTACTTTTTCTGATACCTCTAGTTGCCCAATCACTAAATATAAATTTAGGGCAAATACTCTTTGTCTTCTTTTCAAAAGTTTTGTTGAATTCCGTGTGAACTAATGAAAAGAAACGGTCATACAATTGATTTATATTAATATCCTCTTGGCTCATTTCACTTAACTTGTTCTGTAGGGAAATATTAAACCTATTTAATTTGCAAGAAGTTATAGGTCTAAATTTAATCTGAACATTTTGTATTGGAGTTTTACACCTAAAAGTTACAGTTTGTCCGCTATGGTCAGACGGCAAACAATTCACTATGGCTTTATCTAAATAATCACAATTGCAGAAAACATTATCTATACAAGTAGCAGAAGATAATGTTACTCTAGTAGGTTCTATAAAAGTGTTGGTCAAGTCAAATGACTTAAAAAGATTTAATAACCGACTGCTATTTGGATTCTCTTCTAAAATATTGATATTGAAATCACCACAAATAATTGTAGACTTATTACTGGCTGCAAGTTTTGCCAGGACATCTTCCATTATTGATTCGAATAAGGAAAAGTTTTGATAGTTTGGGGGTCTGTACACACACACAACTACATGCTTATCTAGCTCAACACAGGACAGTTCGACGCAATGTTCAACCGAGAGACCTACTATGTCATTACGTTGCTTATATTTAAAACTATTTTTTATTAATATTAGGGAACCTCCACGAAGCATAGTTTTACGGTTAAAGCAGCTACCCACCATATAGTTCTCATAATTAATAAGCATTTGGTAATCCTTTAGCCAATGTTCAGTAAAACAAATAATGTCAAACTTACTACTTTCTAAAAACAATTCAATTTCTAATAATTTGGAAGAAATGCCTTGGATATTTTGGTGGAATAATTTTAAGGTGTTCTGCTGAGGCCCTTTTTTACTAACTAGTTGAGTGCAAGAAGATACCTTGTTGTTGGTAGGATTAACAATAATATTGTTAATGGTACCTTCTGTTGTCTCACTTTCTAGTTTAAATTAATATATGGAGTGAGGCCGGAGACTCCCGTGCCATCCTCTGACAACAAGACCCTATCACTAATAAACCCTAATTGAGAATTTTCCACGGTGACAGATGGATCCTCTCCAGTACAATGTGTGTAAACATTTATAGCACTAGTGCTATATTCATTCGTGCCAGTCACCTGAACATTAGTAGAATTACTAATTGTCGATGTATTAATAATATAACTAAACTTAGACATACTATTTATGTCTGTGTGAATACTATAAGATAATAGCCGAGCTATTTTGTGTCTACATACAATAGGTAGATACACCTTACCCCGTGTCGACTTTAGTTTACCAACAATAGTGTTGATATCCAGATATATAAGTCTGTCACTATAGTGACCTACTAGAAAATGAATATGGTTATTTAACATATGTATATAATTGTTTTTCCTAATACCCAAATTTTCAAAATAGGGAAAAGCACACAATATGATTTTACTACATTTTAACTTTAACAACTCGGATACACAGTCAGTGATATCTTCCTTTTTAATCTTAGAACTATTTCCTACACATATAGTTATGGTGGTACTAGGATCACAAACGGTTTTTGTTGCAGATGCCATAACCTGTTGTGCTCCAATGCTGATAGTCACTGTACCGTCAGTTAACCACTCACTTTTTTTTTTATTTTGTTAAGTTTTAGTCTGATTTCTGTCAACTCGAAAAACCTGAAAGGGTTTTCAAACTGTTCTTTTATTTTATAACCTTTAAACTGCAAAACAATGGGACGATGGAACTGTCTGAAGGAGGAGATTGCTAAGGTGATGAATAATAGAAAAGAACGGAAAAGAAGACATGCGCCGAGCCCAAATAAATTGGCATAAAGGCAGGAAAATGATGATGATGAATTTACAAAGAAGAATGTCCGAACAAACGAACATTTACACACCAAACAACAAAAGTGTTCCTATCTAAAGACAAATTAAAAACGACATCAATTATTATTTATTTGCTTCTTTGTCGGTAGATAGGTATATAAGTACAATGTCAATTTGTTGAAATAAAAACGATGTCTTTTGAATGAACTGTGTATCATTTCTTAGGCTTTTTGATCTCACGACGTTGAATTTTAATGAGGGCGAAGAATTCTAATTATTTTTTAACGATAACAGAAAATATTGCTTAGTTTTTTGTTTGTCTTTTTATTACACTGTCAAACAGACGGAACAATAGCAGTTATGATCACCGTTGTGTCTGTCGTCAGAAGACAAATGGTTGTTTTTACTTTATCTTCTTTTGTTGTTATGTTATTACATTACTAGATCTTAGTTATTTTAAACTTAAATATAACTCTAAACCACTATCGTTCTTACAGATTATGATATTATTAACTCGTGACATCTGTAGTTATTATACGTTAACCCGCTCTCGCCGCTCCCACTGCTTATATAAGTGAACGCTCATATGTGAATCGACCAACAGTCACGCTCATATTGTAACAACGTTCGACGCGTGTGTGAGTACACATCAAGCACAGTTTTTGCGTTAGTGTGACAATCAATAGCAAGCTCACGATCTAAGTGTGAGTAATTCATTTGTGTGCGTAATGCACGTTATGGGTTTCTTGCTCTTAGTGGAGTTAAAGAGTTGGAAACAAGCGACGACACGCGTTCTTATACAAATGAGGGACTACTTCCTTTCTAACCTCTTCTGTTCTGTGTTCTTACTCCTTCGATAAGTGTCGTAAAAATTGATTTCGAGGTATTCTACTATTATAGTAGTGTTACATCGGACCTACTAGAACATTCGAGAAAGCACGTGATTACAGTATGTGTGCGTTGGAATTTCCAGAGATTTCTATTATTATTTGTTTTAAAGTTTAGTAGGTACAAACTCGCGACCTCTTTATAAAAAGACATTAGAATTTCGACCGTACGCCTAGGGCATACGGTTCATATTTGTTTGTGTTGTACAAGTAGCTAGTAATAATAATTACCTACCTACTTACCTACTGTTCTTTATGACCCTCTAGAATATTCGTGGTTATTCTGGTGTGTCTGTTGGCGAGTATAAATAGACCGCTCAAGGCCGCGACAGTCAGTCTTGTTTTGGCTACACAACGAAGCGAATCGAAGTGAACTTGAAGTGCGATATCTAAGCGAATAGTGATCAGTAGTGTACTGTAGTGTACTTGTGATTAAGTTTAAATTGTTTTGTGACTAATAAAGTTATTGTGTGTTTAATTGGTAGTAATTAATTTATCTCATACCCAGCTCGTAACAGTAGTTTATTGATTGCATCGTTGGTGTAATGGTACCAAGCTCCAATGCTCAGCATGGGATTTTGAGTTTTATATTCTGGTGCCAACAGGATTTTTTCAATATCAGCCTGGAGTGTCTGATTGATGACAAATATACCGCCTTCTACTGCATGAGACTCAAACAGGTGTAGGTGATTTACAGGTTACGCATCTCCCTTTGGTGACACCATAGAAATATAAAAAATAGGAGAAGTGGCAAGGGGGCGTGTCGGTGTCCGCGCGACTGGCACAAGACCCCACTCTACCTTAACCTAAAATATAAGCTAACTAAATAAACAAACGAACACAAAATGGGTAATAAATACAGGTTTTAAACCTAAAATCTGTGCTTTTTACACAACTGAATAAGCTTTTATTAAGTGGCTTTTTACCATTTCACAGCTTCATGAAAAACAAAAAAAAATGCTGTTTCGACGTATCAGAAAGAAAGGTCAACGCGTGGGTTATAAATAAGGTTGTCAAATGAAAGGTCCTTAATTAAAACACAATTTTTATTTGGTATTAATAAAATGAGATCGGCATAATGGAGCTCTCTTCATTTCAGATGTATTATATGAAGCAATTACGGGGCTTTTCATTCTTTTTTTTTTAAATTTAGCTACGCAAAGTGAAAAAAAAAACGAGCCAAGTGTCGAAGGACAGACGGACAGGATCAATCTAAAAGGTTTCCTTTTTTTCCATTAGGCAACGTAACCCTAAAACTGATAAGTTTAAGAAGATACAGACCATAAGATCTCAGTAGATCGCGGGAAGACGTTTATTTAACTTTCACTGACGTAAAAAAGGCACAAAAACAATGTTGCCAATACCAATAATAATGATGAGACCACCATAGGGCTGATTCCTGACCAAAACAAAATATGATTCTGTCTAGTCAGTCTGTTAGATTATCCAAAAATATTGGATAAGAGTTTTTTATTAAGCTTAGCATGTGTCCCACTACTGGGCCTCCCCTTTTTCCTTCCAAACCTCTCTATCTCGTGCGATATCTGGCCATGTTCGCCCCGCAAACAAGATAAGATCGTCACACCACCTTCGCCGCGGTCTACCTCGACGGCGATTTCCTCTTTTCGACTAATCCAATTAAAAATTAACGAAGATAAAACGTGTCAATGGTCATGAATGCGGGCTTGTGACATCATTTTCCGGTAAAATGTACACAAATGTGACGTCACACGAGTTTTCGACGCACTGTATCGTCTTCATTTTATGTTTACGTAAAAAAAGAAAAAAATGTGTCCAATATTTTTTGGAAGCGTATCTGGCGGGCTAATTAGATTTTTATTTTGTCATCCACCCTATTTCCGATAATGCCTTTTCAAAAATCTATAACAAACAGGTCTCAGACACAGTCAACTAAAAACTCTGCGGGAATGTCGGTATGACGAGAATTACGAGGCTTGAAATGATATTCCTGTGTTACATTTAAACAAAGTTTGGAGCAGCCATAAAGCATGAACTAATTTGTCAAAGTTCTCAGTGCCAGTGCCGAGAGCAGATGATTATGTGAGGTTATGGTAGCCGCGTTTGATGCTCTTTATTGTGAGTGACGGTTTTAGACGTTTTATTAATTTGCGTGGTTAGTGTGTTAGTGCTTAACCTGGTGTCAGGATTTTCAAGGCACTCATGGTCCTGGCTGGCATCGGAAGACGTTGCGTTGGAAGACCTCCCACTAGGTGGACCGATGAACTGGTGAAGGTTGCGGGAATCCGCTGGATGAGAGTCGCATGGGGTGGGTCAATGTGGCGACACTTGGGGAAGGCCTACGTCCAGCAGTGGACCTCTTTTGGTTGAAATGATGATGATGGTGATTGCCCTGGCTTTACATGTCGTCGAAAACTATCTCTCTGGGACGCTGGTTTGCGGGCCTGTGGACGGTTAGCTATGGGCTAGCTAGCCGTCCGTCCGTCTAGTGACGACAGGCCGTGTCGACGACGGCGCGTTCGTGTTCCACGCGCGCCTCAAAGAGTTGTCAGCATAGAGAGAGGGGCCCGCAAGGGCCGAAGCCTGCCGGGGTTGCGGGACTGTTCGAAAGAGATACCGCAGCCCCGGAACGTAAAGGGCGAGGAAGGAACATGGATGGGTTTTAGTCAGTAAAAGTCTGACACTCCCTCCCGCTCCGCCCAGAGTGGGAGAAGTCATTTGATGATTTCCCATCCTAAAAAAAAAAAAAAAAAGGGATGCTGGTTTCTTTATGATGTTTTCCTCTACCGAGGCAAGTGATAATCCAATACGCATATGAACCCGAAAATTCAGAGTTGCGTGGCTATAACTTGGCAGTGGCCGCACCATTACACTATCACTTCTGACTACCGTAGCCTTGATGTGATCTTCATCTGTGAGTTTTCAACATAAATAACAAATCATCACTGACAATTGTATTGTAAAATGAAGCAAGAATATAGCCTATGTTACTCGCTGCTAATGTAGCTATCCATTGCTGAAAGAATTTTTCAAATCAGTCTAGTAGTTTTTAAGTTTATTCGTTACATACTCGTATAAAAATATAAATCTTTTCGCTTTATAATATTGCTTGTTGGCAGACTTATTTATTGTTTTTTATCTTTCCTCCCTTTTTATAATTTGTTGTATGTATGTATATATGTATTTATTGTTATATTTTATTCTTCATAATTTTCTGTACTATTGCACCTACTGTTTTATCTCTGCATCACCCTAAGGTAGACTGGTAGGAAATGCCCAAGGCATTAAGTCCGCCTTTGTACATTTTGTGCATAAAGTTTAAATAAATAAATAAATATTAGCATAGAAGTATAGATTACTAAAATACCAAAAGTAGTGTAGGTACCTTAATTCATCAATCTTTAGTAGCCTGGAAAGCGGACATATTTAACCGATGAAACGATTATTATTCAATTACATAATGAATGTTATTAACTTTCCCATATTAATGGTTTTATAATGAACCTGTGAGGAACATACAATATTCAAAATTAAAACGAAGGAAAAGGAGGAGCTTCTTCGCAGTTTTAATTAGTTCAGGATTAGAGCCACGCTCAAGGGGGATTCGCTTTACAGGAATGCGAACTCATTAAAAATCCATTTTTCTCAAATAAAGCGTGAATATGAATCCGAAGCTTAGCTTGTGAGACCCAATAATGAGAAGCTACTCAATTAGTTAAATAAAAATTTAAGAAAACAAGTTCAACTGGCCACGCGTAGAAGAGTGGCGTTATTTTCTGATATCTTGCGATCAATACTTTGTATTAATAAAAAAATATATACAAATAAAATTAAATTTTAAATTAGGTATAAAAACGTCTGACACAATAATTCGTTAGGTCTTTTTTTTTTTTTGTTTTTTTTTTTTAACATGGATGGGTTTTATCAGTAAGAGTCTGACACTCCCTCCCGCTCCGCCCAGAGTGGGAGAAGTCATTTGATGATTTCCCATCCTAAAAAAAAAAAAAAAAAAAAAAAATTCGTTAGGTCCTAGATACCAGTCATCACTCCACTTTCCTCATCTCAATTCGTTAGTTAGTATTCCTCATTCCCTTTCAATATAGTGTTTTGTGGCGGCAGCCATCTTGGACTGATTTTCATTAAACATTTCTAAGAACACTCCCAACTAATTTACCTTTCAAACAAAAACAAACAAAATCAAAATTGGTTCATCCCGACGGACACACACACACACGTCACATTGCTTCTTATTGCATCCCGTCGTTTTTGCGTCGGGGGTTAATAATTACTATATTTCGCCCCAACCTACAAAGTATCCAACCTCACACATAACAAGTACTTCAAAGCCTAACTCACTCAAAGAATAAAACATACAAACACAGTTTTTTCAAATAACTAACCAACTAACAAATTGATTCATTAGTAGCACAGCCAAAACCCTAGAGGGAAAATATTGCTGTAAGGCTTTTGAAAATGATGCTTAGACGCATAATATCAAAGAAGGCAATTAAAAATACGATGCAAGTTCGTAATTTTCATCAGTGAATAGTCTACGAAAATGAGCCAATTACCACACAGTATCAAAACCCAGCACCATTACAGCGAGCCCGAGGCTCACGAGGAGTCCACGATAGTGCGAAGTAGCAAATAGCACAAACTTATGCAATTGGAACTCCAATATTATAATTTGGGTTGCAATAGCGTTGTTTTTGCCACAGCGGTCCATTAAACGGCTGTATCTCGGTCGAACACTCACTGGTTGGACGTTTATTAACGCTTAACTTGCTTTTGGCATTGATTAAGAAGGTGCTAAGGGATTTGGCTCTTTTTGTGTTAGAAATGCTCATTGATAAAGTTAGATGAACAAATCTAAGCAGTACCTACTACATAGTTGCGATACGATATTGTGTGAACCTTATTTATTCTTGCCTAAGAAGCCGTTGGTACTAGCTGTCAATTTTGTAGATCTTTGACTAGAAAGTCTGAATATCAGTCTTATCTAGAGGTACTTATCGTATTACCCACCCAGTGCTAACTGGGTTATGGGGGCCAGATAGGCAGCCGCCCCATGTAAAATACTGGTATACATAGTTGGGAAAAGGCTAGAGAGATGATGATACGTAATGCTATTCTTTTCTGCTTATTGTTTTTAGAGCTAAAGCATTTCAGAGCGGATAGGACAGAAAGTTGATTATTCGATTACAGAACATATTATTGACGATTACGCGTTAACGTTGTAAAAAGGCATGTAAAAAAAGTGTGCAAGGTTCTATTTGGAACTAGTTATTTAGTAAAAGCCGTTTTAACTTTTTTTTTACTAATAATAGTATAAAGTATTGAATATTCTAAACAATAAGTTTTAGTAACCTACTTTGTATATAGAATAGATCTTCAATTTAAATCACACAATAGCAAAACTAAAACAAATGTTATTCATAAACTACAACTGTTCGGTAAAATTGCAATTGTATAAAATGCAAAATTTTCTCATATACCGACGTGCTACGGAATATCTTGGTCGGTCACAGTTGAAATAAAGCTCCGTGAAATGGATTGAAGTAGATTGGCAATGGAAAACTGCAGGATTGGTATATTGTATTGGACTTTGGATAATGCATAAAACTTGCAAGTATGGAATTGAAAAAGTCTGCTTCGAATCCTTCAACTATGGTATTTTATACAGGGTGTTCACAGGTTCATCACGAAACCGTCAACCAAGCATTCTGTACATAAAACTAATTAACTTTACGCAAAAGTTGTTGCTGGGAAACGACTTTTGGGGTGAAAAATCCCAATGTAACGCTCTCAAAATATTGTGCTGATGGATGGATTGGATAGTACGGTCGTGAAAGTGGTTAAAAATATTACATTAAAAACTTGAATTCAAAAAACTTGTCAAAAATTTGGAACTGACCCACCAATATCTCCGTAACTAGAAGGTTCCCAGATATGGTGTATAACAAAAACTGACGAGGAAAACAAGCGCCTTTCGGCTTTCTTAATGTTCTATTTACACTCTTTATGTTTTCAGTCACTGGACGCCAGAAGGTGGTCATCGCCGACGAGGTCACCAACGACGAAGGTGGTGTGACGATCTGATCATGTTCACAGGGCAAACGTGGCCAGAAATTGCACAGAATAGAGAATTTTGGAGGGAAAATGGGGAGGCCTTTGCCCATTAGTGAGACACAAAGCAGGCTACATAAAAAAATGTATTGGCTGTCATGGCGCTCAGTAACTAAAGCGTTGATCTTTATCATCATCCACAGCCCGACTTCCCACTGTTGGGTATAGCCCTCTCTTTGTTTGTGCCAAGCCCCACGCATGGCGTTGATCCAAGTTGTTAAATTAAAAATTTGAAAAACCCCCGACACATAATTTCACAAGCCTCTTAATTTGATACCTATATTGAGGGAGTTGTGAAAAAAATATTGTAATTCACCATTTTGTGGTGGCGGCCATTTTGGATTTGAAATGTTTTATAGCGTATCGTATTCTACTAGTTAAGCCCTTTCATTTGATACCCATATTGAGGGAATTGTTGAATAAATATGCAATCCGCCATTTTGTGGCGGCGGTTATCTTGAACTGATTTTTATAAAACTGCTTAGAACACTCCCGACCAATTCACCTTTTAAACAAAAAAAAAACAAAATCAAAATCGGTTCATCCGTTCGGGAGCTACGATGCCACAGCAGACAGACACACACACAGACACGTCAAACTTACAACACCCCGTCGTTTTTGCGTCAGGGTTTAATAAAATGGTCAAGCCCCGAAATCTAGGGACAGCGTATTACTCAGTTACTGGAATGTTCCGGTCAGATAAGCAGTAGCTGTACGTTAAATACTGGTATTCAGATGCATTCTGTTGGTTGGAAGCCGGTCCTTACATCATGCCTGTAATCCCTATAGGCTTAGGCAGAGGTGTACCACATTGCAGGGCCAAGATCACACTAGACAACTTCATCAAAATTCAACAACGTAACCTTGTAACGGCGGGCATAAAATATTATTTAATTTTTCAAAACCAGAACTGCACAATTGCGTAACTTTTTTAAATAACGATTACATATTTATTCTAATATCGACATAAGAAGGTAATTTTACGATTTACTTTTATTAATTAACCGTTTAAAACATAATAAACAATTTATGTTCTAAAATGAACTGAACGTCGCTACAATGTTACGTCAGTGAACCCTTTTTCTTTTTATTAAGGCGATTACACGAGCTAAACGCGAGTTTTATAATTACTAAAAGTATATGATTCACTGCTATAAACAAGACCAGAAAAATATATGATATTCTTCAGGATTTATGCTAGCATGATACTGTTTTGAAAACATAATACAATTAATTTGGCTCCATAAAAAGAAATCACGAACTTACCTCTAAAAACATCTTTCAAACAATAAAAAACATACATATGCATGCGATCATTCTGATTTATTGGAAAATAATTCTACAAGCAATATATTAGCATGATACTGTTTTAGTTTTTTAATCCAATCAATAGTTTTTTGATTGTTGTGTTGATCGAAACCACTCATTTCGCGCTATTTGGCCCGCAGTGGCGTAACAACCACTTTGTAGTGCAAGCTGATTAGAACTTTATTCTAACAGCATTTCATACGAAGTTTGAACCACCACAAATAGAGTTGCTAATTTAGCTCGTCTAAGCGCCTTTAAATGTATCTTCTATAATATAAAAAATGAATCGCAAAATGTGTTGGTAAGCGCATAACTCAACAACGCCTGGACCGATTTCATTAATTCTTTTTTTGTTGCGTTTGTTATTGTCAGGAGAAGGTTCTTATGAAAAAAAAAATGTAGTAGTAGGTAGGTAGTAGTAGTTAGGTAGTAGTAGGTGACAGGACATCGTCTATCGGGTCGGCCAGTACTTAAAAAAAAACGAAGTTGATAAGTAGATTCGAATGCAGTAATTATGTATGTACCACTCTTCAGTACTGATACAACGTCGACTCTGCTACAAACTGCATATGCAGAAGTCACTACAGTAGACTGGAGAAAGGTCGTGGAAAAAACAAAGGAAATAATTTTAATACGATATTGAACAAGATGTGTGAATAAGGACGATATTATTGAAAATGAATTAATAATTATTATGTTTTGTTAAATTATGTACTTGTCCTAATACGTTCCTTAAATTTACGATAGAAAATAATTTAATGGGACAGGGATTCGACTGCTATTTTTTTAAATAAAATTACAGTATCTTTTCAGTTATTACGAAAAAATACTTATGGGTACTGAAATTTTACTGACATAATAATTGAAGTCCGTATCGATTCATTCATTTCAGTCGAAGTTTTTAAGCAGGTCACTATACCTAAAACTGACAAAATAATGCCAAATGTGATCTATTAAATTGGGCCTATTTTGGTACACCCACATTTTGCTATTTATTTTAAGTCCCAAGTAATACTAGGCGAGCCTTTTGCCATCAAATAGGCGCAAATTCAGACTTACTACCTGCTACCGTGGCTGCTACTGTGAAATTCTTCATGGAAAAACCCGGGAATCAAACCCAGGACCTCATACTCAGCAGTTGTGCTTGCGAACACAAGACCAATATAAAATAAAAATACTTATGCTCCATCATCATCTGCCAAGGTTTTTCCCAGCTATGTTGGGGTTGGCTTCCAGTCTAATCGGATGCAGCTAAATACCAGTATTTTACACATTGTAGCGACTGCTTATCAGACCTCCAAAACCTAGTTAATACAGGGTAATACGATTCCAATTGGTAAGACTGGTTGTCAGACTTTTTGGGCCACTGACTACCTGTAACAACTGTCAATGATCTACAAATGGCAGTCGGGACCAAAAGCTTAACGTGCTTTCCGAGGCACGGAGGAAACTCGGTAAGTAAGGGTGGTCACCCATCCACAGACCAACCTAGGCCAGCGCGGCTTAAACTAAAGATCGCCCCCAGCGGTTGATAAACACACTAATACATTTTCTGTACTATTGCACCTATTGTTTTGTCTCTGCATAACCCTAAGGTAGACTGGTAGAAAATGCCCAAGGCATTAAGTTCGCCGTTGTACATTATGTGCATAAAGTTTTAATAAATAAATAAATGTCTCAGATACACTGAAGAAACATCTTAAGGTCACGTAAATATTTGTTCGATCTAACCAGTACAAACAGTTAAAGAAAAACCCGCTTGCTTCGACCAAATGATGAAAAATATTATGAAACCCAACCAAGTCTATTAGCAACACTCAGTATCAAGAAACGTCAAAATTTTCCGAGACTAAAAACTTTGAATTTGTCAAGTTTGTCATTATTAATTTAAATGTAATTGACTGAAGTTTAGAAGATCATTATATGTTTAAGAGCTGTAAAACAAATTTTAAAGACTTTAGTAAGAAGTAGATTCTTACTCTGCTTGTTAGCATCAAAATAACCCTTTTTTATTTTCTCAAAATTTTACTTGCTCCAATACCTATTAATGATATGATGTCTATTTTGCAAATAAGTTTTTACAATCACTTTTACACGTCTTTTTTTTCATTTTTTTTTTTTGATCGGGGCGGTGTTTCGTACCTGACTACTCTGAGGAGAAACAGTCGAAACAAACTCAGAGGTCTTAGTCTCTTTTAAAGTTCAGACATAATCTGGTAAAACTCACATGAGAACGATGCATATTAGTGTCTTTTTTTTTCGGATGGGAAATCTTCAAATGACTTCTCCCACTCTGGGCGGAGCGGGAGGAAGTGTCGACTTTTACTGACTAAAACCCATCCATGTTCCTTCCTCGCCCTTTATGGTCCGGGCCAAGGTATCTCTTTCGAACAGTCCCGCAGCATGCATATTAGTGTCTGAGATGGTCTTTTGAAGAAATAACCATACAGATTTGAGTGGACCTGTCCAGTCAGTGAAAGCATTTGTCAATTATCGTGTAACTCGACTTACAACTCAAGGAGCTCCACGACACGACGAATTGGATATTAGGTACTCTTTCTTTCTTTGGTATTCAAATAAAGAAAGAGTATCTAGACTAATGACGATCACTATAAAACATTTACTTTTTCTACAACGCTGAAAGTCAACAGGATCGAAGTAAACTTTTCAGTAGCATAATTTCAATCCAATAAATTTGATGGCAGAGTAAGTGGCGCCATCTGTTTGCTGCAAAGTTACTTGGGACTACCGAAAAAGGTTGGTTAAGAGTGATACTGGCTAATAACTGTTACGCAACGTTGCTTGACGAGGCAGTTGCCATCAGATGACAGATCATGAACGAGAGACTCTGTCGTTGCCACTTCCCACGAGGATCTGCTATATTCCGCCCAATCCTAGTGATATTGAAGTTGCTGATCCAGTTTATGATGACCACTTCTGGTGAGAGACAGGCCATCATTCGCATACAATCAAGTGACTATTGATTTGTTGTCGCTGAAATGTAACTTCGTCTAGGTCCTGAGGTACAGTTACTTACCTAATTGACAAATATAAAATACAAACTTTTTTGCTCGCGTGTAGTTCGTTTATTATCCTTATATTATATCCTACTAGCATTTCACCCGTGACTTTGTCCGCGAAAATTATAATAGCTCGGCTAATTTGCATGATTTCAATATAAATTATAGCCTATGTAACTCGTTAAAGATGAAGCTTTCTAATGGGGAAAGAATATTTATAATCGGTTGAGTAGTTCTTGAGTTAAATCGTAACAAACAAACAAAAAATCAAATCTTTCCTCTTTATAATATTTGTTTAAATATTGTGTTAATCCAGGTTATATCCGTTCAGCAGTTTTTACGTGAAAGAGGAACAGACATCTATCCTCACAAACTTATAAAGAAGAAGAAGTAAGTAAGATTATAATAATAAAAGGATTACACTTAAAGTACAAGCGGGATTACATCCGTGATTTTCTTTCAATTCTATGAGCTCCCGATATTTCGACGCTGTTGCAAGCATCATGATCGCGGATATATATAAAACAGTGCATTAGTAGGATTATAATTATATAGTAGGATTATATTGCAACCAACATACCCCTTCCAATAATATCAGGTATCCCACAACAGCACAGTTCGATCTTCAAGTATTACCAAAAACGGAGCCCCCATCTTACCATAAACACACAAATAGAAGCTGTAACGGGCTGCGAGTCAGATTTATATCGGCGTTACATAGAGCCTTAAGGAAAATTGGCCAGAAAAAGGGTCGCGAGAAATATTTCAATATGCCATTCCCATTTTTTACGATCGTCATGTGTGCCCCCTTACGATTGTGCAGAACCGCAATATCGGCCTATACTTTCGTTTCTATTCCTTTTTTGTTAGTTTATGGAACGTTTGAACTGTTAAACAAATTATGAGGGTTTTGGAGTTAGCGTTTTCTGTGATTTGCTATGTCTGTCATGTGGAGCTAAATATGATTGGATTTGTTACTAGTGTGAGTTTTGTATGGCTTCTCATTTTTGTCATATCTAACGTAACATGTCACATGTTTTCCGTAAAGTTTAGGCTAAGATGTAGCCGGGACACCCTTATTCGACATTATCAAATGTCGCTGTGATATTGATAAGTTAGCTCGTTGAGTTTTAGTGTTAAAAAGATTATATTTAGTATCTGGTTTCATGGGTTACTAGCATGTATGATAATTTGTAACCAGCTTTATTGATATAAAGAAAAATCAATAAAACCCCTCAACATCGCAGAAAATCTCGCATTCTTCATTCATCATTAATAAATGTTTCGATTCATAAGAGGGAACCGTTAATGATGCCGCTCATTAATTACAACAGGTTCGTCTTGTATTTGTGCTCTATAAATAAATTATGAGGAAATAAAGAGTAGACTTTTAGAGTTGCGAAAATGGTAATGCTTCGATTCAGGCATTTTCCCTCGTAATACGTAACTTATACATACGCACACACATTCTTCTTCTACTTCTTTGCGTGCCAATAGACTCAAATAATACCCGACGTATAGCGCCTGGACAGAGAAAGCCTGCGCCTGGTGGCCGGGACCATCACTGGACACTGCTCACTGAATAAATACTTGCACATGAAAGGAATCACTGACAGTCCCCCGTGCTGAGCGTGCATGGAGGCGGAGGAAACGGTGGCGCATGTGATCCTTGAGTGCACAGGAGTTACCAAAATTCGCGAGGAGACCCTGGGAACACCAAAATCACTTGCGGATGCCCTGAAGAGACCGGGAAGTTTGATCTGCTTCTGGAGGGAGGTGGGCGTGAGTAATCGGCCACCATGGCTCGCGCACAATAGTCCACTTAGCCGGAAACCTAAACCCCATGATAGATAAATAGATACCCGACGTATGTTGCCACCTGCACAGCTGTCGTTGGCTTCATTTTTAAATCCTGGAAGGTGTAAGTGGCTGTGCAGGATGGGCATATAAGGAGGTCATATCCTGCAGAGGGGCTCCACATTGACATATATCATATGGGACGGGTCAGTCCAAATGGCCAAATGGAATAATTTGGCCAGATTATTTCTACAGCGGCCAGCCTGAGCTCGAAAACGTTTAAGAGATTTCCAAATTGGCCAGTGCAGTTCCTGTCCAGGTAGAAGATTTTTTACTGGATTGAGGAAGTGATGAGGGGTGGGGGAGGTCTAGGTTCCTCCACAGTTCACATATTTCATTCGACGCACTCGCATTTTTTGTAAAAATATGAAAATGCAGAAGCCAAAATCATTGAATCATTCAAGCGATATTTGTATCGACTAATCTTTTTCCATAATATAGCCTAGGCAACGCTTAGGAAACGTTTTGTATTTCTATCATGACTTTCAATGTTCAAGTTCGTAAGCTTATGTACCAATGTTATACATTTTTACTTTACCATCATTGATCTGTGTTCAGGCGTCGCTCATAGAAAGTCATAATGCGTGTAGGCCCTCAGGTGAGTGGCAAGTATGTTGACCAATTTCCCACACCAATAATTTCTCCTGAATCATAAGTGTGTTGACAAGTCTTAAATGCACTAACACCACACAAATATTGGTTCTGTATAGGAATTTGATTGACGTTTTGGTCATTGTATAGATCTAATAAAGACAATCGTTTGGTTAGGTTAAAAAGCTCTAAATGAAGCCGAAAGGCACTTGTTGTTCCCATCATTGCGATATTTTTTTTTGTCCTACACCATACCTGGGAACCTTCTAGTTACGGAGATATAGGGGGGGGGTCAAACTTCCAAGTTTTTTTTTTCAAACAAGTTTTTAGTGTAGAATTTTTACTTTTAACACCTCCACGACCCCCTTACTATTCAATCCATCCATCAGCACAATGTTTTGAGTTCTACCACAAAACACAATTTTTTACCCCAAAAAGAAAGTCGTTTCATAGCAATAATTTTTGCGTAAATTTGGTGTACAGAATGCTTGGTTGACGGCTTCGTGATGAGGTTGTTTACACCCTGTATAGATTTCTATAACTGGTGAAAGTGTGAGGTCGATAAAACGATGTGCGACAAAATTGTATTGTGACTCCCCATTGTTCGGATGCTCGCAAGAGCGACAAACTGTAACTCGACATCACGCTTGTGCGACAGTAGTTCGACACTACCCTACTAACGCTTATGCGACAATGCTGTCTCTACAGGATGTAAAAGGACCCTTTACAAGTCGTCAACGAAGCATTCTGTACCTCAAACTTAGTAACACTGCGCAACACTGGGTACAGCTTGTTGCATGTGAAGTTTGTTTATGCATTCGAACTTTGATGAGTCGCAGTACAGTTTTGTCGCACAACCGTTTGTCGACCTCATGTAGTGCACTCAGTATAACTGACATGTATGTCAACTATTACAAAATTACCACAATTTTACGACAGGTTTTGTTTAAAGCAAAAAAAAAAATTAAGGACTTGGTAATTTTCGAATCGTTAATTTTCTATCGGTGTACGGGGTTCTATAGTAGCCAGACGCTTGATGGCAGTTATCAATTAATACAAATTTGTTTGGGTTTATTTCTCTAGGAATCTTTGTCTAAACAATCCTACTAGACACTTTGCATTTAAACAAAATCTCGTGCGAAAGTAAAATTCAAAATGAGATTGTTTAAAAAAGTTAATGGGGTAATTTCGGGAACGCAATCTCATAAAATTATTTAAACGTTCAGTAATAAAAAAGGCCATACGGATGCCTATAAAAGCCTCTTAATTGCGTATAGAAGTGCTGTGGACCAGATTTCTTTTCGCACAATACGGTTTTGCTAAAATATCGTGTGAAGGTCACGGATTTACCTATAGAATGTTAAAATTACCGAAAAAGGTACAAAGGTATATAACCTACCTACGATGAACGTCTAGACACCAAGGCCGTTACCGGCAGACAATAGACGTGCAAGTAATGCAGTCGGTTGCTACAAAACGCAGCAAAGTGCTGAACCAGACTTTCCATTGTCTATATTAAAAAACGGTGTGGTATCAATTTATGGACTTTTTTTTAAATCTGCCTCTTTGGTCATAGTTTTAAGTGCTAAAACAACTACAAAAATGCTAATTAGCGTCAGGATCTGGGTTTAATTCCGATATTAGGTTTCTCAGGTCAGGAATTACTCAATAGTACTTCATTGTACTGTATACTTGCCACGTTGTTGTCAATAGGTTCGCTCACTATTATTAGGGACTGAAACATAACAGGCGAAATGTGGATGTAGTTACTATGAGGTAGATAATTAAGTTTTACGAAAACAAAACTTTAAAAAAATTAATGGCCGTACTTTTTCACCCCTTAAAATCATAGATAAAACAGTTTCACCACTACAAAAGTTGGTCATCGACCTCTTCAAAACAAACAAGTCCATTTATCAAAGTAGCGAGAGCCAGTATAATACCATAACTTTACAGTATTTCGGTGTGTTATTTCCCTCTGCGGGCTCTTTTAATTACTGTCGGCCCCTAACATGTATCATAAATTCTAATGGAGTTCAGACCTCACCCACTCTGCCCTCTGCCGGCACAAATTGCATTTTAGAATTTAAACGTATGACCTACATTATACTCGTGATCGAAAATTTAAATTTTGATAAACGTATCCCTCAATATTTTCATTTTGGGAATGATAAAGTATGGGCCGAATGCTAAATGTGGGTCAGTATGTTTTCGCAACACAACACACCGTGTTACAAATGTTATTCGATTGTGTAAGTGGCCTGTAACAAAAAACGCAAAATGGCGAGTTTTACTCGTTGAAATAACGTTTTCCGTTTGTTACTTAATTGTTTCTATGAATTCCGTGAATCGTAGTTTTAATAACAATGATTTGTTACAAATAATTCGTTTCCTCTACTTCTCCCTCAATATTTTCATTTTGGGAATGATAAAGTATGGGCCGAATGCTAAATGTGGGTCAGTATGTTTTCGCAACACAACACACCGTGTTACAAATGTTATTCGATTGTGTAAGTGGCCTGTAACAAAAAACGCGAAATTGCGAGTTTTACTCGTTGAAATAACGTTTTCCGTTTGTTACTTAATTGTTTCTATGAATTCCGCGAATCGTAGTTTTAATAACAATTATTTGTTACAAATAATTCGTTTCCTCTACTTCAATAATAATAGAACGAAGATAGCTTATTTATTTGTTGCATGTTTAAGCAAAAACGCCCGGAAATCTGATTTCTTGATTTGGGACCTCTAATTTGTAGATCTTATTGAATTTAAAAACTATCAACATATTATTTCATCTCATAAATATCCTACATATACTTTCAAAATATTTGAATACTTTTTCGTTATATCTCTTTTAAGTAAATTGTAAAATTAGTGTAACACCAAAATATAAAAGGGCTCTCTATGTTATTTTTGTATCCTTTGTTTTTGCGCCATATTGTCAGGCCACTCGATTGTGTGAAACAGTTAGGTTAAAGGTTATAAATACAAACTTCAGCTGTTTGCGTTAACTACTGACTAAAATAATAACAAGTCTGTTTGCATAACAAATAGTTTAGTTGGTTTTAGGCTGAGCCCTGATGCATATTCAATGTTTTCAGACGGTGTTTTTAACCTTCTGTAAAATAATTCCAAACATCAATAATGAAGTTTTACGAAATTTTAAAAGGTGAAATCTCGTAGCTATTTTCTATAGTATAAACTAGAAAATCATACCCATCTAATACCACAGTACCCATAGTTAACTACTTAATTAGGTAATTTACCAATTTTGACAACAATTAACTAGCATCGTTGGATAGTCAACAGATAATAATTTGCATTTTATTTACTCGAAAATAATCATAGACATATTCTTGTCGTTGAAAGAGAAAATGAGTATGTGTGATAGGTACAGAATTTTGACTATACAATAACATAATTTCACGCCTGTTATCCTAAAAGAATTAAGCAGAGGTGCACCTAATTTTTCACCTACATTTCGCCAGTTCTGTTTAAGCCCCGTGTAATATTCCAGTATCCGTGGCCACTACTGAAAAATTCCTAATGGGAAAAAACCCAATAACACTTTACATGTAGTATATTATGTAGTATATCAACTATCTGGTGTCCACGACACAAGCCTTGCTTAGTGTGGCACTAGATGGCGCTGTGTGTTAATGTCCAGCGATATTATTATTATTTCCTATAGTCATATTTTTTTTTACATTTTTATAATATTAAATATTATTATTTGAAAAAAAAATATATAGAAACATTTAAAAATATAAAAAAAATATTATTATTACTTTGCCCGATCCAAGAATGGAACTCAGGACCTCTAGCTCAGCAGTCCAGTCACACTTGCAACCACAAGACCAACGAGGCAGAGGGTAGCAACATTTACCGTAAACAAATAAATGAGGTTGTATCTACGTGCGGCATATAATGCAATGCTTACACGGTCGCTAATGGATTACTGGAATGCAATGGTACGTTACGGAATGTTGGCGGCACGGTATTACCATGGGAATCGATGAACCGGGTAAATGTGGCTCTAGTAATGGGCTGTAGTCTGGTTCCAATAGGGGTGGAAACGTTTTTGTTTATAAAAGAAAATACAACTATATCAAGAAACAGTGTGAACGTTACTGAAAATTGGAACGTATTTGTTACCTTTCTGGCTCTTATTCTTTTTCACTTGTACATTTGTTTTTCCATAAAATCAAAATATTTTATTTCACATAGGCCTAGATGGGCACTATTAAAACGTCGAAAAGGTGCACGGTTCGCGTTGGTCGATTCCATGGAGAAGAACCGGCAAGAAACTCCATGGTTACTCTTTTCAAATCATTTGGTGTTACAATAATATTATGTTACTGGCATTAATACTTTAGTATGGGAGGACAGCGTATTCCTGAAATAGGTCGTTGCTTACTATACAAAAAATGTAAAACAAGATTTATATTTAAAGTTAAACAGCATCTGGGAATCTACAAAGCCTACAATGTTCACTCATTCACAAATAATAGGTAAAAAAAATCATCTATAGGTACAAAGGTACGTGAATATCAAAAAAGGAAAATTTAATTAAAAATTAAACAAGTTACACAAATATTGCGAAAAACTGATTTGAAAACTGTTGTAAAAATCTGAATCAAGTCTTAGGATTTACAGATCCCGGTAACTGTACTAAATTTTTAGTTCACACATGGCAATAATTGCGTCATTTGTAGATCTTCGACAGTCGTTACAGATACTCAGTGGCTCACAAACTCTGACAACCAGTCTTACCAAGTGGTATATTGTTTTACCGAGTACTATCTGGGTTGTGGAAGTCAGATAGGCAGTCGCTCCATGTAAAATACTGGTATTCAGCTGCATCCAGTTAGACTGGAATCCAACTTCAATATAGTAGGGAATAGTTATTTATCCAACATGTGAGGAAAGTTCGTTTTTCCTATGAGTTTTGATTTTGAATCTTGAGCGAACGAAGGATTGAAAAATAGAATCACGAGCGCAGCGAGTGATTATAAATTTCAATCCTGAGTAAGCGAAAGACTCAACAAAACGAATAGCAAATGAACTTGCTCACATGTTGCATACAAAACTTTTCACCACTCCCAGCAAGAAAGTATTCAGTCATCATAGGTAAATAAATTAATGTTTCTGAACTTATACACTTACAATAATTTGATATTTTTTTTAAAAATCATTAATCTTAACTTATAAATATTTCTACCCTAAGCATAAAATTATTTATTTTCTAAAATATTGTAGCAAACCTTCTTTAGAACCACTAGCGACATCTGTTAAGTAATAGAGATACTACTTAGTGCCGCCTATTCGACACTAGATGGCGCTGTACGAATACGTCACGATCCTGAATCGCGGTGTCAAGATTCTCCGTGATTTAATGACCTCTGCTAGTATATTGTTCTTTTTACGAGACTAAACTAGCATTGCATTCGTGGATTACACGAGACTTTGTTACTGAACCTGCGTATTTTAATAAGACAGATTGTCATTTTTTGGATTAGAGGACCAACAGTTCCTAATCTTCGTCCTTCCTGGGAAAAGGTTTTCGGGGCTCGTCCTAATTTGTACACATGTCGGAAATGAATCTTGATCTTTGTGCCGGAAAACGGACGGTGACCACATCCTCTACCTTTATCCTAATATCTTTAAAACTTAACTTAAAAAAATCAGGCAAGGTTAGTTTCTGAACGGGATCATTACTTTCCTCACTGTTCAAACAGTGAGGAAAAACCAACTTTCCTCACTGTTCAAACAGTGAGGAAAAACCAACTTTCCTCACTGTTTTAGTAGAGGAAAAGCACTTCTTTCGTGCGGGAGTGGTGAAAAAAAATATGCAGATGATGATGACATGGCAATAATTATAATTGATACAATGTATACTCGTATCAATCCAAAATCATCAAAAAATACAGGCAGTGTACCTCCTCCGTCTCCACACAAAATTGAAGTCTAGATTTAAGTCAGTCTGCTGATACCTCGCCATATATAAAAAAATACGTACACAGTTTTTCCTATAAAGTTCTTTTTACGCGATGCCTTTTTACGACAAGCGTGAGACTAATAAAGGCACAGTCGTTACATTCGTGCCAAAGTTGCATCGGAATAATTCAATGGATTTTGATAAAGCCGTAAAAAGGACGTGTGATGATGTCGTCAACTCTACGTCGGACTTGTAGGCAGTAAGTAGGAATGCTTTCGTGTTTCTGCTGAATTTTGTTTTGCTGAGCCCAGGATATAATATGGTCAGCAGATTCGTCGTGTAATAACTTTACACTAAAAACATTATACCCCTGGAGGCTACTATAGAAACTACTTAAAAGGGTATGCAGACGTATTGTGATGCTTTTTTTGCCATAACATGAACATCTTATACGCACATCACGCCTTCCCTGAAGGGTACCTAAGTCAGAAGTGTACTCAACTGCAGTACACCCTCAGATCGTCAGTTATGTTACAGCTCCGTGTAATAGGGGCCAGCCTATTACCATCAACCGGGCACAAATCCAGACGGTTGCTACTGAGAAATTCCTAATTAAAAAATCCAATGAAAGTTTGACTATCGAGCCCAGGATCAATTTGTCAAAAATACAAGTTTTCCACATAAATTTTCGATAAACCGAGCTGGCGACTAGAATTAATTACCGGAATTGGCCTTTGATACCCACGTAAATCTAATAAAACACGACTCACAAACTATTTAGCTACAGATTTCCCACAGCTAAAATCCAGTCTCCTCCCGTAAACATGCTAGACATTATTTCACAACTAAATCTAACCCTAATACCTCGAGAAGCCGTAAACGCTATATTCCAGCAAAACTACTTATCTCATACCAACGACAAGCTATTTCTTGCTATTTCGTGAGCTCACAGCTTAATTTATGCGACGTTGCACTTCCTTTATACCCGTCAATATTAGGGCAGGAATCTCCGAGAGACGTGGTGGCGTATATACCTTAATTTCATCATATACATAAATTTCCCCGAGGATTCCTTTAGGTGGGTCCCTGAGCTGTTGGTTCCGTACGATAAACTCTGGCAAATAAAGTATGTTCTTAACGTAATAGTACTTGGATGGCCAGTGCATGCTTTGGGTGTGGTTGTCAAGGTTTTGTTTACCTAAGACACCTTTAATATACAGTGGTTTCTTCTTGTACGGAGAATCAATAAGCACATTTATATTGATATTTATTTGAACTTCATGTACAAGAGTAGTACATAGGCAGCCTACGGTGCAGTAGTTTTTGAGTTTATCACGAATAAACTAAACACACAGACGAGACGAGAGAATACTCGTAGTGACAAGTTCAATAATCGTTTCTGGAGTCTTTGTTCCGTCACTTGTTCCCATCTAAAACAGGTGAAGGGCCGGGCGTTTTGGAGGAATGACAGTCTCTTATTGATTTGACTTATACCTACTAACTTACGACTTAGCCTACTTTAAATTAAATTACTTTTGATTGTAAAACCATTTTTTGTATTTCTACAGTAACTTTCAACATGTTTGAGATGAGCTTTTCGATAGCGTATGTTAATTCATTTCTTTTTTGAATTTTCGTTATCATTATTCATGATAGAAAATCAGTTTATAGTCTAGGCCCTCTAATTTCCTTGGAACTTAAATAAATAAAATAAAAATAAATAAATTAATTAATTAATTCGGATATTGGAGAACTTCTTGAAAAGTTCTCTGTGAGAACCGTCATATCAGATGAGTTTGGATTTTTTCTATAAAGTTGCAATCTATTACAGTATTTTATATTACAGCAACTACAATAAAATTAATGTACCTACTGTTTACATGGCAAACCGATGGGACCAACACAATTGCTATAGGTCAAATGTGTTGATCTTATTATTATTAAACGGTAGACACACGTACCAGACACAGCTTTACCCTGGCCCAAAAAGGGCTTTGGCATTGACTACTTAAACAAAAATCGAAATCTTTCTGATCTGCCCAGATCTTATATTACGCGGAGTTCATGTGAAACCTACCTTGATCTAATATACTTAACCGACACTGATAGTCTGACTTAGGTAATCCATCTAAGCACATGTTTAAGTAAATTAAAAACCGAAAGTTTTGAAAACAATAATAGTTTCTATATTTCGTTTTCAATACATACATAGTATATGACAAGAAACTAAAGGGACTAAATTTATTGAAGGTAAAAATGTCGGAGTGCTGGCAACTTATGATACACAATTATACCATAATGTTGCCAGTGGTAATAATAAAATTTTAAAGTATATATTTATTTTACAAACAAAGGGTGTTCTGGTTTATTTCAGGAATAATCATCAGTGCTCCATGACAAGATTGCAAAGTTGTACGTCTCTTGTTTGGTTATATTATCTAACTGTGAAGTATATCTTTTTTTTTAGGATGGGAAATCATCAAATAACTTCTCCCACTCTGGGCGGAGCGGGAGGGAGGGTCAGACTTTTACTGACTAAAACCCATCCATGTTCCTTCCTCGCCCTTTATGTTCCGGGGCCGCGGTATATCTTTCGAACAGGCCCGCAACCCCGGCAGGAACTGTGAAGTATATTTGTCACCGTAAAATTGTCAAACACGTTATATTACAATGTAACGTGTTTCTCTCTAGCGATATTGTAAACTCTCGAAATATTGTCAACTGAACATACGGAAGGATTTCTGCCCCCATAATCGGGACTTCGGGCACCCCCCCGTTAGGTTAGTTAGGTTCCTTTAAACCCTGCACTCGGAAATAGGGGCCCCGCGAAGTGGGGCTCCGTCGACTACGCTTCCTAGGGGAATATAAAGTGTTTTAAGGTTACATTATATTAATCGGTATTTCTCAGGAATGGTACATTATCTTTTCATGAGAGTGGTTCCACTGGGCAAGGGGGACCCAACAACAATATCGCTAGAGAGATTACAATATAACATGTTTGACAATTTCACGGTGACATATCTACCGTGTTAAAATTTTCTCTACATTGCATAAACAAGAAGGTTGAGAAACATTGGCTGTGTACTGTGTTATTAACGATGCAACTGAGACTGAGCCACTAAGTTGCCAGCAGTTAACTATTAGTTGTGGCCCACTTGGTACTTCTACCTACTTGTGAATATCTTATACTACTTTTAATACCGAGATTTTAAAAAATACGGTCGTACTATCATATGTAATTTCACGCTTTTTACCCATTGAGACAGACGAAAACCACAGAGCGCTCATCTGCTACGATCTTTACATACACCCTTTATTTACGAAAAATAATTAGGTTTCCTTACGAAACCATTAAAAGCTCTTAAAATTAACAAAATCCGATTCAAATAGGAAAATCTATTTATACAACGATTTCACGTGGACGAATAAATAATAATCAATCAAATAGCTTTCAAAGTAGAACCGGCCATTTACTAAAAATCTACGCCAAACTGTCATATTATAATGTTGTACAACAAATTTTGGTTAAAAGTAGATCAAATTTTAGCATAACTAGCCATTCTCAAGTGCGGCATTGTCCGGCGTCGTCCGGCGTCGTCCAGCGTCGTCCGGCGTCGTCCAGCAGCGTCCGGTGGTCGCAAACCGAACTAATTCAACTTGCTCCGTATAATGCGTTGCTACGAGGTTTGCGAGCTGATCAAGTTTTCGCGTTGTTAGCGATTCTAAGTCAATTAATAAACTATGGTGATATTTTGATATATTCGAGTTATAGTTTTGGGTAGCAGTTTCCGTTCTAGGAAGGGAATATGGGATTTAAATACCTGTCATGTGCACATAGTTTCTGAAACTGTACTTATAACTAAAGAAAAACCTCCAAGAACAGTAAGTAACTCATCAGAATTTCAGCCGAAAGACGTCCACTTCTGGATATAGGCCTCCCCCAAGTGTCGCCACATTGACCAGTCCCGTGCGACTCGCATCCAGCGGATTCCTTCAACCTTCACCAGGTCATCGGTCTTCCAACGCAACGTCTTTCGGTAGGTACTTAAAGAAATAAAATACATTTATTTGCACTAAACATGATGCATAAAAAACACGTGAAATTATTAGTACATTGTATCATTCTAATATCACCATGCGTGTGTAAACTAAAAACATCGACGACCCGTATGGTTCAGCGGTAGTGAGGCTGCCTTACGTTCTTTATAGGGTCCCGGGTTCGAATCCTGGTAGGAGCAAATGATTGTGTGATGAGCATGGACACTTGTTTCCGAGTCATGGATGTTTATACGAGTATGTATAATAAGTATGACGTATTTACAAACAAAAAGTATAAGTATATGAAGTATATCAACTGTCTGGTGACCACGACACAAGCTTTGCTTAGTGTGGCACTAGATGGCGCTGTGTGTAATGTTCAGCGATATTTATTTATTTATTTATCTCAAGTGAATTAGAATCTGCAACATAAAAAGCTTCCTCCTGGAATCGGCCGTATCATGGAAAGCTTGAATGTCTCTGTTATTAAATCTTTCTTAGGATGCATAAATATCAAGTTATCATCATTGTTTTACCCTTATTCTTACCCTTATGAATGCCTGAAACACAGGTTTGAATAAACCTAAATCTGGCAGGTCGCTACCAAACATTTCATGAAATCCTCTTTACTACTGGACATATAGACCTCCCCCAAGTGTCGCCACACTGGCCGGTCCCGTGCGACTCAAATCCAACGGATTCCCGCAACCTTCACAAGGTCATTGGTCCACCTAGTGGGAGGTCTTCAAACGCATCGTCTTCCGGTTCACGGTCGCCACTCCAGAACTTTTTGGCCCCATCGGCCATCCGTTCTGCAAGCATTGTTACCATTGCCACTTAAAGGCAATTCTTCGGGCTACGTCGGTGACCTTGGTTCTCTTGCAGATGTTTTCATTTCTGATTCGATCACACATTATCCTCATTAACGTTACTTGAAATTGTCAATTAATTTTTGTAATATTTGTTATAAAGGGTGTAAAACACCTCTTCACGAAGCCGAAAGGCACTTGTTCTCCCCATCATTGCGATCATTTTTTTGTTCTACACCATACCTGGGAACCTTCTATTTACGGAGATTTGGGGGGTCAAAATTACAACTTTTTGACAAGCTTTTTTTTAAATACAATTTTGTAAGATTTTGACTTTTAACACCTCCACGACCCCCGTGCTATTAAATCCATCCATCAGTCCAATGTTTTAAGTGCTTTACATTGAGTTCTACAACAAAACATGATTTATAACCTCAAAAAAAAAAGTTGTTTCCCAGCAATCATTTTTGCGCAAAGCTAATTAGTTTGATGTACAGAATGCTTGGTTAACGGCTATGTGATGAGGTGGTTTACACCCTGCATAAATGATAATTTATTTGGGGTTGGCGCAGCAGGTCTTCTTCCATCAAATTGTTTTTACTCGTCGTCTTTGTCAGGTTGCATAGGTCTAAAACTAACCTGTATGTAAAACTGTTATACACTACATTTTTATCCCGTGCGTCATTGCCTTCCGCAAAGTGCCCGTTGAGCGTCCACTGGGAGCTATGAAGCTAATAAACGATAATGATGTTTAATAAACACGACTGTTGGCTTCAGCTCAACGGAAGTTTCATGATCCGTTATTTTCAAGTAAACTGTTTTATTATTTATTTACTCGCGACCTTGTTCGTTCGCCTACGTTTTAAATATTTACGTGAATGTTTTAAGAATTAAGTGTTCGAAACCCACGACTTACTGTTGATAAGTCGGGGCCGCCACCACTGGGCTACCGCTGCTCTGACATTAGCATCATCATTTCAGCCGAAAGACGTCCACTGCTGGACATAGGCCTCCCCAAGTGTCGCCCCATTGACCGGTCCCGTTCGACTCGTATTCACTCTGCTGCTCTGCCATAACTAAAAGTAATGATAATAAGATTTAAGAAAATAAACAATTTTTTCTTTTCTCGTTCGATTAGTGCCGCCTTATCTAGATGCGAGTATAATTATAATGCTCAACTATTATTTGACGTTTGGATTCCATTAAATGGACCATTAGATTATGAGTTTTGTTCGACCGTTTCTGGGAATTAATCGAGCTTAAGAAGGTCGCGAATCTAATTATTTCCTTATTCTGGAGGACGTTTTGTGTATCTAATAATCGAGTTCCAGGAACTGTTCGAGAGGAGAATATCATTTCAGCTGACTAATTTCTTTGGAATGTCCAATTTTCACAGATTTTCATTAACAAGTTTAACAAAAGTAGTCCGTCAAGGACTACTATTTGTTAAACTTTCCGATAGATGGATAAATACTTTATTGTAGACTAAAATCTTTACAAAGCCCTTTTACGATTATACAAATGGAAAATTATTTCAAAATTTTTTTTTTTTTTTTCAGAATCTTCATTGACTTTTTGATTCTAATTTGAATACTAACTGGGTTGTTTCAGAGCCATCTTTTAATTCCCTTAAAACAAGGTTAGGATTTGTTTCAAAATGTTTTGTCGACTGTCTGCAGAATGAGAGTCTGTGCCAAAGGTGACCTAGTAAGTAAAATTAGACGCAGTTGAGTCGGGATCAAAGCCAGGCGGCCGGAGGCGGCACTGCGCCCGCATCTCAACAGAGGCCCATAGTCAAAGAATAACAGGTCCAAACCTCTATGCAAGTTCGCAGACGAAAACAAACAAAGTTCTGTTGGCTTGTACGATTCGTTTAACTAAGTTCTAAATGTCCACTGTTCTATAAGCTCTAGAACTCTTGATATAGTGAATTTGAGTTCAAGGTCACAACATTTTATACTTATTAGAAAAAAATTGTAAAATACATAACATTATGCTTCTTTGCCCTGGAGGATTTAGCAGAAAGAGATGATCTTTAAATACACCTACATCTTCCCAACTCAAGAATTGAGCTCAACAACTTTATGATCAGCAGTAGCGATTAAAATCACCACAATAACGAATCAGTCTAATCACATTATGTAGCCCTATAATATTCAATGCCCTAACCATGATAATAATGAAGCTGAGGAAAAATGTATTTTTTACCCATTATTATTTTAATACATTTTTTTTTATCTTCACTCACTACAGAAGGAGACAGAGAACAATCAAATAAGAAAGGCAGCTTGCTACTCAATCTGGGGACCACCCTTATAGCTCGCGTACATTCGTAAAAATACACCCAAAAGATAGTTCTGGGTTTAATTGGGATAAAAAAATCACAGCATATTTTTTAAATATTTGATTTGTCTAGAATAACATCCCTCTTCTCCTTTCCAGAGAAATTGTCAATTTACAGACACCAGCTGGCTTTGGGTCCGTTTGTTACTCCATCGAACACTGACGTTCATAGGGTGTCGGGGACCGCCGGGGCCGAAATAAGTAGCGGGTCAAGATTCTATTAAACAAGGGGTGTAGAGAACACATGAGAAAGCATCCCCTTTGTTATTATTATTAGATAGAACGCCGTGTGATTTTATTTATTAAGATTCTTATTATATTCCTCCGAGAAATAGGCTTGTTTCCACCATCAATAAATTGCAAATCTATTTAGTCCGTCAATTAGAGTATTGGAAAATAATGGACACGTATTTTTTGTTTTTGTAAATCAACGAATGTTGACAAAGATAAAACGCATCAAAACTCGGAGTGGGGGCTCGTGACGTCACTGTTCGGTATCAACTCACTAAGAATGATACCGAACAGTGACG
Source organism: Xestia ashworthii (assembly GCA_950022955.1). Taxonomy (NCBI): domain Eukaryota; kingdom Metazoa; phylum Arthropoda; class Insecta; order Lepidoptera; family Noctuidae; genus Xestia; species Xestia ashworthii. The sequence goes on along the minus strand of OX465555.1, from coordinate 2,640,142 downwards.
TATTGGGAATTTTAAAAGCGTCGTATCTTCGTCAATTTTGGTTTATGTGACAAAAGAAAAAATACGGGTCAAATATTTTTTGATAATCTAAGTGACGGACTAATTAGATTTTTTCAGTTAACAAGCCTATTGTATTGATTTGGGTGTAATCAAGTAAAAATTAGGAAGAGATAGAAACACCGCTAGACGGACAAATAGAAAATATTGAACCGTAGTGGTTCGACTTTATATTTTTTAGAAAGAAAAATGGATCTCTTATAGGATCTCTTTGTTGTCCGTCTGTCCGTCTGCCTGTCTGTCTGTCAAGACCATTTTTCTCAGGAGCAGATCAAATACTTGGGCCTCTTTCAGCTGTGAAAAAATCAAACTTGTAATTTTACGCGATCAAAAGATGACCGTCAATGTCGGGTATGTTTCAAACCTATAGGGTACTTCCCGTTAACCTAGAATTATGAAATTTGGCAAAAAAAAATCCACAACCGTAAACATGTAGTTTACTAACAAAATACCAACAAGTTTGTACGTACCCTCGGGCACGAGTCTCACTCACACTGGGTCGGTTTTTGGACGCAACTCTAAAAAAGAAGTGAGAAATGTATGCTGGTGACTATTTTATCAGTTACAAGAAAGATACGGCGTAGCCTTTGCCCCACTATAGACATTCCATGGCTACAAAAAAAAACATGCGTGGCAGTATTTGGGGACTGTCGCTACAAGTAAAAACTAAGTAATCCATATCTGCTACGGGTTGAACCCCGCGTGTGCTACGTCGTAGCGGATCGGCTACGAGTGCTACGAAGCCTTAGGTGACGGTCACGCGAGTTCCATTATTTTTGTTCACCCAAAAAGTACTCAATGCACCTAAAGAAGTTTTCGCTTCAAAATGTATGCTTAAAACATTGTGTCTACGGTAAAACACAAGACAATAAAAACATGACAAAACCTCAGAAGCAACAAAAAAATAATTTACAAGACTAATTTAATTTCCACTTCGGAATACCTAGCCTTATATACGTAACGTGTAACTAGAGGCGGCTGCAAGTTATTGCCGAACGCTCCTGAGCAAACTCGATATAACAAAGAGTATTCCTGGAACATTCGTATTAAATTCATGGTTGCTATTTTAGAACGCAAGTATTTTCGTAAATGGAATGATATCGATGTTACTTTTCTGCGACAGAAACTGCTTGATTACTTATAAATTCATTAACTGTTAGCAAAGTAGACACAATAGTTAAAAAATCCCGCCAGACCGATTTTGTCGAGGTCCACAGATGAAGGGGTACGTTAGTTTATACTAATAATAGTTTTTAATAATCGTGTCTCTTTTCCATGGGGGAGGGAGAAACTACCAGAGCGTTGCCTGCTACGATTCATAAATTATCCGTTTGTTTCGTCCACGTCCATACATCGTGTCATACACGTATGTTGCACGCCGGTTGAGAGTGCGCAGAGCACCTGATTTCCTGAACAATCACATTAATCAATTTTTTTACAGTTAAAACGGGGCTTCCCATTTTGTTGTCCCGTTGGTCCTATCCTCAAGTATTTTATTATTATTTCAATAATTACAGGTTCACAGTATTATACTATTTTCCCATCACTTGATATTGACATCGATGTTTACCTCCTCTTCAGATCGCCTCCCTCTGGGAAAGGCGTTACAGTATTTGTTGTCTCTACGTCATCTTTCAGCTTTCTGCCGATGCTATTTATTTCTGACTTACAACGTATTATTACATTCTTCACCCATTCTTTCTGCCTTTTCATTGACTGAATGTTAGTTATCATCTCCAAATCAAAAAATCTTGTGAATACATAGATTGGTCACAGTTCTGTTTCTCTGGTCTTTATCACAACTGAATGCATGTATAACCAGTTTATTTTTTTGGTTACTGGTCGTATTTTCCCAGAATACTACCGAATTTTTACTCTCCCCACAAACATCGTAAATCACGCGAGCAAAACCGCAGGAAGAGCCAGATATATCCATAACGAAAAACACAATACTGGGGCGTTTTGTAGTTGAGATTTTTATTTCATTAGGGAATGCCGCTCAAGTGGTTTTTTGTATGAAAGTGGGCGCTAACAATGAATCTACCTCGCCGTTCAACTGAGTGGAACAGTGAGTGGGCTAAAATCGAAAATAAAAGCCCCGCGAACGTGTTTTCTAATGACTTTTCTTGAGATCTTGTTAGGGATTTGAAATGTACAAAGGGCAGGGCCAGACAATTAACGTTAAGAGGACAGTTTCAGGTGATTTTCTACGGATTAAGACGACCTTTGTTTAACCTTGATAAATTGCGTAACGTTTGTTTAGTAATTCTGATCATAAAAGGAAAATGTTTAGCTGAATTTATTCTCGGCTTAGTAACACGAATATAGTCTATTTTATCCATTGGATTCCACACAATGCCTCGAGTCCTTAAACTTTCCACCCACTACGTAAAATTCAACCCGGTTGAGATGCTTTATTTTTGACGTGGTGGTGATAGACAGTGATGAAATAAAAGGATCAGGTATTCTTTGCAATGTTCCATTGTAGCAGCAGTTATCGATGCTAGAGAAGTCGAAAATATGTTTAATTGAAGTAAGCGACCGAAAAAGCTTGTCAATCCTATTAAAAGTCTTAAATACAATAGACATTTGGCTAGGCCCTATGGCCTAAAACAGACAACACAAAAACAATAAAACTGCCTGAATACATAAAATTGTCAAAGAAAATATTTACGTAAGAGTTAAATTTTCAGCGTCCACTGCGAGCCAAGGAGGAAACTTGTAGGTACATTTACATACTTAATCAAGTTTCTAATGAAACTCTCAAGTTTTAGCTCGCGACCCTTTGTTGGGAACTGTGACGACTGACTTCGTGTTTAGAAATAAACAACTCATTCTTGAATCAAAGATCCTGATGGAAAACGACTTCATGTAGCTTTATTTTTACGTTTTTAGGGACGCATTTTCTAAGATATTTTTTAATGATCATTCCTTCTTTATTAAGATCATTGTATGTACGGATCTTGTGGTTATTGGATATAGAACTATATTGGATTATTTCTAACCTGCGATTTTCTTTTATAAAAAAGTTGACCCACGTTAGATCTGTTCACGTTGTTGATCAACATTATATCATGTATGAACTTGGTCTACCTTCTTCAGATGATCCTACATTATAAAATGATAATGTATTTGATGATAACAGTTGATTTGGCCTTTTCTGAAGATCATCTGTACCAACATTCTTTTATTATGCGTCTATTCTCAATCCTTTCCTAAGAAAAGTTATCAGTATCACTTCCATCAAACTCATTCAATATCGTATTACAAAGAAAACTTTGTTCTTTGTGTTATTAATACAATTATTTTGATCTTCTCAGAAAGACTGGCTTCCTGTGGTTCAGGATCAATTTTCTTGTGATTATTATTCTATAAATACTTTACTTTGATAAATAAGTAAACCGCTTTTAAACTTAAAGCTTGCGGATTGTAAGATTTTTTTACGTCTTATCTTATAATTATCTCACTTAACTTAGCCTTTTTATGTAGGGGTAGACAGACATTATGTGACCCCACATGCTACGATCTTTATTATACTTTATTTGCTTCGTAAGACTGCCTCGTTCGTCGTAATCGCGACTGCTGATCATGTGGTCCTGGTTTCGATTCCCGGGTAGGGCAAATTGTTATTGAGATTTTCCATCAGGATTTTCTCAGTAGAACCACCGAGTATGTATTTGTGCCCGGTTGATGGAAATAGGCTGACTTAAACATAGCTGGCAATATGTGGGTGTACTATTAAGTATACGTCTACCTTCTGGGCCTACACACACGCCTTGCGACTACTACCTACCGACCTTTCCGTAAAACATCACCACAACACATTTACCTTGTGAATCATTTACACTTGCACGATTATTTGTCTAGAATTCGATGCAGCAGTACAGACTAACATTCAACAATGCAAAAGCCTTCCACAGACATACTGCACTTTCGTTCCATTTTTCATGAACGTGAAACCACATTTATATCCGATTGCGACATCTGGTAGGAAACACAATTTTATTACCAAACGACTCCTATTCAAGGAACTAACACGGCCATCATCTTTGAATATGTTATTCATAAAAGAATTCTAAATCTGCGGGTAACGTGCCACGCATGTGAGATACAAAATGATATCAGAATGTCTGACACCGATCTGGCTATACGAATGTTCGTAGTCCGATTCGTTTTCGAACAAATGTATTTCCAATTTTTTCGACGTACGGTGGGTTGTAATAGAGAGTATTTTGCGGGGTTCTTTTCTTATTTTTTACGAGCAAACGCCGGTTGGTATTAGGCTGACATGTGGCCAGGGTTTCGGTTATTATTTTAGGGGCTGGTTTGGCTACGTCCTGCTTTATTTGTCTCATCTTGAGTAAGGACGTGAGCGACTAGTTATAAGAATTAGCTTTTTCTGTCGCCTAACAGAATATTGCGGAGTAAAGGTTTTCATAAGGATGTACATGTGTGGCCGTTTTGGGACCAAATCATTTGGTCCCCAAAACGGCCATTATGTCTTGGGAGTAACATTTGGTACTAAATAAACATCCCGGTATCTACATTTTGTTGATCAGTTTACATACTGGCTGTTATTAAAATCATGCTATAGTGTCTACCCTCAAAATACCTATTGTGCCAGTCCCCGCAACTCCATCCGTACGTTGTTACAACCATCATCATCATTTGCTTAGCTTTTTTAAAGTTTATTGGGGACGGCTTCCAGTCTCACCGGGTGCAGCTAAATACCAGAAATTTACATGGAGCGATTGCCTATCTTACCTCCACGACCCAATTGTACTGAGTAACACGATACCCCTTCGTAACACTGATTGTCAGATTTTCAAAGATTTACAAATAACAACCGAGATCAACGGCTTAACGTGCTTCCGTGATTTTAGTCTCGTTTAGTTTGCTAATTCTTCAAAACCATATTCTGTCCTTGGCGCCTTAAATAAATATCCATGACCATACTTTGTCTCTTCGTTAATTAAATCTTAATAAATTATTTATTGACAAATTATTGCTCAAACATCAGTGTAGCCCTGGCTCTTGTACTAGGTTCCTGTATCAAGAGCCAGTGTCTTTATGTTTGTGATTCCATGTGTATATCGAGGTTTTCAACTGTTTACAGGCCAAAACATATTTTAGATTCAATTCTATGGAACTCTAAATCAATAATCACCCCTCACGTTACTCTAAACTCCCAATCAACGAATCATGACTTCCGAGAGTTTTCAATAAAAATTCAGCGTGTTACCCAGCGAGATGGATATACGGTTAACTGATAAATAAGCCCAGCTCGGTCCCTTTCATTGGTAATTCAAACACGGCCGGTACTACGATTTATGTACAAATGCGTCCAGTCAAGTCGGCCATATTTATTTTCCCATGTCCTGATGCCGCTCTTGAAATATTCATGCGTTGACCGCCCCATCTGTCTTGTTGATGTCTCTAACAATAATATTATATAATGTTACTCATCTCTGTTTTGGAATAATTCGATGCGGATGGAGAGCTGTCAGTTGTTGTTGATCTTATTTGCATGTCATCCAAAAATCGTCGAGTTGGAACCTCCTCGAGTTGAGGATTGACCTAGATTCGAGTCGTCATGGAGATATATTACACAAAATATTATATACGTGCGTACGACGTATTTGAGTTTATAAATAATTTTCGTGGCTACTCCTTTTTAGATTCTTTTCAGGGTTGATGAAATTTCCGACTCCAAAAGCAGCTATCTAAAAAAAAAGTTATGATTTATTGTAGTTTTCATAAAAACGTCAAGCTATTTAGTAATTAAATTTTTCGATGCTGCTAATCCTGAATTAAAATGGACTTTTCATGAAATATGTTCCGATGAAAAGATTTCCACGCCGCTAAAAGCATTTGAAGAAACGTATTCAAGTTGAGAGCGCTAGCTTAATTAGTAAGCCGTGGTGATGACTTGCATATTGGTCGGAATTAGTTCACTGTTGTTTAGCGTTAATGAGATTACGTGATTAAAGATGTTAGAGTATGCGATATTTAGAATATAGAAATATTAGCCTACATAATTTTGCTACTTTAATGTAAAACGAATCAGGAGTAGATCTTGGAGTTTTTAAACAAATTAGCTATATTGTTCCTGTATATTCTTGTCATTGTTTTGCCATCGCATTGTGAACTGGGTTAATATTCAGCATCCGTGCGACGCACAAATCGAATTAAAAATCAAGGGTCCGCAAAACTTACGGAGGAGCCCAATTCATTCCGAATACCAATTTCATTTCAACCACGGACCTCATTCCGCGAAATTTGGTTGCGAAACGACTGAGACAACAAAGAGAATTAGACCGCGAAGAAAAATAAATGCGGTGAAACAACAGAGCATACAAAATTAGAGAGCGGCGGAGGGAACGCGACGTGGTTCTGTGCGGTTGAAGTCAGGAGCGTATTGCGGGGGCTGGAGGAATGAACCCGAAACCATTTTGATGAAAATATGAGTGACTTTCATAACTTGACTTGTTGTTTTGGGATTGTGAAATTATTTTAACCTTGAGATAAAAAGTTCGAATAAACTTACTCTCTTTAACACATCCCGAAAAATACGACGAACAGCGACTAAACTTAATTGGACCAAAGGTAGCACCTTTATGGACACCGTTAAATGTCTGACTCGTTCTGAGTGTTTCTTTCAGTCCTTCAGACATTGATGACTTTGTGGTTCAAATAAAGAAGAACAAACAAAGCCATGATAAACCAGTTAATGCTTCATATTATATCTAGTGATATTAATAGTGTAATGGTTGTTTCACAGGTGTTATAATTTTGTGGAAGTAGTCGTTGGCCTTAGACAAGTCATAAAATATGCAGCACCACTTTATGTTGTTTATTTTGATATCTGATCTGTAATTATACCCAAGGTTTTTGAATGCTACTGTTATTGACTTGAGAGCCCAGACAGAGCAGCATAGTAAAGTAAAAGGATTGCAATTGAAAGATGCTGTAGAAATACAAAAGACTTAGGCAACTATTTCCACCCATTCGACGAAATTGAATCGAGCGTTTGTGAATAACAGTTATTCACAAACGCTCGATTCAATTTCGATTCAGAAAGTCGTATGTCTATCTCGCTCGCTTTCGTAATGGCAAAAAAAGACAGACGTACGACTTGTCGAATGAGTGGAAATAGTTGGCTAAGTCTTTTGTATTTCTACAGCATCTTTCAATTGCAATCCTTTTACTTTACTATGCTGCTCTGTCTGGGCTCTCAGGTATAACAGAATAACAGTTATTCACAAACGCTCGATTCAATTTCGATTCAGAAAGTCGTATGTCTATCTCGCTCGCTTTCGTAATGGCAAAAAAAGACAGACGTACGACTTGTCGAATGGGTGGAAATAGTTGGCTAAGTCTTATAAATTTCTATAGCATCTTTCAATTGCAATCCTTTTACTATAATAGCTAATCATTTTTGACTTTCACGTCATCGTGATTGCTGATAAACAGTATAGTCACATTGTTTTTGCATTTTGTTGTAGTTTTCAGTTTTCTGAATAAAAGCTCCAATCGCTTCTCGTTTCTAAATTAAGTTCCACAAGATTTGCTGTGTTGATGGAGCGATGTTTAGGTTATAGTAGTTATATCATTTATAACGCAGATTACCAGAATACGGAGGCAACTGAACTCCGAGTGAATGTTCTTGAATTTTAACGTAGGGAGGGAATTACATTTTAGATTTTTAAATATAACAATGTCAGATCGTCAAGCTAAGATTTTATTATTCCAAGAAGAATATATTATTTCATAGTGAATGGCTTTGAGCACCCATAGAGATTCTTGCTACAAATGCATTGGTAGACAAAGTGGACTCACTGACTCTCAACAACATTCAGTGTACTTGTCAGGGGGAATCCAGGAATGATGTTCAGCCTGAGGCAACGGAGGACCCGTGCCAAGCTGTGAAAACTCAAGACTGTGTTTCCAGCCAAGATACAATACCTGACTTAGGTAATTTTGTCTCACCTAATTGTCTAGATTCTAATCTTTCAGTCATGTTCTCTGATAGTATAGGTAGAGGGCTTGGCAAATTGATCAGTAATAGCCTGAGTTATTGTACTCAAAATTATTGTATGCCAGGGTCGACCTACAAACAGGTTATGGCATCTGCAGCAAAAACTGTTTGTAATCCTAATACCACCATAACTATATGTATGGGTAATAGTTCTAAGATTAAAAAGGAAGATATCACTGAATGTGTATCAGAGCTGTTAAAGCTAAACTGTAGTAAAATCATATTGTGTGCTTTTCCCTATTTTGAAAAATTGGGTAATAGAAAAAACAATTATATACATATGTTAAATAACCATGTACATTTTCTAGCAGGTCACTATAGTGACAGACTTGTATATCTAGATATCAACACTATTGTTGGTAAACTTAAGTCGACACGGGGTAAGGTGTATCTACCTATTAGATGTAGACACAAAATAGCTTCGCTATTAGCTTTTAATATTCACACAGACATAAATAGTATGTCTAAGTTTAGTTCCATTATTAACACTGCGACTATTAGTAATTCTACTAATGTACAGGTGACTTTAAATGAATATAGCAGTAGTGCTATAAATGTTTACAAATATTGCAATGAGGAGGATCCATCTGTCACCATGGTGAATCCTCAATTAGGGTCTATTACAGATAGGGTCTTGTTGTCTGAGGAGGGCACGGGAGTCTCCGGCCTCACTCCAAATATTAATATAAATTTAAACTAGAAAGTGAGACAACAGAAGGTACTATTAATTCTTGCACTCAATTAGTTAATAAAAAAGGGCCTCAGCAGAACACCTTAAAATTATTCCACCAAAATATCCAAGGAATATCTTGTAAATTATTAGAAATTGAATTGTTTTTAGAAAAAAGTAAGTTTGACATCATTTGTTTTACTGAACATTGGCTAAAGGATTACCAAATGCTTATTAATTATGAGAACTATATGGTGGGTAGCTGCTTTAATCGTAAAACTATGCTTCGTGGAGGTTCCCTAATATTAATAAAAAATAGTTTTAAATATAAGCAACGTAATGACATAGTAGGTCTCTCGGTTGAACATTGCGTCGAACTGTCCTGTGTTGAGCTAGATAAGCATGTAGTTGTGTGTGTGTACAGACCCCCAAACTATCAAAACTTTTCCATATTTGAATCAATAATGGAAGATGTCCTGGCAAAACTTGCAGCCAGTAATAAATCAACAATAATTTGTGGTGATTTCAATATCAATATTTTAGAAGAACATTCAAATAGTGGTCGGTTATTAAATCTTTTTAAGTCATTTGACCTGACTAACGTTTTTATTGAACCTACTAGAATCACAACATCTTCTGCTACTTGTATAGATAATGTTTTCTGCGATTGTGATTACTTAGATAAAGCCATAGTAAATTGTTTGCCGTCTGACCATAGCGGACAAACTGTAACTTATAGGTGTAATACACCATTGCAAAAAGTACAGATTAAATTTAGACCTATAACTTCTAGCAAATTTAAATAGGTTTAATATTTCCCTACAGAACAAGTTAAGTGTTATTTATGAGCCATGACGATATTAATATAAATCAATTTTATAATCGTTTCTTTTCAACAGTTCACACGGAATTCAACAAAACTTTTGAAAAGAAGACAAAAAGTATTTGCCCTAAATTCATATTTAGCGATTGGGCAACTAGAGGCATCAGAAAAAGTAGGGAAAGACTATTTGAGCTTTATGGCCTTAAGCCTTTTATTAACACTGAAACTTTTAACAAGTATGTTGCTAAGTATTCAAAAATTTTTAGAAATACATGCAAGGTTGCTAAAGCCCTGCACATTAGCAACAAGATCAAAACAGCAGAAAATAAAATAAAGACAGTTTGGAAAGTCATAAATAACGAGACTAACAGGAAGAAAATACGTAACACTAGCTACACATTAGATACAGCAAGTGGTCCTAAAAGCTCTAATCAGGAAGTAGCTCAAGAATTTGTAAATTTCTTTACAGAAATACCATTAAAAACTACGGAGGCTCTAAATTCCTCTCCTGAAGTCTCAATGGGTTTATTAAAGGCGAATGTGTCTGGCTGCCTGGCTGAATTTAAATTTAAACACATTAACCCTATGGTAGTTATTGAAGCTTTCCGGCAAATAAAAATCAAACTGACCGAAGATCTATGGGGAATGTCTATCAAAGTTTGTACATCCATACTTGAGACAATAGCCCCATACTTAGCTTTAATTTTTAATCTATGTGTAGACCAAGGAGTTTTCCCTGATTTAATGAAATACAGTAAAGTCATACCTCTTTTCAAATCCGGGGACAGTAAAGATACTAACAATTATAGACCTGTATCCGTGTTGCCAGTTTTTAGCAAGGTTTTTGAAAAGGTAATGCTTGATCAAATGCTCTATCATTTTAACACCAACAGAATCTTACATGATCAACAGTATGGTTTCACCAAGGGACGTTGTACAACTGACGCCGGTGTAACCTTATTAAAGCACATATTTACTGCGTGGGAAGAGTCCCAAGATGCCATAGGAATTTTTTGTGACCTCTCCAAAGCGTTTGATTGCGTAAATCACGACACATTACTTTTGAAACTTGAGCATTACGGACTGGGTAAACTTGCACTTAGTTTGGTAAAATCATATTTGAATGATAGACAACAACATGTTCAGATAAATGGTGTCAATTCACAGGGTTTAAAAATAAAAATGGGGGTTCCACAAGGCTCTATATTGGGTCCTTTCCTCTTTCTAGTATATATAAATGATCTACCCTATTTATTGAAAAACCAACCTCAAAATATGGTGTTATTTGCTGATGACACTTCCTTAATTTTTAAGATAAACAGACGGGCACAAAATTTAGATGACGTGAATAATGCCCTACTTCAGGTCCAAAATTGGTTCACAGCAAACAATTTGGTATTAAATGAAAAAAAAACCAAATGCATAAGATTTGCTTTACCGAATGTTAAGGGTAGTGATTGTGATATATTATTGAATAATGAGAAACTTGAATTCGTAGATAAAACGGTTTTCCTGGGGCTTACGCTTGATTCAAGGCTACAATGGGGTTCTCATTTAACATCTCTTGCGGGGCGGCTAAGTTCAGCAGCATATGCCATTAGAAAAATCCGTCAATTTACTGATGTAGATACCGCTAGACTGGTCTATTTTAGTTACTTCCATAGTATAATGTCTTACGGTATTTTGCTATGGGGACGGGCTGCAGATATTGAGTCTATATTTATTCTGCAGAAAAGAGCCATCAGAGCTATATATAATCTTCGTAGGCGCGATTCTCTAAGGGAACTGTTTAAGGATATTGGCATTATGACGGTACATTGTCAATACATTTACGAAAACATAATGTACGTTAGAAAAAATTTGCATCTTTTTGGTAAAAGAGGTGACAGACATAATTACAGTACTAGAAATAGGGACCAATTAGTTCAGCCAGGCTTTAGACTCGCTAAAGTAGACTCATCTTTCATGGGGTACTGTTTGAGATGCTATAATAAAATTCCACAAAGTATTCTTGAACTGAATGAGACGAAATTTAAAACATGCATTAAACGCACACTATGTAAACAAGCATATTACAAGTTGAGCGATTATATCGCTGATAAAAATGCTTGGCTTAATGCTGGTCCTGCTCCACATGGACAGGGGCGCAAAAATTGATAGCATTAAATGGTATAGTTGGAGCTGCTGAAGATTGTACTTAACTATCTTTGCATTGTATAGATTCAATGTTAGTATTATATAATCGCATAGCCCATATTGTGTGAGTACTATGTGCTAGTAAGCTATCATTCACTGGAAACCTACGGCAGTTCTTGACTTGAATGTGCCCTGGAGGTTGAGAGTATGTCATGCTCACTCAAATGTCTCGCTGATGGTGGCGCGTGTGTCGGACCATTTAGTTCCCTTCAAAATGGTTGAGCTGAATGGTGCTGATCCATGCGTCATGTGCGTGAATGGGCGCTGTCAGTTGTGACTGGTCATCTCTTAGTCGCCATTGTTTATTTGAATTAATTATTTTGTTTTTGAGTTATATTTTGTTTTGGTTTTGCTATGGACACTTTTAACGTGCACATCTTGCTACATTGTTCTCACATAATATACCATCTCAACATGAATGATGTAACCAAGATTTTGTAACAATATTTTGATTTAAAAGAGTGTCCATGGAGTTTCTTGCCCGTTCTTCTCCATAGAGATCTACGCTAGGGAATGGGCAACTACAGTACTTTCACAGTTTTTATGTCTTGTGACTGGGACTGTAGCTACATTAAATGTTCATTTTTGTTTCGACAATTCAAAAGCGCCTGTAACTGGCCTACTTGAAATAAATGCTTTGATTTTGATTTTGATTTTGATTTTGATATCTCTCTACAAAATTAATTAAATGAGTACCAAAAAATACAAAATACTTCTCCTTTTATTCTTATTCTATAATGCACACAAATAACATTTACAAATTAATAGCAATAATATAGCTATAGAATTGAATATTGTTACACAATTTTACAGAGCCAAGAATATAATATTTCTTATGTAGTTTCCCAGAGTATTGAAAACAATTATAATTTACTTAATTTCTTTACAAAACAAAGTATTTACACAAAATCATTTATTTTCAGAATTTGGCTACAATGTTCACATAATGGGGCCAGCAGAGAGCAACATAAACGATAAATGATTGCATACGTATCTCTTTTCCTTGTTTTTCTTAACGTGTTTTTTATGAAGGCCTAATGAAATGGATCCCTTTTCAGAGCTCTAGTCGGTAATTCGATTCCGGTCTTAACGAATATATTATGCACATTAATTCATGGCTGGATTCAAATGTAGAAGAGAAAAAATTGTATTCTCTTTTGTTTTTTCTACGTAGCTGAGATTAAACGACAAGTGGGCATTGTGAAAAAAGGTTGAGTTTATGTTTTTTTATACATGTTGAAAGCTATAAATCATACCAAACCTCACTGCATATTTTTTTTTACAAAACTGCAATCGTACAAGGTTGGAATGAGTAGAACAGTAGGTTTTTTTTAAATTACTAGTTCGGTTTGATGTACCAAACACATAGTAGGTGGTAACCGTTTGTGCGTCGATATAGCGACACACTGAACGTTTTAATAATTGAAAGAGTAATCGCAAAATTATCTCATCTAGGCACCAACATATCCAAGGACATTTGAGAGTCAACTTTAATCCAGACTGTAGAATTAAGCAGGTTCACAGAAAACCCTAACATTTCAGAGGTAGTACGAGTATGTATAGGTAGAGTATGTAGTTACGAAATATCTAAGCACACAAATAAAGAAGAACATAACAAAAATTGGCCCAACAATCCGCCTTTAATGTTTCAGAAACTATTCTTGGTGGACAGTAAAGGTTTTCACGTAAGCTCGCAATGTACGGAGAATACTGCCCAAGTTCGTCTACTGCGCAGAATATTCACAAAGAATGTTTTAAGCAAACAATCTAGACATTGTTGATTTCAAGAACGGAAATATTATGAGAATATTTGAGACTAGCAAAATAAATCACAATTTAAAGCCTTTATACTTTTGACTGCAAAATTACGGAATGAAATTTTTCGTTTTCGAGGATTGTTGAACGGTTTTTTAAAAGTTTCCGCCGACTGTTGGCCTATGAAGCTGGACTGCATTTTTTGTGGTTCAGATTGAAATTGTAAAACTTGTATAATTATTGCTATTTGAAAACATGAAATTAATAAATTATGGTACTTGAGTAGTTTCAAATACTCAATTCTATGACGATTGCCATAATACATAATTGGAAGTCACGAACTATACTAGGTAAAAGTAAATAAGTATAATCGTGTAACTTATTACTGTTTAAAAATACTTATATTGAGTAAATATTGTATCCACATGAGACCCTTAACATTGTGGGTCCCAAGACACAGTAAAGCAATAACAAAGTTCACTTCACATCATAAACATCGATACGATTCAAAAAGCCATTACGAAAACCAATACGCGGATACGTCGCTCACAAAAAGAGACCGTTAAAGGGGCCAACTTTTTCCACTCGAAGCAAATTGATACAAATAACTTGTGAAATATTCTCCTCTGACAAAACGCTTGGACGTAAAAGAATACGGTTCGCAGTCCTCAATGATAGACGACAATAATACTCCGGAAACCTGGGCCCTCATTATTTATGTTCGCACTTCAGCGCCTTGAGCAATGAGTATTTTTCATGCAAATATTAGAGAGGGCGTAATGCAGGCGATTGGCGAGCGATTGAGCGAACAATCGCATTATTAAAGTCATTCGTTTTTCTATTTTGAAGGGGAAATTGGCACATTTAAGCTAATTGAGCTTGTCGATTAGTGAATGAATAATTTGACATCGGTGAATGACTTTCCGATGCTCTTTGAAAAATTTCCGGCAGTGTTCCATGTTTCTTTCAAAAAAGTACAAAACATGCACTGTTTTAGACTTTCACGTTTTTTTCATACCTATGGGATAATATATCCGTGATTTTCTTTTGTTTGTGCTCTAAATTTTCGTCCCACCCCATCCTCAGTATTCCCGCGATCATGATGCTTGCAACAGCGTCGAAATATCGGGAGCTCATAGAAACAAAAGAAAATCACGGATATGAACCCGTAAGTTAAGTGTAGTACAAAACATATCGTAGTAATTAATATTTTAACAAATTCGGATTATGACCATTGTGTATCAGTTGTCTCCTTATGACTCAAAGGAGGAGGAAGAGGAGGGGGGGAGGGAGGTTTTTGTTCAATAATTAATAAGGTATACGGTTCCGCATAGGCAAAGAAAGATCCTATGGTGTGGAGCCAACGAGAAATTCCATGGATACACTGTAGGTACACAATATGGGAACCTTTCTACGTTGTGTTAACCATAGAGTAAACTTGTGAAATATTAACAAGACGCTTGGAGCTAACAGCGAACAACTTTGCTTTAAACATGAGATTCTTGCCGATACGTAGAATCAAAGTTGATACTCTGTACGCGTGTTTCGATTAATAACATTGCAAGACTAAATTATCGAAAACTGCCTCGTTGGGTTCGTCGTTGCATAACGCTACTGCTGGGCATAGGGTTTGATGCCCAGGCCGGGGAAAAGTGTTACTGGGTTTTTCTTTATAGGAAATTCTCAGGGTAATCCGGAGTATTATGACTTCGTTTGCGGTTGATGGCACTATATTACGGGAGGTCACAACATTTTTGATATGTAACCCTAAATGTACTATGGGTCGATATGATATGTGATAGAGGAGTGCTGAATACTCATTGTGTTGCCAGTTAAATTTCGTGTAGTGTGAGTTCCACGTTTTAGTAAGCAAACATTTTTATTTCACCGGACAAAACCACACTAGTTCCTTCCAAAAATATACTCAATACAATACAATACTTAAGCTAGCCGTAAATATCATGCTTTCGACTACGAGACCCAGTTAATTCTAAATTCTACTTAAATCTGATTCTCGCTCACTAACATTAACGCGCAGCCTAACCCCAGGGTCTAGACCTCTTGCGGGTCTGTGGACGGTGAGCTATGGGCTAGCTTGCCGTCTATCCGTCTTATGGCGACAGGCCGTGTCGCCGGCGCGCGAGTTCACGTGCGTCTCAAAGAGATGTCAGTAAAATAAAGGGGCAAGGGCCGAAGCCTGCCGGGGCTGCGGGACTATTCGCAAGAGATACCGCGGCCCCGGAACATAAAGGGCGAGGAAGGAACATGGATAGGTTTTAGTCAGTAAAAGTCTGACACTCCATCCCGCTCCGCCCAGAGTGGGAGGAGTCATTTGATGATTTCCCACCCGAAAAATTAAAAGGGTCTAGAACTCTCTAGAAGGTTAAGGTTTTGAACTAAAGTTCCTTAAGTCCCTAACGAAAATGAACTAAAATGGAGTTACATCCCGTAAAGGGATTCAATACAGGATGAATGTTTGTTTGGAATTTCGTAATTTTTGCAATTTCGAAATCCCACCGAGGGCTTCTTATTATAAAACATCTGCAATTTCTGTTTTTCTATTCCCCGAGTCAATTTTAAAACAGTGCAAAATTTCAAGTGATTAATTGAGCGAAGAACTAAGGAATAGTCTGCAACTAAAATATTAAAGTCTCCGCGGGTCGAATAAAAGGAGGCTGCATAAACTGGGTCACAGAAACTTAATAACGTGTAATATGCTGCTAAGTAGCTTTTAATAAATACTGTTTTACTGGGAATTTGCAGTCGCTTTGAGGCAATTATTTACTGAATGTTCAAGGACCTAAGTATTTTCTTTGAATAGCACAATATTACACAAACAGTAAAACTAAATGCTGTTCACAGTCTTAGGTCCAATTTCAACGAAGAAAAAATGAATTTATTCGACGTAAAAAGGCGTTTTACTTTGGCGTCTATTCTGTTTTAAAAAAATGGTTCTCGTTTCAGTATTGTTTTAAAATGCCGAATGTTTTAATCAATTGGAGACATTTACACATTCACATCATTTTGTGTGTCATCATTTTCTTATGCCTATAGCATCACCCATTCACAGCAGGTAAGAAAAGAAAAAATCAAATTAAATAGCTCTAGAAGTCTGGATCGTCATTCAATGACCTTAAAATATCCCTTAATGACAATATAAAACTCTACATAAGAAAATTTTAAGAAGACCATCGGGGCATCCTCAAAAAGAATCATGAAGTTGTCTCGATCCCGTCGTTATTTTTAAAGAGCTTATCTAAACGTCCCATCACCGGCCAGCGTACTACATCTCCATTAAATACACTTACTGAACTCAATAAGGTACGTTACCAATACTCGGCCATTTCTTTGCAAGTCGCGTACCCACCTAAGGTAACCGCGCCAATAGTCAGCCATTCCATTATTTCCATTAGAACAGGCCAACGTTGGCCGCGATTTGTTTCAGCTGTTGCACCCTCTTAGAAACGTTTTAAAGTACATTTCACTTTATTTCATAATTTTGAGTTATATCCGAGCTGAGTGCAATGCGAGGTGCAGAAATAGAACGTAAAAATGGTAAATGTAATTTTCGCTCCAGCTACAAAACTTTTAGACGGTGTAGGTAAGGTTGAATGCCAGTTTTCTATTATCTGTATAAAAGAATGTTTTGTTTTGAGTTAAGCTTTTTGTTTCAATTTTATTAAAGTTTCAATCTTTGCGCAGGTAATCTGGGTAGAAAAACTGACAGACTTTTTATGTTTGCTAGTCATTAAAGTTGATCAAGGTAATGTAAAGTGTTTATTAAACAAGATAGAGTGTGTTTGATACGCTTACTCATTGGTTTTGAACTTCATACACCATTCAGTAGTTTCAAAACAGACATCATGTACCCCTTTCTAATGTTTTATCGTGTACTTAATTTCAAGGTCCGAAGGCGAGAACACCTAATGAAACTCACTTTATGTTTCCAATAGGGCGTATATTCTATAAAGAATCGCAAAGAATCACACGTACCAAAAAAACTCCAAAGCTACTTATACTATCCGTGGTAACGAAACCATAGCGCGATCTAACTCGACGTCAACGCCATCTATCGAGCACGTCGGCAACTTTGAACATTTTTATGATTTGAATTAGATCGCGCCGTGGTTTCGTCGTCTACTTGGACATACCGCCCACCAAGGACATGTTGCAGAATGTCCTTCTCTTAATCTAAACCGCCCACCGTGCGGGGTACGCAAGTACAAACCTTAATATAACTATATAATTTTTGAAGGTATACAAAACCAAAAGAAAATAAAAAAAAACTTACAAACTAGAAGAACCATACATATTATTCTTAAATTATACCTCACAAACAAGGTTAAGATGCTACAGGAAGAATAGCCAATTTTGTTATAGGTCTCTTTATCAGAGAACCTTTAGTTCTAACGGTAACGACTCGAGTGATTCCGTCGGGCCCAGGATGTTTTAACTCAATCTTTCCCAGCAACCACTTGCCAGGAGGTAAATCGTCCTCCTTTATCAGAACTATGCCACCTACGGCTGGTTCTGGATTTTGGTGAGCCCACTTATGGCGTTGTAAAAATTGATTCAAATAATCTTGCGACCACTGCCGCCAATAGTCCTGTAACATTCTTTGGGTAAGTTGCCACCGTCTAAGACTAGAAATGTTAGCCTTTTCGAAATTCGAATCAGGAACAAGGACGAGTGGTTCCCCAACCAAAAAATGTCCCGGAGTTAACACTGTTAACTCATTTTCATCCACACCGTAAAGCGGTCTCGAGTTGAGGCACGCCTCAATTTGCGCCAACACCGTCGTAAGTTCCTCAAACGTTAGAGTAGAGTTCCCTATAACCCTTCTAAGATGGTATTTAGTAGACTTTATTCCTGCCTCCCATAGTCCGCCGAAATTTGGAGCGTGAGGAGGAATAAAGTTCCACTTTGTACCATTATTTGCCAAGCACTCAACCAATTCAGGAATGAATTTTGATTTTTCTTCATTGAATAATTCCTGAAGCTCTCGCGCAGCGCCAACGAAATTTGTGCCGTTGTCACTGTGTAGTTCTGCACAGTGTCCACGTCTGGCCACGAACCTCTTAAAAGCGGCCAAGAAACCTTTGGACGTCATGTCACTGACTGCTTCGATATGAATCGCCCGCGTCGACAGACAGATGAAAAGCGCGATGTACCCTTTGTACGATTTATTACCACGCCCTTTAGACATTCTGACATTTATCGGGCCAGCGTAATCGACGCCACTGTACAGAAAAGCTTTATTTGGTGTAACCCGAGGAGATGGTAGCTGTCCCATTAGTTGGCTTCTGGTTTTATTTGAAAATCGAATGCAAGTAACGCATTTTCTAAAAAAAGCCTTTACTAAAGGTTTGACTCCTACAACCCAATACTGAGATCTTAAGTAAGCGATCATAGCTTGAGGCCCTCCATGCATCGTTTTTTGATGCGCCTCGCTTATGAGAAGCTTCGTGAGGAACGAATCTTTAGGTATAAGTATTGGATGTTTGCGATCATAGCTCAACTGAGACATCTCTAATCGACCGCCCACTCTAATTACTCTCTTTAAATCTAAAAATAAATTTAACGATTTATACTTTCTTCCCCTTTTTCCTAAAGATCCTGTCTTCTTAAGTTCTTCTATTTCTTCTTGTAGCCCTTCTTCTTGACCCTTTCTAATGCATATTTCCATCGCCTCCCCAAGTTCTGTCGTAGACAACTGTTTATTTCTCTCCTTGTTAGCACAATTACTCCTTAAGAGTAAGAACTTCCTACAGTAGGCTACTACTCTGATCATCCTTGAAAGCGATGAAAATCTTTCCCAAAAAGAAATGTCAAGGATACCCGAATGGACCTTCACTTCCTCCAATTTAGTAATCAAGTGTTTAGGTTTTCTATATTCTATCACTGATTGCCTTAAGAACTCTGGTCCATTGAACCATATTGCCGTATTGCCGAGTTCCCCTGGAGCCACGCCGCGAGAGGCACAATCCGCTGGATTTTGTTTGGATGGAACGTATGACCAATATTGTGTATCCAATTTGGTTAAGATCTCTGCAACGCGATTGGCCACAAATGTTTTCCAACGGCTTGGATGACCACTAAGCCATGCGAGAACAACTTCGGAATCCGTCCAAGCGTGTACATCTGATATATTTACATCCAGAGTTTTAGCTACGTCCACCATCAACTTAGCTAATAGAACGGCTCCACATAGTTCCAACCTAGGTATCGACACCTGTTTGATGGGAGACACTTTAGTTTTCGAGGTAACTAACGCAACATGTATGTTACCCTCTGCATCTATAACTCTGACGTATACCACTGCAGCGTAGGCCGTTTTTGAGGCATCCGAAAAACCGTGTAGCTCTGTCTTTACATTGCTGGATTTAGTGTTAAGCCAACGTGGGTTTTTAACATTCACTAAAGAAGATAAGTCCTTACGGTAAGTAATCCATTCCTTTAATAAACTGTTGGGAACTTCTTCGTCCCAACCTACACCTGCTAACCATAGCTTCTGTATCAACATTTTGGCTAAAATGATACTAGGTGACAACCAACCTAACGGGTCGAAAAGCCTAGATATATCCGATATAATTTTCCTTTTACTTACAGGTTCCGTCGGGAGAGGCAGTTCTACGGAGTACTGGAAAACATCAGCGCGAGGATCCCAGGTAAGTCCGAGTATTTTTGTAATATTATCTATTTTATCTAGGTTTATTTTTACTTCCTCAGCTTTATCCCTTTTGCTTTCTCTTATCTTATGTAGTAATTCTTCACTGTTACTTATCCATTTTTGCAATTGAAATCCCCCTTTAGCTAAAATAATTTTTATTTCTTTATGAATTTTATATCCTTCATCTACGCTTTCCGCCCCTGTCATTAGATCATCCATGTAGAAATTATTAAGAATATTTTTTGCTGCTAATGGATAATCCTTCCCTTCATCATAAGCAACCTGATGTAAAGACCGCACTGCTAGAAATGGCGCCGATGAAGTACCAAATGTAACCGTCACTAACTCAAATTCTTCAATTTCTTTTTCAGGACTGTCCCTCCAAAGAACCCTCTGAAACATTGTATCATCTCTATTGACCAAAACCTGTCTATACATTTTAATTATATCAGCACCTATACAAATTGGATGTATTCTCCAACGCATAACTGTATGTCGTAATTCTGCTTGCAATGTCGGGCCAACCATCAAATCATTGTTTAGCGATACCCCATTTATTCCCTTGCAGGAAGCGTCAAATACCACGCGTACCTTAGTCGTCTGCTTATCTGCCCGGACTACTGCGTGATGAGGTAAGTACAACCCTTTGTTCTTTTCTTCTGGAGATACCTTTACCATATGGTTAAGTTCTATATACTCCTGCATCACCGCTGTGTAATCCGCCTTTAATTTGTCATTCTTTGAAAGTTTGAACTCTAAACTCTTTAACCTTTTTTCAGCTATGAACCTAGATTCACCATCCTTGCAACTTTGGTTACCATCTCGGAACGGCAATCTTACAATATAACGTCCGGTTTCATCTCGCTTTGTGGTATTTGTAAAAATATTCTCACATTCCGTTTCTTCCTTACTCAGTATTTTTTCAGTTCCTGATGGCTCTGCTTCTAGCTCCCAGAACTTACGTAAGAAGTCATCAGTCTGAACATTGGAATGCATGACAGTTATACAAGGATATGAATTGATATCCTCCAAATTTTCTGTACCGACAACACCCGAAAGAATCCAGCCGAATTCTGTTTGTTGTGCTACGAGTGATCCACTAGTACTCTTTTTAATTCCCTCTTGAATAATTTGGCTGAATATTTCAGCACCCAACAAAATGTCAATTTTATTAGGCCTGTGATACTCAGGATCTGCCAAATCGGTTTCACTCAACTTTACCCATTCTACCCTGGTTGCTGTTACAACTGGGAGAAGGGACGTGATGGACTTCAAAACGTATGCATTCACTTGAACGTTGTAATCTGGATTCACTCGAGAACGTAGATTAACAACTACTGAAGAATTAGACATCACTGTTTTATTACCGCCTACACCTGTTACACGGTGTTTTGTTAAAGTTTTCTTTAACCCTAAATATTGAGCCATTGACTCAGTGATAAAAGATCCCTGGGATCCTTGATCTACTAATGCCCGAACCACACGATAGTTTCCATCTTTCGACATGGCCTTTACTAAAGCCGTAGGTATTAAAACCGTATCCTTACAATTTCCTGTCGAAAGGCATGAAACTATTGGCTTAGTAGATCCCTCCGCTTGTACAGCGGCCTTTTGAGACTCCCCCATTGAGGTACTATTCCTAGCAGCAACTGACGCTGCTTCCTTCTGATCAACGCCCGTGACCTCACCAACAGACCCAGAACCACCGCTAGGGTGGACTAAAGTATGGTGGCGTCTTTTACATATATGGCATTTGACGGTGTTTCTACAAAATCTGGCAGAGTGGTTACTACCCAAACAAATGAAACAAAGCCCCTTTTTTTGTACGAAATCACGTCGAGTATCGTTACTTTCTTTAGAAAAACCTTTACAAGCAGTTACCTTATGAGAGGCCGAACAAAAAGGGCAAGATAACTCAGCCTTTTCTTTGCCAACCACATGGAACGATTGTGAACTCTTTTGAACCTGAGCTTTATTTTCTAAGTTTTCTAAACCTCGAAATCGGCCAGTTAAAAACTCAGTAAATTGAGTAAAGGTAGTCAAATCGTCTGTTGAATCTGAAGCTGTCTTTAATTCCCAGGCCTTCCTGGTGTCCTTATCCAATTTGGCACTAACCATGTATATTATTAGGATGTCCCAAGAAGAAACATCTACCCCTAGATTTTTTATTGAACCCAAGCAATCAGATGTGGTGCTAAGTAATCTTTTTATTTCAGCGGCCGATTCTACTGTTAAACTCTTTTGATTAAACAAACGTTTTAAAATTCCATTTGCTATAAATCTTTTATTGTTGTACATTGCTTCTAATTTGGCCCAACTAGCCTTATAATTATCCGATGTTACATTAATATTTCTTAATAGTGGCTCTGCATCTCCGGTTAAGTACCCTTTAAGATAATATAATTTCTGTGCATCGTCTAGAGTATTATTGTTGTGGATTAACCCCATAAATAAATCCCTAAACGTCTGCCACTCACTATAATTTCCAGAGAACACAGGTATCTTAACCTCAGGTAACTTAAAGTTTCTAACTCCTATACTACAACTAGCTCCTGGACTAACATTATACGTTTCACTAGACATTTTCATATTGTTTAATTGTTCTTTCAGCTCGCTTTTAAACTGTATAAAAAACTCTTCGACCTCATCATACAAGCCATTCTTATGATAATTTGAACTAATTAAATCAGGCTTTTTTATTTCACTAATTATTTTTACATGTGTTGTGTGGAATAGTTGCCATTGCTGTTCTAAGTTTTCAATCCTAGTTTCTATATAACAAACAGTTAGACGCTCTTTAGGAGATTTTTTAAAGTTAGATTTTGACTTAAGCATTTTAGCTTTAATATCTTCTTGAATATCGTTAAGCGACTCCATTTTGAATTAAAAACACAAGTAGGTTAGGTCACAAATATAAAATACACAATTTTCTAGCAACTACTAAATACCCATAAAACTATAAATAACTAACACTATAACTTATTGTCCAATAAACACGTTCAATAACACCATAAAAGTTTCTTTGAAGCACTTCGAAATATTTTCTAAGTCCCAGATAATGTTTAAAATTCTACAAGTGTTTTGGACTTGTATTCTTGAGTAAAATCGGGCATAGGTTCCCCGTCTCAACCACTTTTGCTTAAAATTAGTACAAGTCCAAACTACTATTACCAACGGTAAGTTAATTAGCTAGTGAATTTAAGGTTCAAGTTTCAATGCACTTTCTTGAATTGTAGAAGTTAATTTCTTCTTAGTAATAAGGTCGAGAATGTACTCACGATTTCTCCACTATGCACTCACTGACACTGATACTCGACGTCACACGCCGCACTTGTGTTGTGGCGACCTCTGGTGGCCACTCCGCGAACTTCTCTGCCTGGCTCCTCCACGCAACGTCACTCCTCCGGCACCCAGCCGGATCCTCTGCTTCGATGACGTCACCGCTGACGCCTCGCTGTAGGGAAGCTCTGAGCAGCGATCCACTGCCCAGTACTGACGTTGTGGGGCGATAATCACCACCACCACCGATGACTATCCAAAAAACACCTTCACGCCAATCCGACTTCGAAGGACCATGTACTTAATTTCAAGGTCCGAAGGCGAGAACACCTAATGAAACTCACTTTATGTTTCCAATAGGGCGTATATTCTATAAAGAATCGCAAAGAATCACACGTACCAAAAAAACTCCAAAGCTACTTATACTATCCGTGGTAACGAAACCATAGCGCGATCTAACTCGACGTCAACGCCATCTATCGAGCACGTCGGCAACTTTGAACATTTTTATGATTTGAATTAGATCGCGCCGTGGTTTCGTCGTCTACTTGGACAATCGACATTTAACGTGTTTTGTCAATCTTCGTTGCTTAGTGTGGCACTAGATGGCGGCGTGTTTAATGTCCAGATATATTTCTTTATTTATTGTAGTTCTTTGAGATGGTAACGCGAAACGTCGAGCATGGCTAATAATAGATTCTAATAAATAAATTAAAAGTCAAGACAAGCATTCTTACCATTATGATCGGGTTACCCAGTCATAGTTATATCCCTTTGATGGTACCAGTCATAGTCAGTCGTGGCGCACACATAGAAGCAACAATACTGCACCCAGGACTATAAATATCTAACTTGATTTGATACCCATTATTCTCCGTGAGGTTTACGATTTTAGAATGTGTATGTGTGTGTATCTGGATCCATCGTCATCGTCATCATCAGCCTGTTAATGTTCCCACTGCTGGGATACAGGTCTCTCAATGAGAGGAAATGGGCTTATAATCCACTGCGTGGGCCCAGTGCGGATTGGTAGATGTCATATGTCTTCGAATTTTCGGTGCTAGGACATGCCGGTTTTCTCACGATGTTTTCTTTCACCGTTTTGAGAGCAGTGGTACTTACTGCACTATTGGTAGCTTATTTTAGACCGCGCCACCTCAAAACTACAAGGGATTTAAAAACAAAAAAATCATGGCTAATAATACGCCGGAAACAAGCGACGACGACCCTCACTAACAACTAAATTACCCACGGATAGGTGTTTAGCAATCTATTCTATTATTGAAGGGTAAAGCTGCCCCTAGGCTCGATTTGCATTATAAATTATTCGTATTGGTATAATGTAATCTAGTCCTGTGAGTTTCGATTACAAATATTTTGTCGGTTTTATGGGTGACGGTGTTTGTTTATGAAAGAAAGAAAAAATATTTAGGTACTCGTCGCAAGGTCATGACGTGCATACAATATCATTAAAGCAAATAAATATACAACGCATTAAGACGAACACGAGCATTTAGACTACAACAGAACCACATTAAGTATAATAATTATAAGACAAAACGGACAAAACATACAAATTTGCGTGAGTGCGACAAATAGGTTACCACTCATCATGATGCTGTGCTCACAGAACAGCGCTGGTTTTCAGTGGTCACCCGTGAAAATGTACGGAAGCCAATACAGCGATATTTGACTAAATGAGTAACTAAAATAAAACAGATAGATAGGACTTAGAAAACATAAACAAGAAACAAAAACATTTAAAAAAGCAAACACAAATGGTTTTAAATGGATTACATAGGCACAAATAGATTTTGGATTCAACGTAGTATGTAGTAAGTTTTGTTAATAATGGAGCAGCGGTGGCCCAGCGGTGGCGCCCCGACTTACGTACAGTAAGTCATGGGTTCGAACTCAGGCTGGCGCATTCCTTTGTGTAATGTATTTCTTCACTGCTGTTCTCAAAACGGTGAAAGACAACATTGTGAGGAAACTGGCACGTCCTAGAACCAAAAAAAAATCGAAGACATGTGACATCTACCAATCCGCATTGGGCTCGCGTGGTGGATATAGCCCATTCCCTGTCATAGAGAGGAAGGCCTGTGTCCCAGCTGTGGGAACATTTAATAGGCTGCTGATGATGATGATGATTGTTAATAAACCTCACGTGAGTATAGGTTTTGCCGTGCTATCAACACGAAACAAAAGAAGAAAAAGTTGATTATATGTTTATCGTATCGAAAACATTTTTAAAGCCAAACTTAAAAAATATGTTCCTCAAAATATCAGAATTAATTAAAAACCAAATGGAAACAAAAGTTGTACTACTGACTGGTGTATCTGCATTGTGACAGCGGGATCGCACTCTTTATGTCAAGGCAGGGTAATTACGCAAAATAGCGCACTGTGAGATTTTTGGGAGTACCCACGAACCTAAATATGTAATTTGCAATAAAAATGCGTCAAGTTAATTTGTAAGTCCGAGTGTCGAAGGACAATGATTAGTTTATACTTTAAGTTAAATGTGTTCTCATGTAAGTGAAATGTAAATTTCTTAATGAGAAATAAATGTCTTTAACCAGAAACTTTGTATTTTTACATACATTGTAAGCCTTCGCCAGTCAAAAATTAAATGCATTACATCGAGTTAAAAAATAACGATTTGATTTCGTTACTGACTGATTAGCTGGAGAAGACAGACCTCCGAAAAGGTATGGGAAAGCTTGTGCCCAGCAGTAAGACCAAACAAGTAAATAAAAAGGTATCCTATTTAGGTGATAACTTTTTATGCTGACCTGCGAAATGCAATACAAAAAATACTTCCTCCCTTCTCACTCTGAATGAATTATATTAAGACGCCTGCGGAGCATGCGTATTTCATACAAACGTAATACCAAAATAATTTGTAAATTAAACATTTTCCTAAGGTAGTGTGTATTTATTTCGATTGAATTACAGAATATCTAGGTTCCCAAATATATATTTTGATTGGACACTGATTTTAACAAGAGTTATAAGAAAAGTAAGTTTTCTATGGAAATTTTAAATTCCTCATAATAATATCTCGTCTTTGTATCATGGTCCTCTCAAAAAATATATTTGGGAACATAGATATTCTGTAATACAATCGAAACAAATACACACTACCTTAAGAATATGTTTGATTTACAAATTATTTTGGTATTACGTTTGTATGAAATACGCATGCTCCGCCGGCCCCTTAAGAGAAAAAATAATAAACGACAAATTGCGAGTATTTTAAAATAGAAATAAAATCTTCTCGCTCCATTATGGCCTCATTTTTCTCGACATAAAAGTGCACTCTCTTCTAAGCAAGGTAAGCAAATAAGGTCGAATGCCTGGGCTATGATCACTGCGCAATTATCATCATTATTTTTTTGCTTTTTTGTACTTCTCTTGTATAAAGCTTTGCAATTAAGACGAAGAGATAAAGGGTATACATTGAAATTACTTTTATTTCATATAGTTTGGCAATAATAATAAATATCGTAGCTGCATACCTCTGATTTCTGAAGGGTTAAATCGCAGATATTTTTACAGTACCCCCATTTTGCCAGTTAATTTTAGTCCCATTTAGTATGCATGTTGCTATCAATCAGGCACAAATCCCTTATGAAAAAATCCAGTAACAATTTTCCGATCCTGGAACATCATGATCATGAACAGGTGACGCTTGCGAACACTAAATTAGA
The DNA here is from genome assembly GCA_950022955.1 of Xestia ashworthii. Lineage (NCBI taxonomy): Eukaryota > Metazoa > Arthropoda > Insecta > Lepidoptera > Noctuidae > Xestia > Xestia ashworthii. The sequence continues at coordinate 2,612,941 of OX465555.1, read as the reverse complement.
AGGCAGAACGAGGAGCGTGAGAATAAAATTATGATCTGAAAGTTTGACAATTCTGGCGGGTTACAAAGAAAGTATCTTTTCCAAATAATCACGAAAATACACAACAATTTTCTCAGCCCTTTGACGTAAAAGAAAATCCGGATTTTTCATCATAATTCGGCCTTCTTGTACTTGTAAACATCTGTAAAGAGATTTATTACAAACGGTTTCAACGATAAGACACAAACAAAGCTCACGAAAATCGTTCAACGTCTTAAATAGCAATACAAGGGGCTCTTTCAAATGGTAATTTGATTGTACCCAGTTTGCAGCTTCAAAAGAGTGAAATATTCTTTTCAGGGGTCCCGGATGCCGCGGGAGAATTATTAATGGCCAAAGAAACTTTCTCAAAGTTTACATCAGTGCGCAAGTCAGGGAAGATGGCGGTAAGCTAGTAATAAAATTTTAATTTTGTTTCCACTATAGGGAAATGCATCCAGCTCAGATAATAAATACGGGTGGGATTTTTGTCCAGAATGTTGAGCTTATTTTGAATTGGAGACGTACAGGATTGTCTATTCTGCAGTTTAGAGTTTCAAAAGATTTCAGATATTGATATGAGGGAATGCTGACGACGCAGAGAAATTATATACTAAATACCTGGTATAGACTACATACGTCCAGGAAATTGATGTTCGTTACGGTAGTCGTTTGAAAGTTTGCCTTTCCACACTGAAAAGCAAATTGTAAGGTCCATGCTTGATGTCAGTGTAAGTACTTGTCCTGCCTTTAGTCAAGGTATTTTCGATCTTGAGTTTTGATATAACGTCAAAGGCTTTCGAAGCTTCTAGTGCGATGTGTTCTATTCATGTTGCTGTCGCTACTATACCTCTATTTTGTAATCGAACTTGCACATTCAAGGCTCTCTCTCCCATTTTCTTACTATAGAATTGCGCATCGTCAATTTTTAATTACGGCAAGGGTATTTTGTATAGGTATTAAAATAGTTTTTAGTACATATTCTTAAAATATGAACGACTTGGGTACGACTTTCTTATTCTTTATTGCACTCAAAATTAAAAGATAAACACAAATTGCAATACAACTGCCTTTCTTCAGGAATTAGAGATTTTCTGACACTTTTAAATTGTTTTTGTAACACCATAGAACTGGACCTCCATAAAGCTTCGTACTACACTGATATTTAATAAACACACACGTCGCACACACATAAGCCACGACCTAACACAACACATAACATGACCAAAGACACTGCCTCACAGCTTCCAAGACAGCCTTTACAAAGAACGTGACAAGACTTGCAGAAGCGCACTCGCCATTCACACTACAAATTGTACAACATAGCAATACCTATCTACATATACATATATACTTATGGTCACAGCTTATGGTACATAATGAAGTTCTAGTAGAATATGATCTTCAGTAGCTATTATGTACAGTTTTAATACACGCTCTGCCCAGCATTTTTCCAACTATGGCGTCAGCTTTTGGACCAACCGGATGCTGCTGAAGACCAGTATTTTACGTGAGGCTACTGCCTTTGTGACCTCCACAATCCTGTTGCTAGGTATCACGGTACCTTTTGATAAACCTGGTTATCGGGTTTTCAGACTTCTGACTACATAGAACAACACGACGACGGATACGTACTATTACGATCTCAATCAAATGCCGATTGCGAGTTCTCCTGCACTCGCTGTATACAGGGTGTAAATAGCCTCATCACGAGACCATCAACTAAACATTCTGTACATCAAACTAAAGTATCTGTACGCAAACATTTTTGCTGGGAAACGACTTTTTTTTAGGGTGAAAAATTATGTTTTGTGGTAGAACTCAAAACTCAATGTGACGCACCTAAAACTGTGCTGATGGATGGATTGAAAAGTACGGGATCGTGAAGATGTTTAAAGTAAAAATCTTACATTAAAAACACGTATTAAAAAAAAAACTTATCAAAAAAAGTTTGAACTTTGACCCCCAATATCTCTGTAACTAGAAGGTTCTCAGGTTTGGTCTGGAACAAAAAAATGATTGCATAGACGAGGAGAACAAGTGCCTTTCGGCTTCGTTAAGTCTTTTTACACCCTTTATGTGAAGCGTGATTACGTGTGCGTGCGTTTTCGCTCGCTGTATGGAACCGACCTTCGGTAAGTACAGTCAGCAAAAGAGTTAGGTATGCAGGCTAGCAATCTTCTTAAGACTATTATAAATGTAAAAGTCTGTAATGATCGATTTTTGTTATTCTTTCACGCAGAAACTACTGAAAGGATTTGAATGAAATTGCAAACAGATTGATTATAACCCTTTTCCATATATAATTATAGTAAGAAGATTGCTAGCCTGTAAACCTAACTGTTTGGCTGACTGTATCTATCTATTTTGTGTCAAAAATTTCATCTCTAGACAGAGTGACGACGTGAGAACGACGGCAGCGTGTTTCTGAAATTCGCGCGGTTGCCTTTGCAATGTACTTTTTACGACCAACAATAAATTTCTACTCATCGACTAAAGGAAGGCATTACACGGAACATTTTTATGAGAAAAATTTACTGAACGACACCTCGGTGTCTGACATAGATGTTACGTTGAAATTATGCTGTGTCAGTATGTTTTCATCGGCTGCTTGAAAAACATTGAAATACATACTTGTGTTGATATGAAAGTTGGTCGTAGTTTTACTGAAACTTGTTGCATGATGCTCCTTTTTTTAGCAGAAGGAAAGAAAAAATGTTTATTTGACGTCAGTCTTTTGTCAGTCTTACTAAGGGGTATCGTACTGGGTTGTGGCGGTCAGATAGGCAGTCGCTCCATGTAAAATACTGGTGGCAACCTCTACGTAGTTGAGAAAAGGCCCAGCAGATGACGACATGAGGACAGATTAAATAACAACTGGCTTTCTCCGCTCCGCAGCCTAGCTTCGCTTCAGTGCAAGGCAGCCTTATCCATCAAATATTCTCAGTAGCAGTAATAACTTGTTTATCTTTCAAACATTAATCATTTTTTTTAATGTGCTTGCTTACCATGACAAAAATCAAATCGAACTCCAGCATTAATAAAACGTCCCTTTTTATTTACTTTTAAACCGGAAAAGGAAACTCGACAGTTCCATCGAGTCCCCCTCGTGTATACGACATGAATTCATACTTCTATAGGTATCTGAACTTCACACGAATGCCGCCCGAAGCAAAGTCGACTTCCGTAATACTCGACGCATAATAAAGCACGATTTATTTGAAAAATAGATCCGTATTTCACGTGGCTGTAATTATAAATATCATTTCTGTATGATACAGTGTGTAGCTTTACTTTTTCGTAGAGTTTAGTTTGAACCTATGGTGACTAGTCACTTTACTATCACTATCACTACATATTATAAAACAAAGTCTCCCGCCGCGTCTGTCTGTCCCTATGTATGCTTAGATCTTTAAAACTACGCAACCGATACTGACGCGGGTTTTTTTAATAGATAGAGTGATTCAAGAGGAAGGTTTTAGTATATAATTTTATCGGCATCGGCTAATAACTGATAAAACATGAAGCTCATGATAACAAACCACTTTTACTATGGGACCAAACCCGAAATCGCAAACAAAAAACAGCTGTTCAGTACATTTTGACCAGTTATGCGAACATAAATGTATTAAACAACCGCTGATTATTTTTCGCGATTTCTGGTTTGGTCCCAAAACACTTTTACACGTCACTTCATGTTGTTTTAAAAACTAGATGTGGCCGGTGTGCCGTGGTTGCGGGACGGTTCGAAAGAGATACCGTGGCCCCGGAACATAAAGGGCGATGAAGGAACATAATCAGTAAAAGTCTGACACTCCCTCCCGTTTCGCCCAGAGCAGGAGGAGTCATTTGATGATTTACATCCGAAAAAAAAATGAAATGGGGCCAGTGTTTCGTACCTGACTAATCTGAGCAGAAATATTCCAAACAAACTCAGAGGTCACTGTTTCTTTTAAAGTCCGGACATTGGTCATGTCATACTGGAGGACAAAGGAAGACCATGCAGGCTAATGTGCATAGTGATCCAAAGACTTCGATACTTAACTTGGCTTTAGGCTGCCTGTACACTGAAGCGGAGCAAAGTTGCGGAGCGGAGAATCGGGGAAATATTAACCAATACGATTGCATACTGGTGTGAAGCTGGTATTTTATGCAATTTTATTGGTTAATATTTATCCTTTTCTCCGCTCCGCAGCCTAGCTCCGCTTCAGTGCAAGGCAGCCTTATCCATCAAATATTCTCAGTAGCAGGCGCGGAGTTAAGATTTGCCAAATGCCCCATAGGACTTAAACATAACTGGTGCAATGTAGCTGTACTATGTATTAGGTACACCTTTGACTAAACCTTCTGGGAATACCAGCGGGATACTACAAGCATGTTATGAAAATGCACTAATGCCCCTACCAACTTCAACATTTGTATAAATTCAGCATCTCAATCTAAACAACCGTCTCAAGTTAGTGTTCTTAATTAAATATTTAACTCTGTTCTAAAATTAAGAGCAAGCGTCTTATTCTGGAAAGCACTTGGAATCGCACGAAACGTTCGGTACGTTCGTCGACTAACAATACGTACCTACTTGCTTACGGATGGCTGTTAGTAGTTGGGATAGTCATTGGTAGTCTTAACGTACTTCAGCTTATTGCAAAGACGGAGATATGAATTCACATGCACGTACAGCGAATGAGCTTTGACAGAGAAGATACTCTTAGGTGAAACAAATAAAATTGTAGTTTTATATTTTTCGTTCTTCGATCAACTGAAAACTTGTTGAGTCAATTTTGTCTCAGCTGAGAATAGGAATCGATCACGGAGATAATATTGTAGTGCACAAGGATGTATGTGCACGAGTGTGCGCACAAACACAGCCAGAGAAAAAAAAATGAGTACTATAAATAGGCTGAACAAAAAATATGGGGTATTCCTCAGAGCGCACCTATTCCTAAGCGCAACCATCTAAGCGCAACTAAATCATTCCTCAGAGCGCAACCATACCATGATAAAAAAATAGAGAGGCGCAACTAAATTGCACCAAAATCCTATCGCAATCCGCCGTGGGTGGATTTTATTTTGCAGATCTGTAGGCTAGCCTACGCATTTTTTCCTTTTATAATTTAGGAAAAATGAAAACTGCTGGAACTACCCGAATTCGTAATTAAAAATAAAAAAAGGAGTCCTTGATCAGAAACCAGGTAATGTGTATATCTCTTTGTCTATCTATCTATTGATGCTTATATTAGGTTAGATCAAACCGGTTCGGAGAAAATTTAGACGAAGTTCCGGACACCTCACTCTGATGGATAATGTACTGACGTGGTTGGTGTCTGCAACCGGGTCGTATCCAGACCTATCCGGATCTTTAACCGGTTACCTAAAACGTATTTTAAATGAATATCGAAGACCTCACCAAACAATTATAATAGAATGACATTTTTGAGGTCAACTCGAGGGCATCCTTTGAAACATTTTTCTCGCAACCATTCTCCCAAGATACCGCAAATTATGAGAAAGTCTGCACTTGATCTTTTTAAAATTAAATGTCGCAATCCACTCATTATCAAATAGATGTTTCTGGTTGTTTCACCCCTCAACAATTTAATTGAGCAACTGAAGTTTAGCAAAAAAATCTTTGTAACAAGTTGTCAGGAACAGAATTTGAGTTTGTTAATTTTTGTTGACAACCGAATATAAACGCGAACGAGTTGAAACGCTAAAAATTAACTGTATTTTTTTAAATATAATAAGTTCCTTAAATTGGAAAAGTTAAAATTTTTGTCCGAAATCACGGTACTAGCATTTTTTCACACACACACAATTTACCATCCTTTACAGGCAAAGAATCTTCCTGTATAATAAGTCTGTAACCTCATTAAGTAAGAAATCCAATACATTATTACTCTCCACGTTGAAAAACATTGTTATTGATTGCTTACTGTATTCAAATTAGCAACTTCACTTCAGAAACCTTAAACATTTGGGCAACCACAAAATTTTACAAAATATAAAATAAATACTACAAAAATCTCAATTCCCGTTGGAAATAAATCTCTTTTCGTGTCACCACGTAAAAATTCGTTAAAGATTAAAGGGCAGAAAAATAAACAAGTAAGATTCGTGGAATGTAAATTATTTGTACGTAAAAATTGTCGATGGTGTCGCAAAGAGATAACGGTGTTATTTAATCTTTACCACGAAATGAACGTGATAAAAGACCCACTTTTACCAACACCAAGTGGAATGAGGATACCTAAGATACAGGTATATTCCTAATTCAAGTAGAATCCAATTATTGTATACCTATAGTATTAAAGGCTATATTGTAAATATTTTTGTATTTTAAATATTTCTAGAAACAATTTCAATATAAAAAAGAAATTAGGAACACTGGTCTCTAGGAACGTGATCAAGTTTTTTTAGTTGTGTCACAATATTATTCATCGAAAGGTTCTCTTTAGGCAGACCTTAGCTTTACACAGGAAATAATATATGGTCTCTTACATGAAACATTTTCTTTTACAAAACAATCAGCAGTATAGATAATCGACATCCGCGCATGAGACGAACCCACCGCAGTCATCGATTGGGTTTTCTGCAGGTCTCGCGCACCTCTTCTTTCTATACCTTACCTTACTTGTGTTCATCATCTCTAACCCTTATTTAGATGGGGTTGGCGCAGCATTTTTGGTTCTTTCACTCATTTCTAGCTACCACCTATATCTATATCCAATCCTATCTCTAATATCTTATCTGTCATTAGGTTAACTTTAATCGCTGGACCTTCTTGACCTACCTTTCCGCAGTAGGTATCGTTCATATCTGGTATAAACGGCCCGTCTATGTAAGCAATTCGTTATTAGAATATATTATTGAATCGTGACGGGATCCAATTTGAATACTGAGTGACGAATACCTTCGAGGGTGTACGCCAACTGGTTTTTTGGGGAGCGGTCTTTGGGGTCCCATAATAAAAACCAATATCGACAAGGCGCCTCCGTCTTTGAATGCATTTCAAATATTAAATATAAAAGCATAATTCTCTGAGAGCATATATTAATTTATTTTGAGGCATCAGTTGAAGCTACTAGGTACATTAATTTCAATGAAACATACGATTCCGTACGCAAAATTAGCGCTTTGACGTGGAGTTGCGAACACCAGCCCGTTGTACAATACAATACAAACATACGATTACCCGAATTTTTCAATTGTATTTCCTCACAATTCAAATATCTTTAATGTTTGTTTTTTTTTTATCAGCAGTGATTAAAAAAAACAAACACCCACACTTCAACCCACTTTATCACGAAACCCAAGCCCCTCCTCCACATATATTCCACCCAAACCAAGGGACCATTAAAAAAAGAACACAGTTGTTAATAATTCAACCCTTAAAAAGCGAATTATCTCGCTCGATTAGTCCAACGTTATCCTCGGAATAGGTCTTTCAGACCGGCCGGCGAGTGTTTGCCAACTACGGAACTCGGCACTAATTTGTCAACCCTCATTACGCTATCTTACTCGCGTTTCGTGCGATTTTAGTTTCCATTGTCTCACCCCCGCCTGCTCCCCACATTTTAGCTCCAGAAAGGTTTTTCATGTTCCTCCGTTATGATATAGTTTGGTTTATTTGCGTGACTGTAATGGAGCGTGTATGGGGTTATATGTTATGCAATTTAGTGTCTGTATTGTTTTGTTTTGGACTTGAATATGAATTGGCTTAATACATCTTGTGGTTAGCTTTTGGTAGCTTAGGTAGTACTCGTAAATAAAATATCTTACATTTAAGTAAAACATTTTACATTTTTTTGCAAAGCACACATGTCGCTACGTCTTGGTTTTTTATTTGGTCTGAGATTGTGATAGTTAAATTCCTTTTAGAATGTCAGGAAATAACGAAAACGTTTTCAAAGAATAAAAGATCATGTTGTGGCAAAATGATTGTAGCTAATCGTTTTATCACAGTGTGATCTTTCATTATTTTCCATATTCCTTTATTTTTATAAGCGTAGAAGGTAGAATGTCATAGGTATAAAAATTTAGGAACGTTTGTTGCTTTACGGAAGCGCTCAATGTAACGCACTTAAAACATGCTGGGATGCTTTGAAAATGGGTTATGAAAGTTTTTAGGTACAGCAAAGTCAGAACATTTTAAAACCTGCACTTGCAAAAAATCGTGCGAAGAAGTTGGAACTTTGGTCTTAAAAGAAAGTTTCCCAGGTATGGTCTCGGTGACGGGGAGAACCATTACCTATTTATCAGCTTCATTAAAGGTAGGATACACCCGTTATTTGCATGATCATGCAATAAAACATTATGTTAGCTGTTTCGATAATTATCATGCTTTCATTTGTTTAGTTTCGTGTTAATGTTAGCGATACCTCAACTATAACGGTGATCGATAAAGTGGTTTAGTTGCTGTTTTGTTATAGCGTGTTGCGTTACAGTTATAATTGTGTGGATAAACCAGTTTCAACGATTAATGTTTGATAACATAGGCAAACTGTGCAACAAACACCGATTGTTTTACATAGTTGGCGGACAAAGGGGCTATGTAATTTAGTTTTTTTGCTTGTTTTTAATAGAAAGTACTATCGATAATTGCCTCTTTGACAGGAGTGTGGGCAGAAACTATTGAAATTGAAGAGTTCCGTTCCATATCTCCGAAGTTCGTGATCAGATCATGACAATATTTCTATGGGACCAACTTGGAAGTATACCCTTTCAAACAAAAAAAGAATTATTCAAATCGGTTAAGGCTTCTTCGAGTAATCGGTGAACATACATAAAAAAAAAATATATACATACAGTCGAATAGAGAACCTCCTCCTTTTTGGAAGTCGGTTAAAAAGCGTTCAGAATCTAGTGATTTGGAACGCTTTTGATTGCAGAAATCGGGTTTTGATACCCACATTAAGATTGTAAAACATTTCTCACAAATTATTTAGCTACAGATTTCTCTCAGCTAAAATCCGATCTCCTCCTGTAAACATTCTCGACCAACGAGGCAGGCAAAAACAAAGACACAAAGTGTTATTTTGAAAACATTGAAAATCCATTACACCAACTAATTTTGACTCCAAATATCTATACAATCCAAAATATTTCAGGTTCAAACTATAACCTAGATGTAGGTTTCCCTCCACTAAAAGCTTACGAGTTTGTGGTCGCGCCTCCGTAAAGCTCTGTTGTGTTAACCTGGTTTTTTATCCGTATACCAGCCATATGCCACGCTTACACTGCTTATTTGTTTCCCGGATTTCCTAAAGAGGTTGTAATACCGCTTGCCGTATGATGGCGTTTATTAGTGTTTGTTTTAGTTGTGTTATGTTTCTTGTATTTAACACTCGAGTCGATCTTTACGTTAAGCCGTGCTTGCTTATAGTCCGAGAGGTAGCGTTGCAAATAATACGTCATAGTAAGCCAGCTGATATTGTCATCGAAGGTTGATCTTGTATTACCCAAAAGTAAACCAACCGTCAGCTGCCCAAGTTGCGGTGGATGTAGGATTGGGAGGTTACAAAAGAAATAAAAAATACATTAAATCATAGTACGCATTATGATGTTAAACTATTTATGGAATAAGTTTCAGCCGGCGTACTATAACTAAATCTTATTTTTTTTTCTAATCCAACCTAACCTCTCAATCCTACACCCACCGTGGGTGCGTCAGCTGATGCTGGGTTTACTTATCAGTCATTCGAGATCTATTGACTAAGATGGCAACCGATCGGCGTAAAACACTACCAATAATGCAACGGTACCTGCCGGACTATTAGGTTGGTCTGCGGATGGGTGCTCCGTGCTACGCATGCTAGACTGTGCTGGGTCCGACTTATAGTGTCGTTTATGCAATTTTGTATGGAAACTGCTCGGTAGTGGCTCGGAAGCGTGAGTGTGTCCATACAAAGTTGCACGGTCGACACTCGGGTGGTCCGTTGGTCCCAGCTGTCATTTGTATAACTTTGACAGTCTTTTCAGGTAGTCGGTGGCCTGAAAGACTGACAAACAGTGTTCCCAAGGGGTAGTATTATATTACCCTGTCTAACGGGATTGTGGGGGTCTGATAGCCAGTCGCTCCATGTAAAATACTGGTATTCAGCTGCATCCGGTTATACTGGTTGCCGACCCCAATATACTTGGGGCTAGGCCGATGAGGTACCGAGGTACCGGAACACAAATCGCAAAAAAGCTAATTCCGTACTTTGCGCAGAGAGCAATAATCTTCATGATGAATTCGTGATCTCGTTACGTCATTATTCTTCGCTATAGAAGAAGCCTTTTTTTTTTGTTTTTTTTTCGGATGGGAAATCATCAAATAACTTCTGTCTTGTCAGACTTTTACTGACTAAGACCCATCCATGTTCCTTCCTCGTCCTTTACGTTCCGGGGCCGCGGTATCTCTTTCGAACAGTCCCGCAGCCCTGGAAAGAAGAAGTTCTTGCAGTCCAATAATTTACATCTCCTTAAATTCACACCAATTTACATCTCCTTGTGCCAAAGATTAATCTACAATTACTCACCACCACTTAACCAAGCTCATTACTTCCAAACTAAACCCAGAAACGTCTTTCCTAAGAAGTCCCGCCGACATCAGCCGACATGTCTTAATGTCTGAAGCCAAGTGACACGAACGGAAGCCAAAAGGCTTACCGTGCTCTCGACTCCGAGATGGGGATTGCTTGTAAGCCGGCCACCTATCTCGACTTCTCGAGCCGGACTCGCTAGCGTGTTGATTGAACGACTGACGTGTAGGAAGGAATGCTAGTGGAGTTGTGGATGTAATGTGGATGTGTGGATGTCATAGTTGATTAAGTTTTTGGGTAGTTCAAATACTGTTTTAAGGGGCCGGCGGAGCATGTGTATTTCATACAAACGTAATCATCATCATCATCTCAGCCGAAAGACGCCCACTGCTGGACATAGGCCTCCCCCAAGTGTTGCCACATTGACCGGTCCCTTGCGACTCGCATCCACCGGATACCTTCACCAGGTCATCGGTCCACCTAGTGGGAGGTCTTCCAACGCATCGTCTTCCAGTTCGCGGTCGCCACTCCAGAACCTTTCGGCCCCAACGGCTATCCGTTCTGCGAGCAATGTGCCCTGCCGTAAACTTAATACAAAAATAATTTAAAAATCAAATATATTCTTAAGGTAGTGTGTGTTTATTTCGATTGGATTACTGAATATCTATGTTTCCAAATATATATTTTGAAAAGACAATGATATAAAGACGAGTTATGAGGAATTTAATATTTCTATAGAAAACTTATTATTCTCATAACTCTTGTTTAAATCAGTGTCCATTCAAAATATTTATTTGGGAACCTAGATATTCTGTAATTCAATCGCAATAAATACATTCTTCCATAAGAATATGTTTGATTTACAAATTATTTTGGAATTACGTTTGTATGAACAAAGCATGCTCCGCCGGCCCCTTAAGCTTTCATGGTTTTGGAGATCAAAATCTAAACTAATGTTATAAAGAGGATTTTTTTGTTGTTGTTACGATTTAACTTAAGAACTACTTACTCAATTGTTTTTATAAATTCTTTCACAATTAGAAAGCTGCTCTACATCTTTACCAAGTAACATAGCTATAAATTAGATTAATATCATACAAATTAGCTGAGCTATCACAATTTTTGCGACCGAAGTCACGGGCGATGTGTTAGTAACGAATAATCACGGAAGCCGTCAGCTCAGTGACGAATAAGTTTATTTTCGGATTATTTATTTGTTAACAGTTCTGCGATTTGCGTATTTACAGAACTGAATGATTTACTTGAGTTTTCAGTAATGTCAGACCAATAAGTTGATTATTTAGATAAGGTCATAATTTAGGTACAACGTTTGTTTTTCTTTTAAACGAAGTAGGTACTCTTATTCAAGTAGGTTATTAAATTGTCTAGATTTAGTACAGTTGCTAAAGCATGAATATTTACTAAGAGAACATTAGCGTATAATGAAAGTACCGCATTTCGCGAGACCTTATTAATGATCTTTTCATTAATAATTAACACTCGCGTGCAGTTAATAATTATGTTTTAACACTTGCATGCAAACGACCTCTCTAAAATGATATAAATATCTACTTGTATATTTAAAACTGTTCTTTAACCATTTTATGTAAAAATGGTTTGGTGGTTCAAACAAAATTGAACTCTCTTGACATGCAGAAACCTTTCATATTTTAAAAGTACGACTAAACATATAAAACAATAGCACTTTAGTGACTTCGTCCGCAAAAATTGTGATAAATAATAGACTAATTAGAATGACATAAATATAATTTATAACCTTTGCTACTTCCTGATAGGTTTACTTTCTGTCAGCGAAAAAATATTACAAATCGGTTCAGTACTTTCGGAGCGGAGTCGGTACAAACAAACAAAAATCTTTCCTCTTTATAATATTGGTTTAAAAGTCTAAATTATAATTAGTTATAAGGATAAAAGAACCTGGAATAAAACGTTAATTTCTGCTTATACCTACCAGGAAAGGTTCTATTATAATTATAATATTAAAGACAATATAAGAAAAACGATCAAACGAAATGAATTTAATTAATTTCTCATCACTTGGCGCTCATTAAATATTCTCCATAGCTTCAAACAGAAATTATTTTGAGCGGCAGTGACCCAAATTTTGACATTCATGACATTCGTCGATATTTATGTCACTTAAGGTCTGAATGAACTGAAAGTATTTATTATTTCAGGCAATATTTATCAGTAATTTATTTATTAGCCTTTTTCGGTGTTGTCAATAATCGCTATAAGTTTTAACACGCGATTATAGTAAACAGGAACTATAACTATGTCAATATTTTCGTTTCTTCCTTTTACCATCGAAGTTATTATACTGATGAACTTTGTTGTTTGAAAGATAATGAGGTTCTTCTTCTTTATTGTATGGTTAAGTGCCTGACCTGCTATCAGAGTTTCTATGCCGTCCAAGGGCCTCTGTCTTCGCTTTACACGTCATCGAGGAATATCCCTCAGGCATCCTGGTTTCGTCACGATGTTTTCTTTCGGATGTAGCCCACCGAAGCAAGTGAAAATTATACAATACACACATGACTCCTTAAAATCCGAGGTGCGTGTCTTTGATGAACATGAGACAGACCTATGTCTTGGCAGTACTACGTTCACACCTCTGTCATTGCCAGAAGTAGTAAGAAGATCAAAATCATTTTGAAAAGTTAGCCCAAATATCTTCACGGATTTATTTATTTTAACTTATGTTAACGTGAAACATTGCAATTGCATTGTATAACAGCATGTTAAACATTGCGGTTCCGTCTCACGCTGTATAGAGCCGTTTAATGTTCACAGAGTACAAATGTAAATTAACGGCCTTCTAATTGCAAACACTAAAAATATTCATAAACTACTCTACACCAAAATTCTGGCTCAAAACGTCTTATTTGAATTACGTGTTCAAACTATTTATCTGGCGACACATCCCTAGTCAGAAAACGTCTTAATGAGTTCCGAACTAGTGGGTCTTGGCAAACAAACACCTTCTCCCTTAATCTCTCACTTAATGCACTCCACTTTGTAAAAACTTGCCAAGTCCCACTTTAATTACGTCCTCGTCTAATAATTATGAGTTAATTCGTCGGGAAAGCGTTCTGATGGTGCGTCAGGGGTTATGAAAGGTAAGCAAGACTAAATACTTTAAAGTGGGTAAAATGTTGAGTAGCTCTGAAGTTTTAAGGTGAGGCTATATTTGTAGGATTGTTCTAATTTCTTGGTGGAAGTATAAAGAGTTTTAAGAGGTCAGGAAGTTTGTTCAAGGTCTGATGTTTTCTCCCAGGAAGATGAGCCATGATGTTATTTTAATAAAATGAGTATCTTAAGTTGTCGTCATAAACCGCTTTTAAGCTTCACAGTTAGTTGTGGTATGTACGTAATAATATGATTAGTTACACAATGTACATTTCCCCCGACCTCAAAACTTTCTTACAACCAAAACTTCGCCATATTTAGAGCGAGTTGAACCTGACTCAATTTAAATCAACAGAACACAGAGGGAACAGAGATAGTTGTGCCAAATATAGTACTGACTTCGTGGGTCTTATCGACCCTGGCCGATGTCGGTTGTGTTTATGATAATTCCCCGCGAACAGTGCGAACTGTCGGTCGGAATTACCGCGGAGGCGTTTACGGGTTTATCCCGGTTCTGGCGCTACATTACGCGAAGTTGTCGGCGATGTTACTTAGAAGATAAATGGAGAAGACCCACGACTCTTGGTGCTTTGTTTATGGGACAGTGTACAAAGATGTAGAAGAGGCCATCTGAGAGTAAGTGGCTTATGACACTATAAAAATCTGTGCAATAATGTGCTCTCAAAACGGTGAAGGCAAATATCGTGAAGAAACCGGTGTCTCTTAGAAACAAAAACTGGAAAATGATGTCACAACTGCAACTGCACTGGATTACGGCATGCCCGCTTACATAGATGAGGCCTGTGTCTTACCTAGTAGTGAAAACGTTTAGGCAAAATGTGTAATGATTATATATGTTATTTATTATATTGTAATATAACATCAAACAAAGAAAAAAAACCACCATTACAATATTAAGTAACCAATGATGTACTAGTAACTAGGAAATCCACAGTCCCTAGACGTTCCCGGCGCAAAGGAGCCCATGACACTTGCAGCGTTTCCGCGCTGAATTGCCAGGGCAAGCCTTTGCACCAGGAAAGAACCAGAGCGTGGGTCACCGCCCCTTTCTCTAAGTCGCCGGCCGACCTCCGCCACAAATTTTATAGCGTCGGACCCCCAGCAACCAGTGGTTTCTACTGCCAATGGGACAAAATAATATTTCGGTACCAAGGCTGCATATTTGGCCCGCTTCTTGAGGGCGGCTGTTTCAGCAGCGGCACCGGGTGCCCTGACAGTGCGAGGGAGATGGCTGGCGGCAAACGTGCTAACGCAAGTTGCGTCCCAAAGTAGGCACTTACCCTTTTGCCAGGGTACTAAAGTCAGGCCATCCGGTCTTTTGCCATCCAAACGACAGAGACCCGGTGGTTCCAGGACACAAGGGATATTGGCGCCAACCAGCGCTCTCCGGACAATGTCGTTGAGAGCATGGTGCCGCGGAAACCTCCCTGAGCAACGAAAGCAACTTAACGCGTGGTGGCCGTTGGCCTCCATCCTGGACCCGCAGATGCATACATGTGGTTCACAGACATCGCAGCCCAGGCGGAGGGCCACTGCCACCCGCAAAGAGTCGCCGTCAAGTAAAGTGCCCAGGTGAGGTGAAGGGAGCGCTTGCAACCATGCTCCTGATTCTGACCGCGACACTGCCTTCAAGCGCGCCAATTCAACCCCCTCCGCCTGATCTATTAGACCAGCTAAAACCGCCTTCGCTCCTACGTCATCCCAAAAGCGCTGCACTTGAGGTTCTTCCGGGATGATACCGCCAGGGCAATGGCCTGACCAGGCCGCCAGAGCGTCCGTCGCGAAAGGGATACTGACTTGTTCGCCATCAAGAGATAGAATGCGAGCGACCAAGTCAGTAACCCCATGCGCAGACGCTAAGAAGGCCGGCAAGCCAACATCCTGTGTGCGACGAACCCCCAGACCTCCAAATCGGATCGGCAAAGCAGCTTGCGCCCATTGAGCTTCGTTCAACGAAACGTTCAAAATACTCTCTACCGCCCCCTTAAGAGCATCATCGAAAGATGAGAGAGACTGTGGGAACCACCACGTCGGGGCAGTCCGCAAAAAGTATGTCAACTTCGGAACCGCGAAACACAAGCGCAAAAGTACCAAAGCGACGTGGGCAGAAAGAACCTTGAGTCTTTTGTGGGCGTCGAGAAGATTACGCTTGCGATCCTCCAGAGCCTCAGGTACCGCAACAGGGAAGATCGGGGCACCCAAGAGACTGAAAGAGATAGGTGAAAGCATAGTGAGACCCGGAAGAATGGAAGAAAAGTGGGAGAATTTTGGCTCAGCCACAGGGCCACAGGGGAAAAACTCACATTTAGCAGAATTTGCCTCGAGGCCCAGCTCCCTGAGACGTGGAATTAATGTGCGGATGTCTTGTTCAACGTCCTCAGGTTTGCCACCTATGGTACCGTCATCCAAGTACCACACGTTCAAGGGTGATTTTAGATCGTGGATTGAGGCTTGGATGGCCAAGCTAAAAGTGAGCGGCCCAAGAGGGTCTCCCTGCTGAGCTCCAACCTGAGACATGATCAAGGAATCACCAAAGTAAAGATTGGAAGGTGCCTCGTAAACTTGATGAAGAAACGGGTATAAGGATGGGGTCCTCTCCCTCACTTCTCTCAAAAGAACATCCCTTTCCAGGGAATTAAACGCATTTTTGAGATCAAGCTTCACAATGATGCAGTTTGCGTTTTGGGCCCCCATCGCAAAAGCACGAGTAGCATGAATGGCAGCCTCGCACCCGAGGCGCGTACCGAAGCCTAGTTGATGAGGCTGCAAATAAGCTGCCATCTCTATCTTAACGGCACGACAAGCCAGCTTAGCTGTCAGGCGTCGAAAGGTGCTACCAATGGCAATTGGCCTCAAACCCCCATCTTTCTTAGTGATAGCGCAAAGAGAAGCCCCGTACAAATATGGACATACCTCTCGATTTAATTGACCACTAAGCAAGAAGTTGCACAGCCTGCACAAAGATTCCAGAAGGCGTTGGCCATTGTCGCCCGCCGAACTAGACGTCAGTTCCTTTAGGTGCCCCGGTCTGATTCCATCTAACCCTGCAGCCGAACCACTGAAGAAGGAGCCAAGAGCCAGTGACACATCCTCGACAGTGACAGTCAGCGGTAAAAATGATTTATCTGGGGGATCTGGAAAAACAAGAGGACGAGAAGGCGAGGGGTGCTTCGATTTCAAAGCATCAAGAGTCTCAGGAGCAGATTGAGCCATGGAATCGTCAGACATTAACAGACGAACCGCTCCTCTTAGGTCCCCCTCATGTACCTTGGTCTCGATAGACCTCACAATAGAGTGGGATCTAAAAGACTTCCCTTCATCAATTTCCGGCGAGTCAAAGCAGCCAAGGCCAAAGGAACCGATATTATTTTTAACTTTCTGCACCATGTTACCCTTTTCCGATCTGTTTGGAGTCTTTAATGCTTTGAAAGAGAAGGTAAGGAGGGAGTACCAATCCTCAACGCCATTGTTATTCACACAGCTGTTAATAATTTGGGAAAGTTTTTCCGCCGCCAAACTACGCGCGCCCCGAGGGATGTGTCGCAAAACAGGTGTGTCTCTTTTGAGTATTGCAAGATTTTGAAAAGACACCCCCTGTTGCAACGGCACCTGAGACGGCAGCGTTGAACTCGCTGAAAAAGCCACCTGGCCACCTGATTGTATAGAAGACGTCGCATCTTTATGCATGCGCCCTATGTGAATTTTGAGGCCAAGAGAACTAAAAAGACGCGATGAAGCGAGACAATGAGGGCACGGCGACAAAGAGGAGGAACTCATTCTACTACAATCTGTGTAAATTAATTAAACTAAACTAAAAGGGTTACTAAACTAAAAAGTCACTAAAAAAAAAAAAAAAACACGACACACGGGAGCGCTCGCACACAAACACTGGGAACGATGAACACAAGCCGGCGCAGCCCCTGCAGTCACCGATCCGATGCAGGTGGTGGTGGTGGAGTCCTGGGGCACCGCCACGCCGATCGCGCTGGCATTTTGAACAGCCCAGGCAACTGTTGCCGTGAGCGTCGCGTTGAGTCTCCTCAAAGAATAGAACTTAACTCAGAGGTCCGGTCCACTTGTATGGCGCCGCCGCTGACTAAGGAGGCTCTCGTTAGGCAGCAGGATCAAGGGCTTGATTCAGAAACCGGTACTCCTGAACACGGCTCGGATTGTTATGAGGAATATTTTTGAATGTCTTTGCTAAGAGGTTCCTCTCACTGGAGCCCAGACCTGAGCTTTGGCCCTGTTCTCGATACCGATGGGCTACTATTTTTAATATAAAATATGTTATTTGATTTGATTTTAAATAAAATTTTAAATAAAATTACATGAGCTTGCAATAGAGCATTTAAAGACACTCATCCATTAGAAAAAAATAAGTCAAAATGATTAAAAAAACAACCGACTTCCAAACGAGAAACACTAAAAGTGAACAATTTTAGTTGTACAATTCGAATACATAACCTCCTCCTTAGAAATCGGTTAAAAAGGTACAGATTGAACATAAACAATCTCCACCATAATTGAGGTTAGTTTGATTATCACAAGTTGAACATAACAACGATAGGAGTTTTTATAAAATAATTGGTTTCCGATCCAATGTTGTACTCAAGTAATTGCTGATGGGTTTCACCCGTACCCGTACCCGTTCTGATTATATACTAACTACCTTTTCTTGGTATATGGGTCGCAAAAGGTCTGTGTTGGAGCTATTCCTCTTAGAGTTCATTTTCTAAATTGCCAAGACCTGAGGTTTTGATTTCTATACAGAAAGGTAATGCCCTATTCAGATAATTTATAACCTACTGTGTATAATGTCACAAGTGTCTGACCATTAAAGAATAATATTATTATGTAAACTATATGAACACAATAAAAAAAACAAATGATTGATATAAAATCAACTATAAAGTGATGTCTTTTTTGGTGTCTATCTGTACGCCCGTGATTTACTTTTAGTCTACTCAACAGATTTTAATGCGGTATTTAGTATCCTTTACAATATTTATTCCAAACAGTTTATTATTGCATATTATATGGATACTTTTGTAACATAAACAATTTTAGAATCCCTGTGTTCTAATAAGTCGTAAAAGTCATACAAGCCACGGACGGGTCATCAGTAAGAATACCTGGTTTTGTCTCTGCAAATACATAATCTAATAATACTTTTAAACGAGCAATTCTTTTCTTCAATCTGAATCTCGGAAACGTCTCCAACGATTTTCAAGAAATTTTGTATGGACGGGGTTTCGGGGGCTATAAAACAATCTAGCTAGGTTTCATTTTTACACGACTGCTAACAGCGCTGCTGCGACTGCTGCAGGTTTCCTCACGATGTTTTCCTTCACCGTTTTTGAGAGCAGTGGTGATGAAATAAATTACACAAAGTAATGCGCGCCTGCCTGGGTTCGAACCCACAACTTACTGTTCGTAAGTCGGGGCCGCCACCACTGGGCCACCAGCAATACTAAAAACCAATATGATATTTGCAAGTCAAGCTTGTCAATCTTGAAAGGATTAGAAATATCTTGATTTTTTTTAAGCTAACCAGCCTAACCAGCCTTCTGGAGTTACTCCGTGGTGGCATTGCACTATATACATAGTAATAGGTATGGGCCGTGTAATTAATAGGTAGAGTTTGGCTGCGGTGAATGCTCGTTATTAATTTTGTGTTAGTTTTCAGTCACCGGCGTTGGTGATTGATGTCGTATTGCTTTTCACTTTGAGAATGTGTGACTTGCCGACACTGTGACTTGTGGATGTTAGTGTGGGGTTTTAATTGGTAACAATACCCCTGTTCCGCTTGAGATTATTGAGAACTGTACCTATACTTCGGCCCCGACTTACTAACAATAAGATATTATGTGGGTTCGAACCCAGGCATTACACATTACTTCGTGTAATTTATTTCATCATCACTGTTCTCAAAAACAGTGAATGAAAACATCGTGAGGAAACTGGTATGTCCTAGAAGCAAAATTCGAAGACATGTGACATCTACCAACCCGCACTGGGCTCGCTCAGTGGAATATAGCCTATTCCCCCTCACATAGAAGAGGCCTGTGTCCCAGCAGTGGGAACATTATCTATAGCACACTCATTCTTCGAAACGTATGTTTAAGGTCCATGTGACAAACCTATTATGCTCTTATTGTTGTTTTGTCTTAACTCAGGCATAAAATAATATTGACAAAATGTACGTATCATATTGACGCAAGTTAATTTTCTTACTCCGCTACAGAAGTTATTTTCCCAAGCGTTTACTAATGAACAAATTCTCTAGTTCTTAATGCAGAGATTAGACTTCGATTTTAAGACCTCAAGCTTGACAGGATCACTAGCACACCCACTAGACTTACAGCTTAGTTAAGTCACTCGGATATCTACTTAAATCGAGAAAGCGGGGCCTCCGTCCGATACCTTAGGCAATTTATAGACTTGTGGAAACTCCGTGAGAAACTCAAGATTACGTGGAATTCCTGACTGTATTACGCAATTTAAATATTCTTTTGTCGAAAAGAAAGTTATTAGCTCGTTGAATATTAGTTTTTGCGTAGAATGTTTCTAAAGATAAGAAAAGAAATGAAGGTATTGTTGTAAAGTCGGAAAAATAAAGAAGAATATCTGCCATGACAACTGGCAAAATTTTGGTACACCGCCCCCTAACTTTTTCAGAGAATCCGGCCCTGATATTATGTTATATTACATTGCTCAAGTGGCTACACGTGCCTTACTTAACCCCTTGGAGTGCCTTCTGTCGCATTAAACATTGCTAAAAGTACCCGGATACAAAGGAAATTGTATTTTATCAACAAAAAAATCACACATCCCAGATACGTGTACCTATGGCGATGGCGTTCGCAAAATACATACACTTCAGGACGAACCGAACGACCCAATCCTTTTTACGCTTTTAGATAATGTGATTAAAGTAAATCAACCAATTTCAATAAGTGCTTCGCTGTACTTGGTACTAAATCTACATATTTTATTCCCTTCCTTTTGGACAATAAATTTCGAATTCGAGCGAAGAAAGGCATAATATTGATGTAAATAACTATAATGGAAGTCCTGTTCGTGTTTTTGGCGTTTTATTGCGAATAGTAAATTTCAATCACTTTAAGAATGCAGCTTGCTTTTGCAACGTAGTGCTTTCTACGAGTGCTATTCAACGTAGTATAGTTTCGAACTAAACTGTTGGTGATTTTATTGAAAACACTGTTTTATTCTTTTGACTAGCGGGTTGACGACGGCGACGATGTAACATTAATTCAGGAAATACATACATGTCTAATTTCTAAATGTTTAGTCATTCTTCTATCTTTTAAGATACAGGCTAGTCCTAGTTTAAAAGATAGAGTCTACCATTGCATCATATTGTAAATATTATTTTCTAACAATGTATACAGTGCCAAGTGCTATGTTTTTGTGAAATAAATACTTTTATTATTATTATTTTATTATTTATATTCGGCATTTGTGTCACTCAGAATAGGTTCAGGTTTTTAACTCAAATTTTATTAATAAAATGAGTAAATAATCGTAATTTAATCTATGTATAATATTTATATCATACGGCATAATAATAAACAGTTACAATGTAACACGTAAAATATCATTTAACAAATAAGAAACACTTTTGCAGCCCACTACGTTATTCGATTGACTACTATGTTTCGGAAAAAGTAATTTCCTCTAAAAGGCGGCTTATTTTCAGCAATAAACCGTTTATACAGAATGAAATGTTTAGTTACGAAGTACCTACTGCTGAAATTTTAGAATAGCTGCTCCTATTTCCAGATAAGATAAAGCAATACAATGTAATAAATAACCTGGCAGCAAATAAACCGGGGGTCCTAAATAAGGTGCTTACTAAGAATTCTTTCGAAATTTCCAGAGCTTTCCAATTCGTTGTTTTAGAAGAATTTCTTGGCAATGTATCAGAAATTGCTGTTTCTCTACTGACTACGTTTGAAAATGGAGAAGCTAGCATTTTAACTTTGATGTCGTTGCGAGCACGTTTCGAGAACTGAACTGTACAAACAGGCGAAATGTGTGGGTACGGGCTGGTGTTTTTGAAAAAATATACCGGAATTTTTCTTTGTAGCTTATGTTTGTTCATTTAGGTACAATGTTAGTTGGCGCTTTTTGTTGATTCCTTTATGGCAAACATGTAATTGGAGATCCCAGTCTCTTCTCTGTTAAAGCTGTCAAATCCTGCGTTGAATCGAGGGTGTTGTAATAGTTTTAGATTTTTTTTTTATTTTAAGGCTGCCTCTTTGATCTAGGTGGCAAACGGGACGGTTAAGGAAGAGGTCCTGGTTTCAATTCCAGGAAGGCAAAGTGTTATTAAGTTTTTTCATCTAGTTTTTTTCCGTAGCAGCCACGGATTTATGCCCGGTTGATGGCAATACGCTCGCCAGTTAAGGTGGACGCACACTTATCCGCGCCGAAAGAATCGAATTTTAGAATTACTTGTATGAAATCCTATTAAACCTCGCACACTTATCCGCGTCGAATCGGACGAATAGATGACGTCATACGTATGAGAAAAAATTCTTTTGGCGCGGTCGATTCCTTCGGCGCGGATAAGTGTGCGTCCACCTTACGTGGGACTTAAACATAACTGGCGAGATTTGGGTGTATTATTCGGCACAGTCTGCCTATCCCTCGGTAGATTCATTATATCAGAATACCAGCGCTGTGACGTTTTATTTTTAATGTTACAGCACCATGCTGAGATAGGAGCCTTTTGGCCTCGTACAGGACGAGTTTCATTTCTTTTAATTTTTAAATTATATTTGTGTAAGTTTTATTAGTAAGTTTTATACTGGTAATTTTGATGTGTTTTGTCCTGGTGGGCTAATAAAAGCTTTTTCTTTCTTTCTTTCTTTCTTTCTTTCATCATCATTCACCGTTGTGCAATAAAGTAGGCTCAATGTCTATCAGATGTGAAGATTCAAATAATTACCTAGTAGTAAAAAAATAATTGTACTAATCTTTGATTGAAATAATTACTAGTTTTATCCCGGGGCTTTGCTCTCGTTAATTTGGAATTTGACAACGAATTCGCGTTGTACTTTGCTAGTTGTAATAATATAATTCAATCATGATTCGAAAGACAAGTGCCGCCATCTATAATCAACAGAAGGAAATTGTTGTTTTTCTCGGGAACAGTCTTATTTTCTGGGATAAAAAGTAACCTATATCCCTGATAACGTATATGCAAAACTAGCTGACCCACGCAACTTATTCTGCGTCAAATAAGGGAGAAAAAAAATCTCCGTTTTTGCAACATTTTTCATAGCTGCTCCGCTCTTAATAATCGTAGCGTGATGTTAATTAGCCTAAAACCTCGATAAATGGACTATCCAACACAAAAAGAATTTTTCAATTCGAGCCGGTAGTTCCTGAGATTAGCGCGTTCAACCAAACAAACAAACTCTTGTGCTTTATAATATTTATTATGTAAAATTTCGGGATGATCGATTCAGTGGTTTAGGCGTGAAAAGGTAACAAACAAACAAATAAACTTACTTGCGCATTTGTAATATTAGTAAGGATAAAAAAATAAGGATAAGGATAAATCTTTTCGTCTATTCGTAAGTCAATATTCATTTATTACTGTACGTCTTTTAGATAACCAGATTTTATGATAGATCATTTTCACATGAGCCCTAGATAGAAAAAAGCTGGAAGACATGGAGAGAGGCCGTTGACCGGCAGTAGTATGACGCAGACTATCACGATATTAGTATCATTGCCAGACAATACTTTTTACCTGTCCAAAATAACATTAGACCGACCGACGTCCAAAAAGCGAACTTCACAACAAATGCATAGTTTTATTTGCCCTAGTACAGGACTGTAATTAGTGCCGTGGCTACACTACTGCAATTTAAACCCCGCTGATGAGTACTGGGTAGTTAAAAGTACAGTAATGATTAATTAGCTCACATGGGATTAAGCGTGACTGATTATTATGCGGCACTTTTAATTTATTTTTATTTGTTTTTAATTTTATAGCATGTTAGAGTATAATATGCTGCTAGTGTTTTCTACACAGTGTAATTTTTTTTCAACACACTTGCTCATAAAGTGGCTCTAATTTCACCGCAATCAGGCACATAATGACACCTGTAATCAAACTGTGACTTTTTCATTGCTATTATTCACAAGTGAGTTATAGGGTTTTTTTTATTTTATTGGTTGAATTGCTTTGTTCTTATAAAAGTTTCGATACAAAAAAGATCGTGTTCAATAGTACAAATAAATTAATGTACCTATTGCTTGCTCATTTCATGCAACTTCGATAATTTCAACTTATAAGTTTTTAATAAATAAAACTTTGAATTCCCCATTTCGTACGTGGCTAAAACGCTATCCGCGAAATGCCAAAAAAAAAGAAACCTCATTCTTTTATTCTATGGCCGATCGCCATTGTTGCGCATGCGCATGCGCGCATAGGAAAACTGATTAATTATTCCCGCCATTGCGAAAAAAAAAATCACAACTCGTTTTCACTGTTGAAATTATACACTCGAGAGCAATGAATCCGGGTCACTTAAAGAATCCTAAAAATCTCGGAAACTAAAAATGCTAGGTTAATGCAATAAATTGTATTTAATAGACAATGTAATACTCCTTAAATGAAGGTATTAAAACTTCTTAGTTATTGTAAAGTTATATCATAAAAAAATCAAATTTGAAAAAGGGCCACTTTCGAAGATGGTACTACGAAATTACAGCATTGGGTTTTGTTTTTGTTTGTAATCTGTCTTTTATGTGGGTACATAAACCATGTTGATAGTGCTCTATATTCATTTTTCTAGCTGAAATTATGTCGCTTACGCCTGTAGAATGCTCCAGAATACTTACAATGCTGGAAACCGGCCGGAGTCAGCGCGATACAGCCAGGACTGTCGGTGTGTCGCTGTCAACAGTACAAAGAGTTCTCCGACGTTACGAAGAAACTGGTTCTAACCTACGCAGACCAGGAACGGGCCGAACCAGGTGTACCACAGCACGAGAAGACCGATACTTGGTGAACACCATGCTTCGAAATCGCTTTCTCACAGGAACTGAACTCACAAATCAGTTTCGACGCCTCGGAGGAAGTAACCCAAGTGCATGGACAGTAAGACGTCGGCTTGCTGAATCTAACTTAAAACCCCTTAGACCTGCAAACGGCCCTAAACTGGAGCGTGGGCATCGTATTTCAAGACTAAGGTATGCCCAGAGCCACGTAAATTGGAGTATTGAAGATTGGTCAAAAGTTATGTTCTCCGACGAATCAAAATTTATGCTCTACAAGTACGATGGAAGACACAGAGTGTATCGAAGACCAGGGGAAAGATTCAAGCAAGCATGCATCGAAGAAAAAGTAGCCTACGGTGGTGGGTCTGTACTTGTGTGGGCCGGAATTTCTTCTGAAAGTCGCACAGAGCTGGTGATCATAGAAAACGGCTCTTTAACTAGCGTAAGATATGTGGAAGAAATCCTCAATGATCACGTTGGTCCATTTATGGTCAATTTAGGTGAGGATGCTATATTTATGCATGACAATGCCCGACCTCATACAGGTAGGATTGTGAATGACTACCTTCAAGAGATGAACATTACTCGTATGGAGTGGCCAGCGCGCAGCCCGGATATCAACCCGATCGAGCATGCTTGGGACGAGCTAGGCAGATGCGTAAAACAACGAAACCCTCCCCCAATCACGCTTCGTGAGCTCAAAATTGCTCTCACAGAGTAATGGGAGAATATTCCCCAAAATCGTATAAGGAACTTGGTGTACAGCATGCCAAACCGCGTAAACGCAGTAATGGAAGCACGAGGAGGCAATACGAAGTATTAAAATTCAAGAAAATCGTAATAAAGTTCAAAAATTTCATGTTTCCTATTTTTGTTTTAAGGAGAGATCAGCAGTTTTTTTCTTTATGTAATTTTGTGTTAATGAAATGTATGGTGACTCATATTTTTTTTACTTTCATTTAAGGAGTATTACATTGTCTATTAAATACAATTTATTGCATTAACCTATCATTTTTAGTTTCCGAGATTTTTAACATTCTTTAAGTGACCCGGATTCATTGCTCTCGAGTGTAGTTATTTTAAGTATTATTTTATTCTCAAGTGTGTTGAAAAACGTCGTATGATACACGTGTGTGTTGATGATTACCGTCCTCGGCTCTCTTAAGACCAATGGCGCCTCAGCGGTAATCACCAACATTACACACTTGTACCAGAATGTACTATTACCTATTTGCCAAAAATAACTGAAATATTATACATACATGACTCAAACTCAAACTCAAATCATTTATTTCAACTAGACCATTACGGCACTTTTGAATGTCGATAAAACAAAAAATAAAGCGAAGCTACAGTCACAGACACAAGGCATAATAACTTGAGAAAGTACTGTAGTTGCCCATTCCCTAACGTAGATCTCTATGGAGAAGAACGGGCAAGAAACTCCATGGACACTCTTTTCAATCAAAAATGTTGTTACAAAATCTTGGTTACATCTTTCATGTTGAGATTATACTTATATGTGAGAACGATGTAGAAAGACGTGCACAATAAGAGCGTCCAGAGTAAAAATAGATAAATCAACAATTAAAAATAAAGCAATTCAAATGATCCACGGCAGCTAAGAGATGACCAGTCCCGACTGACAGCGCCCGTTCACGAACATGACGCATGAATCAGCGCCATTCAATTCAACCATATTGTAGGGAACTAAATGACCCGACCCACCCGCCACCATCAGCAAGACATTTAAGCGAGCATGACATTCTCTCAGCCACCAAGGCATATTCAAGTCAATGAAACATAACTAAATGCAAATGGTAGCTTTACGGTACATGGTACTCACACATGTGTTATGCAATTATACAATACTAAGAGATGGAATCTATACAATGCAAGAATATTTTTACAATCTTCTGCAGCTACCACAATAATTGTCCAATAAGTTTGCATCTAAGGTTGCGGAGCAGGACCAGCATTTAGCCAAGCATTTTTATCCTCAATGTAATCCCCCAGCTTATAATATGCTTGCCTACATAGTGTGCGTTTTACACAAGATTTAAATTTCGTCTCATTCAGTTGTAGAATGTGGGGAGGTATTTTATTGTAACATTTTAAACAGTACCCCATGAAAGATGAATCTACTTTAGCAAGCCTGAATCCTGGCTGAACTAGTTGGTCCCTATTTCTAGTATTATAGTGGTGTCTGTCACCTCTTTTACTGAATAAATGCAGATTTTTCCTAACGTACATGATGTTTTCATAGATGTATTGACAAGGTACTGTCATGATATTAATTTCCTTAAACAGTTCTCTTAGAGAATCGCGTCTACGTAATTCATATATGGCTCTGATGGCTCTTTTCTGCAGAATAAAAATAGACTCGATGTCTGCAGCACGTCCCCATAGTAAAATACCGTATGACATAATACTATGAAAATAACTAAAATAGACTATCCTCGCCGTATCAACATCAGTAAATTGACGGATTTTTCTAACAGCATACGCTGCTGAGCTCAGCCGGCCTGCAAGAGATGTTAAATGAGGACCCCATTGTAGCCTGTGGTCAAGCGTAATTCCCAAGAAAACCGTTTTATTGACAAATTCAAGTTTCTCTTGATTCAATACTATGTCACAATCACTACTTTTGACATTTGGTAAAGCAAATCTTATGCACTTAGTTTTTTTCCCATTTAGTACTAAATTATTAGCGGTAAACCAATTATGAACCTGCAGTAGGGCGCTATTTACGTCGTCAAGATTTGTGGCACGTCTGTTTATCCTAAATATTAAAGAAGTATCATCAGCAAACAACACCATTTGCGGATGGTTGTTAAATAAATGGGGTAGGTCATTAATGTATACTAAAAAGAGGAAGGGACCCAATATCGAACCTTGTGGTACACCCATTTTTACTTTTAAACCCATCGAATTTACACCCTTTACTTGTACATGCTGCTGTCTATCATTCAGATATGATTTTACTAAACTGAGCGCAAGTTTACCTAAACCGTAATGCTCAAGCTTCAAAATCAGGGTTTCGTGATTTACGCAATCAAATGCCTTCGAGAGGTCACAGAAGATTCCTATGGCATCTTGTGCCTCTTCCCACGCAGTAAAAATATGTTTTAATAAAGTGACACCGGCGTCAGTCGTACAACGTCCTTTGGTGAAACCATACTGCTGTTCGTGTAAGATTTTATTGGTGTTAAAATGGTTAAGCATTTGATCGAGCATTATCTTTTCAAACACCTTGCTGAAAACCGGCAACACGGATACGGGCCTATAATTGTTGGTGTCTTTACTGTCCCCGGATTTAAAAAGCGGTATTACCTTACTGAATTTCATTAGATCCGGGAAGACCCCTTGATCCACGCACAAATTAAATATTGAGGCTAAATACGGCGCTACAGTCTCAACAATTGAGGTACAAGCTTTGATAGACATACCCCATAGATCTTCGGTTAATTTGATCTTGATTTGCTTAAAAGCTTTTATGATTGTCATGGGGTTTACATGCTGAAATTTAAATTCATTTGAGCAGGCTGAAACGTTCGCCTTCAATAAATCCATAGAGAGCAAGGGAGAGGAATTTAAGGTTTCAGTAGTTTTAAGTGGGATACTGGTAAAGAAATTTACAAATTCTTGAGCGACTTCATTATTAGAACTCACGAGACCATGTGAGGTCTCTAGTGTTATGTCATTACTTGGTTTTTTAGATCTATTAGTCTCACTGTTGATAATTTTCCAAACCGTCTTTATTTTGTTATCGGCTGATTTTATCTTGTTGCTAATGAAAAGAGACTTGGCTATCTTGCAAGAGTTTTTAAAAATTTTCGAGTAAGTAGCCACATATTTACTAAAAGTTTCTGTGTTGATATAAGGCTTAAGGCCGTACAACTCAAACAATCGTTCCCTACTTTTCCTAATACCCTGTGTTGCCCAGTCACTGAAAATAAACTTTGGGCCAATAGTCTTAGTTTTCTGTTTTAAAGTATTATTGAACTCGGTGTGCACTACCGAAAAGAATTCTTCATACAATTCATTTACATTGTTTCCAATATGGCCTGGTATATTTAACTTACTAATTAAATTATTATTAAACTTTTCTAAATTGCTGGGTGTTATTTGTCTAGTTTGAATCTGAATTCTTTGTAATTGTTTATTAGACGCGAAAGAAACAGTCTGTCCGCTGTGATCTGAAGGAAGGTAATTTACGATGGATTTATCTAAGTAGTCGCAGCAACAAAAAACATTATCAATACAAGTAGCAGTATTTGTAGTAATTCGGCATGAAGCGACTGCCTATCTGACCTCCACAGCCCAGTTAGTACTGAATCAAACTTAAAATAATAGTAAAAATATTCTCATATATGGAAGTGCAGAAAAGCATTAAAGGGCGCTGTGCCCACCCAGAAAGCTGGCAGCATTGCCACGTTGGATGGCAATGCTGATTCTTTGACAAAAAAATAGGCCAGCCCTCTGGTCACTACACACGAAAGACTAGGTGGGTTTTCGGACCTCGCGTGTTCCTAGTGTTTCAACCCCAAACGGCTCAAACACATAGCTACCATTGAGGTTATTAGGTATTTTACCTTTAGAGGTTTTCAGCAGTAGTAGGTACCCCAGCCAGCATAGTGCAACGTGTAAGGAAGATGGGGTGGAAAATGATTCTTGAATATAAATATATGTTTTAAACAAATAAACGTAATTGAACAAGTGACAATCTGTTTTACGAGTAAAGCGAGAGACACACTGGGCCCACGTACGCATCGTATGCGAAGCAACGTGGGAGAGTTGGTGTGCACACTTGTCCCGTGTATGCAACGTAAATTGGCGTCAGACGCGTTTGTAATTTCTCAGAAGGTGCACTAGTGCATTTGTAAGTCATGTTTTCTGATTCTGATAGCGAGTTTTTGGATGATTTTTTTGCTATTTCTTCCCATGTTGCATTGCGTAATGTAGCATTACGATATTCAATGCATTTAATGTTATAAATTACATTGTATTTCCTTATTAGATCGATCAGCTGTTAATCTCCCATTTTGACTATATTGATAACAAAACACGTAAGGGTTTACTTGTTCATGACGTTCTACGCGTAAGTTCTAGAAACACACTGGTCACACGCGTGGGATAGCGTACGATCCTCCACCTTCCCTTGCCGATCTGGACATCGCAGGTTGACGTTGCGTGGGAAGCGTGTGATTGCGTTGCATACGATAAGTGTGTTTCTAGCGCATAGTTTTTCATATAAAATCAAGAGTACAGATATCATAATGCGTTGCATACGTTGCGTACGTGGGCTCAGTTTGTCTCTAGCTTTAATGATTCATCTCAATAAGCAATGTATTCGGGAAACCATAAAATTCGTTGGTATTTAAATACTATAAAAAAGACTCAGGTGCTTTCACATCGCCTGACCAATCATTTAATGTCGAAACGCGTATGTATTTCGGTAAGTGAAACTTTTAATGAATCCTCGAACAGAGAGAGCCCTTTCTCGTAATTTGATATTTGTTTTGGCTCACCTTCAAACTTTAAGTGGATATATATGTTAACACATAGGTACATAAATATGGGTGATTTTACACGTACACACTCATTTATATGCGAACCTTATATGAAGTAACGTACATCGTCTACCCAAACTTAAATTATAATTTCAAACTTTAAATTAAATTTTTGGTATTTTACCGAACGAAAACTAAGTACTTACCTTCATAGTTACTTAGGTTCTGTAACTGGCACGATTTCATTAACACATGTTCTTATTTTGAGCAAAAGTTTTCAGCATTGCATTTAATTTTGTACGATGTTTGTAAATATATAAACTGACTCTCATATCCCCAAATACCTCGGCACGGTCGACATTAATATCTGGGATTCCTAAGCGTAGACTGAAACGTAGCATTTACCTACTCGAAACTCTTTTCAAAAAGTTATTATTCATGTTGTTTTGATTTCACTTCTTTAATTACTCTTACAAGTAAGATCAGCACTTCTAAAACAAGTCAGAAATACACGTCACTTGCCGCTGTCAACATTTTAAAGCTCTGTAATCATAAAATAATGCGTGTATAATTAGGGCGACGTACTCTCATGATAAAGCCATGCTCGTGTCCTCATTATGACACCATGAAGGATTTGTATTCATCGCCAACTCCCACTTAACGAGCTTGCCTTCCATAAATTCAGCAAATCCCGCTGAATCCCACAAAGCGTTGCGAGAAAGCGCGTCCTCAGACGTTTCGTCACTCGACCGTGATTGTGACTACAATTTGATGAATTGCTTCACTTTTCACTCCTTTTCTTTATATAAATTACCACAAACAAAAACCAACCTAGAAGCTCCCATCTAAAGTCGATATTCAACTGTCTTGTTTCGTCCTTTAAGGGTGTCTCCCAGTGTCTCGAGACATTCCTATAACCCGGCGGTTTTGAGGACGTCGCTTTTGCAACAGTGTCTACACTAATTAGATGTCGCACAGACCTTTACAAGATCATACGACGCATTTCTTGGCGTTCAAACGATTCGCACAGAAGGAGTTGAGGAAAGTTTCCAGATTTAACGTGACCTCACTTAGGTGGCTAGTTGGTCTGTTATGGTAGCTTTATTAGTGTTATGACTTCATAACTACGAGTGGGTGAATACTGTTTTGTGTTGTCTTGCCAATTGTTGGTTTTTTTCGTACTCTTTATAGTTGGGTTGGGCGTAGGTGTCTCGTATGCTGTCTACGGTTGATGGTACGGAGGTAACTATGTAGATAAACAAAGGACTAACAAAATGGGGTAATATTTGGGGTGAAAGATCATGTTTTGTGGTAGAACTCAATGTAATGCACTCAAAACATGGTGCTGATGGATGGATTGAATAGTACGGGGTCGTAGAGGTGTTTAAAGTAAATGAATTTTACATTAAATAATTTTACTTAAGGGGCCGGCGGAGCGTGCGTCGTTCATACAAACGTAATACCAAAATTTTTCGTAAACCAAACATTTTCTTAAGGAAGTGTGTATTTATTTCGATTGGATTACATAATATCTAGGTTCCCAAATAAATATTTTGAAAGGACAATGATATTTAGACGAGATATGAGGAATTTAAAATTTCTATAGAAAACTTATTTTTCTCATAACTCTTGTATAAATCAATTTCCATTCAAAATATTTATTTGGGAACCTAGATATTATGTAATCCAATCAAAATAAATACACACTACCTTGAGAATATGTTTGATTTACAAATTATTTTGGTATTACGTTTGTATGAAACTCGCATGCTTCGCAGGCCTCTTAAAAAAACTTGCTTCGACCCCCAATATCTCCGTAACTAGGAGGTTCCCAGGAATAGTCCAGAACAAAAAAAAATTATGGGGAGAACCAGTGTCTTTCAGCTTCGTTAAGAGGTTTTTTACACACCTTATTTAAAGGAGTTTTGAACTAAGTAGATTGTGCCCGTGATCCAGCAGCATCTCAAGAATTCAGTGAATATTCCCCGGGACCAAGTATACCAAGAAATTGATCATAATTAGATTTCCAAAAAGTCCACGTAACGATTCTGAACCTATATACTCATGCGTAAGATCTTTTCAAGTACACAAGCCGTTTTACCACCATTATTAATACTGCTTCAAATACCTACTCTATTCAAGTATAATTTCTCAGAAGATTATTCGGACAACAACGATAGTATTTGAAGGCTCGAGAAAATTATACGATGAATGAGGCATGCCTACCCAAGTCTGAAATTATATTCAAAACTATTTATGTCTAAGCTGCTTAAACATAAAGCTCTTAACATAAAACGAAGTTTAATGATACGTCAGTTTGAACGTTCCCAAATTAATTTATGAATATTTATAGGAGCTATTCCATTTCTGAGTATCAGGCTGGACTCTCCGTTTGTAACCAATGCATTTGGCTCGCCATTTATTACGTGACAGCAAAACATGACTGACTTGGAAGATGTTTGTATGAGGCGTGTTCGGATTAACTTCCGCCCTTTTGTTTTTTTTTTTAATTTACTTACTTTCTACGCAAGAACGTGAAGCTTGGCATAAGCAAAGAGAGTCCTGTACTCAGCAGTAGGTGAAGTCGGGCTTTGGATAATGGTGATAAATAAATAAATATCGCTAAACATTACACACAGCGCCATCTAGTGCCACACTAAGCAAGGCTTGTGTCATGGACACCAGATAATTGATATACTTATGTACATATATACTTTTTGTTTGTAAATACATACTTATTATACAGATAAACATCCATGACTCGGAAACAAATGTCCATGCTCATCACATAAACATTTGCTCCTACCGGGATTCGAACCCAGGACCCTAAGAACGTAAGGCAGCCTCACTACCTACCGCTACGGCATTCCAGTCGTCAAATGATGATTTACTTAACAACCTCACACCTTATGTATACCGTTCAAATAAAACATCATCATCATCATCATCTGACTAGCCTTTTCCCAACTATGTTGTGGTCGGCTTCCAGTCTAACCGCATGCAGCTGAATACCAGTATTTTACATGTTACAACCCAGTTTATACTGGGAAATACGATACCACTTGGTAAGATTGGTGTCAGACTTTTTGGGCCACTGACTACCTGTAACGACTGTCAAAGATGGACAAATGGACAAATGACAGCCGGGACCAACAGCTTAACGTGCTTTCCGAGGCACGGAGGGAACTTGGTGTGTAAGGGTGGTTACCGATCCACAGACCAACCTAGGCAAAGCATGGCTTAACCTAAAGATCGACCCGAGCGGCTGATATTATTTAGCCAAGAGCTCCTCAAATAAAACAAAAGTGTAAAAATTACAATTTTTTTTGAAGTGAAAACTTCTTTCGGCGTTTTAGCACTTTTTCGGTGAACAAAAATCATGGAACTCGCGTTGCCATCACGTATGCTTCGTAGCCCTCGTAGCCGATGCGCTACGGCGTAGCACTACTTAGGCGTGCGCGGGGCATAACCCGTAGCAGTGCTACGACTGGGGCGGGGCCTCTGTACTTTTTGTTTTCACTTCTATCGACTGCCCCGATTCTTTTTAAATTTTTATTGTAATTTTTTGACAATTCAAAAGTTTGTTTGTTCTTCGTTCGTTTCAATTTGAGTGACATTAGATTTATTTGAAAACGATTTCATGGCGATACAAAAAAATACTTTTGTCTCCCCAGTGTAAAATTAAATAAAACAAATAAATAAATAAATATTGCTGGACATTAACACACAGCGCCACCTAGTGCCACACTAAGCAAAGCTTGTGTCGTGGACACTAGATAGTTGATATACTAAATATATACTTTTTTGTTTGTAAATACATACTTATTATACATATAAACATCCATGACTCGGAAACAAATGTCCATGCTCATCACACAAACATATGCTCCTGCCGGGATTCGAACCCAGGACCCTAAGAACGTAAGGCAGCGTCACTACCACTACGCCATTCGGGTCGTCGATTAGTTACACCAATAATCATCACTTTTCGTAATTTCCCAGGAGTGTACACACGTGCCTGTATACACGTGGATGTCAATGTCACTAAGTACTCGACAACAATAATTTTCAAATAAAATATATTTTTACTCTCACATATTATGCGTAAATGTTTTTTTTTTTTGTTTGTACGTGCAGCGATATCTTCACCAATTGTAAACCGATTCTTATTATTCTTTTTCTGTTTGAATTAATTAAACTATTTCACGATGGTCCCATTTAAATTTAGTGAATATGGAACAATAATAGTCTTTAGTCAAAATAAGAAAGGTTGTTCTGTGCCAGCAACTAAACTTCTCATAAAGGTTTGCAGCTCCTCACAAGCGTCTGACGCTTCATTAATCAAATTCTTCTGATACCTTCAAGTCTCAGAGAAAAAAAAGAACACAAAATCTACTTACTAGCTTTCCACTCTACCCCTCGAGAATAAAGTCCAAAGTTGCTTAATTAGAACCTAGTTACAGACCCCACAACATTGGTGCCTAAGTTTTGAAGCCCTATACTTAAGTAAACATGTGAAACTAAGATGAAACACTTTTAGTTGGGTCTTAGTTACAGTATGATAATTAATACAATTTTAATGGTTATTATCCTTAGAAGGGTTGGGTAATAAGCAAGTCTGAAAAGTTAATGGCACAAGAAAATTATGACGTCACGTGATACGCCATCTTGTATTTCGACACTAGAGGCATTGTAGAGATTTTGTCTGGTTTGTTTTCCCAACCGACCTCCACGAATTTAAATTATTATATCCTCACGCTTGTTATCTGAGAAGGGTTAAGCGAAGGTGTAGGTACTTACGTAATAGTAGACCCACAATTCGCCATTTTATTCAAGTTCCATGTAATGGGGATGAGCCTATTGCCATCAACCGGATACAGCTCCAGAGTACATGGCTACTACTGAGAAATTACTGATGTAAAAACCTCATAACGCTTTGTCTAACCCAGGAATAAAACCCAGGTCCTCTTTGGCAGTCAACTATCACGTTCCTTTTGGGATGATTTCCGGGTAGCACACAAGTAATATTTCTATGTATGCCAATGAAGGATGAATTATATAAAGAGTGTTAAAAACCCCTTATCGAAGCCGAAAGGAACTTGTTATCCCTGTCATTGCGATATTGTTTTTGTTCCACACCATACCTGGGAACGTTTCTTTTGTTGTTCAAGTTTTTAATATACAATTTTGAAATACCTCCACGACCCCTGTACTATTTAATCCATCCATCAACACAATGTTTTGAGTGCGTCACATTGAGTTCTACCACGAAACATGATATTTCACCTCAAAAAAAAAAGCCAGCAATATTTTTGCGTTGCTTAGTCTGATGTACAGAATGCTTGGTTGACGGCTTCGTGATGAGTCTGTTTACACCCTGTATACTGTCACTTACGGAATATATTCCGTTATTGGAATCATCCCGCGATCTTGGCGCTTGTGATATCGCCGAAATGTCGAGAGCTCAAAATAATTAACAAGCACGGAAGATATCTCGTACGTGACAGTTTATGGATGAATAATTAAAAACTCAAAAAGAACTAAACAGTTCCATTCAAAAACCTTACTATTAAGCACTCTTATACCTAGTTCCCGCCGTCCTTATACCTCTGGAAACCGTATTTCAAGTACGTCGCCAACGTAACTCGAAATCGGAGGATGTAACAGACATCTGCATTCACAGTCACGATCACGGAGCGTTTGAGATCCGTATTTGCATCCGCGTTGAAGTTTGCAGATCTGAAACGGATGTTTTATGTTGCAATTTGAATTATATATTTCTGTTAGTGCTTGTTAGGTGGTTTAATGCACTTGTTATTCGGCTGTAGCAGAGGAGTTCTGAGTTCATCTTGCCTTGTTATCATGCTGGCAAGCGGTGAGTAGTGTTGTTTTTTAGTTGTTGAACTTTAATTACTTCATATATAGCCCATCTTTGTTTTTAACCGACTTCAAAAAGAAGGACTCTATGTTGACGACATTATATCAATCAAACAAATGTCACCGACTTCGAAGCTTGACCTTTGTTTGATTGATTTGGTGTTTTTGTCACCGGCTTCTGAAGCTAGTTATTTTTCACTTTTTAGTGTTTTTCTTTTTGTGTTATTTTTGTGTGTTTTTTTGAAGTCGGTTTTATTTTTTTGCAAAAAAGTTTTTTTTTTTTTAGTTTTTAATTATCTTTCTACTGTGACAAATTATGCAATGTCTGTAATATTACTTGCCCTTTTAATATTCTGTAAGTGCTGTGTACTTCTGTAAGTGACAAATTCACTATACCGAAAATTTGTGATCTATCTTTATGTATGCTTTAGTGAGTAAGTCGTTGAAGTGCCATATAAATAAATAAAAATAAATAAATATTCAGCTATTCCAAAATATTTGTTTCCAATAGAGTATAGCACAGTTTAATATTTAACCTCCAATATCGCGTGGTTTCATATAGTTAAGGTTTGTCTTTACTGTCTTTTATGCGAATCAATAAACCATCATCATCATAATCTGCCTAGCCTTTTCCTTAGTATGTTGGCGTCGTCAGTTTCCAGTCTACCCAGATGCAGCTGAATACCAGTATTTTACATGGAGCGACTGCCTATCTGACCTCCACAACCCAGTCAATACTGGGTAATTCGATACTCATTAGTAAGACTTAATAAACACATTAATAAAAAAGTAGACACACATCTTCAGCGCATTTTTTTACATTTAAAAGAAAATCTTTAATTGACCTTGACTTAATAAGTAAGGTAAAAGGGTTGCAAAAGGTTTGTCTTTAATACACAAAATTTCACTAAACCGTAGTCTTAAAGACTAGACCTCAACCGTCTCAAGATACTCATTAAAGTCTCACAGATTTACGAATATATTTATCTACTCTATTCAAGTAGAATTTTGAGCATAATAGTAGTGAAAGCAGTCTCCTGGTGATTCTGAATAAAACAGTTAGTATTTACACTAAAAATTACCTTGTAAAATGTGTAAAAATCTTCAGGCATTGCCCGTTAAATGTCTACACGGCCATATTATCCTACCTAAGCGAAGTTTTTAATGACCTCCCCAGGGTGGCATAGGGTTACCGCACAACGTGGTCACGAGACAAAACTCATTAATGTTCAACCCTTTTTATGGGCACAAAGGATATTAATACATATTTGAGAACAAGTATTATGTACAAAAGATTTTAACGGCGGCGTTCGTGTCGCGAGGGAGAAATGGTTTCTTTTTTTTGTTTTTGTTTGGTCTAGTGTTACGGTTAACGCTTGATGAGGTGCGACGTAGTGCTTTCAGTTTGAATAAAGAACTTTGAACCTTCGTTTATTTGGCGATTTAGAGCATGGATCCAACAAGTAGCAATTGCTTTCAAAGCGTATTCGTTTCCTATGATTAAATATCAAGCAACAGCAGTGATGGTCTACAAATACAAATACAAAATCTTTATTTTATAACCAAAAAGTTTTACATTAGTTGGTGATTGGACCCTCCTTTTAAGCAAGTAATGCTTGTCTTAGGAGACTCCGCTCTTCCACAGCAAAATACAATTTATTTGGTTCCGTAAATATAAACATTGTTTATGTGTGTGTGTGTGGGTGTTTGTGTGTGTGTGGGTGTGTGAGTGCTTCTGTGTGTTTCATTTTGTGTGTTGCAATAGTACCTCAGTGTCTGCGTAATTTAGTGCCTTTATCCAGTTTTTTAGATTTTTTTTGCACTCGTGTAATTGTTTATTGTGTACATATATATATTTATTTATTCTATTATAAAGTTGACATGAGTCTAGTGGTTTGACCGTAGGACTGGCAAGTCATAGGTCACGAGTTAGAACCCAAGGACACGCATCTGATTTTTCGGATTCATGTGCGTATTATACATAATCATCACTTGCTTCGGCGAAGGAAAACATCGTGAGGAAACCAACAACCTGAGAGATATTTCTCGCCGGCATGTAAAGCCAAGTTAGGGGCGACATAAATATATTTGACATCAGGTCCACGCGATGGTGCCCTGGTGATTATTACATTTACCCAAAGCATTTGAATACCAGTGTGTATTGTAAACTACTGGAAGCTTACATATTAATAATTAAGACATCATTATTTATTTTAAGACCTGTATGCAGCAAAGTTTCGCCCAAAACCATGCAAACACAAGACGAACTAATACAATTAAAACAAAACACTACACACAGAACTTGAATTTATTTACCAGCGCTAACAATAAACAAAGATATTAAATTAACTAGCAACACAGCTGGAACTTCTGCTTAAACTATACAAATGTACGCAATACATAATAACTGAGCGTACAAAAGACGAGTGAAACAATAAGAAACTTGCCAAGAATTGCCTTCGAACAGTACGGTGAAATTCAAACCCAGAAATGGAATGCAAATATTGAAATCGGTAGCAATGCTGCAAAAGCTTTTTATGCGGCAGCACGCTTCAACTAAAATAGGTGCTTGTTTAATACTGGAAGTATAGCCTACTAAGCTCATTATTGTAAAGTACTTTCAATGGGTTTTTCAGCTGTTATTTATGTGTGTTTAGCTTTAAGCCTTTATGAGATTTTGTGAGGGTGATCTTTTTTATGAAAACATAACATCACGCTAGAAATCCCCGAGACATTCCTGATGGAAAAACCCAATACCAATGTGTCCGATTTGGGAATTGAACCCGGATCTCCATGGTCAGCAGTCGCTATTACTACCACTAGACCAACACACATAGGACTTACACATAACTGGTACAATGTGAGTGTGAATTTCTGCTTCTTCAAAAAGGTATGAGTGTAAGTGGAATTATGTGTACCAGTCACCCTAGTGGTCGAAATTCGAACATATTTTTTTTAAATACTTAGCATTCTACGAGAGAGAGCAGCGGTGGCCCAGTGGTGGCGGTCCCGACTTACGTTCAGTAAGTCGTGGGTTCGAACCCAGGCAGGCGCATTACTTTGTGTAATTTAATACATCACCGCTGCTCTCAAAACGGTGAAGGAAAACATCGTGAGGAAACCGGCATGTCCTAGAACCATAAATTCGAAGACATGTGACATCTACCAATCCGCACTGGGCCCGCGTGGTGGATTATATAGCCCATTCCCTCTCATAGAAAGGAGGCCTGTCCCAGCAGTGGGAACATTAATAGGCCGATGATGATGATGATTCTACACTCTTTCTCTATTTAAACATATAAGTGTGCGAAATTTCATATTCCTCCGTCCGTGCAATTTTCGTTAAAAGGGGTACTAAGTTTTTGCTTCACATAAAAGATGATAATTATAAATGTAGTGTGTGGTGGGATTTGAATCAAACAAAACGCTAAAACGCAAAATGATAATTCCATGTCTTCTTGGTCTTCCATCTTTATTCGTCGCCCGTCGTACCATATAACATCTGATCCTTTCGCATCCGTCTTGACACAAATAAATAAATAAATATCGCTGCATATTACACACAGCGCCATCTATTGCCACACTAAGCAAGGCTTGTGTCGTGGTCACCAAACAGTTGATATACTACGTAAGTATATACTTTTTGTTTGTAAATACATACTTATTATACATATAAACATCCATGAGTCGGAGACAAATGTACATGCTTACCTATCACACAAACATTTGCTCCTACCGGGATTCAAACCCGGGACCCTAAGAACGTAAGGCAGCCTAACTACCGCTGCGTCATTCGGGTCGTCAAACACACACACACAGTGTTGCCACTCCATCATCTTATATTCCCTCATTCAATCAGTGTTGCTATTTAACTCACCTTACATTCCCACATAGACATATGAATACTACAAGTTGTCCGTGTGTAATACGTGTAGTCGAGCAATACTCCGTGATAACTGATTGAATTAATAAAGTTTGCATACAGGCAGAACTAACGCTATGGTGCAAGTGTTTCAAATACATAAACAAACGTACATCAAATAGTTTCTACCTCAGATCATAGAAACTATGTAGTATTACCGGTTGTGCTTTGACATTTTCATATTGTTCAATGAAATTAATAGGTACATTTTAATTGATAATGGTAGTAGGAGGAGAAGCTCATGGCTGAGTAATATCAGCCGCTCGGGTCCTTGCTTATAGGTTGGTATTTGGATGGGTGACCACCCTTACATACCAAGTTTCCTCAGTGTCTCGCAAAGCACGTTAAACTGTTGGCCTCGGCTGTCATTTGTCCATATTTGGCAGTCATTACAGGTAATCAGTGGCCCCAAAGGTCTGTCAACCAGTCTTACCAAGTTTTATCGTATTACCCAGTACTGTGTGTGTCGTTGTGGAGGTCACATTGGCAGTCGCTCCATGTAAAATACTGGTATTCTGCTGCATCCAGTTAGACTGGAAGCCAACCCCAACATAGTTGGGAAAAGGCTAGGCAGATTATGAATTGATAATGGTATAAATTACTGCTTCGTTGGTCTAGTGTTAATAAGCGTGTCTGTTGAGCGGGGTCATGTATAACAGAATGATCTTCGTGGTTGAGACTATTTTATTTGAACGTTTCACTCAAGAGCAGCGGTGGCCCAGTGGTGGCGGCCCCAACTTACGTACAGTAAGTCCTGGGTCCGCACCCAGGCAGGCACATTAGTTTGTGTAATTTATTTCATCACCGCTGCTCTCAAAAGGGTGAAAGAAAACGTCGTGAGGAAACGCTCAAATCCAATACGTAAATATCCTAGAACAAAAAAAAAAAAACGAAAACATGTGACATTTACCAATCCGCACTGGACCCGTGTGGTAGATTATATCTCATTCCTTCTCATTGAGATGAGGTCTGTATCCCAACAGTGCAGCAGTGGGAACATTAATGAGGGGAGGCTCTAGTGTAGCTAGCCCGAGTATCTTTGGCATAGCAGACAAAATCTGCCCCGTTGGTCTAGTGCTGAGCATGAGGTCCTGAGTCTGATTCCCGGGTCGGGCAAAGTTTTATTCGATTTTTATTATCAGAAATTTCTTAGTAGCAGTCACGAGTCTGTATTCGTGCCCGATTGATGGCAATAGACTTGATCCCTGTTACATGGGACTTAGTCACCGGCGAAATGTAGGTGTACTATTTAATTAGGCTTCTGCCTAAACCTTCTGGGATAACAGATGGCATATTATATTATGTAACAGGCAAACACCGAGTGTTTTCAGAGTCCCTACCCATTCGGCAAAACAAACGTGTTAGAAATGCACTAACATATCAGTAATTCCCAAGCTCAGAGCTATAGTGTTATGCTATTGACGTTCTACGGCTTCATTACCGATAGACTCATGAAAGCATTCGAGGGGAAATTGATACTCCTTATGATTAAGTATTCTCTGCTTCAGCTATTTGTGCTTTGTAGGCTTTGCCTTCGATATTATAGAAAGTGTGCGTGTGTGTGTTTTGGAAAATGTTTTAAGTGTTTAAAAATGTGTGTTTAAGTTTTTATACAGTTAGTTTAACAGTGAGTTATTAACAACTAGTATTTTTATTTTTTTCTAAAATATAAATACTAGCTGTTGTCCGCGACTGCGATGCGTGATGTGTATGTGTGAGACGAAGAAATTGCCTACGAACTATTCAGAGACTTACCGATCTACACACAAAAAAAACATAAAAATTGGTCAAGCCTCTTCAGCGGAGTTCGATAACAAACACTGTGACACGAGATATTAATACATTAGAAGATGTATCTACAATATAAAATAAAGGTGTGAAATGTGAGCAGAAAAAGTCAGCTCTTTCATATCCACTGTTTTTTGCACAAAAATGTAACAATAGTACTTTTAGGGATGATCCTATTACCAAAAGGTGTTCGTAAAGATGAGCACAATTACCCACTAGACGTTTAGAGTAACCGAAAACAATGGTGGTATACATAAATATAATACCTATCACTCCAGAAACAAACAACTGGTCATTGTGTCAGCTTTAATATATTTCAATACAGAACAAGCGGGCTAGATGTCAGATACATAAGCTTTCTCAGAAAACCATTTCCTTAAATGACTGACGACTTGCGCTGGAAAGTGAGCCTGTTGTACTTTGTATTATTCTTTTATTTCCTGTGGCAGCTACAATATCAAGTGTAAGAAGAGAAAATATTGCAGATTTTTTGAAGCAGGAAATTGTTTACTTATGGATGGGTTGACAATAATATACTCTGAATAAAAAATCGTTGATGTTGATAATACATTTCGTAGCCTTAAATTTATAGAATTTTAAACACAAAAAATCAGCCATGTCGGTGCTACACTGCGCAAGCTACGCCGTATGCTATAGCTGCTACGCTGCGCAAGCTATGCCGTATGTTATAGCTGCTACGCTGCGCAAGCTACACCGTATGCTATAGCTGCCACGCTGCGCAAGCTACACCGTATGCTATAGCTGCCACGCTGCGCAAGCTACGCCGTATGCTATAGCTGCTACGCTGCGCAAGCTACGCCGTATGCTATAGCTGCTACGCTACGCTGCGCAAGCTACGCCGTATGTTATAGCTGCTACGCTGCGCAAGCTACACCGTATACTATAGCTGCCACGCTGCGCAAGCTACACCGTATGCTATAGCTGCCACGCTGCGCAAGCTACGCCGTATGCTATAGCTGCTACGCTGCGCAAGCTACGCCGTATGTTATAGCTGCTACGCTGCGCAAGCTACACCGTATGCTATAGCTGCCACGCTGCGCAAGCTACACCGTATGCTATAGCTGCCACGCTGCGCAAGCTACACCGTATGCTATAGCTGCCACGCTGCGCAAGCTACGCCGTATGCTATAGCTGCTACGCTGCGCAAGCTACACCGTATGCTATAGCTGCCACGCTGCGCAAGCTACACCGTATGCTATAGCTGCCACGCTGCGCAAGCTACGCCGTATGCTATAGCTGCTACGCTGCGCAAGCTACACCGTATGCTATAGCTGCTACGCTGCGCAAGCTACGCCGTATGTTATAGCTGCTACGCTGCGCA
Source organism: Xestia ashworthii (assembly GCA_950022955.1). NCBI lineage: Eukaryota > Metazoa > Arthropoda > Insecta > Lepidoptera > Noctuidae > Xestia > Xestia ashworthii. The sequence continues at coordinate 2,569,747 of OX465555.1, read as the reverse complement.
AGCTACACCGTATACTATAGCTGCCATGCTGCGCAAGCTACACCGTATGCTATAGCTGCCACGCTGCGCAAGCTACGCCGTATGCTATAGCTGCTACGCTGCGCAAGCTACGCCGTATGCTATAGCTGCTACGCTGCGCATGCTACGCCGCATGCCGTAGGTGCCACACCACTATATGTCAAGCACTGATTAAACTTTCACAGCAACTCGTGGCTAAATAATGAAAGCCGCACGCTGTTATTATTTAGCCACGTGGTGCTCTAAGTAAGAATATTCTTAGTAATGAAAACAACTTCAATAATGAATGATATACCCATTCATAATAAGGACGGGCATTTACGTCTCCAAATTCCATAACTATTCCCATTACGTGCATTCATGTAAGGACTTCGTTAATATACCATTTGATTATTCGGAAACTCAATCATGCCGAATGGAATACGAGTATGACCCATTTCAAATATTTCGCTGAATACATGAATAGTTCAGGCGAATGGGGTTTTATTCCGTTATTGGAATAGAGTTTATTTTGTGGAAAAATAGGCCCTTGACCTATCAAAAAGAAATGTGTATTGCTGTTTAATCATCTGCAAGAAAGATATCTACTAATTCATTACGCGCTAAATTCGCACGGCGAAATTAGTTTTTTTTTTTATCTTTGATTAAAGTAATACCGAAAACGGTAAAATAATGTATTTAGAAAAACTTATAGATTCATTTTAAAAACAATTAAAAAATATATTTTAATATTTTTTTCATATCCTTTATTTAATCTATACTAACAATATAATGTTCAAAGTTTGGATGTGTGAGAAATTTTCTCTAAAACAACTCGACCAAATTTAAAAAACAATTTCACTGTTAGAAAGCCGCACTATTACCGAGTGCCATAGAATAATTATGTTTTGCACGCGGGTAAAGTAAAAGCTACATTATTCTTTTAATACAAAAATATATTAACAATCAAACCCACTAATCGCGCCATCAAAGAAAATTAGATTAAAACTAGAAGTGTCGCCAATGCGGTACGAGCCCCCCGGGAGGTATCGCAGTACACGACACGCGATACGAAGCCTCCGGCAATAAACACTTTATTAACTACCCCTCTTTATGTTTCCTTGAGAACTTTACGTTGTTTACTTTACTAAAGCTAATTTTAAGTTTAATTTAATTTCTGCAAAGGAATTAAAAAGCATGCATGTTTTGTTTTTATTAATATCTGTGGTGTGTTCTTTATACATGGTTTGAATATCGAACGATTGTCAAGAGATGCTAATCTGTGACGAAAACAAGTAAAGTTTCGAATTGTTCGAAAAACAAATTAATTCGAAAAGAGTTCGTTTTATAAATAACGTGTGCCTTGTTGGACAAACCAGGGCCGGCAGTCTCGACAGAGAAAACGACAAAATCTCTAACTTTCGATCGCTGATTACCAACGTATAAATTCGGTTGCAATAATTATGCCTACAAGAAACGCATCTACGATGTAGTGACTTTCATTATTCGCTAGCATCATTATTGCAACCGAATTTATCCGTTAGTAATTAGCAACCGAAAGTTAACGATTTTGTCGTTATCTCTGTCGAGGGCCGGCGCCCTGCATGGACAATATGGCCAATATCTGTCAGGGTCCACACTGCTATCTACCAATCCACCGATTTGACTGAAGTTTTCACAGACAAGCTATTGCTTTTATTATTAAAACAAACTTCTATCGGAACACTGCCTACGTATGTAGATTTGTTTTCAATTTCATATTCGAACTCAATCCCAATCTATAATGATGAAAACGTACATCAAATTGTGTTTATCGGAAAAGGTGAAACGAATGCGAACACAAAGAAATAAGTGCCCGATACCAACATCAGCGAAAACATATTCCACCAATTAATTTCTCGGTCCATTAAAAATACGGTACCCCAAAACCGTGAAACGTAGCTCATATAGCTACAAATTCAGACCCATGTCTGCAGAACAGGCACATGTCTACTGGATTTATACATAGCGTCTAAAAGAAAATGTCTTTTGCGACGAACGCTTTTATTGAAATCGTCCGTATTACCATAATAATATTAGAGGGATTGGCAGCTATCGGCGAAGTGTAAAATCTCAGTATAGCGCCCAATGTTCTCGCATCCGAATACCCGTAATCTACATATATTTCTCTACCCATACCATTATGGGGATTCAATTACCCAGTCTTTTATTTTTCGAGCTTCTTTATTCTTATTGGGGTTACTGCTGAATGGTAATGGATATCGTCAACGTCTTCAGGGTTAAAACCCTCTCCCGGAATAGCATTAGGTCCATACTAAGATAAACTTTTTATTACACGTTTTTATTTAATTCGCTCTCTGTTTGTATTCGGGCCGGATCCTAATCAATGTGTACTGCGCATTATTGGAGCAGCGAGGCCGGATTTCGGGCAATGTGTTCACAGTTCGCCTCCAATTTTTCCAATGCCTAGTTCAAATTATTTTTCTGACTTATTTTATTGGCAGCTTTTAGAGAAAGCTGCCAATCGTTCTGATTTTCATGCGCAGCGGTGCCAATTTTTAATAAAAAAATAACTAAAATAAACTTCCCCTTTCAGCGTTAAACAATTTAACAAGTGGCATATAAAACTGTTGGAATAGAACGCAAAATCAACATGAAAATAACATTTTCGTTTATTCAAAATCCGTACGGAAATAGATTCCCAGCAACTGATGCGAGGACGTGCACATTTATTTGTCATATCCAGCTTTTGCTGAATATGTTCGTTCAGGGATACGCATATTCCTACAATTTTAGAAATTTCTAAAAACATCATCTAATCCGGGTTGCGAGCTGTGGGTAAGCTGGGAGTGAAACACATAACAAGCTAAAACATACATATGTACTATACGAATGGTGCAAAAACCGAGACAATTTTATGACTGTCAAAATCAATCGTTCTAAACGAATTTCAGTTTGAGATGTAGGTATCAGAACATGACCAGCTTTTTATATATTAGAGACATAAATAAATACAAAAAGTGCCAAATAATCGGTTTCCATTTGTAAGAGTGCGTCATACAACACTCTCTGTTTCTTTTCAACTACGCACAAAAGCACAAACTAACACAATTAAGAGATCACATAATGTCTAATGGAACGTGCGTAACGTCCCCAAAGAGAAATCTTACAATAGAGTGCAACAATCTCTGTCGCATTGTGAACGTATTTCACGTCAAGGGCTGCCCGTTCACGTCACTCGGGCTCTAACCCTCCATTACTCATAACCAACCGAAAAGGATACGGAAGAGAAAAAGAATAAACACAACTTACAAGTGAACAAATGGCAACACTTTACGTGTCTCACAACTTAAACGTCCTCCGAGGAATGGTATACTGCGTAATGTTGCCATCTGTCTCTTGTTAATGCGATATTATATCTTCCCTTTCGGAAAAACTGAGACGAGTCGTACGTTACTTAGCAAACGGGGACGTGTGCGGAACGGTAAGATTAATGTCCGAGGCACGAACTGGCCCCTGTCTAGGATTTTCTAGCTCTCCAAGCCGCTTTTATTTTAGGAATTTTTCAATTTGCCCCTTGAGAGAATACGAGTTACGAATGGGTTATTCGTTGTTGTTATATCAACGTTTAGTTTTAACTAGTCGGTGTATGTATGTGGATAGGACGAACTTATTTCGTTTCGCTGAGATTCTGTACTCTGCTAGTCGGATGGTCAAAGCCAGCAGCTTTGATAAATTATTTTATTCAGTCAAAAGTCGGGATTTAGAAGTCTAGATTGGAAATTCGTTTCTGCTTCCCTTGAGTCGGGTTTATCCTTCAAGTATTTTAGAATTAAATAATCAGGTAGCTTGCATTACACTGATTTATGAGCATGGAGGGATAACGTACGGAGAATATTTGGTAAAATGAGTGAAAGCTGTAAATGGATGTATAATTGGATTTTATAAAATGCTACCAACAATTTATTTATTTATCTACTTAGTTATATGCTCGATGTCTACTTACTACATTACAGTTAGATTAAAAGTCAAGGTCGTGGTCGCTCACAATGGGCCTTATCAAAAGGCTTAAAGTCACCCAAAGGGCAATGGAGAGGGCTATGCTCGGAGTTTCCTTGCGTGATCGAATCAGAAATGAAGACATCCGCAAGAGAACCAAGGTCACCGACATAGCCCAAAGAATTGCTAAACTTAAGTGGCAGTGGGCAGGGCACATTGCTCGCAGAACGGATGGCCGCTGGGGCCGGAAAGTTCTGGAGTGGCGACCGCGAACCGGAAGACGATGCGTTGGAAGACCTCCCACTAGGTGGACCGATGACCTGGTGAAGGTTGCGGGAGTCCGGTGGATGCGAGTCGCAAGGGACCGGTCAATGTGGCGACACTTGGGGGAGGCCTATGTCCAGCAGTGGACGTCTTTCGGCTGAAATGATGATGATGATGAAAAGTCATAAAGTCCTGTAACAACTGGAAGCCATGGGGAGAGGCAAAGTCCTCTTCCCACGACTTCCAGTCATACACGACACGGAATTTTGACATTTTGGGTAGAAGCAACAGTATCAGTACTCGTACCAGTAAAAGTCCTGTGTTCCGACCCACGTCGTGATCTATCTAAGTGGTAAATTTATTAAAAATCCGTTGAAAAGATCAGACCAGTACAGTAACTTCACAAAAAGTAAGGTTACTCATATAATCTCAAATAGACTAAGCGACCTGACTTTTAATGCAATTATTATAATACGGCTACGCTACTTGAATAAAACATGTTACTTGATAGGTAAAGTATTTATATTATAATGAAGTGTGGGAGTATCATTCACTTGTGTTCCACAGCAAGTAACCCTAATTACCTTTCGTGGAGCGTGTTTGTACTACATTCAACACGCGAATTTAAGAGGCCTGCGGAGCATGCGTTTTTTCATACAAACGTAATACCAAAATAATTTGTAAATAAAACATATTCTTAAGGTGGTCTGTATTTATTTCGATTGGATTACAGAATATATAGGTTCCCAAACACATATTTTGAATGGACACTGATGTAAACATGAGTTATGAGAAAAATACAATTTTCTATAGAAATTTTAAATTCCTCGTATATCTCGTCTATATATTATTGTCCTTTCAAAATATTTATTTGGGAACATAGATATTCTGTAATCCAATCGATATATATGCACACTACCTTAAGAATATGTTTGATTTTCATATTATTTTGGTATTACGTTAGTATGAAAAACGCATGCTCCGCCGGCCCCTTAAGAAAAGGTCAATTTATTGTTGTTATATTAAATAAAATATGTGGGTACCTTACCTCCTTTGTTCTGAGGCTGGATAAATAGTCTGCCGTGTAGTGACTGACAGAGAAATGGTTGCTAAACTTACGAGGTCATGGCACCGCATTGTATATTTCGGCCCACCCTCTTACAGATATGAGACTAGTGTACCAGTTGTCCCAGTAGTGGAAACATAATGTAGGTTGGTTATGATTTACGCCAGAGTTGGCTCAGTTGCTGAGCGATAGGCTGCTGTGCTGCGTGTCGTGGGTTCGAATCCTGGACGGAACAAATATTTGTATGGCCTTCTTCAGGTAGGTGTTCCAGGTCTGGATGTTTGTTTATGCGTAAAAATACTCACCCATGATACAGGAAAAAATCCAGCGTGATGCAAAAAATTAAAAATTAAAAAAACAAATAATTTAGAAGGTGAAGGTTAGAAGAGAGAGTGCCTGTAGATAAGACGGCTAATAGAGATGTTTTGAAGAAGAAAAAGCAATTAAGGCGCTACCCCAGGCAAAAGCCGTATTTTGTGCAGTTTTTTGGAGCCAACTCCTCTTTATCCAAAAGAAATACCAAGTAATAAAAATACATTAAATTTCTACATATTCTTAGACTGCAAAGTGGTAGTTTTATTTTTTATTTTAAGTCTCATAATGTGTAATAAATCCCCTCACAATGAAACCACAAAAATGAGAAAAAAATATTTATAACATGCTTCTTCTCGTAAAGTTAACATTATTTTGATTTGCTTCTTATACTAATGGATAGACAATTTAATAATGAACATAATGCTAGTTTTTTTTTTTTCAAAAGACGGAAATTTGATTCAATAAAGAATAAAAATCACTAATTTCGCACTATTCGACCCGCAGTCACTGACGTAAAAACCACTTTGTAGTGCAAGCTGATTAGAACTTTATTCTAATAGTATTTCAAACGAAGTTTGAATCACCACAAATAGAGTTGCTAATTTTGCCTGGGGTAGCGCCTTAAACAGATAGCCGGTGTGGAGCCCCTCTGCAGGATATGCTCCACCTCTTGTCCTGCCTATCATGCACAACCACTTGCACCTATCAAGATTTAATCGAAGTAAATGTTAGAGCTTAGCAGGTGGCTACGTACTGGTCTAGCACAATTTGAGTTCATCGACACATTTAGAAGAAGAGGATGGAAAAAGAAGACACAGACCTCAAATAATTTAGGATAAGAACAGGAAGATGCTGCTCACGATAATGAGAAAATTTTAAGTGTATTTCCATCGCAATAGAGTCTAGAATCATGTAGCAATTTAGGACAACTCAAACAGTCTTTTGAGAAAATAGCTTTGAGTTGACCTCTCCCGGCAAGCGCATGCATCATACATCGTGTAACCCTATTTCGGTGAGCTCAACGACCCGACGTAACACAATGTCGGAATAGCATGCACTTAGATTCGCAGTTTGGTGACTATGACCAGATTGACCACTATATCCCATTTTAGATGACAAAAGACATAAACTTGCGTGAAACCGGATTCGTAAGAAGGCATTTTATATTTTAGGAAATATGAAGTCATCAAGGTTTTGTTGTTAGTGAATGCAACTGCAATCATATATGTCTAAGTTTATCGGCCACCATTTATGGACACGTCCTTAAAAAGTGAACCAGTAAAAGTAAAACGATTGCAATAACAAACTTATGTAAGGGCAGTTGGCTTAGGGCACGCCACGATAGTGGCGGTAAGTCCCCTCTTTGAGGAGTGGCTAGAGAGGCGCCACGGCGTCCTCCTTCCGCCTGACGCAGGTCCTCACCGGACAGGGATGTTTCGGGAGGTACCTGCACCGAATCGGGCGGGAGGAAACGCCCGGGTGTCTCCACTGCGAGGATCGACCGGAGGACACGGTGGAGCACACAGAGGAAGTCTGCCCTGCGTGGGCGGAGCTCCGCCGTGTCCTCGTAGCGGCGATCGGCGGCGGTGACCTCTCGCGTCCGGCCCTGGTTCAATCCATGGTCCGGAGCGAGACGGAATGGGAAGCCGTCGCCTCCTTCTGCGAAGCAGTCATGCTAGCGAAGGAGGTGGCGGAACGAGAGAGGGAGAGATCCTCTCTTCCCGGCCGCCGCGGGAGACGCACCGGGCGTCGGGGGCCACGTGGTGGCTACCGGCCACCGTAGACGCGGGCCTGTGGACGGTTGGCTATGGGCTTGCTAGCCGTCCGTCCGTCTAACGACGACAGGCCGTGTCGACGGCGCGTTAGTGTTCCACGCGCGCCTCAAAGAGATGTCAGCATAAGAGAGGGGCCCGCAAGGGCCGAAGCCTGCCGGGGTTGCGGGACTGTTCGAAAGAGATACCGCGGCCCCGGAACGTAAAGGGCAAGGAAGGAACATGGATGGGTTTTAGTCAGTAAGAGTCTGACACTCCCTCCCGCTCCGCCCAGAGTGGGAGAAGTCATTTGATGATGTCCCATCCTAAAAAAAAAAAAAAAGGGCAGTTGGCTTTGAAACGAACATTATGGCTACACGCAAAGACCGATGTACGGATTAAAACGATTTGTTTGTGAACAGTAGGTACACCGTTGCTCAAATTCAACATATTTTATTTAACCTAAAACTACATGGACACTTATGAAACGTCTAAAGAAGATAGATTTTCCATGGAAAGAACAAACAATATACGCCATGGTAAAAATAAACAACCCATCCACTTAAAAACTATTAATCAAAGTAAGAACTCTACAGCTAAACAATAATTATTTAAAGCCACCATTCAAACTTTTAATAAAGACTAAGGCGCGAATCCATCAAGAAGATTACTCATTCCTGGTCAATACCTCCCCAGGTCCAAAAGAGCAACAAACGAAAAACAGGAGAGAATTCTACCGAAGCGAACGTCAGATATCTTTTGTGTGTTCTTTACAATTGGTTGAAAAAGTCAGTATGGAGAAGTTTGACTGTTTCAACGGTGCAATACGGACTGCAGTGAATGCAAAGTTAACTTTGTCTGAGGACTGTCCGGCGCGGTGACAAAGGAACAATGGCCGACCCGGATATTTGAAGGAAAGAAGGGAAGTCGAATTTTTTGGGAGGCACACTTGTTTTGGTTCTGGGTGGCGCGTTTAGTAGATTTTTGGGGTTTGTTAGTGTTTTATATTTAAATGTGCTTGTGTGCAGCAGTATTTTGGTAGTTATGAATATCATGTTCATGATTCATTGCTGATGTGTGTGCTTTAATAACAAAAATAATGGCCTCTACTTAAGTAATTTACAGCCTAAAAAGACCGCAGGCAAAATATCTTATTCTACGAAAGCAAAGACCATTTATATCGTAAATTCCAGGCAAAAATCAAGGACAGAAAAAAGCAAATCCTGCAAAAAACTATCTCCAAGCGCCACGACACACCGATAAATAGTAAACACTAATAACGCTTACAGCACTAAAGTAAGATGTAACAATTCGCAGTAACGAGCCGGTCCCCAAAGAGCGTGACGTAATCGCCACAATATATACTATCGTGTCCCACCGTCCTCGACACTGTATTAGATGATTCTTTAGAATAAGGGCGCAAGGCACAAATAATAGCGGTAAAATGGATGAAGAAAATTATGAACATAAAATAGTAACCGATAATTTAGAACAGCATCCCAAAATTTAAGTAAAAAAACGCAATTGGTAAAATTTGTTGTCACCATCTTATAATAATGGTGTCAGAAAGCAAAATCGTGTTCAAATCGAAGAAACCAATTTCCAACTAAGCCAGATTCGAGTATCGTCGTATATAGAAAACTTCTTGATTGGGGACTCACAACTCCTGAATCTTTTAGCGTTAGTGCGACAAAACCTCCCGAGACCGGAACCCTTCGTGAGGAAGATAGGAAAGTTTTAAGACTTAAGAGTCATTCTTGTCATCATTTCGGATTTTGGGATAGTTGATAAAAGTACGGTAAGGTGTGTGCTTATGTGGGACAACAATCTCTTGTGTACCTTTTGGGAAAGAAACTAAAGTTGACCAAACAATTATATAAAACTGCCAATTTGAACTGACTTTGTGGACTATTCACAGAGCATATTCCATTAATAAAGACGAAGGAGGATCTCATGCCTAAATAATATCAGCCGCTCGGGTCGATCTTTAGGTTAAGCCATGCTTGCCTAGGTTGGTCTGTGGATGGGTGACCACCCTTACATCCCGAGTTTCCTCCGTGCCTCGGAAAGCACGTTAAGCTGTTGGTCCCGGCTGTCATTTGTCTATGTTTGACAGTCGTTACAGGTAGTCAGTGGCCCAAAAAGTCTGACACGCAGTCTTACCAAGTGGTATCGTATTTCCCAGTATTATCTGGGTTGTGGAGGTCAGATATGCAGTCGCTCCATGAAAAATACTGGTATTCAGCTGCATCCGGTTAGAGTGGAAGCCGACCCCAACATAGTTGGGAAAAGGCTAGGCAGATGATGATTCCATTAATAAAAACACGAAATGACGTTCTAAACGCTTCGTTTGGAAAGTTTACGAGACTTTAATTAGATAAATAATTCTCTTGAAGTTACGACGGTAAGAATAGCAAGAGTGGTACTACAGCTTAGAATAATAACGCCAAAGCACTTCACTTGCCTAAGAGCAGTAAACAATTCTTCAAAGATAAGTCGAAACGCGAAGTTTTTCCGTATTAATTCCCTGGCGCCATTTAGTACTCAAGATTCTCCGAGGAAATTAACGATCAACGCTAAACTTGGCATATTTAAAGAGCCATCAGTGTTTCATTTACTTTCATATCCCTGGGGTGAGGCAGTTTGTTTTACAGACATTCAGAAAATTAAAAGCTGAGCAGATGCTTGGGATCCGGTACTTAAATGACGGGCAAAGCGGAATGGGAACTACAAAGGACATTCTGCTAACAGCTGAAATGTCAAAATTCCTTGTTATCTCGTTGAATGGTCTTCAGAATGTTAAAAACTGTCTAGGTCACGTGCCGGGATGTTGAGCGTACAGTTTTAACACCATTGTGTAATGTGTATTTAATTTAAAAATTTAAAAAGTTTTCGTTCTTTTTTAGTCCAATTTATCTTGTGATCGATTCATTTCGCATTTTGAAGGGATTCTCAGCAGATTTTTATAGTTTTCGAATGCGTTAAGTAGTAATCGCTAAAGAAATAGGATAAACAAAAGAAAATAAAATTTATTGAAATATTTGTTAGTCTATATTTAAACTATTACCTACCAAGGCAATGTTTTCGTAAAATCTCAAACACTTGGAAAACGTTGGAACTCAGACATTTTGTTGGTGGTTTATATTGGTCGGTGTCCTACGACGACGAGGGCAAAATATATCCAGAGACAAATGTATAAAAATAGAACGTCTTTTTTTCGTGCAAATCTTCTACTTGTATAATCTGAAAAGGCTTTGAGTTATTACTAATACTAACTCGTACTTATGAGAGTAATGAGATAATTTCAGCTTGATTTGTTTAAGAGATTTATAGCACTATAAGTTACAGTTAACATTGAACAATTTTCAACACTATTAAATTATTGATTTCATCGGCTTTCAGTGCGCGTTTATGACCTACTTCCATTCTAACAAATACCCTTTCACAGAGCACTTTTCACAGCAAAACTCTTTCGACGTAAAATAATTCCGTAGGTTACTAGTACGTACGAAGTGTAACTTAACTGTGTCGTTTAAGTAGAGTCAAATACTCGTCGTTAGTACGGGTTGGAACTAAAATGTCACGTCCCGAACATTTTAAGCTCTCGCCTTTCCCAAGTGTGTGCTATAATTTTGTCATAATGTTTTAATACAAAATCCCTCTACGAGTTGCCAGTGTGTGAACATCTTTATAGGCTTGTACGCAGATTGTTCGGGCAATAACAGACTTTATGTATATGTGCATAGATTTGAATTAAATGAGTTGACTGGTATGTGTTAATACGGGTGTACCGATGTGGGGTGCTATTAGACCGTCGCAATAAGCTGTCTTTTTGGTATCCTTGTGTTTAAATTATCAACTACAGACATTATTTTGTACACAGATAGTTTAATTTTGATGTGTGTGTGGAAACTCATTGAAGATTATTAGTTTTGAGTCAACTTTGTTCAGAAACCACATATCCGTTTGTTCAAAAAAGTATATTCAAAATGGCCGCCGCATCTCGCGAAATGAATGCGTCGGAACAAAAACACGAACAAAACAGTCGCTCATTATTGACAAACGTTTTTTAAAAGATGGCTCTAAATTAACCTTCGGGAAACGGATAACTGGGTCGGCTGGAACCAAGCAATAGGATAAAAGGAATTCGGCCCAAGGAACTGGATTAGTAACAAAGTCTTGTTAATCCAATATTATTCACGGAGATTACAAAGAGATATCTCACTTTGATAGCGAAAAAGATTTTCAACAAAGATCTGTTTTAAAGTATAAATAGGGTAAAATGGTCCTACGAGGTGACATTTATATTGAAATTATGGGATTGGTAAACGTTTTTGGTTAATTACGTTATATAACACCACGCTTGTTACCCTAAAGTGGTAGGCAGAGGTACACATCCACCTCCAAATGTGCGTTTACTTTAATCCGCCATAATTCCTCACATATGATTTATTTCAAATGTGTTACAAAAACAAAGACATTGTATTGGATTGTGTTGTTACGACTCCGTTTCACTTGGCAATAAAGAAAACATGAAAGAAAGACAAAATATGTATTCGTCTTAATAACGATGACAAAACCTAAAAAAATACAACACCCATTGTCATTAGCCGCTGCAGAAAGTCAACGAGTCAACATGGTGTTACTGAAAATTGAGTAATTCAATACGTAAAACTTTATCTGCAACAGAGATCGACACGGAGTCCTGACGCTCAGTACTCGCGTGTACCTCCACTAGACTAAAGCGACAATCCGAAGCTTGTATCCAAACAAATACCTACAAAAAAAAATGGTTTGATGGTCTAGTGTTTGCAGTCGCGACTCCTGAGCAAGAGGTCGATTCGATTTTTTGGTTGGGCAAATTGTTATTGGGCTTTTCCATCGGGATATTCTCAGCAGGAGCCACGGAGTCTTGAGACCGGTTGATGGCAATAGGCTCCGCTGAAATATAACTGACGAAATGTGGGTGTACATTCGGGGATAACAGGCGTGATATTTTGTTATTAAAATATCTCTGACTGTCACCTTTTCATGAAAAGATGGCCGAATTTTTTTCAGTGACCTTTACCACACAGGTAAATCATAAAGAGAATAAGAGAATACCAATAAAATTTGTTCAAAAATAAAAGGTAAACGTTTACAGTTTTTCTTAAATCTATGTCAAGTTCACACATGTTTTGAGCCGGAACTAGGTAATCCTGTGTTTCAGGCAATTCAAGATAAAATGTATTGATAAAATAATTACATAACATGTTGATATTTGTGGTACTAATACAAAAAGCTATATTTACTATCTCAACTTAGCTAACTTTTTTTTAAAATAACAATATTAAGAACAACGTTTACTTTGGCACAATTAATAACTTCTCTGTATCTTCATAGGACATAGTAACAAAAATCATGACAAGGGTTAGGACACAATATAGATTTATTGTGTACCTACCACATACCCGTGAAATAATTTTAGACTCCCACGCGGGAGACGCCGCGGGCGATAGCTTGTAGTGTATAAGTTCAAACACAATCACGTCCATTACGGGTCCGTACGGCTATTTTCCCCGTGCGTCCGTTCCGTTCCTGTTCAAAATACAGGGCGAAAACTTTGAGGTTCTTCTTAAAGTGTACTATATACATACATATATGTATGCTTACATGTATATACTTTCTGGTAGTTATACTCCCTGTACCAAACTTATTGCGAGATACCATCGGGCGAACCGACAAGTAAATGTTAGAGAGAACAAGTTACAGGATGTATTTTTAGATGTTATTTTCTACGGTAATGGTAACAAGTATCTATGAATATTATTTTGAAGTAAAACAGTATGGTTTTTTCGTTAGAAGTTTGCAGCTGTTTGTTCTCTGCGGCATTTGATTTGTAAGTAAACAACCGAAAAAGATGTGGGAACTTATTAATAACTTAGCACTAAATAAAATCAAAGAAAGCAGTGCTCCTCCGAAACTAATGTCGAGCTTCGGACCTATAACTGAAGGTAACGCAATATGTAATTTATTTAACTCATTTTTCTCTTCAATAGGCCAGGAATTAGCTAACGATATACCCGATATATACCATGCGAACGATGGCAACACTCTTATGTACGAACACAACCATTCACACGACGTAACTCTAAGTAAATTCACTCCTTGCACTGAGGACGAAATTTCTAAAATAATTGACGGTCTGGATAGCAATACAAGTACCGGGATAGATGGTATCAGTACTAAGGTGATCAAATGCCTTAAAAATGTAATTGTTCCAAAATTAACGAACTGCGTAAACGAATGTCTGATGCGCGGCATTTTTCCGAACACGCTTAAAGTTGCCAAAGTCAGCCCTGTTTTCAAATCGGGCAGTAGGACTGATCCAGGTAACTACAGACCAGTGTCGGTTTTGCCCGTATTGTCAAAAATTTTTGAACGTGTTTTATACAGCCGTCTAAATGCATACCTTCTTGAGAAAAAATTCCTAATCGACGAACAATACGGCTTTCGTTCGAAATCTAGCACACTTACAGCTACAGTAGACTTGGTAACTAAAATCAAAACGCATATAGATCAAAAGGATGTTGTATTGGGGGTATTTATTGATTTAAAAAAAGCATTCGACACCGTATGCCACCACAAACTTCTCCAGAAATTAAACAACATAGGAGTCACAGATAAAGCCCTAGAAATGTTCACATCTTATTTACAAAATAGACAACAAGTAGTTAAAATTGATAAATTTACTAGTTCCATAAAAAACGTACCGTATGGCTGTCCTCAAGGCTCAATTTTAAGTCCGTTACTTTTCCTAATATACATAAATAATATAAACAAAATAGGGCTAACGGGTCACCTAACTTTATACGCGGACGATACATGCCTCTTCTATTTCGATAAATCTATCCATACTATTATAACAAATGCTCAAAAAGATCTTGATATACTCAGTGAGTGGCTTAAATACAACTTGCTTACAATAAATACGTCCAAAACAACATACATGATTTTTACCGCAAAAAACAAACCTTTACCAGACTTCCCGCCGCTTACTATTAACAATGACATAATAAAAAGATCAAGCCACGAAAAATATCTCGGTCTGAGGGTAGACGACAAACTCACATGGAAACTGCACATCGACCATGTAAAATCAAAATTAACGTCATTACTAGCATCATTACGCAAGATCTCAAACTGTATTCCTAGGAAAATACGTACTATTATTTATGACTCATTGGTAAAATCACATCTCGAGTACCTTATTGAAATATGGGGATCTGCCGCAAAAACTATCCTAATACCTTTACAACGAACCCAGAACAAACTTATAAAAACATTATACCATTATCACTACCTTACTCCAACTAAAACACTATTTGAAAAAACCAAATTATTAAATCTCAAACAACTATACACATACGGTACCTGCATTCTAATAAAAAAAATCACCACGAACAGCGTACAGTCAAACCTAAAATTACATAAAAAAACAATATCACACAACCTAAGAAATAAAAATAAACTACAACGAAGACCAGCTCGGACAAACTACGGTAAAAAAACCATATTGTTCGAAGGAGCACAGCTGTTTAACGACCTACCAAACGAAGTAAAAGATTGCGATAATATTAACGAATTTAAACTAAAGCTGAGGAAGTACGTTAATGAAATGTAGTCATACCGCATATTAAAATTAACTACTAAATACTTCATTTGTTTTGTATAACTTCACCAACACGCATCGGAGGCAAAATGTATTTGTATTTAGATATAAGAAAATTACTTTGTATCTCATTTTAAGTGAACCTATGTATTGTTCTTATGAGAATAAATTCTTTAAACCGAAGTATTTTTATTTTTTCATAGGTTTGTCGTAAGGTTTGACCGATGAATATTTTATTAAATTACTGGTTATTCCTTACAAAAACACTATTCGTATTTAAGAAAAAATAGAGAGTCACCCCCGAGGACTGAAAAAAGTGTAGTTGGTAATAGTAATGGAAAAAAATGGACCGAGTGCGAGTTTTATCGTGCACCAAGGGTTGCGTATAAACTTGTAGGTAAGTATTTCATGTTTCAGATTTCGGATTTTTCCTTTACATGTGCTATTAGACATTGCTTATGATTCTGGGTCAACGATAAGTACCATAAAGGTTTTAATTTCCATGAAAAATCGCAAAATATGCAACATAAACGGTCATATCTTTTGATCGCGTTGAGGTACAAGTTTATTTTAGTCTTAACAGAGAAACAACAAAATAATTTTGCTGTTTTTGCCGACTGAGGTACGGAACCCTAAAATTGGTTTAAAATGAAAATATTGCAATAATTTTCAAGTTATAATTATGCGTTTTCTTTTACATAAAACCCTTCACATCACAGTAGGGTTCTTCAGCATTTTCGGGCGAATTTTATCAAAAAGTGTTCAATACCTTATTTTAATTGCTATTTGGATTATATTTCTTTCTTCAATGAACAAAAAAGATTGATATTTTATGTAAAAAGAAAGTTAAAAAAGAAAAACGTTTAATTTTCTATTATTTCTATATTATGAAAAGCGTCTGAAAATTTTCAAGACTTTGATGCCAGTTATCAGCTTAATTTGAGATATAGTTGCTAGGTCAATTCCATTAGTAGGCAATATCGAACTAATTTCTCCAAGTGGTTATAAGATTGATTACAATCAGTTACTTAAGAACGGCCCACTTGCTCTGAAATTAGCTTCGTAACCGCACAAGTTTCTCTAATATTGTTAAGTTTTGTTAAGTGGTTATCAATACATTTATTTATCAATATTAATAAATAACACCCTCATTTCCGAAAACTCCACACTAAACAAATCCATTATTTCTTTTCGTAAAAAATATCGAAGAAGCTCCTTCTTTTTTCGTCGTCTAATAAAATTGCTGTAGGTGCATGGTCATGGCTTTCAAAACGGTGAAGAAAAACATCGTGAGGAAACCGGCATGTCCTAGAACCAAAACTTCGAAGAAATGTGACATCTACGAGTCCACACTGGGCCCGCGTGTTGGATTATCATCAGCCCATTACCTCTCATAGAGAGGAGGCCTGTCCCAGCAGTGGGAATATGAATAGGCTGATGATGATGATGATGACTTGGTTAAAACACAAAAAATCATATTGATCTAGTTGTTTTATCGCTCTAATTAAATGGTGCATTGTTGTGCCCGAAAGAAAGCGATTAGCATATAACTTTTTGACATTATTAGATTGGGTAGCGTTTTACTACATGACGTCGTTTATCCCGAAAGTCTGACTACCACTCCCACCAATGGTTATCTTAAAACCCAGTCATTCTAAGTCATTTAAGTCATAAGTCATTTATTTCATAACAAAATACATTGTGTAGAAATTTTATAAAATGAAACCATAAAAACATAACAGTCGGAAAAAAAAAAAAAAACATGTAAAGATTGTAAAAATAACAAATTCAAAACGATACCCATTCAAATTAAAATAATTAAGAATACAATATAACAAATGGTCAGATAAAATAAAAAGGAAAAACTGAAATCAAATTAGTCTATTTTTACTAAGTTGTGAAGGTCAGATAGGTAGTCGCTCTATGTAAACTGGTATTCAGTTGAACTACTTCAAGACCCCAACGTTGTCGGGAAAAGACTAGTCAGGCGATGAGCATTTTATTACCATCTCACCCTCAACACCTTGCGCGTGCAATATAACAATGCCTTCAGAATGCTATTGCGGTTTCCACGTTTCTGCAGCGCATCTGCCATGTTCATGTAGGCTCGAACGGACGGATCCGCAGCGATACTGCGCAAAAAAGTCGCTTCGTTATTGAGCAGAGTTCGTGCTAGCGGCAATGGCATTCTGGCGGTCATTGCGGACTTTGACTGCCCTATTTTATGCCATCACATTAGAGTGCTGACAAAAATGAACAACATGAAATGATGGAAATTATTAGTTAATTAATTTATTGTTATTATTTGTAGATTGATCTTAATTTGAATGTAATTATTTCAACTAATTTCTCATCGCTGACATAGTTCTTAGGTAAGTACTTTTTTACTAACCCATACGGAACATGTTGTTCGCAATAAATAATTATATGATTTGATTACCATTATGCACGATTACCCAAGAGAGACTTAGATAGGTACTGGTCCGCAGTGTAAAAATAATGCTTCTCTATTAACAGGTAGGATTCCAGTATATCCCAGCTATAAGTTAATTGTTACTACTTGCTGCATCCTACCATAGCCATGTTAGTTTAACCTATCAAAGCCTATTACTGCGCATACATTGTGAAATAAATAACCTGCAAGACCATTACTGTAATACGCAATTAGGGTCCAGAGGTCATCACCCTAGCCCCGGTAATTTTGACTTCACGGCAGCCGCAAACAAATATTATAACGACCTCATTTACAAAAAAGTGTGACGACTGTTGTTTATGGTTAACAATTAAAATACAAAATGGCGGCTTTAGGCGGATTGTGGAGTTGTTCTAAAACTGACGACAATTTTTAATCTTTTCGTCTCATCTGTTGGAGAAACGTTTGAGGTTCATTTATTCTTAGATTATTTTTAATTAAGTCGTTTGATATCTTATAATTTGAAATAACGATTCACAGGTCATAGTCATGAAGTTGAATCTAATCGGTGATCTCATGTGAATATAATAGTGTGATCATATTTCAGAGTGTGATTCAGACCACCGAACTGAACAACTTTATTTAAGGGACCACTAGCAAAATCGCGAAAAAATGCCGATGTTAGTTGTTGGTTTTTTTTTTGTTTTTTTTGGATGGGAAATCATCAAATGACTCCTCCCACTCTTGGCGGAGCGGGAGGGAGTGTCAGACTTTTACTGACTAAAACCATGTTCCGTCCTCGCTATTTATGTTCCGGGGCCACGGTATCTCTTTCGAACAGTTCCGCAACCCCGGTTGAATTACAACCTGAAATACAACCACACATTTATGGTTCACGCTGTATAGTGCTACATGTCTTTTGTAAAATATTAATGTAAAAATCCTTTTTTTTTTGGGAAAACTTCTTTAGGCGCATTGAGCACTTTTTGGGTGAACAAAAATCATGGAAGTCGCGTGACCGTCACCTAATGCTTCGTAGCACTCATAGCCGATCCGCTACGGCGTAGCACCGTAGGCATGCGCGGGGCACAACCCGTAGTAGATATAGATTACTTAGTTTTCACTTCTATCGGTAGTTCGCAAAGACTGCCCCCCCATGTTAATATTTAAAAAAAATATTTTTGTATATATATATATTTATATATTGTTCTGTCCAAGGTTACAGAACCTATTAACTGAAAACTTATAAATCTAATAAAACACCCTACCATTAAACCTCTTAAACATCTTCCGGGTTAGCTTCGAAAATGTTTGGCGGCATCACTTAGTTGGAGCATTGCTATATGACTACCCATTAACTGTAGTGGGTATCTTTTTGTCCGAAAGCCACATTGTTTACGTACAGTATAATGCAACATTTTGTGTGCCACTTTAATGCTTGGGACACACTGCGTTAAGACTTGTGACAAATATAGTGTGGCATGAACTTTGCGAACTAGATTTCAAAAACCATACACAAACTTACGTCTTTTTCCCATGGGGGAGAATGCCACTTGCTAAGATCCTTACATACATACATTTTTTCCTCGTCTATGTGCATCATCGTGCACATTTGGTCATATACGAGCCAGTAGCGAGTACTACCTGACCTTTCTGAAGAACCTCACCAACAAGGTCAGTATGTAATTTCGGTATTTGTAGTAATTAAAATGATCAAAAACTAATCGCAATATAACCTCATTGTACATATCAGCGATAACCAATGATACTTATAACTTTTGCAGAGGTGGTAGGTACAGTGGAGGACAGATAAGAATGTGACCGTCTCAGGAATACGGGAAGGGAATTTGATTAGAATGAATTTAAACAGAATTTTAAAATATTGAAAACCATTTAATAGAAACACTACCACTACACTAAACTCTTAGATAATAGAAATAAAAATATGTGCAAGTATCAAAAAAGGGTTAAAGGGCGTCGAAAGATTCATTCATTCACATCGCTTGCAAAAGGAAAAGTGCCCAGACTGCCACGTTGGATGAAAACGCTGGTTATTGAGTCATTGTCATGTCTTGAGTTGAGTTGTCGGTGTCATGAGAAATGAACAGAGGTGGCATTGAGACTAACGAGTTGAAAGTCCTACTTTCCCAATCCCAAATCCTAAAAAGACTCTGTACCTTGAAAATATTATTTCATCACCACTGCTATGCACTGCTGCTCAAAACGGTGAAAGAAAACGTAGTGGTAAAAGAAATCGCCATGCTCTAGAATCAATTCAAACACCCAACCACCTACCAACGCCTGGCATATGTGACACATAGTGCGAACGCGGTTTTAGTTGTAAATCGCGCGGTACATTTGAGTCGGCTGCTTACTGTGTCATCTGATATAATTGCCTCATATTATTCATGCTGTAAAGATCACTAGCACGATTACAGTAGGGCTTATTGCGGGTCTAACTGTTTCTATTATTTAGGTTCAGGCCACGAGTAATGTTGTGTTGTTATTTCTCATAAATGTGTTGGATGGGGCCATTCTTTAGCGGCAGTGACTAACTATGTATTTTACAGATGCTTAGTAAGGGCCAGCCCTCGTATGGAAAGGACGCCTGTGTCCCAAGAGTAGATTTTGAGGTCGATTTTGCTTTGACATTGCTTTACAATTTATATTGTCTTGATAAACATTGAGGAGCTGGTCGCTTAATAATAATAGCCGCACGTTCTTCAGGTTAAGCCGCATATGCCTAGGTTGGTCCACCACCCATACATACCGAATTGCATCCGTGCCAAATACACGTTAAGCCATAAGTCCTCAGCTGTCAATTGTAGAAGTCGTATAGGTAGTCAGTGGCCTGAAAGTTGGACAACCAGTTACTCGTAGTCTTACCAAGAGGTATCATAGTATCTATTCCTAACTGGGTTGGGCAGTCGTACCATGTAGGATACTGGTTCAATAAATTCAGCTCCATCTGGTTAGTTTGAAAGCCGACCACGAACAGACCAGAACAACATAAACAACAGACACACTAGGCAACCGGGAACAACAGACTAGACAGATGATGAGATGATGATTGTTTTAATGATATTTCTACCTCTTAATGCTGATCTGCCATTCCTATAAACTCGTCAAAGATTCAAATTACGAGTATCTTCCACAAAATATATCTTAAACTCTGATCTCAACTGTAATGAAAAATATTTCCCAAATAAATGAACCAAATACCTTTCGTAACCTACATAAAACCGTCGCCGTCGCACCCCTGAACTCTCCAACTTTAAAACACATTTAACTGCAAACAAACCTTAATTTATTTGTATTTACTCGAAGGTATTTCGGTACAAAATAATGCAAAAGTTTAAAAAGAGGACAAATTTAATTGGGCGAGTTACAAATGAGCGGGGCCGTAGGTGGAATCCACGCCGTCCATGCGGCCATGCGGGCAGCTAGACCGTCCGTTAATTACCACCGCGGTATAACAAAGGCCCTGTGAGCAACCCAGCGGCTTTTGTCGTCAGTTTTATCTTAATTGCTTCAAGAAACTCGATATCGTTTGGCGACAAGATGCTTTTTATTCCTTCACTCCGCTCCCCGACGGCAAACAATGACAGAACTTTGAATTAGTTTTTGGTTTGATAACGCCGCCAATGGCTTTTTTCTTTTTCTGTTTTAACGACAGTACTGTTATTACGACCGATATTTCGGCCCGATCGTTGAGCTTTTATAGCCTTTTCGATTTATTTTCCGCTGTCCGTTTATGTTCGCGGGATGAGGCCAACTTTATGATATCACTATTGTGTAACTCTTTTTATCTAAGATTGTAAGCCATCGCTCATCGTCGTAAAACTATGTGTTCACTTTCGGATTTTGCTCTGAATAAAATATACGACAAGTGGGATGTTCTGAATTATGATTGGCTGTGTTTTATGAAGATGTATCTAATATATCGAATTTTCTTATTATTCAATGAACCATTGTGCTGAAATGTCACTTCAATCTTATTCTGCTTGGCTGTGTTAGAAAGGATGCATTTTCAATATCTATACTCCTTTTATTTGCGCTCTTTTTTTGGCGAAATTCGTTCTAAGTCGTGCATGACATAACATTACCCTTCATAACATAAACACAGTCGGGTTACAAGACCCCTGACATGTATCTCTAGGCTTAGCAACGTGTTAAGATACAAATTCCCGGATTAACCTTCAGCTGCCGTGTAAATTAATAACTTACCTCCGTCACGAGAGATGTAACAGGGTTCATATTTAACTTTTGAACCCCTCACCTCTAATGTTGAACTCGGGAAACAAAATTTACGTGGACTGCCTGGCCCGGTTCCAAATCGCTAACGGAGGTCGTAGGTCACCTTACTTAATGTGCGGACATACTTTTGGCACGGTCCTAACACGGCGTCACATGCAAATTTTATTCAATATGAAACACTTCGCATACTGGATGAGTTTGTCTTGTCGACTATGCAAAAAAATCCTCGTATGGCACAGGGTTGTCGAATTATGCGCATATAGTTATTAAGTTGGTTTCTGTCGTGGTCTCTTTAACCTTTGGAAGCTGGTGCTGAGGAAGAGGCGTGTTATTACCATGTTACTTGGATTTTAGAACGTTGTAAATGCTGGATCATATGTTGGCGCGTTTAGGCTTTGTGCTCAATTCCAGGAGCAAAGAAATAAACACAGGGACTGATCGAATCTGGTGTTATCCGAGAAACAATTTAACAAAGCAGTATCTTGGATTTATTTGATTAGAAAGATTACCATAAGAGAGTTAAACGAGACACAAAGCGTGTATCAAGCAAACCTTTTGGGAAGTCAATCGCACCACTTAACAATTTTCTGTATCACTATCACTACATATTAACAAGTCCTCCACCGCGTCTGTCTGTCCCTATGTATGCTTAAATCTTTAAAAAGGGAAAACGGAACGGAAAGGAGAAACGGAACGGATTTTGATGCGGGTTTTTTTTAATAGATAGAGTGATTCAAGAGTAACGTATATAATTCGTACGCTGCGAAGCCGCGGACATCAGCTAACTCTAATATAATCTTACTACTACAGAATAAAACGTTACCCCATACTTGGAATTTCTCCTGTATGAGTTCAAATGTTTGTGAACGCACCCAGTTCACAAACATTTGAACTCACAAACACAAATAGCCAGACCCGGAACAACTACCTGTAGGTCTTACGAATATTTGCTCCGAGTAGCGATCGAATCCACGACATGCAGTGTAGCAGCCAATCGCTCAGCCACTGTGTCAATCGAGCCGTCAGATTTTTGGAGAGCGAACCTCGTTTCAAACGAGGAAGAAATGAACTGTGTATCAGTGGCGATGGGTTCATATAACTCGAAACCTACCGGCTTCCGAACAACCGCTGTGCTGGAGTCGACTATTGCCAAAAGTAAAACAATGTTGGTAATTCCGATAGGATGTGATTTCCCAAATATTACTAAAACTATAAATGGTTCGATGTATGGTTTTTATTAAACATTATTAAAAATATGTATTTGACCGGCTTATCTGTTACAAAAATTTACCCTTTGCTACTGCTGTGTATTAATGTCGCTTCAAGACCACCGGATGCATGATTACAAAACTGGCATCACCATGTCTTTGATACGCCATAAACCCACCCCCACCCCACCAGTGTGGACACGGGCGATGGGGCCAACGGGAATCACCACATAAATTAATATCAAGAAACTTTTCTACTTGACTATACAAATCATAAAATTGGTCAACGGGATCAGTTGACCAATTCAAAAATCCAATAGGTCGATTGATCCCGCGGGATCTACCTGTGTAAACACTGTTTACATTTTCCAATTAAATATTTTCCCTTTAAGTTAGTACACTCGGCCAATCACAAACGGTTCCTCGTTCCATTCGGCTTCAATGAGCTATCAGCTACATTGCAAATGAGCTTTAGCCTTTGAAGAGTCAGCATATTGCAGGAATGCTTTTCATATTCCCGTGGTTTAATTGTGTAGGTATAACTAGTCGTTATGGCTATATAAAGGGTATAAAAGGACCCTCAGCAAAGCTGAAAGCACTTGTTGGTTGATGAGGGTAATGAAAAAAGGAAGGCAGAAGGAAAGGAGAATGGGCGCCGATATATAGGAATTTGCCCTAAAGTCCAATAGACATATGAAATATACCATTGAAAAGAGTATTTAAAGGAGAACCTTTAACACTTTATGTGACATTTCGAAGTTAAGATTGTATTGGCAACCAATTAAAGTTTACTGGGTTGCCAGTAGTAATAACATATAATCCATCACATAGAACTCTTTATGGAGAACCTTTACCAGTAACATGACTTTCGCCAATTCGTTCTCCGTTAGGAGTTATTGTACTAAATAGGCGACTATTTGTGCACCGAAGTTAAGATTTTCTAGGCGACCAATAGAAATATCATATACACCATTAGAGAGAGAGTTTTAAGGACAAGTTTTGCTACTAACATAACTTACGCTAATTCGCAGTCTGTTCAAAGCTATTGACCTACATAGCTGACTATTTGGACGCTGAAGTTAGGACTTTATTTGCAATCAATTAAAATTTTCTTGGCATCATTAGATATAGCTTCTTAAGGAGAATCTTTGACTCTTACATGACTTTCGCTAATTCATATTCCGTACGGCGTTATTGACCTAAATGGGTGACTATTTGATCACCAAAGTTAAGATTTTCTGGATAACTAAATGGGAATATGATATAAATCATAAGATAGAGTTTTTCAAGGAAAACCTTTGCCATTAAACGACTTGCACCAATTTGTATTCCGTTCGATGTTATTTACCTAAATAGCTGATTATTCTAATTCTGGTGGTCAAGGCAAGAAATATTCCTTTTGAAGGGATAAATCTATTGACATTATCTTAACGCTATTGGTCCATGGGGTAGAATAAACGCTCTGTAAACCCTCAATTACTGTAAGGATATCTTCCTAAACCGGCAGCTCAGATGTCAATGTTTTGAAAAAAAAAAACGTTTATAGGCTTGTGATATGATCTTTGAAACATAAAGTCTCAATGAAAGTTAATAAATTGACGAAATAACAGTATTTAATTTAAACTAATTTCTCATACTTAGAGCTCTGTAGCTCCTCTCTGACTCCGACTCGAGAAAAATCGCCATAGTAAAAATGATCTTCTTAAAGAGATCTATCCATTGGTGTACATCTTAAGGCCATTGGACGCAAGGGCAATTCCGCCCATTGTCCTTTGATAATTAAATTATTGTATTGTATTGTACAACGGGCTGGTCTAGTGAAGTCCACGTCAAAGCGCGTATTTTGCGTATGGGCTATAATCCACCACGCGGGCCCAGTGCGGGTTGGTAGATGTCACATGTCTTCGAATTTTTGGTTATAGGACATGCCGGTTTCCCCACGATGTTTTCCTTCATCGTTTTGAGAGCAGCGGTGATGAAATAAATTACACAAAGCAATGCGCCTGTCTGGGTTCGAACCCACGACTTAGTGTCGGGCCGCCACCACTGGGCCACCGCTGCTCTCGATAATTAAATTAATATAGTTATTATCTCACAAGTACGGCCACATGAGGTGTAATAAAAAAGTTACCTTAGTACCTACTAATACCAATTTTGTGTTTAAAGGGTGCAAAAAGACCCTTAACGAGAACGAAAGTCAATAATTTAATGTTCTCCCTGTCACTGCGATATTTTATTTTTCGTTCTACACCATACCTGAACCTTCTAGTTACGGAGATATTGGAGGTAAAAGTTACAACTTTTTCACAAGTTTTTTTTTTTAAATACATTTTTTAATGTTAGAACTTTACTTTAATCACCGTCACGACCTCCATACTATTCAATCCATCCGTGACGACAATATTTTGAGTGCTTTACATTGATTCCTGCCGTTCAACATGATGTTTCACCTCAAAAAATTATGTTGTTTCCCAGCAATAATTTTCGTTTAAGAGGCCTGCGGAGCATGCAAAGTTCATACAAACGGAATACCAAAGTAATTTGTAAATCAAACATATTCTAAAGGTAGTGTGTATTAATTTTGATTGGATTCCAGAATATAAAGGTTCCCCAACACATATTTTGAATGTACACGGATTTAAACAAGAGTCATGAGAAAAATAATTTTTATATAGAAACTTTAAATTCCTCATATCTCGTCTTTAAATCATTGTCCATACAAAATATTTATTTGGGAACATAGATATTCTGTAATCCAATCGAAATATATACACATTATCTTAAGAATATGTTTGATTTTCATATTATTTTGGTATAACGTTTGTATGAAAAACGCATGCTCCGCCGGCCCCTTAAGGTTACTTAGTTTGATGTACAGAATGCTTGGCTGACGGCTTCGTGATGAGTTTGTTTACACCCTGTATATGCATTTTCAAACATTTATAGTTCGTGGAATCTGCGTTGGTATTAAAGGTTAGTTGATCAAGCAATAAATATTTTAATGATCATGCCAAAACCAACACGAATATTTATCAAAGAAACAATTAGCATCATCATAATTTCATCACTCTCCTACCCTGACCCCAATTAGGGATCCTTTATTAGGGGTCGTGTCCTCTTCTTTCATTAGTCATCATTTTAACTATTTATCATATTTTGAATTATGTAAAGTTAATTTTTTATTAAAACTATAAGCACAAGTAAAAACTCTACAAAGGTCAAATCCACCTTTGTACAGTTTAAGATATTACAAGATAATATATTAAAGTGTCAAAAAACAACACAACAACTCGATGTCTTTTTTGTCGTGGATCCGTGTTCCGGAAGTATACCGGGATTGTGCGGATCCGCACGTTCTTACCAAAGGTTACCAGTCTATCGGTGAGCAATGGGCTAGCTCGCCGTACGTCCGATTCTTGACGACAGGCCGTGTCGCCGCCGCGCGCCGGCGCGTTCGTGTTCCACGCGCGCCTCAAAGAGATGTCAGCATAAAGGAAGGGGTCCGCAAGGGCCGATGCCTGCCGGGGACTGTTCGAAAGAAACTGCGGCTCAAAGCATTTATTCAAGACCATTACGGCACTTTTAAATGTAAAAAAACAAAAAAGCATAGCTACAGTCACAGTCACAAGACATAAAAACTGTGAAAGTACTGTAGTTGCCCATTCCCTAGCGTAGATCTCTATGGAGAAGAACGGGCAAGAAATCCATGGGCACTCTTTTCAATCAAAATATTTGTGCGAGATAATTATTATTTTGAAATTAGAAATAATTAAATGCTTTAATGGTATTTTTTTAAGTCAACTTCCGATTTATAAAAAGCAGTGTATTGACTTCTCGTTACGCGCCGCTCCCCTACCTACCGACCGAGTCGAGTATAAAATAAGGTGCGCGGCGCTCGACAGATCAGAAGTTGTCTAGTAGCAGACACGGTACGAAGGTGCTCTGAACTGTCAGGTAACGTTGAGTTTATTATTACTTTATACTGTTATTATGCTTATTGCTATAATGATAAATTAGTTACTTATTTACTGAACGGCTTTATAAATTGTGTACTTGCTATATTGCTTCCTATTTTGCTTGTGTGTGAGTATAGTTATGGAATTTAATCATGATTTATTTATTTTATATAACCCGAGAAATATAGCAATGTAAGTACTTTCTTGTAGAAATTATATCAATTTGATTTATTAAACTATTTCTTTCGTATTATTTCCACTACATCTCCCACATATTGTTACGAAATCTTGGTTACATCATTCATGTTGTAATTATACATGTATGTGAGAACGATGTAGAAAGTCGTGCACATTATGAGCTACCATGGCCCCGAAACACAAAGGGCGAAGAAGGAACGTAATTATCTGGGTTTTAGTCAGTAAAAGTCTGTGACTCCCTTCCGCTCCGCCCAGAGCGGGCGAGGTCATTTTACGATTTCAGGACTACAAAAAAAGGTTACCTACCAGTTTATCCATCCATCTCAGGTCTTCCCTACTCTTAAAGCATAAAACTTCTAAAAACTTTAACAATTTTAATAAAACTGACATATTTTTCCGTTTATTATTTTTGCATCTTCATTTATTTGTCAACACAGAACTCCACGTACATTAGTACCTAGATATTCCCACTGTAAAACAACTAAATAAAACTTGACACGGTGATAAAAAAAACCGGACGCTTTTACAGCACTCCTGAAATATGACGCAAATAAAATAAAAGAAAATAATTGTAACAATACTCGTTTACAGCTGTTGAACGTAATGGGTATGAAAATATACATTACTAGATTTCACCGTAGCTATGCCCGTTTGTAAAAATGTGTAAAGATTTTTAGTAAGAAGTTTATTTTTAAAATTGCAATTAAGATTTGTCGTGCAATTTTACTAACCAGATATTATAAATACTGAAAAGAGCTTTTATATAAGGGTACTATGGGAATCTAATCGTGTTGTGTTATTTAGTATGTGTTCGAATTTAATTAAAAGTGTTTTGGTCAATAATTTGTAGCACAGAATTATTTTTTTCCCATGTCCAAAACTTTTCCTTTTCTAAATTCCAAAGTTAGTGTTATATCCTTTTGTACATAACTACAAAATTATGAAAGAAAACATGCCCCTGTGAAATATAATACACATCCTACTCTTTATTGTTCATAATGTTTCAGAAGTTACCTACGTCTCAAGCTCTACAGTACACACCTACATTGTAGTGTTGAAAACAGTTTCTGGAACTAGTCAGTATCCCCAAATTCATACAAGAATAAATAACAAATAAGCCGACCAATCATCCTAAAAAAAAACTAAAAAAAAACCCTATCCAAAACAACACAGTCTATTATTCAAAACAAACAAACTTACCTACTTGCGGTAATAGAGTGCTATGACCGAGCAAAAACCGATCCCGCTCCCAAACTGCGGTACATAATACTTCATCAAAATTAAAGTTCATTCGTTCCGTCCATTCAATAGAGTTTGCAAAATGTTTTAAGGATGTATATTCATTACAGCGGAGACGCTAGGGGAGAAAAGTTTAGCGTCAGTTCACTTGTTCGTCGAATTATTCATGATCCCTCCAGAAATTTTCGATTGATAATACTGTTTAGAGCAAATAATGTTGACAATAAGATCGGAGTTTACAATTAAGGGACGCTATTATGTAAAATGGATTTTAAGATGAAGATTATTTTTATTGTAATGATGTGTTTCGTTTCGTTAATATGCTTTTGAGTGATGTAAGTATTGTAGTGTTCGATGATTCTAATAGAGTCTAAAGAGAAAAAAAAATATTACAAGCATTTAAACCAGCAGCTTTTGTTCCGTGCAGGAATCGAACCTGCGAGCGCGACACGCAGTGCCAGCCAATCGCCACTGCGCAAACGTGCCGACAATTGATGATGGCCGCAATACACACGACGTGTGTTTATTTTAAATGATGTTTTGAAATAAATAAAAGTTCATTTAAAACACAGTATTTATTTACTGATCGATTTGCTTTCAATATTTGTGTAAATTAACATGTACTTATTTACTTTGACATAATTTATTTATGAATTTAATGACGAATTAATATTTACTTACTGTTTGACTTTACGATTTTGTATTGATGCCTAATTTTAATTCATAGTAGGTAATGATCATTTGATGAACTGGTGAAGGTTGCAATCCGCTGGTTGCGAGTCGCACGGGACCAGTCAATGTGGCGACACTTGGGGAAGGCATATAATATCTAGTAGTGGACGTCTTTCGGCTGGAATGATGATGAAGGATCATTTGAAAGTTATTACAAAAGTCTAATTAGGTTCCAATTGCTCAATGATAGGTATGATTAAATGCCAGAAACAAACATTGCAAATAAATCCCATGAAGAACTACTTAGTCGTAACCGTCAGTCAGGAGTGTCTAAATCTTCCTATTTTCAAATTACCGGGCTGTGGAGGTCAGACAAGTACTCGCACCATGAAAAGTACTGGTAAATTCAACTGTTTAGGATGTACGCCCCCCTCAACATAGTCGATAAAAATCTAGGCAGATGGTGATGAAACAATGATACATTTTAAATGAAATAAACAAAATCCCATTTACAAAATAAAATTTGTTCACAAAACAAAATCCCAATTATGACGAAGTATTACACGATAGTATTTCAGTTGTTACATTTCAGTAAATTCGTAGTTTTATTGTAAAAACAAGCGGAAATTTTACGAGATAGTTGGATAACTGTAACATCGGAAGAGCGCGATTAAAATAGGGTTGTCACTCTCTAAAATATTAAGAGAGTAAATGCTAGTATCGTGCCATTATTAGTTGTAATTTAAAAAAGAAAAACATGCGGGACTGCCTATAGAAGTGAAAACTTTGAGGCTTCGAGTGCTACGAAAAGCTTACGTGACGGTCACGCGAGTGCCATATTTTTTTTTACTCAAAAAGTGCCCAACGCACCTCATGAAGTTTTCACTTAAAAAAAAGCTTCTCCCCGAAACTTTCAGCTTTTTCTAATCTAACAACGTGGAAATCTCTTGCGATGATTCAATAGATATCTTTTCCACAACACTTCAAAAATTCAAGCGCCAAGTCCATCAGCATATTGTCTTTTTTCTTTTTTCTGTTGTCATCTTTGTGTTTACTGTATTGCTAAATCTACCCACTGTTGTTGAAAGTGTTATTTCTGCACTGTTAATGTAATTTTATTTTTGTTACATTTGCCTTTTTTGCATGCTGTGTCTATCGCATCATAACGCGGACGGCGCGCAAGCACGCGGTCCGCTCGCTTTGTACACTATATGCTTGTATCATCATATTGCTTGTATTATTAAGATAAACAGTGTAAAAATTCTAGATAGGCCAATAAATAAATAAATAAATAGTCAACACTAATCAAGTAATTGGTGTTAAATGATTTCAATAAATACTATCCTCTAACACACGACACGTATTAGAACCGTCAGAACTCAACAGCCCTACACAAAAGGCAGTTAATTTAAACATTGGCTGTAGGAACCAGCTGTTCGCCAATTAACGGGTCAACTCATTAAATTACTCCGCACTGGCTCTGCCAGCCTGGTACTCGCGTCGTAATGTTGCCATGTTGATTTTAAGTATAAATAAACAGAATACAGGGTGTAAACAGACTTTTCAAGAAGCCGTTCACCAAATATTCAGTACTTCACACTAAGTAACCCTACGCAAAAAATATTGCTAGGAAATGACTTTTAAAATCACGCACTCAAAACATTGTGTTGGGGGATGGATTAAATAGTGTGGGGGTCTAGGAGGTATTTAAAGTAAAGTTCTACATGGAAGACATGTATTAAAAAATAAAAAAAACTTGTGAAAATGTTGGATCTTTGATCCCCAATATCCCCCTAACTAGAAGGTTCCCAGGTATGGTGTAGAACAAAAATATTATCGCAATGATGGGGAGAACCAGTGTCTCGTTAAGAATCTTTTAGCACCCTTTATATGACTACGCAGTTTATTTGCCGACTGCTTATAGGAACTAGGACTAGTGGTCACAAGTGTGACCACTGAGCATGAGGTTCGGTTCGATTCCCAGGTCGGGCAAAATGTTATTGGGTTTTTCCATCAGAATTTCTCAGTAGCAGCCACGGAGTCTATCGGAGTCGGTTGATGGCAATAGGCTCCGCTATTACATAGGACTTAAATATAACTGGTGAAATGTGGGTGTACTATTAGTTACACTTCTGACTAACCCTCCAGGGATTATAGGCGTGATGTTATGTTGCTAATAAGAATAGGTAGTTTAGTTTATTTATTAATAATTATCAAGAATTACAGGTCAGTTTTATAAAAAGTAAAAACACAAATAATTATACATTAAATAACATTCGACACAAAATTAAACTAAAAATAAATTAAAATTAAAAACACATTAAAAAATATTATCATAAAATACAATTTTTCATAAATTAAAATAAATAAATTAAGAATGAACAGAGATAAACAGAGTAATAGAAACAATACATAATAATCATACTAAATTATCTAAAACCATTCTTTTAGGTCATTATAATGCCTGGTCGGTAGGTGACCCTTATCTCTCGTATGACTCAAAAGAGTGAGTCAAGGATTATGAAAAGGGGCTTATAGTAAGTTGGAACCTTGTAGAATAGTATCTACAGCAATTTTATTTAACTACTTATGTGTCTTGTCCATATAGGTCAGAATCCCAGTGACATTAAATTACAAAAAGTTCCCATTCGGTAACTTTAACAACTATGTAGCTATCAAAAAATGTCAGACAAACCGGAATGTTTCAAACTCCCGAAGCGTGAGTTCATTAAACTTTTTTCCTCGACTCCCCAATTTACTTTCTATCGAATCCAATCTAAATTCGTTCAATTTTTTAACATAATCACCGATCGGATAACGCTGATATTCGCGAGACAAGAACGGCAGGGAGGGGAAAAAACGGGAATTGTAATAAACGATTTATCGAAGAAATCAGAGGGAGTCCCGGGAGACACAGGAATTAAGAACTCCGCTAATGAGATGTTGATTGCATCCAGTCCCGTTTCTCGCCTGTTTTGCATTAAATCTCCTTTTTAATATTTTCCCTCGTCCGTTAAAATGCGGAATGCATCTTGTGATGTTTTGTTCATCCGCTTTGCATTTCTTATTCGTTTTTGTGTTCTTTGATGGAGAAATTAAACAGAAATAAGTCCGTGCTTTGAATTCTTACAATTTTTCTTGCTGGTATGCACTCTGGAGAAATGTCTAGAATATCAGATCCTGTGTAAAGTGTGCGTTCTACCCAGAAGCTCTGGTTATTAATTTATTTCGTTTAGTCAGCTATCAAGAAAGCGTATTTACTTAGTGAAATGAAACAACTGCGAGTCATACCTACTTTACGTAACGAGGGCCATTTACAACGGTTTTATAAAAGTACCTAGACAATGAAATATTATATTTGCACTTCCTATCACTTGGTCATGATTGTAGATCGACTATTGATCGATTGTAGATCGGCCTTTAAACTGACGTTCTGTTGCTAGAAAAGTGGGTTGCTCATCCATTTATCTTTCAAGATGCTTATTTATTGGGTTCACAAACAGCCTAGCACACTAAGAATTAATAGGAAAAATAAAAATAAAATTATAAGTGTGCCTGCTATAGATACATATGATTATGTAGCATTCACCACAATGACAACAACGTAAAGTTCTCATGTAATGTTCACATCACATTGCATACATGTGATGTGAACATTACATGAGGTTATTTGAAAAACTCTAAAAAATTAAAATGAAAGTGTATTAAACAATAAATATCACATTATCATACAACCTCTACCCACACAAAAGTCCACTAAAATTCCGCACCAACATTCATAAGAACAATTTTCCTTTCACACTACAAACGCTGTATCAAGATCGGTTTTATACACGACGGCGATGCCTGTTTCCCCCCAACTTCCGTGTTTCGCATGACGAGGCGCGATAAACTCGGCAATGTACCTGAAAATGTTTCGATAATGTGAAAATTTGCAGTGTGACATTATTACCATAATCTTGCAAGGTAAATTATTAATCGTTGAATGTAGACTGTAGCTTTTCGCGCGAATGCAGGTTATTATTTGTTTGTGTAAATGTGGGTGCGATATGAGATATTTTTCTTGAATAAACTTTGCTCATGATACAATATGTCAAGTTTCGTGACTAGGCCAGGTAATGTTTTTTGAAAATGCTAGGCTCACCCACACATCAAAAACATTTAAACACACAAAACTTTTTAAAATAGAGAGAGTGAAGGTATATTCTTCAGGCCTGAATTCCTGCCATGCAGACGGCCGGTCGCGCACGGTCAGTCGCGTACGTCAGCGAGAAAAACAGTAGTAAATACGCGCGGCTGACGTCAGCGTCGCAGTATGGTGCTATATAGAACACATTGTATTCTCGTACACGCAACCGACGTACGCGACTGACAGCGAAGCAGGAATTCAGGCCCAAGAAAGACCAGCAGTTGACAACAGCACAACCCAAGCCGCGTACAAACAGTAAAAAATCTAATCATTCCAAAACACCAAAAAATATTTAACAGCCCTCACATAAAACAAAAAACGTAACAACCCAACCAGCCGTTAAATTGAATGAAAGAAAAATCGCTTACGTCGAAATTCATAACACTCGTACACAGTTATGTTTCTCGTCACACTCCAAGAATACGGGCTAATCTAAAACCGTTAAGGGTTAAACCCGGACAGGCGGACAGTCGGACGGGCGGACCGAATGCCGGACACGTACGCCGGGCATCTTCCTTGCGAGAACACGCCCACCGGACGTATGAAACGACCCTTTTGAGCTAAGCAAACTGATGTTGTGTCTTCGGACGTGTGTTTTATGTTAGTTTTTATTGCCAACTCCGAATTAGAGACGGCAATTGGATAACTTAGTGATTTGAATTTAAAAATTTAGAAGAAATTGGTAACTGTTTCTGTGACTTCATATACACATAAGTCTTAGTTTTTCGGCATTTAGGTAAGTGATTGCCTGATTAATTCAAGAGCTATCTATCGCTACTGCAACTGAGTATGAAGTTCTGGGGGTTATTTTCACGCCGGATAAAATGTTATAGGGTTTTTCCACCTAGAATTCTTTAGTCATCATCATCGTTTCAGCCGAAAGTCGTCCACTGCTGGTAATAGGCCTCCCCAAAAAAAACTGTTCTTTAGTATCAACCCAGACTATCTGGTTAATGGCGATAGGCACGTTCCCTATCTCATGAGACTTAAATATAACTGGCAAATGTGAGTATACCATTATAAGACACCTCTGGCGAATCCTTCGGGGAAAAATGGGGGTGTTATGTTAAGTTGCGGGAATCCGTTGGATGCGAGTCGCACGGGACCGGTCAATGTGGTGACACTTAGGGGAGGCTTATGTCCAGCTGTGGACGTCTTTCGGCTGAAATGATGATGATAATGATAATGTTAATTTAACAGGCTTCAGACAGCCTCTCACAACCAAAGCAAAAGCATAAATGATGGAGAGCTATAGAACTAATGGAGTTACACGTAAACACTTCCGGTGACAGTATTAGAACTTCTTGTCAAAGTCTTCGTTCGGGGAAGTGTAGGTCCTTCGCTAAGAAGCTTCAATTTGTCAGTAAAATAGCAGACACGTGTAGACGTTAGCCTTGAGTCTCAGTTTGTCACCTTGTCTTTTTAGTAGCAGGTGTTCGTAGACGGCAGTAATCGGTCTGCATCAAGTAAATCACTCGTAAGGTTTTTCCAAACCAAGAAATGGATGAAACTAATATATATTCCACCACAACTATCACACAACGCCATCTAGTCCCAAGCTAAGCAGAGCTTGTGTTATGGGTACTAGACAACTGATAAACATACTTATATATTTCTAAATACATACATATTATAGATAAATTACACCCAGACACAGAACAAATGATCGTGCTCATCACACAAACATTTGTCCTGGGTGGGAATCGAACCCACGACCTCCAACGAAACGACGAAACTTTAATTGGTTAATATTGGATGTCCCTGGTTGCCTCATTGGTCGAGTGGTAGGAAGCGCGGCTGCTGAGAATGACGTCTTGGGGTCGATTTCCGGGACAGGCAAAGTGTTATTGGATTTTTCCATCTGGAATTTCTCAATAGCAACCACGAAGTCTGGGTTTGTGCCCGGTTGATGGCAATAGGCTCGCCCTCGGACTTCAGATAGAACTGAAGAAATGTGGGTGTACTATTCGGTAAATCTCTGTCTAACCTTTTGGGATTTACGGGCGCGATGTTACGTTATGTTAATTTCCTTGACGTAACCTAGTCCTTCTCCTTAGGTAACTAAGGCCTAAAATGGAGTAAATCGTGAAAAGTAGATAACCTAATACTAAGTCAACACAAAAGTAATATCCCTAAAATCCGCTCCACAAAATGAGCACTACTAAAAGTAAGCCTCCGCACACAAAATAAAAAAAAATAGCTCCGGAAAAAATTCCATAGTAAACTCTTAACTTCTCCGCGCCCATAATATCCCATTTCGTGAGTTTAATATTCAATAACCGCGTTTATACACAACTATTGGAGACGGGAATGTAAAGGGTGTTCCCATTCGGATCACGTACGCCGCTGTCTTAACATCTGGATTGTTTTGCAACATGCTGTAGCGTCTTGAACTTTGTTTTTAAACTGACATCTGTCTGGTCGCACTTTTTGAAACTTATTCGGTGGTATTTACGTGGCCGAGACTTGGACAACTTCGAACTACGGTACTTTAAAATGTTTGAGCTGATGCCGGCGTTTTTTAAGCTACATTTGCCATGTTTCGAAGTTGTGTGCGGTTTTCGTGTTTAGCAGTTGGGAAATTGTAACTATAAAATTACCTGCCGACTTTTTACAGCCTATGCTGCTGTCAGGCTTTGTTAACAAGTTATTGTTTAATTTTGTAATTATAGGTATGAATGATTTCCGTAGAAAACAGTTCTATGTAAAATACTGGTATTTAGCTGCATCTGGTTAGACTGGACCCAACATAGTTTGGAAAAGGCTAGGAAGATGATGTTGAAGAGGTATGAATGATTTCCGCAGAAAAGAGTTTTGGAATAAGTCTTCCTATTTTAGGATGTCTTGGATTGTTTATCTACCGACACTATATAAATCTAAACTAATGTTATAAAGAGGAAAGATTTGTTTTTTTTTTAACGAAAAAATCATTTGTTTGCTATGATTTAACTCAAGAACTATTCAACCGATTTAAAGCTACATCCTTACCAAGTAACATAAAAACAAAAACATATAATTATGTAGTGTGTGGGATCTCCAGGAAAACTTTTAAACGTCTTTAGAATAGTTTACTTTTATAAAATCTTCAACACCTTACACAACACGTCTTTCAGTATTTAATATTACTCGCCATCTTGCGTTTTTCATTAGCTTTCACTCATTCAATCACCTATTCAATAATTCGTACAGAAACATGCCTTCTAAACGTTTGGAAATGTTTGGTTTATACAGCCTACTTACCTACTCATCATATTTGAATCCCACATAATCAATCAAAATCAATCAATCGCGGTCAAAGTGATAGTCATGTATAATGATAAAATTGTCTATTTGCGTACGTCTCCGGCATTCCGTCCGCCCGTCCGCATGTCCGCTTGTCCGGTTTTGACCCTTAAAGGTAAGGCAATATAAGACGGTATACCTAAGGCGGACGGCTGTCAATCGATAAAGTCCTCATCAATATTTTACTACTTCACAAGATAAGCTATAGCTATAAATGAAAGTTCAGCTTCAATACCTTGCGTCTACCGAGAGATGCTGCCCCATGCACTTTACGACGTAGCCACAAAGCATTCCACCGATATCGCAGATATTCGGCATCCCAAAGACGATCATAAAATTTTAATATCGCCTTGCTCTTTTAATCCATAGAAAGTTTTAGTAAAACGGGGCAAAAACTAGTTGGCACACTTTTTGCACCCTGATCTCTCGTTGAAAAGGCTGAAAATTGCCGTGAGGGAGGTACGTAACAAAGTGAGGATGAAAGTTAGGCCGGTTACAGGCCGCATCCAGTCACTGAAGCTATTCGAGCGTTGGCTCAGTAGAGTTTTTAATTTCGTTCCGCAGCCACTCGCGGGAAACCTCGTTACAAGTTTAAATTGGCATTTCTCGGAGTAATGGTTAGACGCCAGAGGATAACTTCCTCGCGGTGTCTCCTTCACTTGGCCGGGTAATTCTTATTTAAAATGTATGAAAGGTTTCTTACAAGGTATTTGTGAGTCAAGCGTTTAGTGTATGGTGATAGTGTGTGCCGCTTCCCACTGTGCGCCCTGAGGTAAGCGCTCAGTAATTGAGTTTGTGTTTTGTGTTAAACACAAACTGAAATAGTTGCTTGGGAAAATAGAGTTTAACATTACTTATTTAGCTGCTGTTACGTGTGTAGAGGGCCATTACACGAGCCAACCGCTTTAGTATTTCAACAACAACTTTTATCAAGATTGACATTAAACTTTTCGGTAGCTTTTGTTAGTCCAATACATTTTTGGCCTTGGTTTTTCCGATAGCACTGATAGAAATTCACTTTTCGTAGGTCCTCTGGTGGTCAATTAACTCTTTATTGGGCGCACCTAAGTTAATTAACTGGTCGCATGGGGATGCCCCGATACTTGATCATAAAGGACAAATATTTTATGAAGCTTACGGGAACTCCAGCGCGAAAAATGCAAAATTTTAAAGGGTCTAAACCTTCAAAGATACGCTGGGGTATGTAACACCCCACGCGATCAATTAGGGTTTAAGAAGCCGTATTCAAAACAATGATTAACTGCGGCATAATATTATAAAGGGTGTAAAACATCTCTTAACGAATCCGAAAACCACATGTTCTCCCCGTCATTGCGATATTTTATTTGTTCTACACCATACCTGGGAACCTTCTAGTTATGGAGATATTGGGGGTCAAAGTTACAACTATTTGACAAGTTTTTTTTTTTAAATACAAGTTTATACTGTAAGATTTTTAAACACCTCTACGACCCCCTTACTATTCAATCCATCCATCAGCACAATGTTTTTAGTGCGTTACATTGAGTTCTGCAAGCAAACCATGATTTTCCACCCGAAAAAAAAAGTCGTTTCCAGCAATATTTTTTGCGTAAAGTTACTTAGTTTGTTGTACAGAATGCTTGGTTGACGGCATCGTGATGAGGTGGTTTAGTAATAATATAATAATAATAATAAAATTTTATTAAAATTTTATTAAAAATATAAGGTAAACGTTTACAATTTTTCTTAAATCTATGTCTAGTTCACACATATTTTGAGCCTGAACTAGGTAATCCTGTGTTTCAGGCAATTCGAGGAAAAATTAATTGATTTAATAATCACATATCATATTAATATTATCGGTACAAATATAAACGGTACATAACATTATACTATTTTAACTTAGCTAACTAGATCACTAAATAACAATACTATGAACAATGTTTACTTCAGCACAAGTAATAACTTCTCTGTATCTTCATAGGACATAGTTTGAAGAGCTTCCTTAAGGATTTTCTTGCAATTATTGCCATTTAAAGAATAGATGTTTACTTTTCCATTTAGCCTGTTATAGAGTAGCGGTCCGAGGAACATATAAAACTTGCCCGTGAAAGCATGTTTTGTACTTTTTTGAGGGCAAACTATATCTTTCCGTCTTTTTTTAGGAAATTCAGTGCTGTATGGAAGTGCTGCGTGTTGTTTTAGTACAGTGCTCATAATAAATAACTGTCGAACTGTTAGTACTTCGCAAGATTTATACAGGAGGTTAGTGGGGTAAAGGAAAGGGCGGCAAGTAGCCACCTTGAGAATAGCTCTTTGAGCTCTTTCAATGGTCAATAACAGAGTTTTATTCACCCCACCCCATGAGGTAATGCAATAGGTCAGAATTGACTGACAAAGAGCAAAATATACTTGCCTAATTATTTTTGGATCTGTAATAAATCGCAGCTTTTTGAATACGAATATTAGCTTACGAATTCTATTATTAAGGGCTTCCATATGTTGTTTGAAGGAAAGGGTTTCATCTATTATAATACCCAGGTATTTTATTTTATTAGTTTTCTTAATATTAGGACACTTACACTGGCTATCAGCCGGGACTGGACAACAATGAGCATGCAACGCTGAGGGGATGTTGGATATCTGCTTGCGCATCGAAAACTTAATGTAGTTTGTCTTCTCTGCATTTAAAGTTAGTGAGTTATTTTGAAGCCATTTATTAACAATATTAAATCCGTGTTGCGCAAGCTTGTAGACTTCATTTTCTGATTCAGCCGAAAAAAGTAAGGCAGTGTCGTCAGCGTAAGTTATGATAGTGCCATGCTCTAGCTTTAGATTGCAAAGGTCATTTATGTAGATCAAAAACAAGGTAGGCCCTAGAATACTTCCTTGGGGAACTCCAAAAAATGTGTTTTTTTGAACAGCGCTGAGGACATCGCCAATTTTTACGCACTGGGAACGATCTTCTAAATAACTTTTGAATATTTTCAGTTGGGCGACTCTTACACCCATGATCTCAAGCTTGCGCAATAGAATTGGAATGGAAACTGTGTCAAAAGCTTTGGCGAGGTCCAGGAAAATTCCTACTGTGTGGTTACCCTTGTCAAGTTCATGCGCTAGATAGTCAGTCAGATGATGTACTGCATCGGCTGTTGAAACTTTAGGTCTAAATCCAAACTGCTTTTCAGACAGAATAGATTTATCTTCCAAATATTTCAACAACCTTTTGTTTATTATTTTCTCCAATATTTTCGACAAAGAAGGTAGTAAAGAAATAGGTCTATAATTTGTCACTTGCTCTTTGCTGCCTGATTTATAGACAGGGATGATTACAGCTTTTTTGAGACACTCTGGGAAATGACCCGAAGACAAACAAATGCGGAAAATATAAGTCAGCGGTGGTATCAAAATGTCCTTGAATCTTTTAATAATTTTATTCGACATGTTGTCCCAGCCAACTGCACAGTCTTCTTTCAAGGTCATGATTATACTTTCTACCTCAGTCTCGTCAGTATCTAGTAGCGCGAAGGATGATAAAGCAGCGTTAGTAGTTAATGGAGTACGCGTCAGGTTTTGGGATTGCACCCTGTATGACGATGATTTGATAAGCACTACGTAAAACCATGGAATCAAGCAGTCTTTAAAAACTGCAGCCCTTCTACGTGATTAAATCCCTTGGTTCGTCTCCTTCCCCGCTAGCGGTTATCGAATTGATGACGTAATTTCGTTCGTGGCACGGTGACACCACATGATTTCGAGGAGGCTATTTGTCGTCCTTTATAAGAGGAAGTTCCAAGTCATAGGTTATCAACAGAAGGTACTGTGTTTTATGTAGACTTGTCAACTTTTCTCTTAGGACTTGACAACTTTTCTCTTCTCCTCATCACTAAGCGTCGGTTTTTGAATTGGATTTTGAGAACTTGTCAAACTATGCCATAACATCACTCCTGTTATTCCTGAACGGTGAGGCAGAGGTGAACTTAATAGTAGGTACACCTAAATTTCGCCAGTTATGTTTAACTCCCTAACGGCCGAAATTAATATTCAATCCATGATCCAAGACATATGTACATCGATCGCCGATATATACCAATCTATGGATCGATCTCCAAACCGCGTCCCAATAACGAAAAAGACGATCCTGCTGTCGCTCGATCCGCAGATATCTTGAAATCCCTCTTCATCATTCCGTTGTACGCAAAATTCATAAAACTGTACATGGTTCGTTTGTTATTAATAATAAAAAGCTTAAATTGACTTTACAATTTTGTTTGTTTTATGTAATTTTAATACATATATTTACCGAAAACGTAACAATTTCATTAATACGAACAGATTTGTGATAAAATTTAAAACGTGTTAGTTTAGTTAGTAAAAAGGAATGTCACGACATGGCTAAAGATATGACGCGTTTTTTCTTGATTTTCTGTGGCGTGGTTGTTTTTGTTGTCAAACAAGCAAAAAGTCGCCACCAAATTTTTATCTTGTAAAAACAAATAATTTGATAGCTTTAAAGCTGGTTTTTTGGATCTATTTGCAACTTACCTTGATGAGGTTACACGGACGAGAGGCATTATTTTAGTTAAAAGTAAATTTACCGCCAATTTTGACAACCTAAAGGTAAACTCTGCATCATCCAGACTTTGTATGTAGTTCACCCTTTTAATTCTTCGCGAAGAAGCGCGTTGCCGTCGTATTTCTTCACCAGCGTCACTTTCAGTTTCATCCCAATAATTATGCCAGAACTTGAGATAGTTGAAAGCGTCATTTTTCAAATGAAATCCGTGAACTGAACCTGGTATCCTCGGAAATTCTAAGATTAAAATTTGGATTGTTTACACCGATCAAAAAAAACGTCAAATTCAACAGATATGTTATTGACACGCTCAAACTGTCATTTTGGAACAGAGGGCTATATGTAGTTTATGATCCGTCCTCTCAACGATCGTTTGTTTGAAAAGATTGCTATTGCAATCCGCGGATCGTTTTTAGCTACACTTTATTACATAACTGGATTGAATTTTCGATCTTTAATCTAGACATATTGGATTAGACTGGTTATTAATTTCGGCCGTTAGGGGCGAGCTTATTGCTATCAACCGGGTGCAAATCTAGATTCTGAGGCTGTTACTGAGAAATTACTGAAGGAAAAACACAAGAACACTTTGCACGACCTGGGAATCTAACCCAGGACCTCATGCTCAGAGGGTCAGAGGTTGCGACTACTAGATCGACGAGGCATTTGTATCAATATCCTTTTGGAATTTATAAATGAATGCTTTAGTAGCACATTATGCATTCGATACTAAATCTATTTTAAACATCGTTCTGTTTCAATTTGTCGTTTAAAAAGGACAGAGTCGAAATTATACGTGAAATACGTTTAATTATTTGGGATTGAACATTGAAACAAATAATTTATTTAAGGCGAATACAGGAACTAAAATAGCAACTCTATTTGTGGTGGTTCAAACTTCGTTTGAAATTCTGTTAGCATAAATTTCTAATCGGCTTGCACTAACAAAGTGGTTGTTGTGTAGCTAGGACTCGTCCTCGACAGCCGGTGGAACTTCGTGGAGCACTTCCGACGTTTGGCCCCCAGGCTGGAACGGACCGGGGCTGCCTTCAGGCGGCTCCTGCCCAACCTTGGGGGGCCAAACGCCTCCTGCCACAGGCTCTACGCGGGGGTCGTGCGGTCCATGGCCCTCTACGGGGCCCCAGTGTGGGCGCGTTCCTTGAGGCGGCGAGCCGCCCATTATCTGAACGCGCCCCAAAAAGTGGTGGCCGTAAAGATGGTCCGTGGGTACCGCACGATCTCCCGCGAGGCGGCGGGCCTGCTTGCCGGATTGCCGCCATGGGATCTGGAGGCGATAGTCCTCGCGCGCCTGCACGACTGGCGCGCGGAGGCACTACGCCGGGGGGAAACTCCGCTGCCGCGGCAAATCGCCGCTCAGCGGACAGACCTCCGGCGCGATCTCATGGCGACATGGAGAGAACGACTGTCGCAACCCCGTGCAGGGCACGCCACGATAGTGGCGGTAAGTCCCCTCTTTGAGGAGTGGCTGGAGAGGCGCCACGGCGTCCTCACCTTCCGCCTGACGCAGGTCCTCACCGGACACGGATGTTTCGGGAGGTACCTGCACCGAATCGGGCGGGAGGAAACGCCCGGGTGTCTCCACTGCGAGGATCGACCGGAGGACACGGTGGAGCACACGGTGGAGGTCTGCCCTGCGTGGGCGGAGCACCGCCGTGTCCTCGTAGCGGCGATCGGCGGCGGCGACCTCTCGCGTCCGGCCCTGGTTCAATCCATGGTCCGGTAAGAGACGGAATGGGAAGCCGTCACCTCCGCGCTGCGAAGCAGTCATGCTAGCGAAGGAGGTGGCGGAACGAGAGAGGGAGAGAGCCTCTCTTCCCGGCCGCCGCGGGAGACGCACCGGGCGTCGGAGGCCACGTGGTGGCTACCGGCCACCGTAGATGCGGGCCTGTGGACGGTTAGCTATGGGCTAAGAAGGAACATGGATGGGTTTTAGTCAGTAAGAGTCTGACACTCCCTCCCGCTCCGCCCAGAGTGGGAGAAGTCATTTGATGACTTCCCATCCTAAAAAAAAAAAAAAGGCACTTCGGGCCGAATAGTGCGAAATTAGTGGTTTCGATCGGTTTACAAAAAATCTATTCATTGGTTTAAAAAATTATTTTCCAAAAAATCAGAATGATCGCATGTATTTTAGTATGGTTTTTACTGGTAAAAATATTTTTTAGAGATAAGTTCGTGATTTTTATGTAACTTTTAATGTGTTTGCTTCGAATTGTGCCTGACTTCTCTTATAGAATAGTATCAAGCATAGTCAGCCTTTAATTTCTACTGCTGGGACTAAGGCCTCCTCTTCATGAGAGGGAATGGGAATCCACCAAGCGGGCCCAGTGCCGGTTAGTAGATGTCACATGTATTCGAATTTTTGGCTCTCGGAAGGAAGTCTTCTCATGATGTTTTCCTTCACCGTTTTGAGAGCAGTGGTGATGAAATTACACAGACTAATGCGCCTGCCTAGTGCAAACCCACGACTTACTCATCATCTGCCCAGCCTTTTCCCAACTATGTTGGAACTATGTTGGGGTCGGCATCCAGTCTAACCGGATGCAGCTGAATACCAGTATTTTACACAACCCAGTTAATACTGGGTAATACGATACCCCTTGGTAAGACTGGTTGTCAGACTATTTGGGCCACTGACTACCTGTAACGACTGCCAAAGATGGACAAATGACCGCCGGGACCAACAGCTCAACGTGCTTTCCGAGGCACGGAGTAAACTCAGCATGTAAGGTCACCCATCCACGGACCAACCTAGGCAAGCACGGCTTAACCTAAAGATCTTGCTCTTCTTAAATCATCATTCATCATCATTCGCTTGCCCTTATCCCAATCATTTGGGGTCGGCACAGCATGTCTTAATCTTCTAAGCTTCATTTTTTGTCATCTCATCACACACTTTTTTACTTGCCTTATCATTCTGTACTTCTCTTCTAAAATACGGGCCTTTATTCCTTCTCATGAAAGAAATAACATTATCTACCTAGCGTTACTTTAAAAACTTATTTTAAAACGTTGTGCTATATTTGACCTGCTGTATTTCCTAACATAATAATTCTGAAAATTTAACAAAACAGTGCGAGGGATTGCTTGAGAATGGGGATACGGAACGTTTGCTTAGAAAACATCTCCAGAATTTGGTTAATAACAGAGACCCATCTCACTGCCCCCGTGCCCCCGGTAGGTACGTGCGTTGTGTTTCTACTAACGTTTGGAGCCGAACAAACGGGTATTTGAATAGCTACGAGTATATTTTTTATTTTGCTCAGGTGATGTAGATTTGTTTATCATGAACTTCAACAATAAAATATCTTTTTTTGAATTAATTCTCTAACAGACAACGTATACCCTCAACCGCTTGGTCTAAAAACTAGACGGAAAAAACTAAATTAGAAGAAAACTGAATTAGAATTAAATTATTATTCTAATTAAAAATAAAAAGTAGATAAACCAAGAACTAAATCAACAAATATTTTGCACTAGAGTTCAAATAATAGAACATACTATAAAACTAAGAAAGGTCTTTTGAAATTTCACCGCTCAGTAAGGACT
This sequence comes from Xestia ashworthii, assembly GCA_950022955.1. NCBI lineage: Eukaryota > Metazoa > Arthropoda > Insecta > Lepidoptera > Noctuidae > Xestia > Xestia ashworthii. Next base: position 2,525,165 of record OX465555.1, on the reverse strand, counting down.
CCTATATGAAATGAGAGTTTGTATGGAATGTAGTCATTTTTGACGATGAGAAATAATGTCATCGGGCACACATATCTTTTCGTGTTATAAAATACTAAAATAATAAAACACTGCCTATCGATTGTAAGCCTAGTCATATCACTAGTGGTATGACGATATGAAATTAGTTCCTTTTTCTTTTGGAAACACTAAAGTCATACATTCACGTTGAGGAGGTATATAACCTTGATGTAGATATAATACCTACACACACTCGCGCCGATATCATCGCTTCCAATAATTCAATACGCTAAGACATTGAACACGACCAGTTTATGACGAAAAATAACTTTTACGAAGCAAATGTATTCCGTAGACGTTCGTATAACCGGCACACGGTATTAAGGCGGTGCTCCACAGAAGTCCTTGGCTAAGCTACGCTCGTGTACTTTAATTTACTTTCTTCTTATTAGCGTATCGATTGCAATAATTAATAATCAATTTATTAAACAAGAAGGTGGTAACAAATGCTATGTAGTCCCTGGCTCCTGTGCTAGGCGATGTACCTGTTCTATTGTACACGAGCCAGTACCCTGCCCAGGAAGAGATATTACAGAATATTGTTGTACAACATTCTGTAATCGAATCATAATCAATCTTAATAAAATAGGCATATTTGTCGACGAGTTAGACCATTTCGGTAGCGTCTATCAGCGCTTGCAAACCAGAGGCCAGGCAGGACATGGTATTAATTGTCCCAGATTTGCTTTACCTATATGAAACTAAGAGGGGAGGGTCCACTGACAGACTACAACCCACGGCCACGGTACGCACGTGGCTGTCAAACAAATGAGCCTTGCTGCAAATAAGGCAAACTTTTCCGTGCATTTCATGCCGCCTCTACTAATTATTTGAAACAGTTGCGAATCGTGATCTTTTGTTTTTCGATGACGAGTAGGAACAGTAACGAGTTGGGCATAACTCATTAAAACTTGCCAAAACGGTCGAACGATAGACACCATAATTGTTATATTTGAAAGTTTTGTAAATCTGTTCATTGTCAGGCGTAATTGTTCCATATACAGGGTGTAAGCAAACTCATCACGAAGCCGTCAACCAAGCATTCTGTACATCAAACTCAGTAACTTTATGCAAAAATTACTGCTGGGAAACGACTTTTTTTTGGGGATAAAATTCTAGTTTTGTGGTAGAACTCAATGTAACGCACTCAAAACCCCTCCGGCCGTTTTCGCAACTGCGATTCGCAACCAGTTGCGAAAAAGGAATTTTTACTCTTTGTTCGCAACCAGTTGCGAATCAAGAAAACCTTTTCCTTAACCGCAACTTGGTTGCGAACAAAGAATAAGAACTTCGCGAACATACATAGTTGCGATGGGAGAAGAGCGTTTCTTGATTCGCAACCAGTAGCTAAGATCATCATCTACCTAGCCTTTTCCCAACTATGTTCGGTTCGGCTCGGGGTCGGCTTCCAGTCTAACCGGATGTAGCTGAATACCAGTATTTTACATGGAGCGACTGCCTATCTGACCTCCACACCTCAGTTAATACTGGAAAATACCATACCAAGTGGTATCAAGTATCGTTAGACTGGTGTCAGACTTTTGGGGCCACTGACTACCTGTAACGACTGTCAAAGATGGACAAATGACAGCCGGGACCAACGGCTTAGCGTGCTTTCCGAGGCACGGAGGAAACTCGGTATGTAAGGGTGGTCACCCATGCACAGACCAACCTAGGCAAGCATGGCTTAACCTAAAGATCGACCCGAGCGGCTGATATTATTTAGCCACGAGCTCCTCAACCGGTAGCTAAGATAATGAATAAAAAAACTGGACGAAAGTCTATGACCAGTGTTTATTGCCAGTAATCATTCCGCGTGATCGAATCAGAAATGAAAACATCCGCAAGATAACCAAGGTCATCGACGTAGCCCGAACAATTGCCAAACTTAAGTGGCAGTGGACAGGGCACATTGCTCGCAAAACGGATGGCCGATGGGGCTGAAAAGTTCTGGAGTGGCGACCGCGAACCGGAAGACGTTGTGTTGGAAGTTCTCCCACTAGGTGGACAGATGACCTGGTGAAAGTTGCGGAAATCCGTTGGATGCGAGTCGCACGGGACCGGTCAATGCGACACTTGGGAGAGGCCTATGTCCAGCAGTGGACGTCTTTCAACTGAAATGATGATGATGATATAAAACGTATTATTTTTGTGAAATTACTTACGACGTGAGAACGTCACGATGAGTTCATTGTTAAGATACCTTTTTTTAGCAATTGCCCTTGGATATTATTGTAGTGGCCGAAACCTTTTGAAAAGTTTTATACAAATCAACAAAATAGTGTCAACAAATATACAACGACGGTTGCGAAGAAGGAAAATAAATTATTTTTACGTAACTGGTTACGAAACTCAATCATCAGGATGCTTAGTTGCGATTAAGGAAAAAGTTTTCTTGATTCGCAACTGGTTGCGAACAAAGAGTAAAAATTCCTTATTCGCAACTGGTTGCGAATCGCAGTTGCGAAAACGGCCGGAGGGCTCAAAACGTTGTACTGATGAATAGATTGAATAGTTCGGGTGTCGTGAAGGTGTTTAAAGTTAAAAAATCTTAACTTTAAACACCTTCACGACACCCGAACTTCTGTTTAAAAATCTTACAATAAAAACTAGTTTTTCCAAAAAAACTTTTCCAAAAGTTGGAACTTTGACCTCCAATATCTCCGCGGTACTTAGAAGATTCCCAGGTATAATCTAGAACAAATAAATGATCGCAATGACGGGTAGAACAATAGCATTTCCGCTTCGTTAGATTAAGGTTTTTTACACCTTTGATCTCCTATAAAAATAGCGTATCGCAGCGACCATCAAGGTCGCTGCGATACGCTATTTTGCATGGCTTTTACAAGCTTCATTAGTAAGTAGTATAAACTCCAACACACTATCGAGTGACCATTAAGAATTTTGGGAGTCCAGAATTTTTGGCACACTAGTAAAGAGTGTGCAATGTTTTCTTATAAGTATGTTTTTTATAGTGACTCGCATAGTTCTGACCTTATCCCATTTTACTTGGGGTCAGCAAAACACGCTTTTTTACCATTGCCTCCTGTCAAAGGTTTAGTCCTTTTAATTCTCATAACTCACAATCCATTCATCTTTTTTGACTTTTCTCTTTTATTTTATTTTAAAACTTTTACTGTCCTAATTAAACTATGTACTGTAAGTGATGGCCTGAAACACAGGTTTAAATAAACCTAAATCAGGCAGGTCGCTATCTAACATTTGAATTCGAAATTTTCGTTACTTGCAACTGTTAAATATTATATTGTAGTTATAATTTTACTTACTAGCACTAACTATATATTGTTTAAGAAATAACACTACTGCACCTAAATGTACACTTTTGTAATATCTACTTTTTAAGTAAATTATTCTTATTCTCTCCAACCATTATATTCATTGTCAAAAAGACAGCTGATAGAAATAGCAGTTTTTATCGCCTACATAGCAGTGGAAGGTCGTCTTTAAAACTCGAGCACAGAGCTCTAAGAAACCACATAGTCTCGATATTGCCTTCACTTTAGTAATAAAACATATTCGAATGGAATTCTGGGGTGCTGCCCGCTAATGTCGGTTCTATGATCGGATGAATAGACTTTTACTTGTAATATTTTTCAAGTTACGTATTCGATTTGAACACGTTGTAAAATTCTGTATTTGAAAGTAGTGATGTATCGTTATTTTGATATTATCAGGATATTTTTGGGTTATAGAAAGGGCTTTAAGTTATATTGATCCCAATTTTATAGTCTATTCTACAATGTTTTGCTTGTAATTTATCTTATTTAACACTTGATTGTTTAGTCCATAATTATGGCCAACAACAGTTCAGTTATAAACATAATTGGCGAAATGCGGGTGTTCTATCAGTTACGCCTCTGCCCAACCCCGTGGGGATTACAAGTGTGATTTTATGTAGTTGTTATATAAGTAGTAATTAGGTATGTAAGTTGTCAACACTAGAGAAGTGACGACAACTGCGGGCAATGGCGTCGGTGCGCGTCCGGTTTTCCCTCACACAGCATTGATTATTGAATTAAAGAATAGTAATCGTGACATGGCGTTTTCTTATGGATACCATTAATCGTGACAGTAGTATGTTACGTTAATTCATTTTCCTCATTCCTTATACACATAGCGCCCCATTATACCCATAAATATTTGAGTACATACCTTAAAGTCCCAGTATTGTTGTTACACACAGTGCCTGGCACATTTTTATAAAATGGGCCGCTGTGTGGTCGCAACGTATGGCCCTAATGCGCCTCGTTTATTCTTATGACGCACCCCACTTACCCTCTTTATAAATAGTTACCGACATTATATTTATAGAACGTGCATGTGATAGTGGATTCAGGATATGGGTGGTACTTTTTTAAAGGTTTTTCGTGTTTATTTTTAAGGGTTTTAAGGACCTGCGTACGCTTTTTCCCATGGGATGAAAAAACTACAGAGCGCCACGTGCATACTCCTTTATCGGTTACTTTTACTTATTTATACATCTTTATAATATCATCATCCTAGCCTTTTTCCAGCTATGTTGGGGTCGGTTTCCAGTCTAACTGGATGCAGCTGAATAACAGTATTATACATGGAGCGACTACTTATCAGAGTTCCACAACCCAGTTAGTACTGGGTAATGCGATACCCATTGGTAAGACTGGTTATCAGACTTTTTGTGCCACTGACTACCTTTAGCGACTGTCAAAGATCTACAAATTACAACCATTATACCTATATATAAAAATGGTAGACGTCAATTAACTCGGTAGTACGTTATGCTCGTACGACATCTGCACCTGTTATTACACGTCTGAAAAGGAATCATTCTAGGGCCATCAGATTATCTTAATGTTAATTTATTAACGTGTTAATTCTCTCTATATCACTAATTAACTATGGCTTTAATGACCTAGAATCGAAAAGATGGCATCGTTAAAAACAGTCACATTTCATTTCCACACGTTAAATTTTCAAATTCGTCTTATTAACGTTATAGCCAAATATCTAAAATCGCTCCTAAAATGTGGGTGCTTAAAGCTCCCACTTCCAAATTCCATTATAATTTAATATTAAACTGGGATCATTAAGTTCATAATATCGAAGTCCACAAGTTACTTCATCGTAAAACAAATTAATGCATTGACAAATTCCCTACTAAACTTTTCAAAGTTACGGGCCCTGGCAGCTACAAATTGTTACTAATTTCTTTAAGTGCAAACTCGAAATCAACTGGCAGATTTAACGAGGTCGATACTGTTACTGGAAATGGAAATACCAATTTATTTTCAGCTACTCAAGTACGAGTAGTACAGCTACAGGTCTCTTGGATAAACGGCTAGCGCAGAATCGATCATTCGGCGAGGTTAAGCCGTCGTTTTGAACTTGTCCAGGATGGGTGGTTTAAACATTTACAGATGGAGATGTGGCGGTGTTGCTAGGAAGCCTGATTTGAATAAGAAGTTCGTTTTTAGTTTTTAAGTGAATTTCAATGTTTACATGGTCTAACTGATATAAATAGAATACTCTTTACTGTATAATACATATTTAACTAATTACAAAAAATGAAGTTTTGACTGTGAATTTTGACGGCGAAATGGAGAGAGCATACTTAACAAGCATCACAGTAAAATACATTTTTCCTCATTTTCTTATAAAAGGCGCGATTCCCGTATTTTAAGCACATTTGCATTCTGTCAACAATAACTTCAATTTAATCCCAATTTTAACAAGCTCTTGACATTGATTGCCGTTGAGATGAGACTGATGGCAACTATAGCTCTTTCGTATTAACCAAACAGCAAACTTAGAGATAATTTATATTGACACGAGTGATGCAAAATTGGAGGTAAAATTCTAATTTTATGAAAGAAAACTGTCTACTTATATTGAACGTTGAACGTTGATAACTTGAGGTGGAAGTTTGAAAGTTGCACCAGTTACAGAAAAGTTGAAAGGGAATCTACAGTTTTGATATATATGGGCAAGTGATGAGGAGGGAGGAATGTTGAAAGAGGCTGAAAGAGGGATAAATGTAAATGTTGATACTTGTAGATCGAGAGGGAGAGGAAGACCAAAGAAAAAAATAATGAATTATGTGAGGAATGCTATGAAGGAAAAAGGAGTAAATGATCACGTGACCATTAACAGGAAAGAATGGTAGAAAAAAACGTGTTGGGCTGACCCAAAATAACATGGGACCTGTTCCATCCCAGAAATCGTCAAGTGATCAACTATGAAACGGAACATACCGGTAGATACATAATTGGTTCAGGTGGTAACAACTTCGGTACGTACCGCTAAAGCCGAGGGAATTTAATGCGCCATTATTTATGGTCTCCAACGCATTATGTTTACAATCGGCCGGTTTTACGCCTATAAAATAAAAGTGGGCAAGCGCGAGCGCGAGTATGTCCTGTAGTACAAACAAAGAAATAGGTGCTCTAGATTTTCTGTAAACACTGTTTTGTGAAAACCAACTTTTTGGCATTTTTGGGTCCTGGTTTCTAGGAGTAATGGGCTCGTAAAAGCTTTTGCTTTTATATGTATGTATTTGGATCTATTTAAACAAAACTCTTTTGTCATCTTTCAACTTTGAGAGGCGTACTTGATAGTAACAAAGCTCGCCAATATTCTCAATGTTTGATCATTATCTACAAATGAATACCTATGCATATAACACATATAATTACATGAAACTCATTATTATCATAAATAATATTAGTTTAATAAAATAATAAAAACTTTGCTCTTATATCTATGAAATCTTATTATTGAAATATATTTCTTAATTAAATGAAAATTCTCAGAAGAGGGTAACTGGCATTCCACCCCTATCTGTTATTTATTCCCCTGGCTAAGCTTGTGGTCGGCAAGGCGACGTAACATCTCCGAGACACTTCGTGTATTTCCGCTCTATTTTCATTTGCGACTGCGTGGAACGTATCTAACATAAGCCTCAATGTTTAGAGTGTATTTTCACACGTTAAATACATGCTGTAAAGGAATTGTGACTGAATCTTTTCCATATTTGATTGTACAATTCTAGAACCCCAGATATGATACAGGTCATCATTTATGCACTGAATCCTTGGTCCTATGCTGTTATCCCTTTTTTAGGTCCAATGGTCGACTACAGGCCGTTTTCTTTAACTTACGTATAACTGTCAGTTAACTTTTTACGAGAAATATAGATGTAATGTTCACTTTATGTGTGATAGAAAACAATAGAAATTCATTGCATTTTGCCTACTCCTTCGCTATTATTTTCAGATTAATTTCTTTGCGGGGTCCATGACAGTAAATTGTTTCTCTGGGACTTTGTCGAGCTTCAACGTCTCGGCGCTTTTCTGGTGGTCACCACTGTTGATTCTGGCTTTCAGGTGTTACAGGGTTTGTCCCTAAAATAAAAACAAAAAAGACAACCTTTGCAATCCTATCAAAAAATCATAATATTATTTATCTCACAAAAACACTGAATGTTATTTTAATTCTCAACTTTAATCTAGATTTCAACCTGGTGGGTTTCAACTAGAAATAACCTGCAATACTAAGACGACGAGCTGATAATCCGGAGTGATCCCGGCTTGGATCCAATGCAAGGGAAATGGGATGACTGCACCGTGTTTAGTTATTTTAGATGGAGTGCAGTGGGAATATTAGATGCTGTAGCAGCAAATCATTACTTTTCTCAACTTTCTTTAAGAGCATACTATTTTACAGAAGAAAACATTCTCCATATCAGTTAAAATATTAGAAGACATGTTTTCAGATAGTGTTCTTGTTTATAATTTTCTAAACGACTTTGTGGAATTTATGAAACAATGGCTGAAGAGATCCATATAAATATTAATAAAATAAATAAATTAAATATTGCTCGACATCACACACAGCGCCATCTAGTGCCACACTAAGCAACGAGGCTTGTGTCATGGATACCATCAGATAGTTGATATACTTCATAGATACTTTATTTTTGTTGTAAAAACATACTTATTATACATATAAACATCCGTGACTCGGAAACAAACGTCCATGCTCATCACACAGAATTTGCTCCTACCAGGATTCGAACCCGGGACCCTAAGAACATAGAGAACAGTGGAAGGTTATAGGAGAGACTTTTATCCAGCATTGTCCAATAAAGATTAAACAACACAAGCTGTTTAGCGTAACTCTTAAATCAGGTTTTTTTTTTCTACGAGAATGTGCTAGTTACTCGCACCTCAGTAATTCAGTTAATTCTTCAGTACATTCAAAAGTCCGTAGCTCTGTTTGTACACAGCAGGTACTCTCAACAGATTTTCATTTGGGCCCACTGGAGGACCACTGTCCACATTGGCCCTGAATGGAAAGAATTGTAACTCATGGTGAGAGGCCTTGCCCAGCTGTGGGAAGACGTAGGTTGACAGTGACAGTAACATTTGGGCTTGGTTAACAAAAACCATACTTACGGACTTACTGTGATTTTGTATTATTCTAAACTCCTGATATTTCGTTGTTGCAAGTGCCCATGATTTCGGGGTGACCAGCCACCAAAAATAAATGTTAAATGATGTTTATTTTGTAAGTAGGTTTTCACAAACACTTTTACACGTCAATTTTTTAAACTAGATGGGGCCGGTGTTTCGTACCTGACTGCTCTGAGAAGAAACAGCCGAAACAAACTCAGAGGTCATAGTCTCTTTTGAAGTCCAGACATAATCTTGCTCAATTCACATGAGGATCATGCAGATGTAGTGTCTGAGGTGGTTTTTTGAAGAAAGAACCACACAGATTTGAGTGGACCCGTCCATAAAGAATTTATGGATAGAATTTAGACCAGCTTGCAACAAATATTACAAACCTCTTCCGATGCACGAGTTGAAACAGTCTTCCTATAAAATTCTCCTGCAAGGCAATAACGGAAAAGTAATATCCCATTGATCCAGAAAACAACTAAATCTTAACCCATAAAAACCTCATAAAACCTATGTTTCCAATCGTAAAGACAAGCCTGGTATTCCATCTAAGCTTCAATACAATAACACTGAAACAAATGATCCAAGCATGGTGTGTAATATGTTTTCTGACTTTTTCTACTCGGTTTATGAACCGACATCTCCTTCGTTGCCTCAATGGAAGCCTCCGCAGGACAATAACACACTACATGATGTCTCTATTTGCGATCTTTCTTTCAGTGAAGAGAACATATTGAAGGAGCTTAATTCCTTAGATCCAGCGAAGGGCCCAGGTCCCGATGGACTGTCGCCTTATTTTCTTAGGAAAACTGCGACTTCCATCTGTAAACCTCTTTTTATTATTTATAATAAGTGTATAACTGAGGGAGTTGTACCTGATCTGTGGAAGCATGCGTACATTGTGCCTGTTCACAAAAGTGGATCCAAACGCAACGTGGAACACTATCGTCCTGTTTCCATCCTGTCTGCATTGGCGAAACTCTTTGAAAGGTTAGTTCATAACGAAATCTATCCTGTACTCCACAACATACTGATTCCACAACAGCACGGTTTCGTTAAGCGTCGGTCGACAAATACCAATTTATTATTATTTTCTAGCTTTTTGTTTGACTGTGCTGATAGCCGTGTACAGGTAGATGCAGTGTATACGGACTTCTGCAAGGCGTTCGATAAGATAGACCATGAAATACTGCTAAATAAAATAGCATTCAACGGTATTCGTGGGAATCTTCTGAGGTGGTTTACTTCTTATATTACCAACCGTAGTCAGAGGGTTGTAATCAATGGTCACCAATCAAACATCGCGCAAGTGACCTCTGGTGTGCCTCAAGGCTCCATACTTGGTCCGCTTCTGTTTATCTTATATATAAATGACATCAGCCAATGTTTTCTTAATACCAAGTTCTTATTATATGCTGACGACCTCAAGGTATATAGAGCCATACGACAACAAAATGATTGCCTTCTGCTACAGCAAGATTTGGACAGACTATCCTGCTATTGTCAGGAAAATAAGTTGCAACTAAGTGTACCCAAATGCAACTTCTTAAATTTCACAAAAAATAAAACCAAAATAAACTATACATACACGTTATGCAATGCCCCCCTACTTAAAGTTGATTCTATTCGAGACCTCGGTGTTATCCTCGATTCTAAGCTTTGCTTAGACCTACACATCGGAAAAATTGTTAATAAAGCGTATCAACTATATGGATTTGTCATGCGATCAACAGTTGATTTTAAAAAGCCTTCTTCTTATTTATGCTTATATAAGGCTCTTGTACGCTCCCAGCTGGAATATGCCGTGTCTGTTTGGAGTCCTTACTACAAAAAGTATATTGAAATGATTGAGTGTGTTCAATACAAGTTCTTACGTGCTATGCATTACAGATGTTATGGATATTATTTGTCCTACCATGATTTACTCGCTAAATATAAGCTCGCAACACTTGAAAATAGACGTAGGTACTTAGAAGCCATGAATTTATATAATATTGCTCGAAACAAATTTGACTGTATTGAACTGTCCAATATGCTATGTTATGCGGTTCCTAGGACGGTCCACATGCGAAAAGTGCGCGCTGGTAGATTATTTTCAGTTGGCACTTGCAAGTCCAACTCTGGCCTGCGTTCGCCTGTCCGCAGAATGGTCGATTCCTACAATAAAACTTTCGAGCATATTGACATTTTTGCATGTTCTCACTATAAGTTTAAAAAACTCATACTAAAGGAGTTTTCTTAAATATTTATACACCATTTATTGTTTTCTTGTTTTTTACAACTTTTAAGTATTTTTAATCTTTTTTTTTGTATTTGTAACCCTAGCGATTACTTTTAAAATTATGTATCCTAGAGTTAATCTTTTTATTTATTTATTTATTTATTTATTTAAAACAGCTTAAACTATCTTTACAGGGTTCACCCTAATGCGACAGCTAAGAACTTATACTATTAACCTAAATTATATACTTATAACCAAATTACAAAAAAGAAACATATTATTCTATACTATAAAACTAACAACATTATTAAAATTAAAAACACAAAAACATTATACAATTTCTAACAAAAACGTAGTACAAAAAATTAAGATAAATTATGATTATTTTACTTGTAGCATAATATAAATAGTAATACCCTTGCAAATTCACTAAAACAACATGTAAACACATCAATCTGAGTTTGAAGGTCGTTGATGGTACGGATAGCTCTGGTAAGGGGTGCTTTGGCAAGCAGGTTAGTTCTGGCTGTAGGTACCAGTAGCAATGGCGGGCTGTGCCGTCTCCACACGTAGCGGTCCGGCACACACAAACATAAGCGCTGCAATACTCCCGGGTGACTCTCCACTCCACGAAGCACCTTCACCAAGTAGGTGACCAGCGTAAACTCCCGTCGGACATGCAGTTGATTATAGCCAACCATGCCCAGAACAAACAGAGAGGGATACATCAGTGGGTAAAACGGATATACCCCATATAATTTCCGGTACAAATGGCGCGTGAACTTGTTCTGAACGCGCTCCAACATTACAGAGTACTTAGCTTCATGTGGGGCCCATATGACTGCACTATGTTCCAGATGACTCCTGACTAGAGCATCATACAGGACCCTTACTGCTGTGATGTTTGTGAAGCTTTGTGTCTGTCTCAGAACAAATCCTAAGTTTCTGTAAGCCTTCTTACAGATCTTGGTTACATGCTCACGGAATGTCAGATCGGGAGTCATGAAAACACCCAAGTCTCGTACCTCCGTGACTCGTTGCAGTGGCGCCGCATCCACCACGTACTCATAGAGCAGAGGTGCACGAGCACGGGTGAAACTCATTAAAGAGCACTTGGACACGTTGAAGTATAGTTTGTTTTCATGGCTCCATTGTACTATTCGATCGATGTCTTCCTGTAGGCGCCTGCAATCAGACTCGGACTTAATCTCAAGCAGCAACTTGAGGTCATCAGCAAATAATAAACAAGCGCCATGTCTTACTACTTCCGGCAACTTGTTTATCATAATAATGAATTCCAGAGGCCCCAAGTTGGTGCCCTGACTTACTCCCGACCAAGTGTAATATGAGTCGGATTCACATCCGTTGCAGTCCACATACTGCTGTCTGCCTTGCATGTAACTGGCAAAAAACCGCAATAGATGCTGGGTGCATCCAACCTCTGCTAGCTTCCGCAGTAAGATGTCATTGTCGACGGTGTCAAAAGCTTTTCTAAAGTCGAAGTAAGCTGCGTCCACCTGCACCCCAGCATCTACCGCTGGCACCACGCGTCCCATGAAATCAAGGAGATTGGTAGCAGTGCTGCGCCCCGGCCGGAATCCGTGCTGCGCATCCGATAACTGTCCGCGCACTTGCTCTTGCATACAGCGCTGAATGACAGACTCGAACACCTTTGCCGGCGTCGACAACACTGCCACCGGCCTATACCCACTGATGTCAGCTCCCGCCCTGCCTTTGGGCACTGGAATGACTCGCGTAATTTTCCACCGAGCCGGGAACTTCGCAGAATGAAGACAGGCGTTAAATATATAAAGCAGTGGCTCCGCGAGAACCCTACCACAATCTTTAAAAAGAAACGCTGGTATACCATCCGGTCCCGCGGATCGCTTAGGCTTGAGGCGCTCGAGTGCATTTCTTACGTCCCTAAGATTAAGATTATTAATTTGTACGCATGCACTACCAGTGTTTTCCGCTTCCGCTGCCGCCGCTTCTGGGTCTAATCGCGGCGGCACAGTACTATATACCGATTCAAAATAAGTCGCGAACTGCTCAGCACACTCCTCGTCTGACAGATACTGACCATCTTTTATAATGTCTTGTCTACTCGTGGTACTTTTCTGCGATCGAATGTATTGCCAAAATGACTTAGGGTCTTTTGCAAACTGACATTGAATCTTATTTTGATGCTCGTTGCGTGCAATTTCTATTGATTTTTTAATATGTGATCTATATTTTGAATATTCGTCGTAATCTCTATTTATTTTCGTTGTTTTATACAATTTATGTAGTCTTGCTTTAATTTTTAGGTTTTTTATTATATCGGTCGTATACCATTTGGGGTAAATATATCGCTGTTTGACAGTAAATGTTTTTCTAGGAACACTTGCATCTAAAATGTTATTAAGTTTTTCATAAAAGAAATTCAAAATATCTTCGACATCGCTCAGCTCAAACATATCTGTCCAATCAGTAGCCGCCAACATAGAATATAGCAATTCATAATCCGCTTTATAAAAATTCCAACGCGGTCTAGTAGTAGTGCGTGTACCGACGGCGCTGGCGGGCGCGGGGCGCGGGGCGCTGGAGGGCGCGGGGTGCGCGAGCCGCACGCTCGCCGCGAGCGGCGGGTGATGTGCGTCCACGGGGACGAGCGATCCATCCGCCATCACCACTGACACCTCGCGAAGACCCGAACTCAATATCAAATCTAGTTGTCTATTTAAACAGTTAGGTACATTATTGTTTTGAGTGAATCCGCAATAGGACAAAAAATATTCATAATAATTCCTCACATTTAAGGGACACGAACATCTGTGAACAGCGTTGTGGGCTGCAATGTTGTTTTTAAGTTCTGTATATATTTCCTATTTCTATGTTTTATATTGCAGCTGTTTGTTGTTCCATTTGAATAAAAAAAAAAAAAAAAAAAAAAAAAAAAAAAAATCATAGCACTCAAATTTTAACCATGACTTAGTACGGTTCTATTAAAGCTGCACTATCGGACATTTATAGTCGCCAACTAAGAATCGACTTTATGTGTACGTAATAAAGATAGCAAGTAATGGTTCCTATTCATGTTACGACCGCCGCACGTCGTAAGATCTGTTGACGATTGCAGCGCACCTGCGATACGTCTGCGGTTGAATGGGCCGCCTTAGTAGTGCAGTCACCACGTACCAGTGTACGGGTAGTTAGCAGATCGTTTTAGATGTATATGCAAATAAATTCTTACCTTAGTAGATTGTTTTTTTTTAGCATGTTTGAGTGTACTGCTGGGCTATAATGCCTCCCCTTTTTCCTATCAATCCTCCTTACACATTTCCTATTAAACATATAGGTGATGTGAGGCCAAAAAAAAATATATTTCTGATTTTCTTACTGGATGCAAAAAATATTTTTTGAGGAATTAAAATCATTTTTAACCCAAGTACATTTGTAAGCCATCTAACGTTTCTATTAATCAATCACTTGTCTGGTTACTCTAAATAATTATTGCTAGAACAAGCTTTAAAAGCTCTAGTCTGATTAAATTCGTAGCAAAAGCGTAGCGGTTACGTAGCCGTTTCGTAGACACACCGTAGTAAAAGTCGTTGCCGTAGGTCAATGACAAAAGCCGATTGCTTCTCAAAATAAAGCAGCTAACAAGATTTTTATAATATCAAAGACTTTCATAGAAAGTAAAGAATAATAAACACAGTAATAAAAATAAAATAAAAGCTCTCTTTGAACATGCACTTAACGAACATACACTTCACGTACCTGAATATTCATATTTTATTTAATGAAACTCTATAAGAGGCACCGCACTCCGAAACTCTCGACTTCGATTGCAACCTACTTTGTTGGAATTAAAGAATGTGACCAAATACTATGTACATGTCATCATCATCATCATCATCATCATCATCATCATCATCATCATCAGCATCATTCTCTTGCCCTTATCCCAATTTATTTGTGGTCGGCGCAGCATGTCTTCTTTTTCCATACTCGTTTCTTTGCTCTTCCTCTACTCAAATACCCATCCACATTCATACTCAAAACTTTTTTCACGGTTTGTGAATAAATCTTAACATCCTAGGTCCAAGGCGATACAACATAATTTATTATGATATAATTTGAATAGTTGGCTATTTGCTTATAGATATTATATATATATATATAAAATGCAAATAATTATATTTGCCTATTTCATCTTTCCGAGTTAACCCAAAAAAAATACAAAATTCCTACGGATAATTGTATTATGATACCGGTTTTTTTTTGGGACAAGCCCGCCACACTTTTTAAACCACTGTATTTCCTGAAAGCAAGAATCAATAGTGGTGACCACCAAAAAAAGCGCCGATACAATAAAGCTCGACGAAGTTCCAGAAAATGAATTGCACTGTCTTGGATCCCGCAACGATATGATATGATGTTGGATGTATAAATGTTTGTATGTTCGTAACTCTTTTATGCAAAAACTACTGACCGGATTTGATGAAATCTAGCAAATAGATAATTTTTAACCTGAATTAATACAGGAAACTTTAGTAGTACGATCATCCCGTGCCGCAGTCATTCGCTAGTTCATTAATAATACCACTCCTTTATACCTTAACATGGTCAGACATTGTATAATACAAAGTTTTAAACCGACTTCGCAAAACAAAATTACATTTTCGCACGGAGAAAAAAATAAGAACATTATTGTACATTTGGTTGGTGTTTCGCGAAAAATATTACATTATGTAGATGAGGAATGTATTAAGCATACGCCGCTTACACGTGAATATTTAAAACTCCTACAAATTGCGGCGGACGAAGCACGCGCGAATTTCGAAATAAATTTTCCCAACACGTTGTATAACGAAAGATCATAATTTTCGTAAAGGCCCTAAAGGTTGGTACGCGTAACAAATGCAAGGATCATAAAAACCCGAATGTTTTCAACTGGACATGAGTTTACGAATAGGGTCATGTCATGTCATCCATAATGTGAAACAGTTCTGCGAATGACGGAGTGACAACGCTCAGTTTGAAGTCGAATGTCCACGGCGAGGTTTGTCACTTTAGCTGTATCGTTTATTTGTTTGCCAGCAAATTGTTTGTACGTAGGTTAAAGAAGATTATCCCAAATACATTTACATACAAAGTGAATAGGGTAGACATCAAAAATAATCAAAGTCCGTCAGTTAGATTACCAAATTATACCTATTTGACCCGTATTTTTATATTGTTCCGTAAACCAAAATTGACGGAGACACGATGCTTTTAATATTCTCAATACGTCACTCTCTCTCCCGACTTTTGATACGTTTTATCTTTGTCAATATTCATTGATTTACAAAAACAAAAAATACGTGTCCATTATTTTCCAATACGCTAACTGACGGACTAAATAGATTTGCAATTTTTTGATACTGTTGTCATGACTAGTCTTAATGCTAATGTTTTGAAGAATAGGAATGAAAACGATTATCTTTTAAAGATAATCTTCAGTAGGTATTGTAAATGACTATTTATAAAATTATTTATGAAACCTACAATAAATACATTTACCTTAGTAAAATTTTAATCTTATTTGGGTGGGACAGATGTATTCAAACTATAAATTGTCTAACTTTACTGAAACCTGTCTAGACTATTTCGCTTTTGTTTTGATGTAAATGTCTGCCATTTTATTAGAAGTAAAGCAGATACAATGTTTTAATATTTGGTTCCTACTAAGGCAAAAGATTGAAAATAAATTGACAACTATATTTCATAGATATTATGTAAGCCTGATTAATATATTTTTTTTATTTAAAATAATGCTAATGTACAAGTGAAACAAACTTTATATCCAGGTAGGCACTTGATTCGATTTTAGCATGTTTGGTTCAAGTTAAAGAAGACTTAAACATATAAAACTGGAGTGTAAGCTTAAGGTAAAATAGCCAGGCCAGGCCAAGCCAGGCCAAGCCAGGCCAGGCCAGGCCAAGCCAGGCCAAGCCAGGCCAAGCCAGGCCAAGCCAGGTTAAATAACCTTCCTTTTTTTTCTCTACATTTAAGTCTCATCGTTGTGTTATGGATTTTGCACTTCAAATCACAGTTTATTTTCATACAGTTAATTTTTCGTGTATTTCCATGTTAACGAAAATAAATAAATATCGCTGGACATTAACACACAGCGCTACCTAGTGCCACACTAAGCAAGGCTTGTGTCGTGGACACCAGGTAGTTGATATACTACATATATACTTTTTTGTTTGTAAATACATACTTATTATACATATAAACATCCATAACTCGGAAACAAATGTCCATGCTCATCACACAAACATTTGCTCCTACCGGGATTCGAACCCAGGACCCTAAGAACGTAAGGCAGCCTCACCACCACTGCGCCATTCGGGTCGTCGTTATAAATAAACAAAGAGTTTATATCTTAGTTACTATGGTTTGGAAAATTTGTGAAAAAAACCCGTGTACACTTTCTATTTGTTGAATATTTCCATTTTGATTCATATTGTTAACTGAAAGTGATAAGATAACATGGCAAATGCTGTTGATAGCAAAGGGAAAGGTAATTTGCAATTGCATACAAAGCATTTCATAGTATTACAAAGACTTTGAACCGAATTAATAAATTATGCTTTTTGCTAAATTGTGCCAATTCAACAAGAACTTTTGATTTTTCTATCAGCTTTAGCTCTGATAAAAATGTCACATTGTCTAAGCCTTCTTATTACCTATAGACACGACACCGAATAAATCTTTTTACCTTATAAATTACTGAACAATTGCGACCAACAATCGCTACATCCCACAACATCACCCTGTATCACAAACAACGCGATCAATCAACACTTTGACGTCTCATGAATAACACCTATCCTGAGGAAAGTTTTACAAAAGATTTATTTTCTTCCGTCAAACCGGCCCGCGTACTATCCAGCAAAGATTGATTGATCTCAAATAAATATGAATAAACAAAATATAATGGAGTGGACGGACCGTCCTATTTAAATTTTGGAATAGGTAATCTTTTTCTTTTTTATGTTGAGGTGGAAGAATTGAGGTCAAAATATGATCAGTCAGTAAGATGGATCATCATTATACTTCACTTATATTTTAAAGTTGCAACAGAAACCATCAAATCAATCAAAAACATAATATCCTATCTCGGTCATCTTCGTATGATTGACAGAAATGGAACGACATTTTTGATATTTTTTTTTATTAGCCTGAGCTGTCCCACTCCTGGGCAAAGGCCTCCCCCCATTCCTTCCACTTTTCTCGGTGTTGCGCCTCTTCTCGCCAATTAACGAGAAAGCCATCCAAGGCGTCCCGCCATCTTCTCTTCGGTTAAACTTACCGACCGAATAAGGAACACCACACTGCGCTCCAGAACTGAAATTGCTGACGTAGCTCAAAAAGAACCCGCAAAACTGAAATGTCGTAGAGTCGCTCCATGTAAAATACTGGTATTCAGCGGCTTACGGCAAGACTGCAATTCGACCAGGCTTGGGTATAGCCTAAGCAGATAATGAATAAATGGATGATCTTCCTTGACCAACTAAAACTTATAATACTACGTCAATATACACAGTGCAATCTACATCGTAAGTGGAAGCCAATGTCAAGCACTTGCTAGTCAGTAGTCCAGTCTCTTAAGAATAAAACTCGCCGGCTCGTCAAAGCGTCGGGAAACCAATTTAAAGTTGTTGCGGTGTTTATTAAAACTCTTTTAGTGTTCCGTGGGGCACTTGGCAGGAAAAAACGGTCGGTTTCTTGGTGTTTGTGTGTTAGAATTGAGGAGCTTTCTTAGAAAGATGTGTACAGAGTTACGGGGATCTTTGGTTGCTCCAATGACATTGCGTTGTTGGTGAGCATTCGTGAACTTGTGTCGTGTTTTATTGAAGCAACGAGATGGCGTGATTGGTTCTGATTTGGTTACTTGGCATCTTCGTAGAAATCTAGGTGCAACCACTTGCGTTTAGAGGTGAGGGAGTCATTTTGTAAAATTAGAAGCGTGAAGGTTTCCCAAATATTTTCTAACTAACGATAGCTGATATTATGTATACTGGGTTGTGGACGTCAGATAGGCAGTCGCTCTATGAAAATTACAGTAATTCAGCTGCATCCAGTTAGACTGGAAGCCAAACCTAAGACATTTTGCAAAAGGCTAGGCAGAGGATGCTTTTAAGGTGAAAGCGTCAGGGTAGCCAAAAAAAGTTTGCAATTTGCAGGGCAGGGTTGTATGTCGATGAAAATATAATTGACCTAAAAAATTTGTTTTCGCGGGCTGCTCTGACGCTTCCACGTTAACTGAAATTATTATAATCAATAGGTATCAAAGAAAAATAATGATGTATTGGTTTTATACATGAAT
This sequence comes from Xestia ashworthii, assembly GCA_950022955.1. Lineage (NCBI taxonomy): Eukaryota > Metazoa > Arthropoda > Insecta > Lepidoptera > Noctuidae > Xestia > Xestia ashworthii. The sequence continues at coordinate 2,506,066 of OX465555.1, read as the reverse complement.
GTGTATTGGTCTTTAATAGATTCATTTAAGTGCAATGACGTAACACAACAACATTCCTACCCAAAAATCATATTAAAATCATCACCCTAATCTAAATTAAATAATCTCCTTTGCCATCCAAATTCGATTAAACCTAACACGTCTACAAAAACGAAGTTTAAGTAGACAACTAATTACCAAAGTTCCGAGCTAAACCATTATAAAGTATTGAAAAATGAGCGCTGATATTCGATCTTTGCTTAAGAACAAAGTAATTTTAACTCGGATAGCTTTGCTCGGGGATTAAAAATAAAAGATGCGAGACTGGTTTTAAACTATAGTTAAGATAAGCTAAGTTTCTGTTGCGGCCACGAAGGCTAGTTTATAGAAAGTTCTATCAAGGTTTTTTTCCTTTGAAAATAAGTTTATATTACGAGCTATGAATGTGAAATAAGTAATAGTTTAAGATGAGAATATAGTAGCGCTTTGTGGTTTGAGTGCTGGTGTAATAAGTTTATGGATATTTTGCTTACTGAACTGTAAAAGAGCATACTCATATTCTGGACAAATTGATACAGAAATTCAAATCAGCATTTTATTAAAACCGACTCTCAACATACATACTTATACTATAAGACCCAGTCAGTCTGTATATATGTTAAAATTGTCGAACACGTTAGATTGTAATATAACTAAAGAGATTGTAAACTCTCGAAAGATTGTCAAACGAACACCCTCCCCCTCCTGCACACCTCGCGAGTAGACTTCCATCGCATGCATTTCACAATATTACAGTTTCACTTCGATAGATTACAATCTACCGAAAAACAAATCGTTATATTGTAAGCAGTATGTTCAGTTGACAATATTTCGAGAGTTTACAATCTCGCTAGAGAGATTACAATGTAACGTGTTTGACAATTTCACGGTGACATATACATGCATATGCATTGGGAGCTGTAGTATATTAGTAATAAATCAACTTGTGTTTCATATATAAGGTGGTTATGTATTATATGGAAATTAAAAAAAAAACAACACAATATTGTCTCTCATCTATTTAAATAATTTCAGCAAACATCCATAAACATTTTAGCTTCGATGCATTCCCCAAATCGATCACCATAAACTCAATCGACTCATAAAACCGATTCAAACACAACGTGATCGAAACGTTACCCATTACCTTCCGAATACGCACGTAACATGTTCTTTCAATAACAAAACAAGCGTTGTAACACGTGATAAAGTCGTTTTCACGAAAACAAACAAAGGTAGAACGGCAGAAAAGAATGAAGTCACGAGACACAAATCGCAATCCGTGCTAAGTCTCCTCTTTGCGCGATTCGGGGTTGTTAGCGCGTAAGACTCTTGTAGACTTGCTACTTTACAATCGTGGTGAAGCGACTCTGTCGCATTTAAAATAATACAGCGACGGGGCTAAACCCAAACTAACAAGTAATTAGCGACTATGTAAGTCCAAGACTGTAAAAACCTTAAAATATGACGTACACAGAAGCTGTTGGTGACCCTATATTAACAGACAAAGTTTTTAAGTATCAGAAATCAACGTTTCAGACGCCAAGATTGAAGCAATGCAACACCGATTAATCGCAGCAACGCCTTGCTTTGGTAACGCGACTGAATACAAAAAAGTCGCCACACCAAAATACCAAATTACCAATACCAAAATTTTAATTTGGAACAACTGCTTTTCTGACTTCCATAACCAAGTTACTAGATAATACGATACCCCTTAATAAGACTGGTTGCCAGACCGTATAGCTACTCATCATCATCTAATTAATGTTGTCTTCGAATTTTTGATTCTAGGACCTGCCGGTTTCCTCACGATGTTTTACTTTACCGTTTTGAGAGCAGCGGTAATGAAATAAATTACAAAAAGTAACCGCCTGCCTGGGTTCGAACTTACTGTTCGTACGTCGGGGCCGCCACCCACTGGGCCACCGTAGCTAATGGCTCAAAAGCACTGATAAGGTCCCAAAATCGAGGATGCTAAAAGTAGCATGTCTGCCGCTCATCTCACAGTAGGGGAGGGAAACAAAGACACACACACGTTCAAAGGCGCGCGTGTTACAGACGCCGCCTTATTGACTAGTTTTAGTGCAAACCTTGTGCTTAATTAAGACTTCTACGCTTGACACATTTACAAAATTAAAGTTTTGTTGTGAAGGTGACTTTGTGTTGTGGTTCATTCTGTTGTCACAGAGGTTTTATAAAGGCGCATAAAATCATGAGCGCAATCAGCGGATAATGTTTTTACTGCTGGGACTAAAAGCTTCTTCTCTTTGAGAGGAAGTGGGCCGTAGTCCAGCACGAGGGCTTGTACGGACTGGTGGATGTCACATGTCTTCGGATTTAGTTCTAGGTCATGCCGGTTTGTACACCCCATTTTCCTTTCCCGTTTTAAGAGTATTGAGTAGCAATTCAATAAATTACACTTATTAAAGGGCCTACCCGCCTTACTAATACATGACAAAAACCGACCGTTAAATAAAAAAATGCATTTCCTCTGAACCATCTTCGAACGTAAAGACAATCTTAATAATCACATAAAAGTGAATTCGAAGTGAGTGCAAAAGTAATATACTGACCAAACTGCCCAAGAGAGGAGTGTTATTTGTAATTTTATCGAAGAATGTTGCGAGTTTTTTTGTATTCCAAGAACGCATAAATACGAACAAAAATTTTGAATATCGGAACGGAAACGCGGTGTAACTACGAGGCACTAACAAGGCAGAAGGCAAGACTACAGCTCTTGAATTCCACGTGTTCCTTGCTAAATAGGCGGCAATAGGCATTGCAATTGTTTTTCTTTGTGTCTCCTTCTTTTCCATTTTCAAAGATGGCGGTGAAAACGAAACGGTGTTCTTGTTTTCCCATCATTTGGATCAAAATAGCAAAACATAACAATTAATGCAAAAATCATGGATTAATTTATTCATGTTCGAATTTCCAATTTTTGAACAATAATGCAAAACCATCTTTTCGGTGAAAACTGGCTACTAAAACAAGATAGTGAGTTTATAGACTGAGTATTGCAATACCTGGCTGAAAACTACACATAAAGTGTCATGCACTAAATAAAAAAGAATTACATAAAGCCACCCAAATTTAAAATAACACGCATGACACTCCCACCACAGCTAATAACAGTTACATTGCAAACAGTAATTTCATACATTTAATAACTGTTTTTATATTAATGTGCAGGAATAAAATATCATAGAAAACAGTACTTACCTGACACATTGATAGACAAAATTTATCAATACGAGTTTAGATAAGTAACAAAAAATTTTAATGAGCATGTGTTTTCTATTTTAAATGAAATGTTGCAATGTTAATGTATAAAAATAAGTATCCCATTGTTTCAGTTAAAAATAAATGAATAAATAAATATCAAGTAATAAATTCTCATGAATGTTACCAGTTGAATAAATTAATAACGAATTATTATCTATTTTCTATTCTTTTTATTTGCCCAAACAACGAAGTTTTACTTCGCTATGATAATTGCAGTTTCAAGTTGCTCCGCCTGATTTTCAGAAAGCTGAAATAGGCAATTAGTAACTGCGAGTATTTTTCAAATTAAGCTGAAGTATTATTTTGCTGCGTTGTAAGCAAAATGTAATTGAAATATTCAAATGAAAACTTATATTGCTCGAATATGTACGAGCAGTATAATTTTAAGTTTGCGAGAAAATAGCGGGTTAAGTTATATATAACTTAATCGGCCTTATATATTACTAAGCCAGGGAGAAAAAATCTAAAATGCTTTTTGTACTATCTATACTATATAATATATAATATAATATTATAAAGCAGAAGAGTTTGTTTGTTTGTTTGGTTGAACGCGCTAATCTCAGGAACTACCGGCTCGAATTGAAAAAATATTTTTGCGTTGGATAGTCCATTTATCGAGGAAAGCTATAGGCTATATAACATCACGCTATGACCAATAAGAGCGGAGCAGCAATAAGAAATGTTACAAGTGGGAAAAAATCTTCCGTTTAGAAGGCGATGCGTTGCGATATCAAAACTTCACGCAAACGAAGTCGCGGGCAGAAGCTAGTAAATTAATCATAAAAAAATAGGAACAAACTGTGTACGTTGAACATGAAGTTCAACTAGATTTTAACTAACTAATGCGTTACAAATAAGATATAAACGAATTGGTTAGCTAAAATGCTATTCGCTTCCGTAATCCTGGATAACTAATCCGTAGTATGTTGTCACCATTGCAGCTGTTGCAACAGTTACATATTAACCTTTCCTAAAACATTAGAAAAAAACTAAGATCTATTCGAAATTTAAACTGTCTCTCTATAGCGTCTTTTTCAAACTTTACTTTGTAATTCGAACGATGTAAAAGTTGGAACCCGCTTCATGTTTTCTTTCAAAAACATATTTTTTTTAAACAATTTCCTCAGATAATTTAACAAATAATAATAATCTAATGTTAATATACCGACAGCTCCCTCCAGACAAACAGCGAAATTCCAATTGAACTTAGCAGAATACGAATACATTCAAATATATGACGAGCTAATCTTTTAAAACTCTTTGAAGGAATAGCACTACAGATGCACTACCTACAGCATCAAAATCGATCACAATCTCTGTAATACCAGCCAGTCCCTAGAATCATTAACATTTAATCCGTCCACATGCGTCTGGCGACTTAACCGATTCAATAGTCAGTCAAGCATCCTTCGCCCGTCGGACCGGTATGCAATTTCACACACCGATACTCCCTGATATTGCTAACTGTACGTTCTTAGTAACACGTATGACAAAAATTTCTGGCAGATGGACGGCCATGATTCGAATGTGTAGCAAATGTCGCGCATCGATGAGCATGTGAGCGATGCTTTGTCTGTTCGGTAGGTTGCTAGGCTTCTTCTTTGAGATTTGCTTTGGTTTAATTTTGAAGTAAAGAAATATGTTGCTGTTTTTAGCAAATCAAGACCAAAACATAAGCCCTTGGCATTGGCGAAAAAAACTAAACTAAAGACCGTATTATTGGAAGCTAATTTTCGACCAAAAAATCAATCAGTAATCCTGCGATACAAGTTCCTGTATAAACATGTCAATCAGAATACATCCCTAAAATATTTTTATAACTTCGGGCACTGACCATAAAGTACCTAATGAAAGTATTTACGACACATATCGTAAACCCCAAAACGTACCAACAGCTCGATCCTAAAGAACCTAAAAGAACACAACTGTAAACCCAAAAACATCACCAAGTAATCCCCAAAACGAGTACCGACAGAGACTAATCTACGACTACTTCAAAAAGCACTAATCGAATTAGTCGTCGTTAACTAAATCAAAATACAGTCGACGTCAGAATAATTCAGTGCTTAGCTCCGAATCTAGTGTAACAGCGGCGCCGTGAAAATACGGGCAGGTGCATCCACCAAATTACGTGGCTTTAAACTTAATAGCTGTACGTATACGTCACTTGACGTAAGACCTCAGAGCTATGTGTCGACGTTCGCACCAAGTGGAATTTGAAATTACGCCGCAATGGCAATGGGTTTGCCTTCGTTTTAATCTGGCTGTAGGAGTGTGTAGGTACCCCGTTCTACCTCCTTGTTTACCAGCCCTCTCGGTACAATGGAACACGTAAAATCTTGTAATTAATCAACTATGTGAGGGCTGTCTCGAAACTTGGAGAGACATGTTCCCGATATTATTTTGACTTGTAGTGATTTCGTAGGAGGATTTAATTGGTCTTCAAAGTATTAGGAGTTACGTAGTTTCGTTTATTAAATAATTCTAAATAATTTTGTGTTGAACTCATTCATTTTAAGTTAAAATCCCTTTGAAGTTCTCAATTGTTCTCAATTTGAGATAAGCCGATCTTCTGGAGAGAACTGTTTACTTGGTATTAGGATTAAGCTATAAATTTTTGACAATATTCTGGAATCAAATGCACATTATTTGAACTTTATTTTCATGAGAATTTCTCTGACATTGAACGATCTGTGCACGTACTTCTAAAAACAAACAAAATTCAATTTCAGTCGCGTTTAAACGTAAGTAATACATTGTTGGGAGGGTTCGGCTAAAAGTGACGGGATAGTGAATATTCCCGGCAAGTTTCGTGTAGTCGACCCCTCGCGACATATTGATATTACCTCACCGCCGTCGGAATTCGCAATTGCACAAACGTGTAGCGTACCGTACCCCAGAATGACAATTGTTCAAGACCGTCCGAAGCGACAGCTCAAACACAATAAACTACGTGAAATTCACCTATTTGAGAAACTATTCAAATGTTTCTGCTCCGGACAAAACGTACGGAATGCTGTGCTTGGAATATTCCGACTAATTGCCGCCGAGCGCTCGCGTTGTAGTCTTCATAAAAGCTTACCTGTGTTTCTGGTTCTGCGATTTAAAATAAAATGTCGAGAACTAAATGTTTTGGCTTATTTTTGGAATGTTGGTCTTAACTGAACATAAAAATTAATAACCGTTATGTCTCCTATGATCCATGATGATGTCTAGTTAGTGATTTAAATGCCTCAAGGCTGCTGTGTCAAAGAGTTCTATTTTGGTAATAAAGCCAGACGTTCCAGCAACAATGCCTGAAGGTAAGTCTAACATAATACATTCGATCGAGCGCTTTGTTACCTTAAACAACCATCGGTACCTACATGAGTTACGACGTATATCAGCCCCAAACATTCAACATGAAACATCTAAATAAAGATGTTCGAAATAATTACACCAAATCTCATATTAAGTCATAAAGACCTTTATTACCACGCTTCACAGAATGTGCTCAAGGAATCACAGATCAACGCTGTAGGTCGACGAAGTTACTTTGTAAAGGACAAAATGAGTTTTTTGTGTACACAAAATAGCATGATTGCTATCAAACAACATCCTTGGTTCGTTTTTTGAGAGTTCACCAAGTGGAAACGAAACAGTAAATCAACGACAGTGGGTAGATGGCTCATAGTATGAGTTTTCCTTCACAAAGAACGTAAATAAAAATTAAATGTGTAATTTTCCATTCTTTGAGGTTTTAACGGGAAGAATTCTAACCACAATAATGAGGACAAACAATTTGAGTACTCTGACCGCGATTTAATGTCTCGTTTCTCTTGTTCAAGTTGATGAAATAACGGGCTATGTGAAACAAACTGACGATTTAGTAACACTTTTATTATAAGTAAATGGAATGAAAGCAACATTGAGCAATAGTAATACATCGTGATAGACTATTGTTTGAAATTTAATAATACCGAATACCGTGTACCGTTAAATTCAATTATAGACGTGTTATTTGACAACGAGTACAATGCGACCAATATTAATTTCGAGTTGATTTTCTGTTGTGTTTAGACATCTGCATCCGATCCGTATTGGGGAGTTGAACAATACCGCGACTTTTCGCGTAAAATTTACGAATATTGTTTCCTTTGTACATTGACAGAGTGCGACAGACAAAAGGCAAATGATCCCCACCCCATCTTTTTTCTGTTTCGTAAACTTTTATGTCTTATTCCGTTCCTACATCGCAAATAATTGTAATATTTAGGGAAATCGTTTTCGCGCAATAGAAAACACGTTATTTCGGAGACGATATTTATTTAACCTTTAACGGAGCTCAGGCCCGGCAGTCTCGACAGACATAGCGACAAAATCGTTAACTTTCGGTTGCTAATTACTAACTAATAAATTCGGTTGCAATAATGATGCTTGCGAATAACGAAAGTCTCTTCATCCTAGACGCGTTTCTCGTATGCATAATTATTGCAACCGAATTTATTCGGCAGTAATCAGCGATCGAAAGTTAGCGATTTTGTCGTTATCTCTGTCGAGACTGCCGGCCCAGGAGAGTCAAACAAACGATATTCAAACACGCGAAACACAGGTATGAATAATTCCAAGTGTGTACCAGGGACACATAAATCTTTACAGATAGAAGCAGCACAGCCAATCTGATGAGTCGCGCGCCGCACCCCTGTCGGTCGACCGCACGGGTAATGAGCTTGTTTGTCTCAGTTAACGTTTCCTAGCACGTTCTGCGCTCCTGGTACAACGCTCTTTGTGTCACTAGCTTCCTGTCTCTTGTCTCCCTGCTCGGAATGAGGATAATATTGTTTTAGAATAACAAGAAGTTGTTCTTCTGGCAGATGCAGCGCTGAATTAAATCCTCAGGACTTTTATTTACTTCAGTTGACGTAATGTGACCACTTAAACATTTTCTCTGTAGAATAAATGAAAGAAATGGGTTTAGTCGCTCACTCCAGAGGATAAATAAAGAAAGATTGAACCCACGAATGAAAAGGAAGATTAGTCCTGTCCACAGATTTGATGTTTGTGACTGATGAGTCCGAAAACACGTCAAACCAGCCTTATTATACTACTTTTGTTAAGTGGCAGTAAATATAAACATCCTAAGAGCGCTATAAAACTACACTCAGCGAAGATAGGTGTTTAAGGATAACTTTGGGTAGCAAAACGCCTTCCTTATTGTTACAACCTTTTTGTAAAGAGAAAAAAAACAGTGACAAGAAAAGATAAATAAAAGCCTTTTGTTTATCCTGATTTTCACCGTCTACCAATTCTGAATTCAAAATTCCGAATACGACAGCTCAATTATACACGTAAATATTGATAAACAGTAAGTATCAAAAGTCACAAAAGCCTTCATGCAGTTCAACCTCTTTCGTCAGCTCCGTGCAAAATAATATTCTGATTAATCCTCTTTGAAAATGGAAAACGGATTACAGATTTCTGCGGCACGCCATTAAATTTTCCTCTCTCACTTAAAGCTTTTATCCTCATACGTTCGTGGAGAAGTGCTAATGCAGTATTTTCATTTGACGTTCGGAATCTGTCGGAATCTTTCGGACATTCGGCACACGGTTGGTGACTGGGGATTGGAGATAAACGTAAAACATCAGTCGGAAATGGCTTAGCTTGTTGTATCCAGGATTCGCTTTCGGTGCATTCGTTAGTTGGGATTAAAATTGGAACGTTTGCTAAATGTTCTTTACGGAATCCGATCAACGGGAAACAGATTTAGTTTAGAGTTACATATTGTCTAAAGGCTTAGTTTTTGTGGTGTTACGTGGTTTGCGGTAGGCTGTTGTTGACATGATATTGTAGGTATTTCTCAACGCATGTAGGCAAACCTTTTAAAATATCGTGCTATCTGAAAATGATTGAGCGAAGCGCCTTAAGTGAGTTGTGGTGCAAGCTAGTCTTCAGAGCTGGTCAAATCAGTACGGACCAGTTAGATAGGCTTCGGACATAGGACTTTCACAGACACTACTGCTATCTCCGAAGCCGTGTCTACAATTTACCGTCTTGACTACAACTATACTGTGATCAGACCTAATTATGTCGAAGGCATACTACATATATTTTTGAGCCCATAAATAATGTCAGCATAATGCCACAGTACATCATCACAGCAGATCGTTACTGTTTCCATTTACAGCAATCATTGTGTTGCTATGCTAATGCAATTGAATTAGTGCAGAGCCGCCGTCTGAGGATTAATCATGAATCAATAGACATGCCTTCAGGAAACCAAATTAATAGAGGTATTCTCTAAGACATGCTGCTATTAGCAGTCCTTTGTGAGACTGTATCTGGCATTTTGTGCATTCAAATGGCTTCCTCGAGTGAATCCTAATCGGCTAGTTTCAAATCCACCATCAATAATTTGCAAATCTATTTAGTCCGTCAGTTAAAGTATTCGAAAATACACGTATTTTTTGTTTTAGTAAATCAATGAATATTGACAAAGATAAAACGCAAGAAAACTCCACGGCGTGACTTATAGCGTCGTATCTTCGTAAATTTTGGTTTATGTAACAAAAGAAAAGATACGGGTCAAATATTTTTGGTAATCTAACTGACGGAATAATTAGATTTTTTCAGTTAACAAGCCTATTCCAGGTCCTATTCAATACAATATTCAGGCTAAATCCCAATAGTTTTAAAAGTGTTTGTGATCAGGGTCCTATTTAATACAATGTTCAGGCGAAATCCCAATAGTTTAAAACGTTTTTGTCAGATGTCTTGTCATACATTTTTTATTCGGGCTTTGATCACTCAGGGCAGTCAATTCGGTAATATCTTGCTGTCTATCTATCTAATATGTATTTTCACTGCGCCATAAACCGCCTCTAATCATGTTTGTGCTGAGAAAAGGCGGTAAATTAATCTTCGGCACTAAGCTACGAGTATACGCTGAGAACAATATACATAGAGCAGAGGTTTTATACTTAGGCACAGGTCTCTCCAGTTCTAAGCCTGTCAAATTGCGCCATAAAATCCGATTCTACGTCTTTCGCATCCAGTTCAACCCAACCGATTTTTTATGATTGTCAGCCCATCTAGCTTGGGGTGTACTTCGCAACGCTTGCATATACGGGTTAGGGGGGGCAACTCGGCCACTTTGAAACTGGGACCGGGGACCAGCTGCCTCCTTAGAAAAGGTACGCGGTCTCCACTCCAGAAGTCTTTTACTCCGTCTGCCATCACTTATACTTATCATAAATATTTTTATAATTATTATTATTCGTAGACAAACAAAAACATCACACACAATAAAACACTCTCTAAGTATTTCTTGGTGCAGCAACGAAGAAGAAGCCGTCTTGCCGCCTTCTAAGAAAATCCGTGAAAAAAGGTCAAGGAAATTATAATGTAATTCTAAATTAAGAAGCGCTCCCATTGGCCCACTTTGATGACTAAATGGAGAAATAATTTTTCCAGGAAATGCGAATGAAAGAAACGATGTGATTTTAAAGTGATTACTTTAGCAACAAATAAAGCAGATACGGAAAGAAAGATAAGAAATTAAGGAAGAACGTTAACTAGGATTGTAAAAAAATACTTGACATACCATGTTCAATTTAAACTACAAATAAGACCAACCTTCTCCCGAATAAGGAATTATGGAAATTTCTTAAAATTACAATATTCCAAAGCGAAAAACTTATTACATAAAACCGAAATTGTCTCTTTCGAAGTCACCCAAAGTTCTTTGTGAGGCATGACTCCGGCAATATTTTATACGTTTCCAATTTCGTCTGGATCCTGCCATATTGATTGTGAGGAGTTTGTAACTCAAAAGAGAATTGCTCACGCATTTATATGTTAGCAAAGATTCTCTCACATATTCTTCACTAGCTGTACCCGCGCGGTTTCACTCGCGTGTTTCATACGTTGGTGTTTAAAACAGCAATAAAATACCATCCTGAAACACTTCAAACTCAAATGGGAATAGTCCTCCCGCTGCCATGACTTCACAGGCGGTTCCGTAGGTGCCATGGCAAGACATTTCAGTAACGTATTTACGCATCGAATTATAAACAGCTCTTGACCGCTCCTGGGTGAAAGGTTGAAACCTTTCCCAGTTGTAAGACACGTGGCGCACATTGCTGGCTCGAACACGTGGCCCAGACAGGCGCATTACTTTGTGTAATTTATTTCATCACCACTGCTCTCAAAACGGTGAAGGAAAACATCGTGAGGAAACGAAAGGAAAGGAAAGGCATGTCTTAGAACCAAAAATTCGAAGACATGTGACATCTGCCAAACCACACTGGGCCCGCGTGGTGGATTTGCCCATACGCAAAATATGCGCTTTGAAATTTAAATTGGCCAACGGAATCAAACATCAAAATGACCTTCACTGAAGTTTCATGAGAATCGGATTATTTTATTTTTACTCCCTGTTCGTCCCTTGAAACACCTGGAACTCAAATGGCAATAATTCTCCCGCTGCCATGAGTGATGCACCAAATATGATAGAGATGAAAATAAGCATGCGCCATCGCCAGGATTATTTACTATTTGGCTAAGAATTTGCACTTAGAAGTGATAACCAATATTTTGATTATCCATTTAATTAAACAATGCTTACGACCAGTAAGTACCGTAAAAAACATTATTTGGAACGTAATTTTCTTTATAGCTATTCTTTTGCAACACCAGCCTAAACCAAAGATACAACTTTAAAATTAAAATACGATCGTAGGTATTCAAGGACACCTTTTCTAGTAAGAACGACTAATACTAAAAGACCTACTATTATAGTACTTAATACCAAAGTGTGAAATACACAATATGTAATTCGCGAAGCAATAGACATAACAAAATTCCAACCAGGCAATAGGTAAGAACACAATAAAATGATTATCCTCCAATTTAAAATTACTAATGCTACGGCCAGACTTGTAGGCGAAGATTCGAACGCACGCACGAACTTTGTCGCGACAAAAGCCTTTGATGTGCGGCAATTTACCGACAGCGGCGGGAAGGGCGTTCGTATTCGCGAAGATGATTCGCGATAGGACGAATTCTTTGGCCAGACGTGTCGCGACAACGCAAATCTTCGCGTTATCGCGATAGTGTAGCCCCAGCATAAGTGAAACATACCGAAACGAAGACAACCCAAACAACGATGATGTCAAATATTTCAAATCAAATTAGTAGTAACAGCAAAATATCGCAGAACAGAAATGAGCTTGAGCTTGAGCGTGTTTCGCTTAAGTTCGTTTTTTGAAACGTTTTTTTTTTACCCTTTAACAGACGCCTGCGTACTGAAAAATACTGGCCACCTAGAAATTGGCATAAAACTTTAAAACGTTATAGAAACTCATTTCAATACCTTTCAGCACACGCCTGCATATCACTGAAACATACTGGCCACCTAGAAATTACGCCCTCAATGAACTTCCAAATTCTTATTTCAAAATATGCATTAACGCGTTGTCGTAAAATTCAATTTGGATCCATATCGGTTTCCGAATTCTCATTTCAATGTAAAGTATGCAATAACGCGTTGACGTAAGATTCAATTTGGATGTTTAACTTTTTTCATACAAACATTAAAAACCCTTTTTTGTACCCTTATGGGCCGAATTTTGTAATACCTTTTCTTAGTGAGCACCTAGAAGCCAAAAGGAACATTCAGGCTTTACATTCATATCTCTAACTTTAAAAACATAGGACTTTCATACAAACTTTGACACCCCTTTTCAACCCCTTGGGGTGCGAATTTAAAAAAATCCTTTCTTAGTACGCGCCTGCACCCCCTAGAGAGTGCTTGTGCTAAATTTGAGTCCTTACGGAACAGTAGTTTCCGAGATTTCGTGATGAGTGGTCAGTGTATAGATTAACTTTTTCCATACAAACATTAAAAACCCTTTTTTGTACCCTTAAGGGCCGAATTTCGTAAAACCTTTTCTTAGTGAGCACCTAGAAGCCAAAAGGAACATTCAGGCTTTACATTCATATCTCTAACTTTAAAAACATAGGACTTTCATACAAACTTTGACACCCCTTTTCAACCCCTTGGGGTGCGAATTTAAAAAAATCCTTTCTTAGTACGCGCCTGCACCCCCTAGAGAGTGCTTGTGCCAAATTTGAGTCCTTACGGCCCAGTAGTTTCCGAGATTTCGTGATGAGTGGTCAGTGAGTGGACTTCTCCTTTATATTTATATAGATAGATAAATTAAATGATATTATATCTTCAGTTACCCGCGTTATGAAGAGGAAAGTTTCCTCCGTTCTGCTTTAGGGCTTTCTTAGTTGGAGTTTGATTGTTGTGGAGAAGAAAATTGAGTTTCGCTAAAGGTTACCCAGTGCCAGTAGGTATTTTACGAGTTAAATCTACAGTATTTTAGATTGAAAAACTGTAGAACAAAAATATCGAATCGGCTTATTATGGCAACATTTTGATCTGTCTATTTGATATTTAGCAAAAAAGTTTTGACAGATAGCCGTGTGTGGATTTTATTTTTGCCGATATTTTTTTTAACTAAAGTTTAACTAGAGTCCACAGACCGATCAATAATAATGACTTTCCTGTTTTTTTTTTGTTGTCCCACAATGTTTTTCGTCGGTGCGGTGTTTACAAACATTTAAACATCCGCAACAGGTTCCTATTTCTGTTATTTTCATAACAATTATTTATTTTTCCTTGTATTCATTTAAAATTAAATTTAATTACAATACAATACAAAGTCTTTATTTTTTCATATAATTATATGAAAAAATGAAGACGTATGTAATAAATTATTAGAAAAATCAGTATTACTAATCAGTCGTGGGAGGTGTTTGAGATCTGCAAAAATCCATCAGTCCAGGCTGCACGATACCAAATGGGCAAGCCTACGACCAGTTTTGACGGAAAAAGAACATCAACCACACCATAAATTAAAAAAAAAAAACCTTCCACGGAAACCAAGAAAAAGAACAACTCCGTTTAGTTACACCGTGCAAGTTCACGTTCAATACGTTCTAGAACAACGCCACGAGAACTCGAGTCTCGCTCAAAGTTCCGCTGACGAATACCTACAGAAGTTAATCGGAGCAAGTTTGATGTGAAAACTATGTTAATCAGCCAACCAACTTTGATTGCTGACAGATCTGACAACTTCTGTCGTCGATATTCCGGGTGAATTGTTCATTTTCACAACCGTTAGCATTTGATTAAAGCCCGCGAATTTCATATTGGTCGTTTAGTTATTGAATTTGTGAGTGTGTGCGTGAGTCTTACGTCCTTAGGGTTGTCGCAAAGATTGAAGTTATTTTGATTAAGAATTTAATCTCGCTGTGACGTGTTCCAATTGTTACATTGATGAAGGAACAGGAAATGTATGGCGTTATAACAAAAGGTAATCAACGAAATTTTAATCCTTTAGGTTCTTTACAGTTTGCAGCTCAATACCTAGGTATCCTTAGTGCATTCTTCTGAAACGAAATGCGAATTGCTTATTGAATTTGGTCTGACTTTTAAATAAAGTTAGGTTCCAAAAAGTAGTAACAATAATCGTTCAACTCATCAAAACTAGTTTTCAGTTCTGAATAGGGAATGCTCCATGCAGTACTGCAGTAGGCCAACAGGTTAAATAAGGGTAATTTTAGTAACAGTCAGAGGTTCCTTGTAGTTTATTTATACTTCAAATGGGCAAGCCATGTAACTCTGATGCAGCCGGACAGGTGAGCCAAGGATGTCACTCTGTGAATGCCTGACGGAGGACATCGCCATCGAGTCGACGACGCGGCGACGGTCTGGATTCCGATTTGCAGAATAGACATAGATGGGATAAACAGAATAGGTAAGCTTCGAGGAATAGAGTAGACGACGACGACGCGCGACGGGGTGTTATAAGTTTGACGTGTCTGTGTGTGCGTGTCTGTGGCATCATTGCTGCCAAAAGGATGAACCGATTTTGATTTCGTTTATTTTTTTGTTTGAAAGTTAAATTAGTCAGGAGTGTTCTTAGCTTGGTTTCTTAAAATCAGTCCAAGTTGGCCGCCGCCACAAAATGGCGGATTACATATTTATTCAACAACTCCCTCAATATGGATATCAAATGAAAGGGCTTGACTCGTAGAATACTATAAGCTATGATAAATTTCAAATCCAAGATGGCCGCCACCACAAATGGCGAAATGCATTTTTTTTTAATAACTAACTCAATATAGGTATCAATGAAAATGCTTGACGATGAATGAAAGGGCTTGACTTATTTTCTACTAAATCGCACTACTCGTAAGCCACGTTAAGGAAAATGCGTTCCAAAAGAAAATAGCTTGAAATTATGACCCTTTGTGTCGGGGTTTTTTTTTAATTTTTAATTTAATGTAACGTGTTGACAATATTCATTCATTTATTACAAAAACAAAAATTAAGTGTCCATTATTTTCCAATATTTTAACTGAATTGAATAAGGAGCTCCACAACCCAGTTAGTACTGAGTAAAACGATACCCCGTGGAAAGAGTGGTTGTCAGACTTTTCGGGCTTTTCTGACTAACTAGTCAGTGGCTAGGTTACCGGTGTAACGACTGTTAAAGATCTACAAAATCACTGCGCAACGGCTGCACAACGGCTTAACGTACTTTCCAAGGCATGGAGTAAACTCGGTATGTAAGGGTGGTCACCCATCCACAGACCAACCTAGGCAAGCACAGCTTAACCTAGAGATTGATCCAAGCGGCAGTTATTATTTAGCCACGAGTTTCTTGCTTAATGTTCTAAAATATTGTTCCTTAAATCCAGGTTACAAAGTAAATGTGTCATGTCCCACCTATTCGCTTCACCTTAATACTACCTTTCCACATAGTGAGTGCGGGCACATGTTATTATGCCCTTAAATTGAATTTTCAGCCCACTCGTCGTTTTCACAGCACCCCTGTATAAACGAACACCGTTGAAATAATTCGTAGTAAGCTCTACTCGTAAATGTAGCGTTTCAAAAGCATTCTTAGATGTTGTCGACTTCAACTTAGTATTTTTTTTTAACTGTGTTTTTGTAGTACGGTGAGAGCGCATTTTATGATTTAAATTTTTGGCTAAAACATATATTACTGAGACCACAAACTTATAAGAAAATGACTATTTTAAAAATAGCAAACGAATGTCAGCAAGAAAACATCTAACAAAAGAATGCCTTGCTATCTAAGACGAATAAAAAGTACCCTTCATTGTGCAAATGCACTCATGGAAAACCTGAAACATTTCCCGATGGCACTGCCAATTAAAACTGAATCCGGAGATCAGTATTTTGTAAGGAGACATGAGGTTTTGAAGTACCTTTTTTCAATTCTGTTTGTCTTTAGCCTCATGAGTTGGATTCAGTCTTTTTATATAGCCTCCCGATTCAGGTCATAATTGCAATTAAACTCAACAGTTTTCAATTCAAGCTTCGACCATAAATTGTATGGAGTGTTCGGCATCATTTTGAAGAATGCAACCACTTTACCGGAAGCGTCCGCTGTCCTCCCATGCTTAAGTAATTTAGAATAATACATTGTAAAACCCAATACTTTTAAAAGAGTAATCATGAGTTTTTTTACCGTTTTTTCTCCCGACGAAAATCGTTAAAACTCGTGCTAGGGCCTCTATCTAGTCTTGAGTCTTCGTATTCATCATCATCATCATCATTTCAGCCGAACGACGTCCACTGCTGGACATAGGCCTCCCCCAAGTGTCGCCACATTGACTGGTCCCTTGCGACTCGCATCCAACGGGTTCCCGCAACCTTCACCAGGTCATCGTTCCACCTAGTGGGAGGCCTTCCAACGCATCGTCTTCCGCTTTGCGATCGCCAATCCAGAACTTTTCGGCCCCGTCGGCCATCCGTTCTGCGAGCAATGTGACCTGCCCACTGCCACTTAAGTTTGGCAAGTCTTTGTATTACAACCAAGTTAATATACGTACGAAACGGAACAAGACTGAAAAAGGAAAGAAAATAATATACAGTCGAAAAAAAGCAATTAATTTTCCATTTGTAAAACTCCTAGGATGTGCGAGTAATTATGCAGATGAGTTTACTCAACCTTTTGCGAATATACATTATACCTGCCACTCGAAACATTTCATTAATTCCATTTAATTGATTCGTCCGTAAGGCCTTGTAAAAAAAGGTGATATATGCCTATGATCTACCGAGAGTGATTGGGGTGTGATCGGCAGTCCAGCCGATCACACCACATTCATATCACAGCCCTTTGATGACGAATGTGTGATTTTCGATGGACACCTAAACCCAAACAGATATATCATACCCAGAGAGGGTACGACCTTCAATAATCGTAAAAGAATACTTTAACGCCCTTATTGTGTGTAAGACAAAGATTTATATTTTTTACAGGGTTTGTACAACAGTTACCTAATTATTAAGTCACTGTTTTAGACTTTCATGGTTTTTCACTACACTTAAAGCACTTACGGGACTATATCCCTGATTTTCAATCGATTCGATGAGCTCCCGATATTTCGACGCTGTTGCAAGCATCATGAAGTGTGTGTGTGTGTGTTTAAGTGTAGTTAATTAAGTTCCGCACATATCATAAGTTTACGCAGAGTCCTGCAAAAAGATATTTCGATTAAAACTTTGAAATAATGTACACCACGACCTGTAATAGTACCTATGGGTTTGCAGTCATCCTATATCTATACTAATATTATAAAGAGAAAAAATATGTATTTTTGTATGTAACGAATAAACTTAAAAACTACAGGACCGATTTCTAAAAAATCTTTCAGCAATGGATAGCTACATGGTCAGCGAGTAACTTAAGCTATATTTTTTATCCCCGTACTCCCACGGAAACGGGGGGAACTAAGCGGGTGAAACCGCGTGGCGTCCGCTAGTTTTTATGATGACTTTTCTGAGTTCAGTAAGTTAAAACAACACAAAAAAGGGATATTTTTCGCCACTCGGATTGATCGAAAAAATAGGCTTGTTAACTGAAAAAATTAGTCCGTCACTTAGATTACCAAAAAATATCTGATTTTATTTTGGTAAGCTATAAACCAAAATTGACGAATATACGACGCTTTTAAAATTCTCAATACGTCACTGTTTAATATCATTTTGAGTGAGTTCTGACGTCACGAACCCCCCACTCCCGAGTTTTGATGCGTTTTATCTTTGTCAATATTCGTTGATTTACAAAAACAAAAAAACGTGTCCATTATTTTCCAATACTCTAACTGACGGACTAATTAGATTTGCAATTTATTGATGGTGGAAACTAGCCTATTAATGATTGTCCAACAATAAACCTTACATGTCTTAATTTTTAGTCTTAAATCATTTTAATTTGCATGGCCCAAGTTGCCCTCATCATCATCCTATTAAAGTTCCCACTGCTGGGGCAAGTTGCCATAAATATAATTACATTTTACCAGTATGATAAATGTAATTTTAACTTACCTTCCGCTAAAATATATGCCCTTCAATTTTCCCACGGAATTGTTGAGCAATTTCTAATTAATTGATTCCTCCGTTTAATTAACTTAGACAGGAGAAAAATCCAATCATCTTCGGCTTCAGCCGTCACCGGTAAGCTCATGAATGGTAATTCAGATGAATATTAATGATGTAAGGTTATTAGCAACCTTGTTAAGAGTTTAATACATTTTTTGTGTTCTTTCCTCAACACTGTAATGAATGGAAGGAGCTTTTTTTACTTGTCTATAAGAAATCTCTCTATTTTATCTGAAGCTTGTTTAAATTTAGTTTCTTTACGCAGGTTTTACAGGCGCATTCTTTTGTTTATTTTATTTTGATAAAGAAAAAAAACCGGCCAAGAGCGTGTCGGGCCACGCTCACTGTAGGGTTCCGTAGCTTCCCAGACCATTAAAAATACCAACATTTTTCGTCAGCAAAAATAACTTTGTTTTTCATAGTATTTGTATGAAAAACAAAGTTATCATTTGCGTTTTTTTGAAAAAGTGCTATATAACTCAAAAACTATTCAACTCATCAAGTTGAAAATAATTTTCCTAGAAAGTTCATATAAAGGTCTACTTCTGTGATTTTTTTCATATTTTTTAAACTTATGGTTCAAAAGTTAGAGGGGGGGGGACACATTGTTTTTGACTTTCGGAGCGATTATTTCCTAAAATATTAATATTATCAAAAAATGATTTTAGAAAACCCCTATTCATTTTTAAATACCTATCCAACAATATATCACACGTCAGGGTCAAAATTAAAAAAAAAATCGCTCCCCACTTTACGTCTGGGGGAGGTACCCTAATAAAAATGTTTTTTTAAATTTTTATTTTTGCACTTTGTCGGCATGATTGATATACATATTGGTACCAAATTTCAGCTTTCTGGTGCTAACGGTCACTGAGATTATCCGCGGACAGACAGACAGACAGACATGGCGAAACTATAAGGGTTCCGTTTTTTGCCATTTGGCTACGGAACCCTAAAAATGGAATCTTACTTTATGATCTTAACAATATGAGTACCCAGTTCCTTACTTTCTGTCTTAGTTATTAGTGTTATAGGTAGTAGTACATATTTAATACAGCCAGGTTTTATAGACAGGGACACTGAACAGCATCTCATCTTTGTTACCTAAAGGATCCCAGCATCTGATTTCCAAGTGTAGGTTGACTTTGACGTTATCTTCAGTGACTTTCTTAAAATCTTGATACTTTAATAAGAAAAAAAACCTTTTGTTTTGCATACCATTTGTACTAAGCAACTGAAACTTTTATAAAATAAGCTAATCAGTGTTTTGTACCTATTGTAACAGAACTCTATTTCGCTTCGCCTTGTATTCATCCAGGTACTTCTTTTATCTTAAAATAGGAACCATGAGTCCGAAAAAAGTTCCAGACAACAACTCGTTAGAAAAACGTTGTAGTTTCATATCTGTCGGCCTTACGCGAACTCGCGGAGAAAACGCAACGAAAAATTTCCCAACTCACAGATGAAAACCTGGTTTGGGAGCCAGGGGACCTATCTGTGTACATAATCTGTATGTTGTTAAGATGTCTGTAACAATGTTGTCATTGTAATGAAATAAAGAACTTTATTTTTTTTATTAAAAAATTTGAAAGATTTTTATATTCAACATACCTGTTTTATACACTTGCTAGCTCTTCCCTGCTGTTTCGACACCATTAATTTTAGAATTTGACATACAATTCGGATTGTACTCTGCAATTCAATCATGATTCGAAAGAGACATAGTGCCATCTATAAGAATGTTATTGTTATTTTCCTCGCAGCGGGAACAGTACTTTTTTCGGTATGACCTCATGTCCGTTTCTGCAGACGTGCGCGAGAGAGACTGATAGAACCGAATATACGGACGAAGCGTTAGGTAGTAGGGCCTATATACATCTAACAACGGTTAGACCAGAAGCTGACACCAACATTATTATGTAGTTGAGAAAGGCTAGGCAGATAGATGATGATACTTTATTCACACCTACGGCTGATACGAATACTACCAACAACAACAAGAGGTACGTTTAACAAGATGAAGGAAAAGTTTGTCATGGAACCCGGCGTGTCCAGAACCAAACATAGGTACACATGTGATGTAATCCACCACAATCTGTGATCTCCGTCTCATAGAGGAAATACCTGTTTTCTAGCATTGGAAATGTTTTGCGCTTGAATATTCAAGAAGTTAGGTGATTCACACACGACACCGCTCGTCTGCGCGGTCCGGTGGAGGTGGCTGTTGGAATTTAGTCAATTTTAATAAAGCAAAAATTAATCTTTAATCTTCTTTATACTGGCAACACATTCATTCGTTCAATGAATGTTATAAAACCATTGGTTGCCTTTAGTCACTTCCCAGTCCTATCAACACTGTGCTAGAAGGCAGATATTATAACCTTCCTTGTTAGTCTTTTAAATTTGAATAATGAACGAGTAACGTATATTTAAATTCAAACCGCTGCAGTTTTTCTAAACCCCCATTTCCTAAAGCTGCGAAGCAAATGTATTGGCGCCGCGCGGAAATGCGGTCGGCGCCGATCATCCGCGCGGTCGGGTGTTCATGTGTGCATCAACAGATTTCATAAGCCAATCCATCTACATCACCACTCAACCACCGAGTCCATGTCGTGTAAGAATCGAATTAGTCGTATTTTCGATTAAAAAATTGTTTCAATAGGGGGGTAGACAAAAAAATCTAAGTCGTCCGACAGTTACATTATAAAAAAAATATTTGACCTGTAATATTTTCTTTTGTTATGTAAACCAAAATTGACGAAGATACGACGCTTTTAAAATTCTCAATACATCACGCCTAGGTGTAATTTTAAGTGCGTTCTGACGTCACAAGCCCCCATCAAAACGATGCGATTTATCTTCGTCAATATTCATTGATTTACAAAAACAAAAAATACGTGTCCATTATTTTCCAAGTTTACGTCGCGCGTTCGTATTAGGCTCTATCAGCTGAACTGTAAGACTGTTCCACACAAAGGTAGCTAATGGAGCTTTCCTTTACCTTAAAGGATGCCTTAACCAGATAATAATCTATTTACTCAGTTTTTGTGTACCTCCTTAGTCACTGGCTAGATTTACTTATGATAAGATGGAAAATAAAATGTATTTTTGCTTTTCATTACTGACCTCTAGTTTTTCACTGCTGGGCGAAGAGCTTTTACAAATAGAAAGATAATCTATCCATTCCAGATAAGTCGCTCCATGTAAAATTCTGTAAATCTGCATCTGGTTTGACTGGAAGCCGATCCCAACATAGTATAGAAAAGGCTAGGCAGAAGATGATGCCATACAGTTTTCGTCTCGCCTAAACCTTTAGGACCAAAAGAGGAAATGAAGTCATTGCACATAAACTTCGAAATAAAACAAATATTTTTGAAAGGTGGAAAGGGCATTTTAATCTGCTGAATAGAGTCATAATTCTGTTATCAATCTTATTTTAGATCATGTAATGCCGCTGGAACCATCAACGCACACAAATGGCAACCACCTGTTATGAAAATCTTTTCATTTCGCGAGGGGAAAGTTCTCTTAATTCCTCTACAACAGTATTTGACACGGTGGTTGACAAGCGGTAAATAACTGTACTTATTTAAATCAAATGAAGTTATTCATATGTATTTTTTGCGTTTATGAAACAGTATCTTTTGGCTATAGCTAAGAACAGGGGATCAGAGGCTGGGTTGCAGCCCATTCAAGTATTTACGAGCAATTTAAATACATTTCTTTTATATCACTTGTCAATGTGGCGACACTTGGGGGAGGCCTGTGTCCAGCAGTGGACGTCTTTCGGCTGAAATGATGATGATATCGCTTTGGTGGCAGGTTCCAAACAGACTCTAGTTCTGGATCATCATACAGAAATTACACTAATGGAGCAAAACATCGTTACGCTGACGGTCGGTCGCGCACGGTCGGTACGTACGAGTGTACATTGTATTCTATATAGCACCATACTGTGACGCTGACGTCAGCGGCGACCGACAGCCGTATTTTGTTCTCGCTGACGTCACGACCGACTGTACGCGACCGACCATCAGCGCGACAAGAATTCAGGCCTTAAAGTGCTTCTATTGATAGGTTCTTTAATCAATCACATACATTGTTTAGTTATCCATGATCGTTATCAGTTATCACTGATAGTATAGACCGTATGGATCAGATTTGACGACCCAAATGGCGTAGAGGTGGGCGAGGCTGCCTTGGGTCCTGGGTTCGAATCCCGGTAGGAGCAAATGTTTCTGTGATGAGCAATGGACATTAAATTTGTTTCCGAGTCATGGATTTTTATATGTATAATAAGTATGTATTTACAAACAAAAAAGTATATAAATGTAGTATATCAACTATCTGGTGTCCACGACATAAACCTTGCTTAGTGTGGCACTAAATGGCGCTGTGTGTTAATGTCCAACGATATTTATATATTTATATTTAAATTCCTATACATGGAACTATGGAGATCTAGTTCTTGCCTGTCAAGTTGTCACTATTAGTGTCAGCTCGCCACAGAGGTCTGTTAAGACGGGGGAGTTCATATAAGTACGCCATACTGCACATTCATGATTTATGTATTAAACACATCATGTAAGCAATACCTAATTACTAGGTGACAAGCCATCACATTAGCACACTTGATTGGCTCGCTTCCTAACGGTGTCTTTACGTGTCAGCGCTCTGATTAGATCTAGCGAACTTCTGCTCCGGTAGACAATTCCTTACTAATTGAATAATTAGCGGTGAAATGGGTGTTGCGCTTACAGGTTAGGTCACTTTGTTAAAGTGGGATGTAAGAAGGTAGCGCACCTAAAAGGATGAAGGAGGTGTTCTATGCGCGCCTTTAGTCCTGAATTCTTGTCGCGCTTACGGTCGGTCGTGACGTCAGCAAGAACAAAATACGGCTGTCGGTGGCCGCTGACGTCAGCGTCGCAGTAAGAGCGACAAGAATCAAGAAAAAGCTCATGAGCGATAAGAAAGCGGAGTGTTAACTAAATCCACCCTCGCATTCAGAAAAGCGACTCGGATAACTTAGTGAGGCTGGTGTGTTGTCTTTGCAAAGCTCAACTATGTAATTACACTTGTAACTACTATATAAGTACTTCACGCTAACGCACTGCATCTAATATTACAACCAGTGCAGCAGTGCTCCAGAAATTTTGACTTAAGTCCCCAACCGAAACACCATTGCATTATAATATAACACTACCAACACGGGAGATTCAAAATTGGTTCGGCAACATAAATGCACCGAAAATCATGTTGCAAGCCGGTCTAGATGAGCAATATCAAAATTAATACGACAATGAAGGAAGAGGCTGCACCCAAGTAGAGCATTATGACCACAAAACTAATCAAGGCGACTAAATTGAATTTAATATTGCAAGCGTCCGTACCGCCGCCGCCGCCACCGCCGCGTCGTGTCGGCGTCGTCCCGCGCCGAGAGCTGCGACATGCCGTAGATTATGATTTATAGCACCGCTGAAATAATGATCGTGTTTCTAATTTGGTCCGTATTTGAATTGACTGTACCTACCTGCCTACCAACCTACCTGCGGCTTTTTCCATTAAAATGTCTGCAGGGTGACGTGATTGAATTTTGTGTTTAATTTTGAAAGGGCAGCTGTGATAGCCTTTGTTATTTGTTGTTTTGATTTTAAACGCGGCTAAGCTTTGTTGTTTTACTTTATCAAAGAATCTAATAACTACTATGTTTATTTACAATTCTACGTAGAATTTTCCATCCAATCATATTTTCACATCGACTGGAAGCTGAAACCGCATCAAAGTGCAATTTACCCATTTCCGCCAATGTAACCCTGTTAAAACTACGGGCATGTTTTTACGTGTAACCGAAAATGGCAGCATTGCCAGTCATACTGGCACTTTGGCACTATCGATTCACCTCGAATTCCACGATGACACCTCTGACGTCGGAGTGACGGCGATCGTACACTGTTGGCACATTTCATCAACTAAAGTGTGAAATGAAGTTTAATTCGGTGGGAATTTGTATCGCAATCAATCGATGTTTTTCTTTTATTTTACAGTCAACTTGCAAAGAGTAGTGTACAAAAGGCTTTTAAACTGAAATACAATATTGAGGATGTAGATTTTTTAGTACGACGAATCTGTCTGGTCCGGTTCTTTGCCATTTGGCAACGTCATCGTCAGCCTAAAAATATTGAGCCAATAGGCTAGTTGCCACCATCAATAAATTGCTAAACTAATTAGTCCGCCAGTTAGAGTATTGGAAAATAATGGACACGTATTTTTTGTTTTTGTAAATCACTGAGTACTGACAAAGATAAAACGCATCAAAACTCGGGAGTGGGGGCTCGTGACGTCATAACGCACTAAAAACTATAGCACGGCGTGACGTATTGCGAATTTTAAAAGCGTCGTATCTTCGTCAATTTTGTTTTATGTAACAAAAGAAAAAATACAGGTCAAATATTTTTTTATAATCTAACTGACGGACTAATTGGATTTTTTTAGGACACAAGCCTATTGTATCAGACATGATTTGTCACATAGAAAAGAGCAAAAACAAACAAAAAAGGTCAACTTTCTTTGCAAAAGGTAGAGTCATTGCGGCATGTCCACGGATGAGCCTCATAACTGAATATTACTCATAATAAATCATGGGACCCCATAAACGTCCATTACCGAACAGGCGCGCGCAACTCGATTATGTCTCGCGGAGCTTTTGGTTATTTTGGCTTGCAGGATAAAAATATAAACAGTCTCGTTCAGAATTGTATAGTTCGAAAATGTTTCGACAAAACTATCCTAGAATCCATCAGCAACACCTCCATATCTGCAGATAAATCCGGTAAGATTTAAAGACGACCCTAAAATAGTTGAGAAAACGCTTGACTGGTGCTGATGATGGTCCCTGGCTTCATCATATTCCTAGCTTGTTCTCAGCTGTTGACTTCCAATCGAACTGAATGTAGCTCAAAACCATTTTACATGGAGCGACTGCCTTTTTGAGCTCTACAATCCAGTTACCTAGTGCTGGGTTCGGTAAGATTAGTTGTCAGACTTTTAGGACACTGACTTATCGTAACGACTGTGAAACATCTACAAATGACAGCTGAAACCAACGTCCCGAGGCAGGAAAGAAACTCTGTACGTAATGGATAATCACCAATCTATGCCTCCTTTTTATGCCAGGAAAACGCTGCCTCATCTTAAATTTCTCTAATCTCATTCACTTTAACCCATGAAATAAGTTGTAAACTTTGTGTACTAATGTACGCGGATCACATGTGACCTCCACCTGAAAAGACTTACAGAAAATCTAATAAGTATCCAGGTGGATACTTATTAGATTTTCTGTACTATTTTAGGTACTTAACGACCTGTAGTACCCTCCAATTATTAAGAAAATAATAAATTGTTAATACAACAAGATTAGCTTTGCGACCTATACGTGCGTATAGCCAACATAAAACGTTAATATCCACAACGTGAACAAAAATATTTTTTTCACAAACTATAGTAATGTGCAAAGCAGTAAACGCAGGCGTGGAACGTTCGCAATTTTCTACAACGACCCTGTACGTAAATACTGCTAATTAATTTACATTTGTGCTGCCAACTAATTTCATTTTTGCCCGACAAAATACATTTTTAGGTTTCGCTTGTCAAGAATTTGGCAAAATGTTGAGTTGGTGTATTTTCGGGGCATTTCGGTCCTGGTCCCTGGGTTGGTGGTTTTTGTTTGCGTTATTGGTACCCGTTCTGATTGAGGTTTTTAGGATTAAGAAGACAGATCAAAAGTAAACTATCCAGAGTACCATCATCATCTGCCTATAGCCTTTTTCCAACTATGTTAGGGTTGGCATCCAGTCTAACCGGCTGCATCTGAATTCCAGCATTATACATGAAGCGGCTGCCTATCTGACAGCTCCACAACCCAGTTAGTACCGAGTAGTACCTACGATTCCCCTTAGTGAGACTGGTTGTCAGACTTTCGAGCCACTGACTACCTGTTACGACTACCAAAGATCTACAAATGACAGCCGGGACCAACTGGTTAACGTCCTTTTCGAACTCAGTCACCCATCCACGAATCAACCTAGGTAAGCGCGGTTTAACCTGGATATCGATCCGAGTGGACGCTATTATTTAGCCACAAGTTCCTAATCTAAAACACCAGAGTATCAAGCAGACTGAAATGTTGTATAAGTAAACAGTTTTAGAAGTTTTTTATTTGTATTTAGGTATCGTAGTAACACTAGTTTCTAAACAACACAAATCACATTTCGTTACGTATTTGTGAAATTATTGTAATCTTCCTTTTAACTTGTTGTCTGCAAGTAAACTGCTGATGTTGTTTAATTATTTTCTATGTAAGTCGTACTTTTAGTAATTTCCTTTTACATTTCTTTTAATGTTAATTTATTTATTTTAAGTAGGTATTTATGCACCTTCTAGCCTGAAACACAGGTTCCACCTAGTTCAGGCAATAAGCAACAGTGCTCTATTTTACTTGTTTTGATACTTAATTGTAAGTGTGCCTCTTTTGATAAATAAACGATTATTATTATTAATTATAATTATTAAGAGTACAGTTCTACGAAAAACGCGACAACCTTCAATAAAAAACACAATAACCGAACTACACCAATAAGCACTCCGACAAGTCAATTTGCAAGACAATACACAAAACCCATATAATTCGATTTCGAAAATTATAAACAAAAGTTTTCGAGCTTAATCAAGTCTTTCCATCCCGCCAATCACGAGCTCGCATTTTACCGAAGTGAGACGTTGCTTGCATTCTAAATGCAAGACGGGATCGCAATTAAACTATCTGAATACGGAATGAATGAGCTCGCGAACGGGACGGCGTACTGCAAACGAGACGGCGTACTGCGAACGAGACGGTGGACTTAGAGCGTATTGTTTTGACTACACTGCTGTGGTTCGTGGCGTACTCTCTTATACTCTGGAGTTATTAAGTCTTTTGTATTTTTGTTGTATCATTTTTCAAGTTTTTGATAACTTGGGTAGATTTTATTTGAGCCAATTGATAAGGATCATTTTCTTGAATGTGGAATATGCTTCTGAAGATATGAGTAGACAGTTACCTACTTGACCAAACAAACGCTCAATACAAATATCTTTGGATGAGTACAAGATTGTGATGTACGAGAAACAAGCTCCAATTCGTACATTTTTAATTCGCAAATTCGTAATTTTTATTATATCGAAATGAACCAATGATTTTAAATCGGACGATGTTGAAACGAATATTCGAAATTGTGTATTTCGAATATTCGATTCAACATCGTCAGACAGCTCGACAGCCGTTTCGCATCAGCATTCAAAACATGCACTTAATTATAGAATCAGCCATTTTTAAACACCGTTCCTGTGTATTTTTGATATCAATTTCGTCGGATGGTTTAAGTTATTAGTGAATATAAATTCATTTTGTTTGTAACACTGGCTTATTTCACAATTTCACGTGATGTCATCTGACGATTATTAATCCTCTTAAAGTCGACACTGGTGTATGATTGTGAGTCGTCATGGTCGGATTTAATAAAGCAATGTAATTCGTGAGTGAATTTTTCTGATCGCTCATTTTTTTTTTACTTTTTAAGTGGGGATGTTGGGAATCGGCTCTGTCCATACATATGGTACTTATAAATTTTCCTTGTCAAAAAAAAAGTCGTTTCCCAGCAATAATTTTTGCGTCTAGTTAGGTACCTACTTAGTTTGATGTACAAAATGCTTGGTTGACGGCTTCGTGAGGAATCTGTTCATACCTATATTTATATTTATTTTAATTTGAAAATTTTCCATCGACACCCTAAAAAGAAGTAATGTGGATAGAAATAATCTCATTAGCAGCTTTACTCGTGTTCACTGCACAATATCGAATATCAAAGTCTTGTATACTTTTGGGATATCAAGGAAACTTCCTCAGGGGAAGTTAACCAAACTCACTGGAACATTGCAATATCTCCGTATTAATATCAACTTATATTATAGGTTTAGTGAGGTGACATCAGCTGTCAATAGATATTAGGGATGGGCGTTTATATCGATAATTAAATGTGGGTTACCCTTTATTAAGGTCCGGGAGTCCGGATGATAGAGCGGTGGTGAAGCTTTGATCTCTGTTCAAATACGGAATTTCAGTGGGAAATTACTTCAAAACACATATACTCGTACCTACTGAAACCATAATTCAGCAACTGGGCCTATCCCAGTTGTAAACGTCCCTTTGTGCCTATTGGCCTTGTTTCGTTCTGTCTCCTACTGATATGGAAGGAAGTGGAAATTACGGTTTTTTTTCCTACTCCACCGCTATACTTTCTGATTAATTTCGTTGCGGGATCCAAGACAGTTAAATTCATTCTCTGGGACTTCGTCGAGCTTCATTGTCTCGGCGCTTTTCTGGTGGTCGCCACTGTTGATTCTGGCTTTCAGGAGTTACAGTGGTTTGGGCGTGGGTGGCGGGCTTGTCCCAAAAAAAAATCATAATTAGTTTTCATGGACTGCGTCGTTGGTCTAGTCGTAGAAGTAGTTGATCTGCTGAGCATGAGGTCCCGGGTTCGATTTCCGAGTCGAGCAAATTGTCTATGGACTTTTCCGTCAGGAAGTTCACGGATTTGGGTTTATGCCCGTTTAATGGCAACACTA
Source organism: Xestia ashworthii (assembly GCA_950022955.1). Classification (NCBI taxonomy): domain Eukaryota; kingdom Metazoa; phylum Arthropoda; class Insecta; order Lepidoptera; family Noctuidae; genus Xestia; species Xestia ashworthii. Next base: position 2,476,632 of record OX465555.1, on the reverse strand, counting down.
TTTCAGGGGACTTACACAAAACTGGCGAAATGTGAGTGTATTATTAGGTAACTACATTTCTACCTAACTCTTCAGGCAGGACAGGCGTGATGTCATTAATTATTAGTTCAAAGTTACTTATTCTTAAATGTCTTAGCTAATTTTATTAGTTCAAAGTTACTTATTCCTAAATGTCTTAGCTACTTTTATTAGTTCAAAGTTACTTATTTTTAAATGTCTAAGCTACTTTTATTAGTTCAAGGTTACTTCTTCTTAAATGTCTTAGCTACTTTTATTAGTTCAAAGTTACTTATTCTTAAATGTCTTAGCTACTTTTATTGCTCACTGGAATTTTACCCACCCTAAAATAATGGATGGAGATTTTGAAAACAGCGGCCTTTTTTTCCGATGGGAAATCATCAAATGAGGGGTCCCACTCTGGGCGGAGCTGGATGCAGTGTCAGACTTATACTGACTAAAAATCATCCATGTTCCTTCCTCGCCCTCATTTGACCTTCTGTGCATAAAAATATTTTAGAGGACCACGATGTTGAGTTTAGTCAGTCAGTGATTGAATTAAAACTTTTAGTTTATACATGCACAGTGTGTTGGGGATATCGTAACATTGCAGGAATTCGTTGCATGGATGCTAATCGCACGGGACTGGTCAATATACACTTGGGGGAGGCCTATGTCCAGCAGTGGACGACTTTCGGCTGAAATGATGAATGATGTATTCTTGATCCAAAAACATTATTGCCATGTTCGGCAGAACACGGAAAATCAGGGGGGATGTCAGAACAACGGTAAGAAATCAAAGCTTTCACAATGAGACAAATCCAACGTCGCCTTTTTGAGCTCAAATACGAGAAAGGCGAACAACAAAACGCTAGCGACGTTCCATTTTCCAACAATTATATAATACTCTCTCTAAATAAACGTTAAAGCGCGGATAAACAGAAAATAATGCTTTTAATTATCGGAGTCTCGCGTCAACAACACGTTCCCGCTCCGATTCTCTCAAAGTCATTTATAAAAGACCAACACGAGCTTCGATTACTCCAACAACAAAGTCGAACTTCCTTAATTTGTACTCAAGTGTACTTATAATAAAGTCAAGTGTGAAGTCGGAAAGAAATTTGATTTAAAACAAGCAATTATGAAGCTTCTCGGCTACAGAATTTGGTCTGAATTTGTAATTGGCGTGGTTGTCGTAGGCCCGTGAGGTGGGACCCAAATAATGGAAATACAAAGGAGGTTTTGATGCCAGTTAATTAGTAGTACACTGGGTGGCGTAAATGTTTGGCTGTGAAACGTTATTTTTGGCAAAAATAAACATTGCTTTTAAGTATGTTTACGTTCTATTAATTCAGTGATATATCATGTCATGTGTCTGTGTAGGTTTTAGGGGATGCTCCTGACTAAAAAAACTATGATTATATTTAGTCCGTCAGTTAGATTACTTATCGGAAAATATTGAATGCATATTTTTTGCTATAACATTCATAACAGTAAAAATTGACGAAGATAAAATGCATCAAAGATCATGAGTGAGGGCTTGTGACGTCACTGGTGGGTTAAAACTAATAGAAAGTGTACCTACATGTGACATCACACGAAGTTTCGACGCACTGTATTGTCTTTATTTTTTTTACGACAAATAAGAAAAATTACGCGTCCAATATCTGACGGTCCATTATTTTTTTTTTAAGATTATCCCCTCTTGTCTATTGAACTTACCTAATTGCATTATGTTTTCAAAACACTATGATACTAGCATACATCCAGAAGACATTCATATATTTTTCTGGTTATGTTTATTGCAGTGAATCATTTAGGTACTAAATGCTATGAAAAATATTTAGTTTTAATACCGCTAGACAAAAATATCCAGGTCTGAAAGCATAGGACACAAATCCCACCGTCATTACCCACCGTTATTTCTCACTTGTTTTGTATGTGTGCATATGCATGAGGGCGGGAGGGTGGGCCCATATGTGCATGTGCATATGCATGACGGTGGGATTTGTGTCCTGCTTTCAGACCTGGATATTTTTGTCTAGCGGTATTAAAACTAAATATTTTTCATAGCATTTAATGCCATGGATTTCCGCAAAGTAACGCCTGATTCCATAACTTATCATTTAGGTACTTTCAAGCATTATAAAACTCGCGTTTAGCTCCTGAATTGGCAGACATTATGTACGAGTATATCACGGCAGGGAAAACATGGAGACGAACAGTCCTCAAATATTCGCACATTCGCCGCCATATTGTATTTCAGTCTATAACCATCACATCGCCGTGCATACCTACAATTCTTTATTGTTGGTAGTGTGGCATAGGTAGATGGGTAGTGTAAATCACATACAACACTTCACTCAAACTCCAAACGTTTATTTCTAATAAACCATTCAGGTACAGGTACCTATAAACATTCTGAGTCGAGCAGCCCGTTCGCAAATATTGTTGATAAGGAGAAGAATGGACAAAGAAACTCCTTACACTCGTCTTAAACCGTATCACATTTCTCATTTACACAAGCTAATATTGTTTACTTCAAATTATTATTATTGTTAATTACTAAATAATTCAATTGTTTTACTCATCGTAAGCTAACGAGACACCTCGTCTCAAACGCGTCTTTCTAGAGTGGCCGGAAGTAACACACACACCCAGTACAGTAATTCATTACTTACATCGTAAGTTCATTAAAACTTACTTACAAACAATATCAGAATACCTCACACTTATTTATTGTAATAATCAAACAATACCTACTAATATTCACAAATGCAAAGGTGTTATTAAGTTTAAGCTAAATTACTAGCTTCATTACTTTTTACACTTGTTTTAATAACATTTCCGGCAGATCGAAAGACAGGTCAAATTAATACAAAGAATAGGTCTTCCACTAATAAATTGCTTTGTAAATAATCTTGTTACTTTTTGGTTTGTAGTTGGTTTTAGAAAAACTGATTTAGTTATAGTTTATAATTATAAATTGACTTATTGACCATTACAATTCCACAACATGTGGAATGTTGCCATACAAACAAATCACTGTCAAAAGAGCAATAAATAGATTGGTAAAATCCTATTGTCATAAAACATTTGCTTATCTTAATTTTAACTAAGTCCTAGATAAAGACTCACGAATACTAAACTAATAAATTACGCTCTAAATTGACGCTTGAAGATCTAAGTCCTAGTTAATATAAAAGCCAATAGATGGCGCTAACTCTTCTGTTAATCGATAACGATGTTTGTAATATCATACTGCCTAGCAGAGATGGCAGTTTCATCAATATTATCATGGAATTATGAGTGTTATTAATTAGATTAAATCTTAGCATATAGAGACTCTTGCGGCGACATATATGTTTACATTGTGGACACACAAGCACGTGTATGTCAACATTGTTACAGTAGCGATGCTTGTCAAACACGAGTGTAACATAAGATTTAATTAAAACATTACGTTCTGCAATTAATACCCTATATCACTTAGTTAATTGCCATTAATTACAAGCTTCGTAAACAGATTTGATTCCAAAGTAATACTGACATGGAGTCCCTTGCGACTTTGATCTTAGGATTTTGACACCTACTTGGGATTAGGGACGAGAGTATTTCCGGTGTAAGCCTCTCCTGCATGTGATGAGTGATAAGGACAGTCACTGTAGTGCGTGTAATTTGACCCCGCAATCATAAAGGGTGTAAAAAACTACTTAAGAGGCCTGCGAAGCATGCGAGTTTCATACAAACTTAATACCAAAATAATTTGTAAATCAAACATATTCTCAAGGTAGTGTGTATTTATTTTGATTGGATTACATAATATCTAAGTTCTCAAATAAATATTTTGAATGGAAATAGATTTAAACAAGAGTTATGAGAAAAATAAGTTTTCTATAGAAATTTTAAATTCCTCATATCTCGTCTAAATAGCATTGTCCTTTCAAAATATTTATTTGGGAACCTAGATATTATGTAATCCAACCGAAATAAATACACACTTCCTTAAGAAAATGTTTGGTTTACGAATAATTTTGGTATTACGTTTGTATGAACGACGCACGCTCCGCCGGCACCTTAACGAAGCCGAAAGGCACTTAGTATACCATACCAGGGAACTTTCTAGTTACGGAGATATTGGGGGTTAAAGTTCTAACTGTGACAAGTTTTTTTTATGCACCTTTTTACTGTAAGATTTTTACTTTAAACACCTTCACGACCCCCGTACTATTCAATCCTTCCATGAGCACAATGTTTTGAGTGCGTAACACAAAACAAAATTTTTCACCCCAATAATAAAAGTAGTTTCCCAGCAATATCTATTGCGTAAAGTTACTTAGTTTGATGTACAGAATGCTTGGTTGACGGCTTCGTGATTAGGTTGTTTACACCCTTTATGTCATTCATTTGTTTCGAAAATCGTAAAGCGTTCTAGACATCGTTCGGGGTCTCTAAACACATTTAGGGGTACAAAAAACAGGGTATAAAGTTCTTCATCCCCCTTAAAAAGGGAGGATATTTGGACCTCCGGGTGTTATGTCTGGAGGGCTACTGACAGTTGCTGTCGGATTTAAAAAAAATCTTCTTTTGATGTTAGTTCTACATTTGTAACTTTGACGCTGTATTATTACCCTTTGTACTTTGTTGTTGTAGTATTTTTTTGTCCGTAGGGACAAAATCTACTACTGTAACATAATTCAAGACAGTCTGGAATCACGAAGAGATCACTAATTTAGTGATCTCTTCTGCGATCCTGAGTCACTGACTATGTTTTGAAAATCGTGTGCTGTACGTTGATTACCGGTACTTAAGTTATCCTAATTTCTGAATCAATCACACATAATAAAGCTAATTTAGTTACTTACATAAAATTGAAAGCCCTGTTTAAAAAACCTGCAATGTCTCAGCACATCAATAGCTTCAAACAACAATGCACGCCATAATTAATAGGCACGGCACTCGCTATAGCCACTGACTAACCCATACATACACACACCACACTCAGATTATTGAGTGCTCTAGGGATTCCCCTGGACAGACACACGTGTACCCTGGAACAGGGTAATTTAGGCCATTTAACTGGCTTGTCCGCCACGCCTTAGTAATTACTGAATTAATTCAAACATGGCGCGTACACTGCATTCGTTTTTAAAGTTAGTTGTTTACGGACAGCATAGTTATTAACTTGACTCCATGTATTGCGAGCAAAGCGAAACTAATCTTGCATTATTTGGATACAATTCAATTGAAAACAAACGGATAACATGTTTTTGATCGCGTTGACTGCAAGTTTGATTTTTCACTGCTCCATAGGGAAGCAGACTTGAGCCATCATCTGCTTAGCCTTTCTCAACTATGTTGGAGTCGGCTTCCAGTCTAACCCAATCCAGCTTACCAGTATTTTACATGGAGCGACTGCCTATCTGATCTCCACAACTCAGTTAGTACTGGGTAATACGATACCCCTTGGTAAGACTGGGTAGCAGACTTGAGTATTTGATATTAATTTCGGCTTGATACCTCCATGCGTTCCTGAGAAAAAGGGTCTTGATAGATGGTCAACAAAGTGTCCCAACAAGGGTTCCGTTTTTGCCGACTGAGGAACGGGACCAAAAAAATACTTACTTCAAATCTGATGTGCCCCTACATTAGTCTTTACCATCAATTAACTTACACTAATTTTATTGTTTTATAATAATTCATACAATTTTAACGGCACATAAAAATAAAATCTCTGATCATCAGCTGTGTGATGGATTGATGATCGTACTTGCCTGTTTGATGATAGGATTAGCCCACAAACATTCAATCAAAATATCGAGGCAAAGAAACTGCACCCTCTTCCTCCTCGTTTTAAAATAAACAACCAATGCACGTGCTCACTTGAACACAAAGGAACTGACGTTGAAACGAACAAATTTAACGTTTAAAGGTAATTTTTATCATAGAAACTATATAAAAATACCGAAGCGTTCCCTCGATTTGTTCCATTTAATAAGGACAATAGAATCCTTTAGGGTGTGACCAGTGTAAGTTACGGCCTCGGTGATGTATTTATGTGCGAAAAACAAAAGTTTCAGAGGGTAAATGTGGGGCGCATTTATTTATTTGTTTCATTAATTTCACCAGCCCTTGTCTTTTGAGATGGTTATTGGCTTCACAAGTTCATGGTCCTTCATAGTACAGTCTTGCAGTAGTTTTTTAAATGTATTTTACAATTGGTTATATAATATCGGTTGACTATAAAGGGTGTAAAACACCTCTTCACGAAGCCGAAAAGCACTTGTTCTCCCCATCATTGCGATCATTTTTTTGTTCTACACCATACCTGGGAACCTTCTAGTTACGGAGATAAGGGGGTCAAATTTTACAACATTAAGACACGTTTTTTTTTTTCTAATACAAGTTTTTTTTGTAAGATTTTAACACCTCCACGACCCCCGTACTATTCAATCCATCCATCAGCACAATGTTTTAATTGCGTTACATTGAGTTCTACCACAAAACATGATTTACATCCTCAAAAAAAAGTTGTTTCCCAGCAATATTTTTTGCGTAAAGTTACTTAGTTTTATGTACAGAATGCTTGGTTAACGGCTTTGTGATGAGGTGGTTTACACCCTGTATGTTTACCTCCAATATGGTACTTACAAACTTAAAAAGTCACTTACGGGATATCTTTGCAAGCGCCATGATCGCGTTTAGTTGTGAACCGTGATAGCTTAAAACAGTGTATGGTACTTACCAGGGACTCAAACTGTAACCGTAATAATGTGTTTATAACACTGTTTTTAAAACAGTTTCAACAGAAAAACACTTTTAGATGTAACAGATACAATAATGTCACCGAATCAAACTGTAACCTTTTTTATGTGTTAATATGTGTAGCTGAAATAATCAGTTTTGCAACAGACTACGACTAGATTTCGGCTATTTAGTGCTTACTAACCATAAATAAGTACATTGTAAATTTGGCAACGCTGAGTTTACCTATTAAACACTTATTAATAACACTGTTAAACCTTTTATATCTGCTACAGATATGTTACGGCTACACTTTTGTAAGTGTTTTGGGTTAACACATTGAAAACACATTTATAAGTGTTACATATTTGATTCTGTTACCAATTCAACATGTAAACACTTATAATTCTGTAACCTTTACGAAGGTGTTTTTAAGTCCTGCACTACTTACAGTTCGACAGGATCATAAAATGAATTAAAACAATTGATAATTGCCTTTGAAAGGTAAAAATAGAGTAAGTCCCCGTTTCCACTTTGCGTGACGGCAATTAATCGTGTAGTAGTGTCGTGGCTTGTGTATTTAAATGGACATTCACATTTATAGGACGACACGATAACTCACTGTCGTCCAGGACTTTTAAGACTAACTAAAAACCAACGATAAATTAATAATCACGACTTAATGGGAACGGGATCTCAGTCATATATGTTGCAGTGGTTATAGACTAGACTTGCAGCAAATTATCGCTTCTTATACAAGATGGGCAAAACAGGATGAAGTTAACTAAATTAAACTAACAATCTATATAATTATATAAAAGAAAGTCGTGTTAGTTACACTATTTATAACTCAAGAACGGCTGAACCGATTTGGCTGAAAATTGGTGGAGAGGTAGCTTAGAACCGGGAGACGGACATAGGATACTTTTTTTGTTTTTTTAATTTTTTCGTCGGTAGGTAGTGGGTAGGTATTGGGTAGGTGGTAGGTAGGTAGTGGGTAGTTGGTAGGTAGGTAGTGGGTAGTTGGTAGGTAGGTTGTAGGTAGGTAGTGGGTAGGTGGTAGGTAAGTAGTAGTTGGTAGGTAGGTAGTGGGTAGGTCAATTCGAATTAAAAATTCATAGTTGACAGGACCACGTTTGTCGGGTCGGCTAGTAAACTATAAAAAGTGCATAAAAAATCTCCTCCTCAATTTGTTTACGTTTGTATATATGTACGGGCGGGTATTAGCCTTCAGATTTACAGTCATCTAAATCCGAAATTAATCATTCAATGTTACAAGCTATTTTGGAATTTGTTAGTTATTGTATTGTATTGTTGCGGACACCAGCCCGTTGTACAATACAATACAATAACTAACAAATTCCAAAAAAGCTTGTAACTCGACACTCTCTACTCGTACGACATGAATAATAATATGTTTTATTCATGTAAAAATAAACATCATAACATCACGCTTGTAATCCCCAAATGGTTATACAGAGGTGTACATAATAGTACACACACTTTTCTTCAGTTTTGTTTAAGGGGCATTAGTTTTTCATACAAACGTAATACCAAAATAATTTGTAAATCAAACATATTCATACGGTAATGTGTATTTATTTCGATTGGATTACATGCAGAATATCTAGGTTCCCAAATTTATATTTTGAATAGACACTGATTTAAACAACAGTTGTGAGAAAAATAAGTTTTCTATAGAAATTTTAAATTCCTCATAACTCTTGTTTAAATCAGTGTCCATTCAAAATGTATATTTGGGAACATAGATATTCTGTAATCCAATCGAAATAAATACACACTACCTTAACAATATGTTTGATTTACAAATTAGGTATTTCGGTATTACTTTTGTATGAACTACGCATGCTCCGCCGGCCCCTTGAGTCCCATCTAATGGGGGTGAGCTTATTATCATCAACTGGGCGCAAAATTAGGCTCCGTGGCTGCTACTGAGAAATTCACAAACCCGATGTCATTTCGCCCGACCTGGGAATCGAACCCAGGGCCTCATGCTCAGCGCTTGCTACCACTAGACCAACGAGGCAGTCTTAATAATAATAATATATCGCTAGACATCACCACACAGCGCCACCTAGAGCCACACTAAGCAAGGCTTGTGTCGTGGACACCAGATAGTCGATATACTACATACATATGTACTTTTTTGTTTGTAAATACATACTTATTATACATATTAACATCCATGACTCGGAAACAAATGTCCATGCTTATCACACAAACACCGGGAACCGGGATTCGAACCCAGGACCCTAAAAACGTAAGGCAGCCTCGCTACCACTACGCCATTCGGGTCGACAAGTCTATAAACTAAACATGTCCTGTAAACATTAACGTTTTATTTTGAAAAATAATTTATTTAATCATCGTCAGATTACAGTCAAGATGCTGTTTGTTGAAAACGATCTCCGCTGAATACTTCAGTCGTTTTCAGCGTAATTATTGGATTTAATTAAACATTTAATTTAAGCGATGTGTTTCTTTGGAAGAATTAAATAAATAAATTAGCGTTTCTTTGTTGAATTTAACACAAATAATGCTATAACCTGTGTTTTTTTTTTGTTTATTCAGGGGATTTTAGCCCTGTACATGCCAATGGTGCAGTATTTGAAATTCACTTGGATTTTTACTGATTTCTCACAGTACATCGTCCTGAAATGTTCTACCATAAATTGATTAAACTTTGTATGTAAAACAGTTTCTACAACACAACACATCCTTCAAAACAACCACAAACAATATTAGTTTATTTAGGTCCATGCTCACTATAAAAAGATGACGGTCTGCTTATCTAAAACAGCTGTTGAAAACACATTTTTGTATGGGAACATGTCACAGTGACAGCTGTTTTTGGATAATCAGACCGTTAACTTTTCGGTGAACATGGACCTTAGTACTATCTTCGACTAGCGGCTTTTCCCGATTGATAATTGTCCCATGGAATCTTACTACCGTGATAAAAGTAATCTGTGTTTTAATCCAGGGTGTAAACTATCTGTATGCAAAATTTCATCCAAATTCGGTAAGCAGTTTTTGCGTGAAAGAGTTACAAACAAACATCCTTATTCCCAAACTTTCGCATTTATAATATTTTTTTTATAGTAGGATAGTAGGAAGTAAAAGAAGAAAAAAGCCTGTATCACTATGAATTTATAAAAAATAAAATAAAGCACGCGTTAACCCCAGCACGCTTCCGCTGCCGCGCCCGCAATGAATCGCTCCTTTATCGAGAGGGTTATAAATTGACGGTTCGAAAGTACGTTTTAAAACGCAGAAAATGGGGAAATTTAAAAGTGGCCTCTTTAGGTAAGTGTTAAGTAAGGGAGAACCGCTTTTTTAGGCTTCGCTTGTAAATTGGTTTTCCTTATTGATAGGCTTTTGTATTCCATTCGAGTCGTAAATTGTTTTTGTTTATTGGGTGTCATTAACCTCTCTGCCGCGCGTCGTGTACCACTTATTGCACACTCTAGGACTTAAATCAGGCAAAAGACAGAGCTCTCCAGATCAATACGTACACGTCGGAACAAATCTGAGTCATTGATTCGAGAAGAAATTGAAAATTCTCATTGCTCGTCGAATTTAGGAGCAGCGCTTTAATATCATCATACCTGACTATGGTTTGGCTTTTCTCATCTATATCCATACCTTTTTTACGTTTATACGAACACATCATATTATTATATTCACTACACAAATAGATTAACATAAAAAGAGGACTTAGAAATTGTTACGATAAAAATGCTTCAAACAATTTTGAATGTGAATCACGCCCTAACATGTTGACTGCTACATAGGTCGTGTTTACCAAAAAAATTAACACGGAAAATTCTGTCATTGTGTTTTTTTTTTTTTTAAATCGAATAAAGCAACTCAGTGCCATGAACGTATCACGTGAAACCGACAACCATGTTAAGTCCTCTCTCTGTACTAGTTCCTCTTTTCACCTAATTCAGTGAGACACTTCAGTTGGAACTGAATTAAACAGAGTATTATACGACCAACGTTTTGGGTGCAGTCATGCTAACTACTCGAAAACTGCATGTTAACCGCATTTTTACTACTCGTTTACGACTCCAACTACCCGAATGCCAGATTCCGTGTTCTTTTCTTTGCTTTTTTTTTTGATAAAAAAGTTTTACGTTTTTGGTTTTCTTGATTCTTAGATACGAGTTTTATCAAAATGGTATATGGTTTAAATTACTGCTCTACCAAATGTCAAAAGTAGTGATTGTGACATAGTATTAAATCAAGAGAAACTAGAATTTGTCGATAAAACGATTTTCTTGGGAATCGCGCTCGATTCAAGGCTACAATGGGGCCCTCATTTAACATCTCTTGCAGGACGCCTAAGCTCAGCAGCATATGCTGTTAGAAAAATCCGTCAATTTACCGATGTTGATACCGCGAGGATAGTTTATTTTAGTTATTTTCATAGTATTATGTCATACGGTATTTTACTATGGGGACGGGCTGCAGACATCGAGTCTATATTTATTCTGCAGAAAAGAGCCATCAGAGCCATATATGATTTACGTAGACGCGACTCTCTAAGAGAGCTGTTTAAGGAAATTAATATCATGACAGTACCTTGTCAATACATCTATGAAAACATCATGTACGTTAGGAAAAATCTGCATTTATTCAGTAAAAGAGGTGACAGACACCACTATAATACTAGAAATAGGGACCAACTAGTTCAGCCAGGTTTCAGGCTTGCTAAAGTAGATTCCTCTTTCATGGGGTACTGCTTAAAATGTTACAATAAAATACCTCTCCACATTCTACAACTGAATGAGACGAAATTTAAATCTTGTGTAAAACGCACACTATGTAGTCAAGCGTATTATAAGTTGGTGGATTACATTGATGATAAAAATGCTTGGCTCAATGCCGGTCCTGCTCCACAACCATAGGAGCAAACTAATTGATTCCCAGTCAAGTTATTGTGGAAGCTGCAGAAGATTGTAAAAAAGATCGTTGCATTGTATAGATTCCATATATTAGTATTATATAACTTCATAGCGCATGTGTGAGTACTATGTACTGTAAAGCCACCATTTACATCTAGTTATTTTATTTTTTCTGACTTGAATAAGCCTTGGCGGCTGAGAGAATGTCATGCTCACTCAAATGTCTCGGTGATGGTGGCGGGTGTGTCGGGTCATTTAGTTCCCTTCAATATGGTTGAGCTGAATGGTGCTGATACATGCGTCATGTTCGTGAACGGGCGCTGTCAATTGAGACTGGTCAACTCTCGGCTGCCACGGTTAATTTTAATTAATTTATTTTTCAATTTGTTGATTTCATCTTTTCTCTGGACGCTCTTAATGTGCACGTCTGTCTACATCGTTCTCACATATATGTATAATCACAACATGAATGATGTAACCAAGATTTTGTAACAATATTTTGATTTAAAAGAGTGTCCATGGAGTTTCTTGCCCGTTCTTCTCCATAGAGATCTACGCTAGGGAATGGGCAACTACAGTACTTTCTCAAGTTATTATGCCTTGTGACTGTGACTGTAGCTTTGATTTAGTTTTGTATTTTTGACATTCAAAAGTGCCGTAATGGTCTAATTGAAATAAATGATTTGAGTTTTTGAGTTTGAGTTTACTTGTTACTACTGGTTTCATATTTATCCTGCTCTTATCCTAATTTATTAGGGACAGCTCTTCTTTTAGACTTCTTCTTCTTCTTTTTTCTTAGCAGCAGTGATAGCCTAGTGGTGTGATGGTCGGACTGCCAAATCAAAGGTCTCGAGTTCGATTCGAACCCATGACACGCACTTCTGATTTTTCGGATTCATGTGCGTATTGTATAATTATTTTATCACTTGCCTGAGAGATATTTCCTGGCGGCATGTTAAACCAAGTCAGAAGTCCATGGGTGGCATAAAAACTCTGACATCAGGTTAGGCAACTAACCACATGATAAAGAAAGAATCCATCCTCTTTTTCGCCAAATCATCGTTCACACGATTCAAGGGAAAACACCTCATCTAATCAACTCTGCAGACTCGAATCTATTCGCCATAAATAAGCCGTATCTGCTATTCAATGGCTCTTTGTTAACTCGTTTGTGATCAGAAGCTGTTTGTAAAGGGTAGTGCTAATTCTAATCCTGCTGCGACTATAGGACAATGTCCAGAATCGCCCTGTGCAACTGAAGGATCGGACATGCACGATAATTCATTGCCTGTTGTATCATATTTTTTGCAAATACTTTTGTAGCACGGACTAGCTTTTTGTTGAAATGAACATTATAAAGTATTTAACGTGAAAACATCCGCCATCTTTGTCAAACGTCATGTCGTTGTCGTATCGAAAAAGATTAGGGATGCCCAATCGATTGTAATAATCAATCGATTGAATTTTAACTGACTTGCGAATGAATGTTTCATTTTTTATAATCTGAATTCTGATTCTGATTCATAAAGTATACTTATTAGGTTTTTTAAATGAAAGTATTCAGGAAATAATAATAAATGGAATAATAGTGATTGTATGTTTATATTGTAGCTTCCATTTGCACTTTATTCGAAATAAATAAACATTATTATTTCTAACAAAGTGCAAATAGAAGCTACAATAAAAACATATAATCACTATTCCATTTATTATTATTTCCTGAATACTTTCATTTAAAAAACCTAATAAGTATACTTTATGAATCAGAATCAGAATTCAGATTATAAAAAATGAAACATTCATTCGCAAGTCAGTTAAAATTCAATCGATTGATTATTACAATCGATTGGGCATCCCTAATCTTTTTCGATACGACAACGACATGACGTTTGACAAAGATGGCGGATGTTTTCACGTTAAATACTTTCGCGCTGATTCTATTTTAACACATACAAAACGTAATGTTAAATAGATTTTAGAATTAAAAGTTGCATTTACACACACGGCTGTTGTTTTTGTTTCTGAAAAATCACTCTGAGCTATGAAAAACTAAACGTAGTAGTCGTGGTTATGGTTAGATTATAACCTCAAAATCTGATAGTTTTTCTTAAATATATCTGTTCTGAAGCTAGTCCGCTACAAAAATAAGATCTTACAGGAGTTAACCAATGATCAACAACACAACACATAATTTTCCGATGCTCTTGGTTCCAGGGCGAACAATGTATGGGCGCTGAGCAATGTCCTTTACGGATTTATTTATGTCACAGCTATCAAGACATTCCTACACGCCTCGGAAAGCACGTTCAGCCGTTGGTCCGTGCCGTCATTTGTAACAGTAGATCTTTGAAAATCGCTATAGGATGTCATTGGCTCGAAAATCTGACAACTAGTCTACATTTACTACAGTTACCAAGAAGTATCGTCTTACCTAATACTAACTGGGTTTTGAAGGTCAGATAGGCAGTCGCTCCATGTAAAATAAGTACAGGTATTCAACTGCATCCGGTTAGGCTGGAAGCCGACCCTAAGATAGTTGGGAAAAGGCAAGGCTGTTGATGAGACATGAAGACATTAAACGCAAACCTATCATAGCACGTTTGTATGTAGAATCAATCGTATAACTTTCTAAAACGTTCTAAGGCCACTCTTAAAAATATCACCCTACATTCAAAATAATCAAACCTAAAACAGCCATACATTAATAACCCCGTCGGACTCAAATAATCATAGTGCGCATATCTATAAGAGATAACAGTATAACGGAACTATAGAGGCATTAATCAACCCGGTCCAAGGTAGTCGGAGCCAATAAGGTTGTATATAACTCACTGAATCTAATTTGGCTCGCCCGACCCCCGTCGCTGCGAAAGGGTTAAATGTATTATACGTAGGTGCTAATATCGGGCGGTGCTATCGTTTGCTACTGCGGAATTCTAATGATTGGCTTGTCGAAATGTTTCTGTTTAGTATTTGGGATCTTGTTGAGTTTTGAGAAGTTGAAAACCTTGGGTGTATTCAGAACTTTGTCGTGATAATTAAATGTTGGAATTAGATGAGAAAATATGAAAAAAAAAATTCGTCGACGGCTTAATACATTGGGAAAAAGAGCTTCCTGTGTAATTCACAAAATAATTCGAGAAAATTCTATTCATAGTGTAACCCAAAGATTTCATTATTATAATATGTCTTATTTAATGGTGCCCAGGCTATGTTCGGTTTGAGACCAACACTATCTAGAACGTAATTTTAGTTTTGTAATAAACAATTTTTATTTTGGTAGTTTTTAAATTACTTTTACTCAGGTTAAACCCTCATTTCACCGGTAACATTGCAAGATGTATAAGGGGGTGAGTAAATGATACTAAGGTTGATAAAACGGTTTCTTTTTCTTGTTACCTCTATACCTTGACAAAGGGGCGACACTACGCCCGATGGGTAGGAGTTACCGCCGCTTATTGACACCTGGGATGTCGACGATGTATTGCCACCCTTACAGACAACGTAGATATTATGTCACGTGACTGTAATTTCACCGACATCCCTTCAAACTCGAACACTGGTAGGAATAGGCATGAAGACAGTATTTTTTTCTATTTAGTCCGTCAGTTAGAGTTTTGGATTTGTTTTTGTATATAATTAATGAATATTGACATAGATAAAACGCATCCAAACCAGAGTGGGGGGCTAACTGATCTTGAACACCATCCTTCTGGATCAGGAAAGAAAGTCGGTAGCAATAATATAAAATTGCAATAAATAACTGAAAAATATTTCGCTGTTTTGATAATTTTGTCAATATCTACTGACTGCACTTAATCGTTATGTAGTGCAGTGTGCTCTAATGTGTTAAATACGAATTGCAATAATCATTTTGAATTAGATGTTGAAATAGTTTTTTCGAGTAAAAAGTATTTATAATTTTCCAAAGAGTTTTACAACACTCAAAACAACGACACCAACAGTCAACGTTCATTGAAACAATAATAATAATTGTAATATTACACATATTTTTGAAATAATATTGATAAAAGGCAACCTACTTCTCAAGGAAACCTAAATAAGTAAATAAAATAAATAAATATCGCTGGACATTAACACCACGTGTGGACAGTGCCACACTAAGCAAGGCTTGTATCGTGGACACCAGATAATTGATATACTACTTATATCCTTTATTTTGTTTTTTAATACATACTTATTATACATATAAAACAACTTGACTTTTTTTTGGTGTACATAGTAAAGAGTATTCTATTCTATTCTATTCTAAAACACACTCGGAAACAAATGTCCATGCTCATCACACAAACATTTGCTCCTAGCGGGATTCGAACCCAGAACCCTAAGAACGTAAGGCAGCCTCACTACCACTACGCCATCGCAACATTTGGGTCGTCGAAGTAAGACGAAGAAGATTAAAGGATCATCACACATCACGTGCATTGACGGGAGTATTCACCTGTTCACTGATAACGTCATGTTGAGGGGATCGGGACCGTTACGTCACGGGGCTAAGAATCCTGTGGTGAAAAACAAAGAGAAATTAGTATGGATATTGTGCTCTTCAAAAGGAGAGTAAAATGAAGTTCACACATAATTTATTTTAGCTAAATCAACTTACAGACATTTTACGTACTGATGATTAAATTAATAGTAACTTTCAGTATCTGGCAACTGTCATCACGACTGTTAATTATCTCTAATTGGTTAGGTAGAGGTGTTTTTAGTATATCTATATTTCATCATCATCATCATCATCATCAGCCTATAATGTTCCCACTGCTGGGACACGGCCTCCTATCAATGAGAGGGAATGGGCTAAAATCTACCACGCGGGCCCAGTGCGGATTGGTAGATGTCACATATCTGTATTTAATTTCAACCTATTACCATTAACGGCGCACAAATTAGTGTAGACTCCAGGGTATTAAAGATAAATTATTGATGAAAAAAGTTAATAATATTTTGGTCGACCTTGGAATCCAAGCTTAAGTCTAGATACTCAGCATGTACTGCTTGCGATTGAAATAGGTAATTTTACTCGATAGAAAAAAATCACGAACTTATCTCTAAAAAATCTTTTATCGAGGAAAAACCATACTAAAATTCATGCGATCATTCTGATTTTTTGGCAAATAATTCTACAAGCAATCATCATCATCAGCTGTAGCATACAGTTTTATTTTAAGCAATCATCATCATCAGCTGTAGCATACAGTTTTATTTTTTTAGTTTTGTAAATCGATTGAAACCACTCATTTCGCACTATTCGGCACGCAGTGACTGACGTAACAGCCACTTTGTAGGGCAAGCTGATTAGAACTTTATTCTAACAGTATTTCAAACTAAGTTTGAACACTTTGAACCACCACAAATAGAGTTGCTAATTTAACTCATGTATACACGTAAATAATAGAATCAAAGCATAATTGAATCCGTAAATATACTAAGTACTGGATTCAGGGGCGTAGCTACCGCCGTATCTGCCGTATCAATTATACGGGGCCCCCGGGCCACGGGGGCCCCCGACGTGCGTAAGCAAAAATTAATAAAAACATCCCAATTTTTTTTTTTCAGAAATTACAAAAGTCAAAAAAAGCTATTTCTTTTTTTGTTTCATTTGCCGAAAAATAGGCAAGGAGAGTGTATATATAATTTGAATTATGATGAATAAATATTTCTTTTAATTTTATGCAAACATTTTTTTCCGCTGTCAGAAATTTTTACCCATAAGGGCCCCCAAACAAATTTTTATAGGGGGCCCCGCCAAGGCACGCTACGCCACTGACTGGATTGGTATCACCGCTCCCCAATTTACTAGCTGATCCAGATCAAAAATCATAATCAAAATATTTTGTTTCACACTAAATTCTGCCTGCGACTTCACCGAGCGAAGTTCGATTATTGTCCCATGGGATCTAACTTTAATATACTAAACCTCAAGAACCACTCTATCTATTGGTGAAAACAGCATGAAAATTGGTGCAGTAGTAGCAGACTTTGTTTTTAATATGTAGTGATAGTGATATGTCTACATGAGCACTTACGTACAAAACGTCGAAGGTATCCCGGAATCTCGCGATACCCCTTGGTCGGACTGGTCGTCACTCGTTCAGGCTTCTGGCATCAGCTAAGTAAGTAAACCTTTGATCTAGAAATGTCAACCGTGACCAAAACAGCTTAACGTGTCTTCTGAGGCAAGGGTGTATCTATATGTATAGGATTGATGAGGATTTAGGATGACCTTATGAGGACGTGGCTTATTCAATATACATAGAAAGTTACAAAAAAAAACTATTGAAAAAGTGGAACCCTTTTTTTTTTTTTTAGGATGGGAAATCATCAAATGACTTCTCCCACTCTGGGCGGAGCGGGAGGGAGTGTCAGACTCTTACTGACTAAATCCCATCCATGTTCCTTCCTCGCCCTTTATGTTCCGGGGCCGCGGTATCTCTTTCGAATAGGCCCGCAACCCCGGCAGGAAAAGTGGAACCCTAGAACTACTTCGCACTAATTTACTCCAACGCGCTTTGTCAATGTGAATAGTTCCACTTTCCTGTAAAATATTAGAACAGAAAAGAAATCAAAATAGCAATACTGCAGCAGAAAAATGTCGACAAATATGTAGCGCCGAAAAGAAATGTAACGTTGGAAATACGTTTTTTACCTTTTAAGTTAATGTTCAGAACTTCTGTAGCCATTTTAAAGCAAAATTACGAGTGCCAGTCTGTCTATTTTGGAAATGTGTTTTTGGTACTCTTTTACAACAAAACATGTCTGCCTGTGTGTCAGCCATGCCAAGAGTGAGTTAAGTTTTCTGTTTAGCGTTATAATGGGAAACAAAACATCCCGTCTGATTTTCGTGAAAAAGTAGGTAGAGAGAGGAAACTGAAAAAAAATCCCAATCACCCTTGTACCTAATATAGCGATAAAGTTGAAAATCAATTATAGAAGTTTTACAGATTGTAGTAGCTTGCTGTGCTGGCTTCTGTACCAACACCCATATTTCTTAAGCTTTGTTCTTTATTTAAAAAAAGAACACCAATCAATTGACATACTTTTTAAGAGCTGTCAAAACTTGGTTCTCTCATAGATTTTGTATGGCGATTATAATCTATCGAAAAATAATGCGTTAAATTGTAAGCAGTATATTACAATCTAATGGGTTTCACAATTTTACGGTAACAGAAACACCGATAGCTACGGAAGAAGGCACTTTAACCAACAGTTAAACGTAAGTAAGTTACAGAAAACGGTCGTAAGATGACTTACTCGTAATTCTGCTCTAATCTGTCGGCAACACTTAAACAATGTAGGAACTTGCTTATTGCTATTACCAGCCCACTAGTTCGTAGCTTCCCTTCAAAATATACGCTTATTAATTTTAGAGAATTAGTTCAAGTTACTGTTTTTAAAACTTTGGTGATGGACTGCCTCGTTGGTCAAGTGGTCTAGACTGCTGAGCATATGGTCGTGGGTTCGTTTCTCGGGTCGGGCAAAGGGTTTGCCAATCAGGATTTTTTCAGTAGGAACCACGGAGTCTGTATTTGTGCCCACATGATGGCAATAGGCTCGCCCGTTCCTACATGGTACTTAAACAACTGTCGTGCTTGTACGACGTGTACGTATATTTCTGCCTAACTCTTTAAGGATTACAGGCGTGATGTTGCGCATGTGTTACAGTGAAACCTGGATATCTGGGACATTCAAGGGACCTGCAAATTGGTTTCATTTAAAGAGGTCTACTTACCCAGTGTCTCGGATACCCAGGCATAAATGTCGGGACCTGAAAATTAGTTCCAACTATGGAGGTTTCTCACTTATCCAGGTCCCACTTAACAAAGTTTCACATTATTATTATTATTCTCAAGCACATTAACAAAAAAGTATATATGTAGTATATCAACTATCTAGTGTCCACGACACAAGCTTTGCTTAGTGTGGCACTAGGTGGCGCTGTGTGTTAATGTCCAGCGATATTTATTTTTTTTATTTTATTATCATAATTGACAGCCTTCTTTCACACCCTTTTGAGACATAGCCTTCTTCTTTGTTTTGTGCTATTCTTGTGTAAATATGCTCGTAGATATCCTATTTACAATGTATCAGAAGCAAGAATTTTACTTCCATAAGTACTTCACTATTAAGGTGGATGCTTCAGGGTAGCCCGCGTAATTTAAATTTTCTTACGTTTTTTTGCTATTTGCAGGCCGAATGACTTTTTCAAGGGCAAAATCGTTCCATACGCGTTCCTTTATGAATTTGGAGGATTGTATTGTTGTTCTTGATTTTGATGATAATAAGTCTGTAACAACGTACGTTTTACAGTCACGGACAATATTTTAATCAACATACAACCTGGCTGGCAGATTGCAAAAAACGTAAAAAGTAATTTCGCGAGCTTCTCTAAAGCTTTCACCTTAATAGTCCTTTATTAAGTCACCCCCCTTTCTAGCCATATCATCTTTAACAAAGTCCATTTATCGTTTTTGTAGTACGAAGAAGACAGCTTTCTGCTTTAAAAAGGGCTGAGTTATTCTCGTCTCCGAGTTGTAAACTTTACATGCGGGCAAAAATGCGGGTACACAGTCAGTTTCTGCTCAATGTGTTGGTTGAGTTGTGAGTTTGTGGACCTACTACTCAATTGAATAAGATTCGAAACCGACGACGATGAAGATGTGTAGGGCTATATTACCGGTCGGGTATTATTAAAATCGCATCTAAAAACAAACTTCAAAAAAAAAAATTACAAAAAAGTTAAAAATAACTTTAGCTTCTGAAGTCGGTGACCTTTGTTTGATTGATTTAATTTTTTTGTCACCGACTTCAGAAGCTAAAGTTATTTTTAACTTGCTTTGTTTTTTTTTTGAAGTCGGTTTTATTTTTTGCAAAATAGTACATTGTTATCCAAGGGGTGAAAGTAACTTATTTAGTCCCGAGACGGGGTTTGGCGCCCAAGCGTAGCGCGGGCGCTAATAGCTCGAGGGACTAAATAAGTCTTTAACCCGAGGTAAACACTGTGCTTTTCATTACGAATACAAGGAAAATAAAAACAAAAACACGAAACCACCCAAAAAAAAAATGAAGATCGGATTGCCGCTTTCCCGCCTATTTTGTTTTTTTTTTTCAGTGGCCGGCTATTCAGCCTTTATTTTCACTATCGTCACTGAAAAAATAGTAAATATTTTGCCCAAATTTTTGTTATTTTAAAGAAATATTTGTAACTAAATTATAACTAAGTTATTTCAAATAATTATACCCTACTGAATTTTATGTTATTTCAATTTTACATGGCGCTGTATTACAGGCTGTATAGAAGTCGGAACATGGTTCAATTGAAATGTGAAAATAGAACTAGATTTTTTTTTAATAATGAGACAGCTGTCAGTTGAAAGTGATTCTCCCTAGGGCTGAAAAGTATTACTTTCAGCCCGCTCCTCAGGCAACTTCAGACCTACTTTCCGAGTATGAGTAATGAAAAAGTTTTTATTTTTCACTTTTTAGTGGTTCACATGGGCTTGCTACACATGAAAAGTGCATACCGTTACAATTATAACAAGCCCAAACACGACCAGGATACATTGTCTCATTATGGAGTTCCGTGACTCTTGGCTTCATAATCAGATCTGATGGTAGAATGGTTCATATCAAACGCAAATGCTTCATTTGTTGGAAAAAATACCAAAACCGCTTTACGTTATACTATAAAATTTGAAGAGTTCCCTCGATTTCGCGAAGATTCCATCATCAGATCACGACTTGGTGGCTATGGGACCATTTGGAAACATCCGAATTGAGAACCTCCTCCTTTTTTAGAAGTCGGTTAAAAATCGCATTAAAATCGCATCGAAGAAGATTTGAATTAATTAGTTTTATCGATATCATTCAGTAGCAACAACGAAGGTTCAATCCAAAGTGACATTACAACAGCGATAACAATGATGAGATCAACCAAAAATGTATGGCATAGACATAGATTACAATCAAATCTGTTAGTAAAAAATACGAAACACATCGAAAGTACTTACCACTTGTTTATGCCCTCGCTCTGATCCTTGGTACTGCTGACATATTATGAAAAGACCAATTGATCCACCAATTGAGGCATCCGGCATTCGCATATCAATTGTTTTCGCTGACAACAAGCACAAATAGGCTGCTCTAAAACCAAACTTTACCGCCCTCACCTCCACGTTTTAATACCAAGAATGCCAGATAATAGAACAGCTATGAAAACAGAACCACGACAGTGGTCGAAGTGGCGCGTTTTCCGTACAACACAAAGTTTCCTTTGCAACAGTTCCGCGGACGCGTCTGAGCGGCTGTTTTGCAACGCTGCGTCATTTCAATGCTCTTTTTTCGGTCGTTTGTCTTCACGTTAAGCCCGCTCGCTCGTCCCTTTCTAAGCTCACACAGCTCAATTTAAAACCGTTCGTTGTAAAGCAATATTTAAAGTTGCTCTCATTTGTGTAACGCAAGTTTAAATGGTTGAACGAGGATTTTGTTGCGTGTTTCTGCTTTTTTTTTGCTGTTGCGAAATTAAATGTTTGTTGCTCAGATGAACTTAATTTATTAAGCGTTTGAGGGCATTGATGGGACTTTGATGGAGTTGTAAAACTTCATTATTGTGTTGACTGTTTAAATTTTCAAAGAGAAATATTGAACGGGAAAATTTCATTTGGCTTTTTAATATCTTGATGTTTTTACAATGAGGGCAAAGATTGCAATATAATGGTAAAAAAAATGGTTGTCTTTAGCCTTCAGATATATTTCAACAGGGCTTTATATGCTGGAAGCTTGCTGTCCTTGAAACGGATAAAGACATAATACTATTAGTTCCTAGTCGCAAGCGAGCGTTAACTAAAATACAAGTATAACAAACAACAGCAATGTAATACGGGATTACTTGTTTGTACGAATATCTTTCTTTTCTCTGAACATAAGTTAAGCTCGGCTTAAGGATGATTTACTTTGTCATTCTAAGTTGTCAGTTGCTAGGCAACGGTTTAAGTAGCCCAGATCCTACAGATCGAGGTCAGAGCACAAACAATACATCACTTCATCGGATCCGGCTCGAAGGACCACAAAATAAGGTACTCTGTAAATATGTTTAAAAACAGGATCTTTATAGTTAGATCAGACACAATTATCCATATTCATACTTTTATTCATTTAATAAACATTATTATAGCTGAAACTAAACATTAATTGTCATTATTTAGTTACTGTGACGTTGCTAAAAAACTTTCTAAAATAAGTTCAGTCGTTAATTCAGAAATAAGTAAATAACTTACAAGATTTGCGGTTCACCGGTTTCACACTTGTATAACACTACGCCTAACTCTTCAAACCACTATTTTATTTTATCGTCGACACCACCTAAATCAGGGTCGCAATAAAATACTTCATGTCCAGTATTGCCGACCGTCCGTCTAACTATAACTCTAAAGAAAGAAGAAAAGATAAAATATCCAATCCCAATTGGATCATTTTGTAGTCGTTTCGTTCTTGCATGCATAGTATTTATGTAAGAAGGTACTGTTAAACCTACCGCGAATAATAAGTTTGTATAATCATAATCATAAAAATAGTAAAATCGTTTTTTTTTTGTTAGTAAACTACATATTTACCATTTTAATTTTTTATCCTTTACATGTGCCAAAGACCTTGCTTTTTGCCAAAATTTTGTGATTCTAACTCAACGGGAACTATACCCTATAAGTTTTCAATACACGGACATACAGACGGACAAGAGGGTCCTCTTGTAAGGTTTTAAGGCTTTTGAGGTCTGGAACCCTAAAAATGGCGGATTTGAGAGGTAAGAGTACGACAGATGATAGCGTCTATTATTATAGGAGAAAAGTACTTTTTTCTTTCTAATTACTCGTCCTTTACCACTTGTTTGACTCTGGACCATTCATGAATGTTTCTAAAACAAGATTTTTTCCTCGACCAACATCGCGTATCCCGCTACTTTCTCCAATGTTATTTTTTGCAGTGAACTATATCTCTCTTGAGTAACCTACATCTTTCTAGCCTAACTAGAACCACCATATGATAGGTAATATCACTAAAAACAGTCCTAAAACGTTGGTCTCAATTAGTGACACATTGTTTTATGTTTTCACTAACCTGTTAGTCGTTACTCAATAGATCACCGAGGTACCCAATTGGCTGCGAATTGTTACAACCAACCAAACTACGTCCAGAAATACAATAAAATTCTCTGCGTGCTATAAAAACGTGCGGCCGTCAATTTGGTCAGTTAAAACACTATCAAATACTTGATTGTGGCACAAAGTAGGTAGGAGTAGAAGGTTCAACTGAATTGTACAGCTTGAAGAGGTTCTTTGTACAGAAATTGACAAATTTCGGTGTTGATCCTGGGGAGTTTTATATTTATTCACCAATATAAAAACAACCAATCGTGTAACTCTGGATACCACGTATCGATATGCTTACTGTGGGACTGATGACCAGGCACGTATACAGGGGGGGGGGGGATAGTTGGGATTTATCCACCCCCCCCGAAATCTGACTAAAAAATAAATGGGATCATTACCACTGTGAAGTACGTAACTACAGTACAGTGATTACAGTATTTTTTTACACAGTTACACAAGAAAATACATAGAAAAACCAACCATCGGAGCCAGAAAGCAAAAATGTTCGCGCTCGTTTCGCTCGCTCGAACTCCTGTTTTGCTTTCTGACTGTAATAAACGCGAAAATTAACTTACATTATCAGAAAACATACGAGCCTGCTCAGACATATTACGGCCGACCACATTACTTATACCGTTTGTGTTCATAAGCTTTTCTTTATAAATAACAGAATTCGGCGTATTTCTTTAATATAGGACAAAAGAAAACCTTTCAAGTTCGAATAGATGCCAAAATAAAATAGCTCGCTACGCTCGCTTTTCGAATCCTACTTTTTTTAAAGTGATGGGCCTTTCTGGATAGATCGGCCAAGTAACTACTTGAATCGAACATAATTATGCGAGATGTGATGTTCAGGCGCAGCTTGGGTGAACACAGTCCTCATCATCATCACCAACAGCTCGACTTCACCCACTGCTGGGTATAGGCCGCTCTTTGCTTGTGCCTAGCTTCACGTTCTTGTGCCAGTCTTTACGCCTATCTCAGTAGTGGACTTCAAACGACTGAGTTGTTTGATTTTTTGACTTTTGGACTTCGACATACAGAGCTGACTTAAACGCATATTATCGTCATTGCCGCATACTGGTTAGTGAGAATATGAGGCTATGTCATGAAAGATTTCTTCAAACAGGCTTTCTGAACTATCTGTACAGTGACTTCAGTGTTGCAACTCGAATATTCCCACAATCTTTTCAAACGCAACGCACACAAAGAGTTTATTGCAATGCGGCTCCATGTTTGATCCGTTCACTGTGCAAAGACAAATGCGGGTTATTGCAGCGGTATTGCAACTTTACCTGTGTTTTGTGTTATACCGTATTCAACTGACAGTCTCTTTACATTTAATAGGCATGACGAAAGTATCAAAAAATTACAAATCTATTTAGTCCGTCAGTTAGGTTATTGAAAAATAATGGACACGTATTTTTTGTTTTTGTAAATCAATGAATATTGACAAAGATAAAACGCATCAAAAGTTGGGAGTGAGGGCTCGTGACGTCAGAACTAGCTAAAAATTATACCTAGGACGTATTGGGAATATTAAAAGCGTCGTATCTTCATCAATTTTGATTTACGTAAAAAAAGAAAAAATACAGCTCAAATATTTTTTAATAATCTACTTGAAAGACTAATTAGTTTCTTTATTTGTCGTCTACCCCATTCAGTTCATTCTTTTTTTTAACCGGTGGATACAACCATATACCAATTAACACTAGCTTATGGACGCGGCGTCGCCTGCATGAACTTCGGGAATAGTCCTACGGTATCGCACTACTGGGATGTAAAATATATTCTATGTGTTAACCTAGTCTATAAACTATCTGTGTGCCGAATAAGATCCAATTCCGTTCTGTATTGGTTGCGTGAAAGAATATTAGGGACATCTATACATCCATCCAACCATTCTCAGAATCTTTTGCATTTATAAATAGTAAGTAAGATGAAATGAAGCGATTGCCTATCTGACCTCGAAAACTCAGTTACCTACTGGGTTGACACGATACTAAAAAAAACTTGGGGGCAGTATATGGGGGCTGGCGATAGCAGTGAAAACTAAGTTATCTAACATATCTGCTACGGGCTGTGCCCCGCGCACGCCTAAGTGGTGCTAATCCGTAGCAGATCGGCTACGAGTGCTACGAAGTGTTGGGTGACGGTCACGCGAGTCTCATGAGTTTTGATCACCCAAAAAGTGCTTAACGCGCCTAAAGAAGTTTTTACTTCATAAAACTACTGTATCTCCTGATTTCCCTTTAAATGTTCTGTTGTTGAACTATAACTACACACCAATCCATATTATGCACTTTCGGACCAATATTGAAGTTCAGAGGACCATTTATATGCATCATCAATAATCCATTAATAATATTAGCATGATAAGTTCGTAACAGCAGACTAATCTGAGAAACGACTGAACCATTTATAATGGGTGGAATGTGCAAAATTGCACAAATAGTAAGGTGGCGTATTCTTAGTAAATTGCATAGATAGGTGCGCAGCCATATTCGTAGTAACGATGTCTTGCGAAATACTCGAAGTTACGTAGTTTGAAATTACTTAAAACATCGTAAACTATTAGCTTTGTTGACGTGATTATTTCTTACGATACTAGTTATTATACAGGGTGTCAACATCATCACGAACCGTCAACCAAGCATTCTGTACATCAAAATAAGTAACTTTACGCAAAAATATAGCAGGGGACTTTCTTTTTTTGGTGTGAAAAGACATGTTTTTGGTAGAACTCAATGTAACGCGCTTAAAACATTGTGCTTATGGATGGATTGAATAGTACGGGGGTCGTAGATGTTTTTAAAGTAAAAATCCTACAATAAAAACTTGTAAGTAATAAAAAAAAACTTGTATTTAGAAAGAGAAAAGTAAGAGTAAAGATAAAAGCGATCACTTATGCGATGACGCACGACAAACTCTTATGGAATAGCTAACACTAGCTATTTAATAATTATCAGCATTTAAACGTCAGCTTTGGACTGTGGACAACCCTCTGTTTCAGTCAACTATTAGCTTCCAAAAACAGCTTTCAGAGTCTTTACCAGCAAATTAAATGCGACTGACACCAGAGTTTTAATACGAAACTTTAAATGAACAAACATTAAACAGCGAGAGATAAACATGGCATAAAGATAGTTGTCACCATAAAGGACTATGTGTTACCCGACACATAATACAATGAGGATTCCTTAAATGTAAAACGGTGGTACTTCGAGAGTCGTTGAAACCCCTATAAAAATGTTAGCCTGCCTTTCATTATATTCTGGTACGCGATTTTTTACCTTCCACAACTGAAACTACACCTTACCTTAAGCATCATAAAGTTGGTTTTTGGTTGTAGTGTGTAGAATTTATTTTCCCAAAATGTCCGATATATTCCTTGTGGATAACCCTCTCTCCCGGTATTTACTTTGTTTCTGTTACGGCCGTGTCGCGATTCCAATAGTTTTAAGTCTGACATGAGTAGCGGATTTAAGCCGTCTTATCTTGGTGTCAACATGTAAGATTGATTACCGAAGCCTTCCGAGTAGACAAGTTGTTATGTTTGGATTTGCAAAACTCGATACTGAGTATTTCATATGATTTGATAAGTATACTTATACCCACCTAGATGATGTTGTATGTGTAAGTCGACTTAATTTGATACCACGTTGAGATACGATGCTTTCCAGAAGCAAACTCAGAAAAATCAATAACTTTCGATTATGTTTCTTTTTGGGAATTTTAATCTACTCATAGAAAATCATTATGTGCCTTGCTTTTTCCAAGTATATTTTGGTCGGTTTTCAGGCTTACTGGATACGAATAAAAACCCCATTGCCATTTAATATAATTTTAAATATAAACAAGCCAAAGCAAGGCTTTAAATAAATATATGATGAAAAATATTAATGAATACGTAAGCATAAAATAATAAGAGTAGGTAACTCCTGCACTATTCATAATATTTCTTAACAACTCATTACTTGGTTATTCTTACTGAATAGAAATGAAAGAAGAGAATCCTATTATATGGTGTACATTATATCACATTTATACAAAGAAATGAGAAGCACATCTGTAGGGAGCTTATGCAGGGCATTAAGTTACTGCTACGTACTAATTAAATTTATAATGCACCATTGAAGTCAGGGTTTAAAAACCAATAGAATAGCATTAATTAATTACTATAGCCAAGTCTGCTCTTTTCAATTATTGGCTATTATGAAATGGCAAAAGACACCGATGGCACCGATACCAGAAATAAGGACAATGATGATTATTGGTTATGATGACTACGTTACCATTATGCGATCAACGATATTAGCATTTTGTCATAATGATCACTTGCTAGCAAAGACATTAAAATATATTATTGGTTATTTAAGTTACCCACGTTTTGCCAGTTTAGAAATTCACAATCTTCCAAATAAATTCCTGTCTCCCTTGTAATCCTAAAGTACAATTCAAACTAATAAGGTACAAATGACGACCCGAATGGCGTAGTGGTAGTGACGCTGCCTTACGTTCTTAGGGTCCCGGGTTCGAATCCCGGTAGGAGCAAATGTTTGTGTGATGAGCATGGACATTTGTTTCCGAGTCATGGATGTTTATATGTATAAAAAGTATGTATTTACAAACAAAAAAAAAAGTACATATGTAGTATATCAACTATCTAGTGTCCACGACACAAGCTTTGCTTAGTGTGGCACTAGGTGGCTAATTGCTAGGTGGTGTGTTAATTTCCAGCGATATATTTATTTATTTATTTAAATGAATAAGTCTAAAGATTACCTAAAAATGAATGAGAAAACAGTGCAATTTACAAATAAAATACTCTTATACACTTAATAAACCTCTAACCCCAATAAATAACACCAAAAACTGTAAACCAGCAACAAAATCAAAATTAATGTCAAAAGTAGCAGTTTGTATAGTTGTGAACTATCTTACGCGGCATATCCCTTCGCTCACAAGCCCCAGTTATTTCCCTTGACAGCCGTATTACTGCAACTTACCACCAATATACTCCGACCTTCGAGAAACTTCAAACATATACCCTAAACTATACTATGGGTACGTTTGGAGGGCTCAGTTCTAGTTGGTAACATGATCCGAGGGTCCTGCTTTCCCTACGGGTTATAGTTTGCACCTGTAGCCACTGATATTATGTGAGAAAATTTGTGTTACTTGATAGTGAGCGTGACGTGAAAACTGAACTTTTTTGTATACCTACGAGTCGGCTTTGATTTTGTATGTTGTTGCCAGAAAGAAAACTGAAAACTGGTAGTGATGGTTGCAAGAAAAGAAAAAGACATGCAGCGTGAACATTAAATAAAGTAGGATAATACATAAATAATAAATAATAATAATTATCGCTGGACATTAACACACCGCGCCATCTTTTTATTTCAGGACAAACTAGCCTAGGTAACTTTGCCTAGGCTTAACTGAAATTTGAATTGCTCGCTCGAGGGAGTCCTGGTCGACGGAGCCCAGCTTCGTGGGGCTCCTACTTCTGAATAGTTTATAAAAATATAACCTAATCTATCCGTGTCGGGGGTGCCCCAAGTCACCCGTAGGCCACCCGTTGTCCTAGTTTGTCCTGAAATCGGGTTTTGCCGGTAACACATACATTATTTAGTAACTACACAGACCTAAAATAATAACAAAAGTATGAGCATAAAGCAGACGGGGTCATAAAAGTTGTCCACATCGGTGTCAAAGGGAAAATTGCTCAGAAGGCTGGCAGCGTTGTCATGCGTGAATAATACTAATTCATTGTTGTACCCATCATAATGAGATTGAAATCAGTGTCAATGAAAACTAACAATACATACTCTGGAAAATAATTGCCAACCTACATATTAATCCTAATAGCTAGAGCTGACGGCCATTATAATATAATTTGTGTTTCATTGTCATGACTCTTTAAAACTAAAACGATGAATTAGATAGAGCAGATAACAAATAAAAATGCCAATTAGAGATCGTAATTTCTGCTCGTATAAAATAGTAAAATTAAATTCAAAAAACCCCTGACACATAATGTACTAATAGTTAAACAGAAAATAATTCATTAACCGTTAGGTCCTAGGTCCAGCCACCAGTCAATCTCTCCACTTTCCTTATCTCATTTCGTTAGTTAGTCTTCATAATTCTCTTTCAATATAGTATACATGATTGTACTAGTCCCTTTCATTTATAGTGAGAGAATGTGAAAATAATGGAACTCGCCATTTTGTGGTGGCAGCCATCTGCTAGTCAAGCCGTTTCATTTGATACCCATATTGAGGAAATTGTAAAAATATATGTTATCCGCCATTTTGTGGGGGTGGCCATCTTGGACTGATTTTCATTAAACATAGTTTAGAATACTCCCAATTAATTCACCTCTCAAACAAAAATAAAACAAAATCATTGTAGGTTCATCCGTTCGAGAGCTACGATGCCACAGACAGACACACACACAGATACGTCAACCTTATAACACCCCGTCGTTTTTGCGTCGGGGGTTTGAAATACCAAATGTCTTCAAATATAAATTTTAATATCACGCCTATACTTGGCGGATATCTCGATAGATAATAGGCGGAGGTGTTCGTTTTTAGTTTAGGGCACATGTCGACATTATGTTTTAGTCCCCTAATATAGGAGTTGAGCCTATTTCCATCAACCGAGCACAAATCCAGACTCCGAGACTAAAACTAATAAAATCCTGAAAGTGTTTAACTTCATCAAATCATTGAACAATTCTTACGGTTGAAGATTTTTTTGAAATTTTATTTCGCTCAAATAGAATACAATTATTCAGTTCTATGAGGAAACATAAAAAAATTGATACAATTAAGCGACGACGGTTTCGCTTGGTAATAAACTAAAATACGGCAAACACACAAGAATGCAAAAACAATTTATAAATTATTCAGGTGGTGCTTTAATAACCTTTTAAAAGTTGGAAGTGATTTCGATTCCTTGATAACTTTAGGTAAAGAGTTATAGAGCTCAGCTCCCTCATATACGACAGTCTTTCTACCGTAGTTTGTCCTCAGTGCTCTTACAATTATATGATTATCGAATTATCGATTCTTTCCACTAACTTCTAATGTATAATCTCAATTGGGATTATGTATTTAAGTTCTCATCTCGGTCGATCTTATGTATGGAACAAACAAGTCAAGCAACCTACCCATAAAGGTACTTGTGCACTACACGCATTTTACGACCCGACGTTAGGGTTTGGAGACTTAATGTTTGTTAAAAGTTAGTGTAGTGTGTATAGGGGTATGACGAACAGGGTGTTTATGATCTTGAGCCTCCATTCTTCTTCTTCGTCATGTCGATGAATGATGATTTCCCCTTTTTTTATTTTTAAATTATTTTCGACCAGTACTCTGCCACCTCGACAGCGTTGGGGGTGGCCTCGGACTGGTCCCTCAGAGTGCAGGTGGAACCACACATGGTGCAGAACAGGAGGTGAGCCATAGTTTGCGTTGAGGCACCGCAGTCACACAAGGCTTCATCGGAATACCCCCAACGGACCAGGTTGTGTCTGCAGCGGCCCACCTGACTTCGCAAACGGTTTAGGGTCTTCCAGGTGGGCCATGGTAAAAGGTGAACCCTCCATTGAAGAGAGAGGATCCTCCGACCAGACGGGTTTTGTGTCTTGTGGACTGCTGCCCGACTGTTATCGGGTATTTGGTCTTAAGTCGTGGAGAACTATTTCGCTATTTAGGGACCACAGATGTGCACATCAAGCAAAATATTCGATCAACTCAGACTTTTCAGCCTTTCTAAGTCCACGCTTGAACATAAACCTCGCTCAAGCTACGCCAAAATACCCTATCCTCCACTTTATGCAACAAATCTCACCCAGCGACCTTTTTACGGTCCATTCATTCGCCAGCCATCTAGCTGGGGCCGACACACACACTTCTATCGATCCTTCGATAAACGCGGCTAGCCCACTCTCACTTCTGACTTCAGCTTACTTACTCTGCAAGCAATGTCGGAAATCCGAGATCTGTTTCCAGATAAATGAATCTCGAATCGTGGCCTTCAAAGATCTCGCTACTCAATAGTATGCTAATCGAACACCTCGCTTGTCAGTGTCCACGTTTTGGCGTCGGATAGCATCAACAGCCAGGAAGCAACAGATAATAAGTGAGTCTAGCACTAGATACTCGCTCGTCTCAGCTGAAATGTACAGGTAGCCTAAAACCAGGCTTTTCATAATTAACTGGGCACCCCCGTGGCTACACGTTGACGTAGGTCGTCCCCTAATTTGATATTGAGCTATACAAACTTCAAAGACAAAATTAGACTATTAGACAGGCGGGACACTTGAATTCTAAATACGTAAGTACCAAGAGACTTAATTATACGATGCTAATTATACGTAATACTTATCTGTGATACAGTTCCAAATTAGAATTTGTCTGGGGTCTTGACAATAGAATTTGAACCTTAAACTTATTGTCATAAATTTGAAAATTATGCTGTGATAAGTTTGTTAGTCCAGTCTGGGTACCTGAGATCGTGGCAGAACGAAGCGAATTATGATAATTGGTAGATTTCTAAATTAGAGCAGTCGGAGATGTTTTCTATCTATCTGTCTTTTATCTAGTTGCTATGATCACTGTCTTAATTAATATCAATAGCTTTTTTTCCACAATGTTGCTGGCTTGTATGCCAGGAGTTATCCTTTCTATACCCCTAACTTAAGTCAAAGTCTATTCGAATGTCAAATATCCCGAACCGTTCCATCATTTTGGCGTGGGTTCCATCATTTTGGCGTGGAAAGGCAATAGATAGGCAAAATTATATTTCTCATTTGTAATTATGAATTATGAGCCAAAAATCTTTATTAATTGGAGCATACTGTAACACTAATCTTAATAGGTACGATAACTAATTCCAGTTGTGATAAACAGGCGTTTCTTCGAACGTAATTACTGGAGCATAAATCCCTAATTATTTCTAGTTGAATAACATTGAATAAAAACGTCTAGCTCTTTGTTCATTTATATTATAACTTATTAAGATCATTTCTTAATAAACTTATAAGATTCTTAGATACATATCAAAAGCCTTTATGTGGGATTTGTATGTCTCTTAATGTTTTATGTGCATAAACTTAAATTATTCATCAAGAGCTATCACAAGTACTCGTACGACTGATGATACTCCAATTAGAATTAATTACGGGTTTTTCTGGTCTTCATTAGGAGATGTACACAAACATCATAAATCTGCCAGTCAAGGAAAATTTGGTATCGGTTTACACATATATAAATTCACGTCTTTTTAGGGTTCCCCCTCCAAAGGGTAAAAACGGGACCCTATTACTAAGACTCCACCGTCCGTCTGTCCATTTGTCTGTCACCAGGCTGTATCTCATGAACCGTGATAGCTAGACAGTTGAAATTTTTCACCGATGTATTTTGGTTGCCGCTATAACAACAAACACTAAAAACAGAATAAAATGAATGTTTAAGGGGTATCCCATACAAAAAACGTGTTTTTTTGCCGTTTTTGCTCAATATAAATAACTGTAACAGGTATAGACGCTTGAAATATTCACAGAATATTAAGTTGTATATTAACTTTAATATAAATAAATATTTAAGGTTGGCTCCCATACAACAAACGTGACTCTTTTCCATTTTGTCTTATGTTGTATAGATAAAACCACGGAAACGTTCGTGCGCGAAATCGCCTCGCAGTTGGCCGGTTTTTTCTTTGGTGACTGGCAGAAACCACTGAACACCACCTCCTTGGATCCTACTTCTCTTGCCATACATCGATTTTACTCCTAGGAGTCGCACTTACGACCCCTAGATCTCACTGACTCTATTAACATCTGCCTAGCCTTTTTTCCAAACTTGTTGGGGTCGTCTTCAAGTCTCTTCTGATGCAACAGAGTATCAGTATTTAACAAAACGCGACTGCCTATCTGACCTCCACAAACCAGTAACTGAGTAATACGATACCCCTTAGTAAGACTGGATGTCAGACTTTCGGCTTTCGACTACTCGTAACGACTGTCAAAGATATGCAAATGACAGCCGGAACCAAAGGCTTGAGGAAACTCGGCAAGCACGGCTTAACCTTGAAGATTGACCCGTGCGGCTGTTATTATTTAGCCACGAGCTTCTCTGACTCTATAGCGGTATAATAATGCTATAATAATACTAGTTTGTATTATTAAAGTGTTATTCCTATTTAATATCATCATTTGTATGTCCATGACGCGAGAAGTCTTTATTAAGGAAATATGTCTGAGACAACTTTACATATAAAGGCGTAGTACCGTTCTTGGGCCCATTATCGCAAAAATAGCTGTTGTTTTGGTACTTTTAATTTATGTTTATTGAGGTAAGTGTACAATGAGGTTATTTTAGAAGTTACAATTTTTTAGGAGCAATAAAACTTTCAGTGTATACCTACCAACTTTCAGTAACAAACACCGTTTAGTAACCGTTACAATATGAACTTGTAACGGTTACTAAACGGTGAAGGAAAACATCGTGAGAAAACCGGCTTGTCCTAGAACCAAAAAATCGAAGATTTGTGACATCTACCAATCCACACAGGGCCCGCGTGGTGGAGAGAGGAAGCCGTGTCTCAGCAGTGGAAACAGGCTGATATTGATGATGAGTAGTCAGACTAGGCTTTTTTTTTTTTTTTTTTTTTTGGGATTGGAAATCATCAAATGACTTCTCCCACTCTGGGCGGAGCGGGAGGGAGTGTCAGACTCTTACTGACTAAAACCCATCCATGTTCCTTCCTCGCCCTTTACGTTCCGGGGCCGTGGTATCTCTTTCGAACAGTCCCGCAACCCCGGCAGGCTTCGGCCCTTGCGGGCCCCTCTCTGCTGCTGACATCTCTTTGAGGCGCGCGTGGAACACGAACGCGCCGTCGACACGGCCTGTCGTCACTAGACGGACGGACGGCTAGCTAGCCCATAGCTAACCGTCCACAGGCCCGCATCTACGGTGGCCGGTAGCCACCACGTGGCCCCCGACGCCCGGTGCGTCTCCCGCGGCGGCCGGGAAGAGAGGCTCTCTCCCTCTCTCGTTCCGCCACCTCCTTCGCTAGCATGACTGCTTCGCAGAAGGAGGTGACGGCTTCCCATTCCGTCTCGCTCCGGACCATGGACTGAACCAGGGCCGGACGCGAGAGGTCGCCGCCGCCGATCGCCGCTACGAGGACACGGCGGTGCTCCGCCCACGCAGGGCAGACCTCCACCGTGTGCTCCACCGTGTCCTCCGGTCGATCCTCGCAGTGGAAGTCAGACTAGGCTGCGCTGTCACTTCGCTAGTGCCCACCATGTGTGTGCCCAACCCAGAAGCTATTCTGGGTTGGAAGTCTAGTAGTAAGCTATTACATCGAAACAAAAATATTAGCCAGCCAAGGTCGTAGCAGGGCTCCGCATAAGAACGAACATTATCCTCTCAGAGGCTATTTTAATACAAAACACATCTAAATAAGTGTATCTAAGGACTTATTTCCGTGACGATTCAGAACACCGACTTATAGGAAGTTCTTTAACCATCGACACGGTGTAACACAGTCCTCAAACGGTAATTAAAATCTGACACACAACGTTAAGAAGTTTAACACAGTGTCTCTATATGGAAAGCGGGTAACGTCCGTGTCATCTTTCCCGCCCCCGCATTGACTCATCGCACTTACGACAAAGATCATGGTGTGATCTCATCTTACTCTATAAGGTAACTTGTCTTTATGTGTTTTGTATTAATCTTGAATTTAAAAAAGGCTAAGTAATTAATGTAAACGTGTTTGTTTTAGCAAGGATTGAACTTTAAATAACTTTTTAACATGAGAAACTTTTGTTTCAAGCATCATTAATTTCCAATGCTACAAATCCATTTTTATGGATTTGTAGCATTGGAAATTAATGATGCTTCTTCATTTATTGTTTATTTTATCAACTTGCCCAAATAGTTTGTCAGGAACGTCAATATTTTTTTTATATTTCGCCACACTAGGAATTTGTCTTGGGACGTACCCAACATTACACATTGACACAAACATTTGATCATTTTTGTTTTGACAGTCTAATGCAAAGTCTGTATTAACATAGAGACAGTTTTACCCGACTATGGCGAGCAAAAAGTAAGGTTATGATTTGACCGGTATGTATGTTCAGCTGTTCGATCATAGCTTCTGAACTTCTTATTATTATTTGGCAAATAAGGTATTCTTGGAAGTGCTTTGATTGTCCACTGGTAACAGGCTATTGACCTCACATTAATTCATAAATATAAATGTGATGGTTGGAGGATAGCCGTGGTTGTATGCCACCAACAATAAAAAAACAATAAATTCTAACATTATTAAGGGATCTTAAAATGTAGGGCAAAGTGGCATACGACCACTGAAAACTGGCGGACTTCAGCCCCGTAAATCTCGACATGATAAAGCATCAAGTGTTCACCTGACTCCAGTGCCAGCTAACCACTTCCCCTTGGAGATGTACAGGCGTAATATTTTGTGATGAGAATAACGGCTGGTAGATAGACAAACACCCTTATATAATCATCCTTGAACATAATGGCGACATTGTTAGAGAATTTGCACAGCTACGTTAATATCAAGCTCGTTATACAAAAGACAAGTACTAAAAGTTGTCTTTATTTTTACTTTTAAAATGTTTACTCAATTTATTAAATAATATTCATAAATCTCTAAAGAGACTGGGAATTGGTTACGAGGTTACCCACCAAAGAGCACCCGATTTGTTTTTACGAATTTTGGCTGGGATACTAAAAAGTTCACATTTTGTAGGGTGTAAAAAATAATAGGATAAATTAGAAGAAGAAAGGAAGAAAGGGAATATTGCCTATCTCAAATACGAAAAACTTATTATAAAAGAAAAGAAAACCAAGGATAATAGAAAGAGGGAACTGTCTTCGTCGCCTCAGAGCGACGTCCAACCAAGGAAACAACATTTATGGGCCCCGAAGGACAATAGGACCAATGCCTTCGATTTAATGACAAATAGATCAAATTCTCTTTCTAACCATGCAACGAATAAGAGCCAATAGCAACGAACCAACGGAAGCCGGAAATCTAAACTAAATAAAAAATAAAGGAAACGGAAAAATAGAACAACAAAACCCTCCAAGCTGACTGGTCCTCGTGGGGGAAAACGAGCAATACCCTCTAAGCAGAAAAAAATAAAGAACATGCAAACCAAAAATAACAAACTTGGATAATATATACCCGAGACTTTAAACACGAGATCACTACGAACACCTGAAAAACTAATGGAATTAGAGCTGGCTATAGACAATATCAATTGGGATATAATTGGAATTAGTGAAATGAGACGGTTTGGTGAAAGAATTGAGGACCATAATGGCAAATACATTCTCCACTACATTGCCATTGGTGAGTCACCGGGACTACACGGTGTAGGATTTCTTATAAGAAATAAGTTAGCCAACAATATATTTAGAAGAAATAAAAGAAAGAAAGAAAGAAAAAGCATTTATTAGCCCGCACAGGACAAAACACATCAAAATTATCAGTTGCTTGTTTGTAGTTGTTTTTTTTTTTTTGTTTCATTAGTAGTTCTTAACAACAACATCGCACAAGGATCAAGAAGAAATGTGGACCATAATTCAAGCATATTCACCGACTGAATCAGACAGAAAAGAAGATATCTTAAAAACTGATAAATTTTACAAAGATCTAAAATCAGCCCTACAATCTTCATATAAAAATCTTATTAGTATGGGAGATTTCAATGGTCAAATAGGGATTTCTAATAAAAGAAGAATATACAATAGGGCAACATGGTCATGGTCAAAGAAGTAAAAACGGAAAAAAAAGTCACATTTGCAATGGTAAACAAATTGAACAGTTTCTACTAGAAAAAGAGATCGAGAAAATTGACATGTATATCACCCAATGGCAAACACAAGAATGAAATCGACTATAACTTGACCAATAACAGGAAAGTATTAAGTCAGCTTAATTTTCACACAGACCATAGAATGATATGAGTAATATTATCAAGGAGATAAGTACAAAAAGGAGACATGTTCATAACAATAAGGACAGAACTGCACTCGTACTAACAGGAAATAATGACTTACTCCTTGAAAACCTGAAAATTGTCATGAATAACACAAAAATAATCCAAAACCAATCCAGGAACGATACAATATTTAACAATATTATATTGAATATACTTAAAAGAGAAGTAAGGAAAACCACCAAACAAACTGGACTGAAAGCATGCTATCTTCAGAAACTAATGAATTGATCAATGAGGGGAAGGAACTTATACAGAAAAGAAAAAAGGCGAACACGTCATAAATTATCTGAACTAAGTAAAAAGTTATACGAACACATACGGAAAGATAGGAAACGCAAAAGACAGAAAACTTTGAAAACTTTTATTGAAAAAACCGGTGGGGTTAACAAAGCCTTAAAATAATTAAGTCAAAATAAAACCTGGATGCCTAACATAAAAACAAAAAATGGAAGTTCCTCAAGCAAAAGAGAAGACATAATAAAAATAGCCACAGTCACATTACTATAAAAAACTATACCAAAGACAAAACACAGAATGGGTGGAAAAACAACGACAAACACCGCTTAACCCGGAATCAGTAGCAATAATATTACAAGAAGAAGTTACTAAAGCAATCAACACCTAGAAAGTAGACAAAGCACCAGGCTGAGATCAGATATCTTATAAAATAATAAAAAAACACAATATCAGTACTTGCTCCTAGCCTAACAGATCTATTTAACGATATCCTAACAACCGAGAGCATCCCTAAGGATTGGACAGAATCAACTTTAATATTGTTACACAAGAAGGGAGATAAGGGAAATATGAATAATTACAGACCAATAAGTTAAATGTCAAATCTCCACAATTTTTTTTTTCAAAGATAATATTTTCAAGAATTGCTGGCACTCTCGACGAAAACCAACCCAAAGAACAGGCTGGCTTCCGAAGCAAGTTCTCAAAGTTAGACCACATCCATGTCGTTAGGCAGGTGCTTCAAAAGTATAAGGAATACAACAAAACGTATTCTTGGAGTTCGTGGATTTCAACAAAGCATTCGATTTCTTAGACCATCTGGAGGGCATTAGAAAGCCAGGGAGTGGAGGCGAATACTAGAGAAAATCTACTCAGGTACCTGCACCGAATCGGGCGGGAGGAAACGCCCGTGTGTTTCCACTGTGAGGATCGACCGGAGGACACGGTGGAGCACACGGTGGAAGTCTGCCCTGCGTGGGCGGAGCACCGCCGTGTCCTCGTAGCGGCGATCGGCGGCGGCGACCTCTCGCGTCAGGCCCTAGTTCAATCCATGGTCCGGAGCGAGACGGAATGGGAAGCCGTCACCTCCTTCTGCGAAGCAGTCATGCTAGCGAAGGAGGTAGCGGAACGAGAGAGGGAAAGAGCCTCTCTTCCCAGCCGCCGCGGGAGACGCACCGGGCGTCGGGGGCCACGTGGTGGCTACCGGCCACCGTAGATGCGGGCCTGTGGACGGTTAGCTGTGGGCTAGCTAGCCGTCCGTCCGTCTAACGATGACAGGCCGTGTCGACGGCGCGTTCGTGTTCCACGCGCGCCTCAAAGAGATGTCAGCATAAAGAGAGGGGCCCGCAAGGGCCGAAGCCTGCCGGCGTTGCGGGACTGTTCGAAAGAGATACCGCGGCCCCGGAACGTAAAGGGCGAGAAAGGAACATGGATGGGTTTTAGTCAGTAAAAGCCTGACACTCCCTCCCGAGTATGAGAGTGGGACAAGTCATTTGATGATTTCCCATCCTAAAAAAAAAAAAAAAGGTGTACGGCTCAAGTCAAGCTAGAAAGAACAGAAGAAGAATTTCCTATCGTGAGAGGTTTCAGACAAGGTGACCCCATTTCACCGAAACTGTTCTCTGCGGCTCTAGAAATGATTTTT
The DNA here is from genome assembly GCA_950022955.1 of Xestia ashworthii. Lineage (NCBI taxonomy): Eukaryota > Metazoa > Arthropoda > Insecta > Lepidoptera > Noctuidae > Xestia > Xestia ashworthii. Next base: position 2,436,849 of record OX465555.1, on the reverse strand, counting down.
AGAAACATACATGACGACTCGAATGGCGTAGTGGTAGTGAGGCTGCCTTACGTTCATAGGGTCCTGGGTTCGAATCCCGGTAGGAGCAAATGTTTGTGTGATGAGCATGGACATTTGTTTCCGAGTCATGGATGTTTATATGTATAATAAGTATGTATTTACAAACAAAAAAAGTATATATGTAGTATATCAACTATCTGGTGTCCACGACACAAGCCTTGCTTAGTGTGGCACTAGATGGCGCTGTGTGTTATTGTCCAGCGATATTTATTATTATTATTATTATACAATGGGGAGAAAATGGACTCAACATTAATGGAGATAAACTTAATCATCTACGCTTCGCAGACGATGTCATTATATTTTCAGAGACCCCAGAGAGTTTGGAGAACATGCGACAACTATCTGATAAAAGTGCCAAGGTAATATTAACGAACATATAAAAAACGAAGGTAATGACAAACTCAAGTAAAAAAGACATAAGAATAAATGGTGGACAGATGAAACTAGAGTATGTTATCGAATATATTTATCTGGGTCAACCAATATATATATACAGAAGACACAATGCAAAAAGAAATAGAAAGAAGGATATCAAACAGTTGGAAACGGTTTTTTCGCTGAGCGAGGTCATGAAGGACAAAGCCTATCAAAGAAAAAAGAAAAATATACAACACATGTATCCTTCCATGTTTGTCGTATGGATGTCAAACATGAGCACTGAACGAGAAACAACTCAAAAGAATCCAAGTTTGCCAAAACAGAAAGGAAAGAAGCGTTATTGGAGTGAAAAGAAGGGACAAGGTGAGATTAGAAAGTATTAAGAGTAAAACCAAAAATATACTCACAGTTTACAAAACCCTGAAATGGAGATGGACGGGACACATGCTAAGGGAAAGGATAGAGAAGTGGACGAGTTTAATCACGGAATGGTACCCGCGCGATGGTAAGAGGTACAAAGGAAGATAAACTAATCGTTGGGAAGACGACATGAAAAAGATAGCTGGTCCAGAATGGACACGTATTGCAAAAGATAGGACAAAATGGAAAGCATTTGTCGAAAGACAAGCTGAAGGAAAGAAACCGGCTACCGAAAACTAATATTTAATATAGAAAGTAAAAAGTTTCAGCAATAAAGGCTTATTTTATTTTATTTATTTTTACTACTGTTAGAATGTATTGTGTTTTAGGTTAAATGGCATGGGCTATCCACCGAACACCACCATGAATGTTTTTAAAATACAATAAAATATATGTTTATCGTGTAAGTTGTTTTGTTTATTTAATGTAACGTCACGTAGCTTTTAACCAGCGGACAATCACGATACTTCCAACCGAGACCTCATTTGTAAAATTATGATAAGTATGTAGTTCAGAATTTATGAGGAAACCGAATGGAGAATGGGCAGCAGTGTTCTCTGCACTTTTGTAACAACCGTACTCCGATCACCAACCCGCCTGCCAATCGTGGCGAATATGGCAAAAACCACCTTTGGAGAAGGCCAATGTCCAGCAGTGAACGTCTTTCGGCTGAAATGATGATGATGATGAAAATATGAGGGAAGAGATGAACACACCGGTCAAATCATAACCTTACCTTTTGCTTCGCCGTAGTTGGGTAACAATGTCTCTATATTAGTACATACTTTGCATCACTGTCAAAATCTTAGTGATTTTCAGGTTCTTTTATCTAAAAAGCACGTTGCAAGGCTGTCAAAACTTCAGTGATCCTTGTTAACATAAGGTTCCTGTTAGATGGCAGGCACGTTTCTTAGTATATTAAATAAAACACTGCAGTATTGCATATTGCAACATACCCTCCCGATAATGACGCACTAAGTCGAGGCCCGAACCCTGCAGGGGGTGCCCTTAGTGATAGTCATTTAATTGTAAATATTTTTAGTTTGTAAGCCCTGGCTGGGGGCCTTAAAGTAATTTTTGGCCACCCACAGGATGGGCAACCTTAGAGAGTTGCAACTACGAGTGGTCATTACTAAAAAAAAAAAAAAAATTTGCAACATATTTATTTATAATATTCTAAAAAATATATCGAAAAGTTGTATTTTATGTTAGGTAGGTAGGTTTTGTTTGAACGTAACTACTACTTCGCCACTTAATATCAACAGATCATTTTCATTCTTGACGATAATCTCGACCATGCCTTTTTCAAACGGCCACAACGATGGAATATGATGGTTGAACGTTAAGTTACTTAAATCATGTTTTCCCTGAAACGCAAATAAAGTTTAACTTTTACGCAGAATTGCCCTGGGCTACACAGTTCTGTGTTTTACTGGGCGCTAGTAAAATACAGTGTTGTCTTCTTATAACAGGAGTCGAATTCAAGACGAATTTTTAATTCCTCCATCGCGCCGCGATCTATACAAATCACAAAATTGGTGAACGAGTCCAGTTGACCAATTCAATGGAATTCATGGATTTTATTTTAATCATAAAATAAGTAAAACAAATATAATTTTATAGAACGAAAAATCTTACCAGTACAACAGGGCAACGGATGCCTGCAGCCCTTAGGGATTTACCAGCATAGGGATCATTGTTAATCAGAGCGCATAGTTTGAAGTGCATTTCAGGAAACGACCTTCTGAACTCGTTGTGAAGGTATTCATAGAAGAGAAAATCCACCTGCAAACACTCAACATTGTCATTTTCTAAAATGACAGCTTGATGGCTTTGAAACTACGATTGATTTAGATGTGACTTTTTATCATCAATAATTAGGGACCTCAATCGACAATACCTCAAGATTATTCTAAGAATTAAGAATTAATTTCAAAGATTTGGATCAGACTGTCAGGAATTATATGTGCTGAAAATTTCCTTAGCAGTATACTCGTAGATGCTAGAATATCTTACCGAAATGCCGTTGCCTAAAACTATCTTAGTTTCAAAAAACGTATTTAAATAATAATCTCCCTTTCGGTTATAACGTCTCACGTTGCATACTATAGAGTCTTCAAAATAGCTTTTATCAAAGTAAGTAACTTTAGCGCGTTCTGGGATGAGTTTGAGACACTAAAACAATAGCAACAAAAATTGTTTTTATTATTTAAGAATAAATGGACGCTCTTACGTTGGACATCCAGGAGGGTCGAGAAAGTAGCCTAGAGGCTGGAAAGGTTGGAGCATGGTGGCCTGAACTTAAGTAGCACCAAAACGCTGAAACCGCAAAACTAGTATTCACTTGTTTTGCGGTTTCAGCGGTCTCTCTAATCCTGTGCCTATAACCCTTGCCGGAACGCCCATACCGATCTGCTTCGACTTTCGGTACCTCGGTCGTCTGTCCAGGGGGATGACGAAGTAGACGCACTAGATCAACTCAGGATTGATGTAATGGCGAGAAGTCCATGGAACAACTTGTGACTGCCTCTCAAGTTTTAGGGGAAAACATACGGGGGTTCGGGGTTTGTTGGGGTTTTGACGACCTGAATAGCGCAGCGGTAGTGAAGTTGCCTTACTTTCTTAGGGTCCCGGGTTCGAATCCCGGTAGGAGCAAATGTTTGTGTGATGAGCATGGACATTTGTTTCAGAGTCATGGATGTTTATATGTATAATAAGTATGTATTTAGAAACAAAAAGTATATATGTAGTATATCAACTGTCTGGTGACCTCGACACAAGCCTTGCTTAGTGTGGCACTAGATGGCACTATGTGTATTGTCCAGCGATATTTATTTATTTATACAAGTCCGTGATTAGGCCTGTTGTAAATCAAGGATCGAAATGCTGGGCTATGAAGAAGATGGATGAAAAATATTACAAGTACCGGAGATGAGAATGTTGGGGTGAATGTGTGGAGTGACAAGAATTATGGATAAAGTAAGGAATGAGTATTTTAGAGGAGTTTGAAAGTTACGCCAGTCTTGGTATGAGTATGTGATGAGAAGGAATGAAACGTATGCGTTGCATTGGATTTTCATTTTGACAAACACTCAAAATGAATACCATTAAAATATCATAATAAAAAAAACAGCAATCTTTACTATTTCCTTCCAGTCTATCTGGGTCTTAACAATCGCAAACTAGCCCACCCTACAAGTAATAACAGGCGTAATGTTATGTATGGATGGATGTTTGTAACTCTTTCACACAAAAACTACTTAATGGATTTGTATGATATTTAGAACACAGATAGTTTATAGCCTGGGTTATCATATAGGATAATTTTTATCCCGGTAGTATGGGACAATTATGGAACTACCCTCGAGCGAAGTCGCGGGCATAAGCTATGACATTTATAAATTAACTTACGAGATAGTTGTGCGCTACAAAGTAAAACACGAACAGACAGAGACACGTTTTAGTATAATAGCTCATTGCTAAAAACTTAACAAACAAAATCCCACACGATATTTACTAATTATGATACAAAATGTCTGTTCCACCTGATATATAAAAGTGTTATCAGGTTGTGCATCTATTGCATTCGGAAATAATTGATCGAAAGCATAATAAGTATGATGATAAGTATTTACAAGCAAAAAATTTCAAAAATATTTAAGTTGTTTGTTTTTTGTTTATACTTTCCGGACCATTTACCCAAGCTACTATATTAATTTATGTAATTTTTAGTAACTTGCATATGGAGAAATTAGCTATTGGTCTTTTCGACCCCTATTAGATGAAAAGAAAATTATAGTTGAAAATTTTACTATAATTACAATAACGAAGTAGTAACCGATATACATAGGCATTTTGTGTCGTCACCTTGTTTGTACCTAACACGTCGCCCAATTAGCTCTAAAAGAGTATTTTAATCGGTGAAATCACGCACACTCCGCAGGATATCCTACATAATTATTTTAAACTTTAAATAAATTTTGGCAGTTATGATTTGAGTAGAAATAATCCACCACAAATCATCGAATTACTGAAAATGCAATAGTCAGATATGACACAAAACGCAATAATAAGCTTCATAGGTACTCGTAAGTATGACTATACCCACAGGCCAGAAGTAAGCAACTTTAGAAGTTTTGAAACTTATGGCATCAAAATAGCCCAGCGCTATCGGACTAATGTTTTGGATGAATGGATGAATGGATGGATGTTTTTACTTTTTTATCGAAATTTATTTATTTAGTATCGTGATTATCTCATATTTACAATACCTTTAAAAATTAAATACACTAAAAATATTATAAAAATGAAAAATAAAAATAAACTTTTTTATTTAAATGCGCTGAAAAGAATAACAATCTTTTCCTTTAAAAGTTTTACCATCAACTTATAACGTCACCATACAATTTATACGATATAAAAGCTTGTGGCGAGATTTACGTGAGTAAGTACCTACTCGTATTTACTTAGTTTGATATTATTTTAAATTAAAATCAATTAGATCAAGTTATTCAATTTACTTGTTGATCTACACTGGTAAATTGTGTAATGACGTTATAAGTTGATGGCAAAGGTTTTAAAAGAAAAGTTTATTTTATTCTTTTTATTTAAACGCGCTAAAGACACTAGAGCTGACTTTAAACTAATAAAAAAAAAGTTTCGGAAAATGTTGATAAAGGCATTAACACCTGTGCAGTGTTCTTCGATATGAGCAAAGCGTTCGATTTTGTTGATCATAAAATTTTGCTCCAAAAGCCTACGCATACGGTATTCGAGGTAAAGCACATTAATGGTTACAAAGTTACCTTTCAAACAGACAACAATATGTAGAAATCAACAAAATTAATGACGAGAATATAGAATTCGCGTATAAATCTCATCTCGCACATAACAGAGTCGGTGTCCCACAAGGTAGCATATAAGGTCCACTTCTTTTCCTACTCTACATCAACGATTTACCTAACGTGACTAATCATCACTGTACCCTTTTTGCAGATGATATATCGATAGTTATTTCACAAAAACCTTTTTTTTTTTTTTTTTTTTTAGGATGGGAAATCATCAAATGACTTCTCCCACTCTGGGCGGAGCAGGAGGGAGTGTCAGACTCTTACTGACTAAAACCCATCCATGTTCCTTCCTCGCCCTTTACGTTCCGGGGCCGCGGTATCTCTTTCGAACAGTCCCGCAACCCCGGCAGGCCTCGGCCCTTGCGGGCCCCTCTCTTCTGCTGACATCTCTTTGAGGCGCGCGTGGAACACGAACGCGCCGTCGACACGGCCTGTCGTCACTAGACGGACGGACGGCTAGCTAGCCCATAGCTAACCGTCCACAGGCCCGCATCTACGGTGGCCGGTAGCCACCACGTGGCCCCCGACGCCCGGTGCGTCTCCCGCGGCGGCCGGGAAGAGAGGTTCTCTCCCTCTCTCGTTCCGCCACCTCCTTCGCTAGCATGACTGCTTCGCAGAAGGAGGTGACAGCTTCCCATTCCGTCTCGCTCCGGACCATGGATTGAACCAGGGCCGGACGCGAGAGGTCGCCGCCACCGATCGCCGCTACGAGGACACGGCGGTGCTCCGCCCACGCAGGGCAGACTTCCACCGTGTGCTCCACCGTTTCCTGCCGCCCGATTCGGTGCAGGTACCTCCCGAAACATCCGTGTCCGGTGAGGACCTGCGTCAGGCGGAAGGTGAGGACGCCGTGGCGCCTCTCCAGCCACTCCTCAAAGAGGGGACTTACCGCCACTATCGTGGCGTGCCCTGCACGGGGTTGCGACAGTCGCTCTCTCCATGTCGCCATGAGATCGCGCCGGAGGTCTGTCCGCTGAGCGGCAATTTGCTGCGGCAGCGGAGTTTCCCCCCGGCGTAGTGCCTCCGCGCGCCAGTCGTGCAGGCGCGCGAGGACTATCGCCTCCAGATCCCATGGCGGCAATCCGGCAAGCAGGCCCGCCGCCTCGCGGGAGATCGTGCGGTACCCACGGACCATTTTTACGGCCACCACTTTCTGGGGCGCGTTCAGGTAATGGGCGGCTCGCCGCCTCAAGGAACGCGCCCACACTGGGGCCCCGTAAAGGGCCATGGACCGCACGACCCCCGCATAGAGCCTGCGGCAGGAGGCGTTTGGCCCCCCAAGGTTGGGCAGGAGCCGCCTGAAGGCAGCCCCGGTCCGTTCCAGCCTGGGGGCCAAACGTGGGAAATGTTCCACGAAGTTCCATCGGCTGTCGAGAACGAGTCCCAGGTACTTCAACGTCGGCTCGACGCCGATGGATACCCCTCCCACCGTCAGTGTGGATCCCGATGGTGGCGCATTCCGAGGCCCATGAAAGCACATGGCCTCGGACTTGTGCAATGCCACCTCGAGACTCAGTTGCCGGATCCTCTCAACGACTATCGCAACCCCGCGTGTCATAACTTCGGCCGCCGCCTCGTGCGACCTCCCCTGTGCCAGCACCAGGGTGTCGTCTGCGTAGCAAACGACGCTGACACCACTAGGGAGGTCGGCGCGCAGCACCCAGTCGTAACCGATGTTCCACAGGGGCGGTCCCAGAACCGATCCCTGTGGGACACCGCACGACATCTCTCGCCGGTTCCAATCTCCGCAGCGACTGGGGTAGATGACGGCCCTGTCCGTCAGGTAGTCCCCGATCACACGACGGAGGTAGGTCGGCACCCGGTGATACCGGAGTGCCTCCCTGATGCAGCTCCAGGGCAGGGAGTTGAAGGCGTTGGCGATGTCGAGAGACACCGCCAAGACCACCCCGCCCCGGGATATCGCATCCCCCGTCGTGAGGGCTCTCACGCGCATGATGGCGTCCACAGTGGAGCGCCCCCTGCGGAAACCAAACTGGTTCTCCGCAAGATTCGGCCCCATCCCCTCAAGGTGCTCGGCGAGGCGGTTTGCAATTACTCTCTCAAAGAGCTTGCCCACCTCGTCGAGCAGCACAATGGGCCGAAATGCGGACGGAGAGTCCGCAGGGCGCCCCGGCTTCTGGATGAGGACCATTTTCCCCGTCTTCCAACGAAGCGGGAACTGGCCTCTCTCCAAGCATGCGCTTAAGAGCCCTTTCAGTCGGGGCCCGAGAGCCTCCGCATCCGAGGCCAGGACCCAGGCTTTGCCAGGCAAGCCATCAGGTCCCGGGGCGGTATTTTTGGCCTTGAGCCTACCTACCGCCACTCTCAGGTCTACCCCAGTCACTTCCGGAGTGTCGTCGTCGTCATGGGGGTCCTCTTCCGGCACCGCAGGTGGCGGAGCCATAGGCGGGGGCGGATGTTCCCCCCGCGAGGGGAACAGAGCGCTCACCACGTCCTCCACGAGCTCTGGCCGGAGACTCTGTGTCAGCGGGGGGGCCCAGGTGCGGAGTTTATTCCGCACCATCTTGTAAGGGCGCCCCCACGGATCTCTGTCGAGAGTCTCCAACATCTCCAAGCGGGCCAGTTCTCTGGCCCGCAGGACAGCCTCCCGGAGGGCGGTCTTCGCCGCTCTGTATCCCTCGTACAGCTCCGCCTCAATGGCTGCCGCATCCGACGGGCGGATGCGGAGCCTGCGATGCCTGGCGTACAGGCGCCGCGCATCAACGCACGCCTCGCGCAGAGATGTTATTTCGCGCGACCACCAGTACACCTGACGTCGGGCGCTTCCTGGCCGGACTCGGGGCATTGCCACGTCACAAATATCGGACATGGCCTCCTGGAACCACTATTTCACAAAACCCTAATACTACATTTGATGACTACAATAAAGAAGTTAACGAAGCTGTTCAAAGCATTATAAAATGGTTTGAGTCCAATAATTTAAAAGTTAATATAGACAATTAAATTTTACAATAGTAAACAATATAATCACCAATTAACAATATCATACAAAAACAATATCGTAGCACAATCCGATAGTATAGTTTTCCTAGGGATGTCATTAGATAGTCAGATCTCATGGAAATTACACATACTTAGATAAAATCTGTAAAAAAATAAACAGGTATGTTTACGCTCTTTGGCGTCGTACACCTATATCCAGCCAAAAAACAGCTTTACAAGCATATCATGGATATGTAGCCTCCAACCTTCAATCAGTACCTATACAAATCGTTTGGTGAATATTGTAATTTTAATACCCGTTATCCCAATAGCTTTCCTTTGCCAAACATAAAAACTAATCTGTATAGAAGAAACTGTTACCACATGTCTATTAAGTTATTTAACAAATTACTAATGAACTAAAAAACCTACCCCTTAGTTTGTTCCGTAAAAAATTGCACTCTTGGTGTAGCGTTGTAATCGACTAACTAAAATCGATTCACACACATACCTAGTTACGGTTCACCGGAGCAGCAACACTACGCGTCATCCATAGACACTCTGTCTAGGAGGCTATAAAAGCTGTCTTCGAGTTGCAAACCTTCCTTTTGACCTGAACGCCTTCAATGGTAAAACCTCAGTGAACTGGGTGAGTGTTTTGAGTAATCTGCTAATTCTCTTATGTCTGGATACACCGCTTTCTTTTGTTATCTGATTTCTGCGGTGATTGTCTGCAAAGTTATTGTGTCGGTTGTCAATAATGGCTTCCGTGTTGTACAGATGCTACGTCATCTTATTGCGTATCATCTAATATTTCACTTTTCATACTGCCTTTGTGAAGCCCGCGCATGCCGCGTTCACACTCAGCCGCAATGTGCTTAACCTGCTCTGAAGCGCAGCGAGAACCTACTAAGTGGTGATCGCGACATGCGCTGGCTTGCCTAACCTTTGTGAGCTGCCACGATGGGTGAGTTTCCCTGCTTACCACTGAAACCGGTGCTTGGGCTTATGGCTGGGAAACACACGCATCGTTGGCGCTCACCGATCCTGGCACCACGCTTACGGGCCCACCATGCCACGTGCATGATTCCAGGGTTCTACTTGAGGAGTCGAAACTAAGGAGACACCGCTGACGGGCGTCATAGCTGCCTCGCGCTCTACTCGCTGAGAGACGATCCCGTCACGGTCCCATCTGCCGTGCTTACAGCACGCTTCTAGCCGCCATCCACGTCTGCCACGTGGAGGATCCCCGCTGCCGAGCACCTGCCGTGCCTGCAGCACGCCACCGGCCGCGATACCGGCCACCTCATCAGCCACGTGCCTGTCACGTTGGGCACTAGCCGTGCTCACGCACGCCTGCCAGCCTGCCGCGGCCGAGACGCGGTCGCCTCGACCACTGTTGCTGCTCCTGCGGTCACCTTGTCACCGCACAGCCCTGCTTCGGAGGCCCTCGCCGGCCACGTGCGTCGTGACCTAAGCCCAGGGCAGTACCCTTCTACTTAACCCAGTGATCAGTGAATGAAATCCTTAGAGACCCTAGAACCTGCAACCTGAGATAAATCTGTGTGTTTAAGTACTAAATATATGTATTAAACTATTGTGGTTTCTCTACTTCCCAACCCTGACAAAGTACTACGCCACATTGGTTAGTCACTAAATGTTTCTACACTACCCAGGAATACCTTAGTTATAAGAATAGAAAATTATTATAACACCTCACTAAGTTCCTATTCTTGTGCAATAAATGTTAGATATTTAATTTAGTATGTTTAGTCACCTCACCCATTTTGTTTGTTATTTTAAGCTTTTATTTTATATTTCGTATATCAGAAATGGTTTATATGAGGATCCTTATTGTTAGATTTGAAATGTAACAATTATCTACCATCTATTTACCCATATTATGCGAAAAAAATATTTGATTTGATTTGATTTGAAGCGCATTAAAAATAAAAGCTTGTTTTAAAAAAAAAATACTTTCAAATTTTATTTTTGACTTGTTTGTATTTGTGATTCGAGATTTACTACGGCATAGTTAGTTAAGCGTAGCGTCGTGTTTCCGTATCCCGTAGTAATTCGTAGTACACACAATTTTTTTTAAGCACCCATTATCTAAAGAAAAGAGAAAGTAACAAAAAGTATTTATTCGATTTATCTAGGACCAAAGTACTCATCCAGATGAATCAAACGAGCCAAATCTCGATGTGGTAACGTCGTTTTATAACGGAGATCCTATGTCCACCTTCCAGCATCATCACAAAAGTCTGGTTACCATTTGGGACTGAATTACTCTTCAAGACGACTCAAACGAGCCCAAACTCGATGGGATTATGTTGTTGTATTACGGACAACTTATGGCCACCTTCCAGCTCCAACATCAAACCCTAGATACCACCTAGAGACTAAGTACTCGTCAAGACGAATCATACTAGACCAAACTCGGTGGGGTTAGGTCCATTTATAACGGAATTCTTAAGGCCACCTTCCAGCTCCATCACCAGACCCTGAATATTTTCTAAATACAAAGTACTCATCAAGACGAATCAAACAAGCCCAAATTGTATGGGGTTGCATCGTTTCATTACAGAGTTCTTATGGCCACCTGCCAGCTCCGTCATCAGATCATATCCATGTTATCATAATATTGCATTAACCCGTGCTATACACATGTGTGCAAAATTTCAGCTCAATCGGTAACCGGGAAGTGGCCGAACATCACCATGAATATTTTTAAAGTACAATAAAATATATGTTTATCGTCGTGTAAGTTGTTTTGTTTATTTAATAGACTATTTAATGTGACGTCATATAGCTTTTAACCAGCGGACAATCCAGGTGCTTCCAACCGATTTATAATAATATTAATAATAAATCATTTATTTCGAGCAATAAGACTCATAGTGTCAGTAATACTTACAAACTATGTTAGTACACACACTCTACACAGTACACTCACAAACAAACAAAACAGAAAACAGATTGTGACATCATTGATGCAAGGTGACAGGCGCAGCTGAAACCTTGCAGCAGTGGTTCACAAACGCACAATCAACTCTGCTCGCTATCATAGACAGGATGCTGTTGGAGCTGCCCAATATATGAGGGAACAGAATGGAGAATGGGCAGCAGAGTTCTCTGCGCTTTTGTAACAACCGTACTCCGATCGCCAACCCGCCTCCCAAGCGTGGTGATTATGGCAAAAAGATGCTAGAAATAAATGATCTGAGACAGACAAGATTCTTAGTCCATAAAATAAAACACTGCAGTATTGTATATGCAACATATTTGTTTATAATATTCTAAAAAACATACTGAAAAGTTATACAAACATTAGAATTAAAAACGGGATATTTACCATGTTTATTGTTTGTTTGTCCTTCATCCGTGACCATGGCGCTTGTAACAGTGCCGAAATATCGGAAACTCAAAACAAAAAAATATAACTTTTCAGACTGACATGGTCACTACCATGTCAGTCTGAAAAGTTATATTTTAAATTTAGGTAGGTAGGTCTTGTTTGAATGTAACTACTACTTCACCGCTTACTATCAACAGATCTTTCTCATTCTTGACGATAATCTCGACCATGCCTTTTTCAAACGGCCACAACGATGGAATATGATGGTTGAACGTTAAGTTACTTAAATCATGTTTGCCCTGAAACGCAAGTAAAGTTTAACTTTTTCGCAAATTTGCCCTGCGCTACACGGTTATGTGTTTTACTGGGTGCTAGTAAAATACAGTGTTATCTTCTTATAATATGAGTCGAATTCGAGACGATTTTTTTAAGAGAATAGGTATTATAGATCGCAGCAAGATGGAATCACAAAAACATTTTTGCAAAAAATTAAACCGACTTCTAAAAACACAAAATAGTGAAAAATAACTGTAGCTTCAGAAGTCGGTGACAAAAAAACTAAACCAATCAAACAAAGGTCACTGACTTCTGAAGCTAAAGTTATTTTTCACTATTTTGTGTTTTTAGAAGTCGGTTTAATTTTTTGCAAAAAAGTTTTTGTTATTCCATCTTGCTGCGATCTATATAAATCACAAAATTGGTCAACCGGCCCTGTTGACCAATTCAAACATGCATTAGGTCGAGTGAACCCTTTTTCTCGGATTAGAAATAGGAGTGTAAGACTTTTACTGACTAAAACCCATCCATGTTCCTTCCTCAGCCTTTATGTTCCGGGGCCACGGTATGTCTACTCTTTCGAACAGTCCCGCAGCCCCGAACAGTCCCACAGCCTAGGTCGAGTGGTCCTGTAAGATCAGCTGACGAAAGAACCTTTTAAAAGTGTGGATATAACTTTTGTCAAACAAAAAGTAAAAAATATAATATAACGAGAGAGAGCAGCGGTGGCCCAGTGGTGGCGGCCCCGACTTACGAACAGTAGGTCGAGGGTTCGAAACCAGACAGGCGCATTACTTTGTGTAATTTATTTCATCACCACTGCTCTCAAAAAACGGTGAAGGAAAACATCGTGAGGAAACTGGCATGCCCTAGAACCAAAAGTTTGAAGACATGTGACATCTACCAAACAGGACTGGGCCCGCTTGGTGGATTATAGCCCATACGCAAAATACGCGCTTTGACGTGGAGTTGCGGACACCAGCCCGTTGTACAATACAATACAATAATTTAAGAACGAAAATCTTACCAGTACAATAGGGCAATGTATGCCTGCAGCCCTTAGGCTTTTACCAGCATAGGGATCATTGTTAATGAGAACGCATAGTTGAACGTGTATTTCAGGAAACGACCTTCTGAACTCGTTGTGAAGATATTCATAGCAGATGAAATCCACCTGCAAACACTCCACATTGTCATTTTCTAGAATGACATGCTTGATGGGTTTGAAACTGCAATTGGTTTAGATGTGACTTTTATCTTCATTCAGGGGACCTCAATCGACAATATTATTCTGAGAATTAAGCTCAATGATTTGGATCAGACTGTCAGAAATTTTATGCTGAAATTTCCTTATTAGTGTAGATACAAACTCAAAATATTAGAATATCTTACCGAAATTCCGTTGCCCAAAACTATCTTATTTTCAAAAAACGCATTTAAATAATAATCTCCTTTTCGATTATAACGTCTCACGTTGAATATTATAGGGTCTTCAAAGTAGCTTTTATCAAAGTAAGTAACTTTAGCGCGTTCTGGGATGAGTTTGAGACACTAAAACAATAGCAACAAAAATAGTTTTTATTATTTAAGAATAAATGGACGCTCTTACGTTGGACATCCAGGAGGGTCGAGAAAGTGGCCTAGAGGCTGGAAAGGTTGGAGAATGTTGGCCTGAACTTAAGTAGCACCAAAACCCTAATCTCTAATCCTGTGCCTATAGCCCTTGCCGGAACGCCCATACCGATCTGCACCGACTTTCGGTACCTCGGTCGTCTGTCCAAGGGGATGACGAAGTAGACGCACTAGATCAACTCAGGATTGATGTAATGGCGAGAGGTCCATGGAACAACTTGCGACTGCCCCTCAAGTTAAAGGGGAAAACATACAAGTCCGTGATTAGGCCTGTTGTACATCATGGATCGGAATGTTGGGCTATGAAGAAGATGGGTGAAAAAATAGTACAAGTACCGGAGATGAGAATGTTATGGTGAATGTGTGGAGTGACAAGAACGGATAAAGTAAGAAATGAGTATATTAGAGGAGTTTGAAAGTTACGCCAGTCTTGGTATGAGCATGTGTTGAGAAGGGATGAAACGTATGCGTTGCATTGAATTTTCATTTTGACAAACACTCAAAATTAATACCATTAAAATATCATGATAAAAAAAGTCCAGTCTATCTGGGTCTTAACAATCACAAACTAGCCCACCCTACAAGTAATAACAGGCGTAATGTTATGGATGGATGGATGAATGGATGGATGTTTGTAACTCTTTCACACAAAAACTACTGAATGGATTTGTATGATATTTAGAACACAGATAGTTTATAACCTGGGTTATCATATAGGATAATTTTTATCTCCGTAGTACGGGACGTAGGTTGCGGGAATCCGGTGGATGCGAGTCGCGCGGGACCGGTCAATGTGGCGACACTTGGGGGAGGCCTATGTCCAGCAGTGGCGTCTTTCGGCTGAGATGATGATGATGATGGGACAATTATGGAACTTCACCCCAGTGAAGTCGCGGGCATAAGCTATTACACACTTATAAATTAACTTACGAGATGGTTGTGCGCTACAAAGTAAAACACGACCAGACAGAGACACGTTTTAGTATAATAGCTCATTGCTAAAAACTTAACAAACAAAATCCCACACGATATTTACTAATTATGAAACAAAATATCTGTTCCACCTGATATTTATAAGTGTTATCAGGTTGTGCATCTATTGCATTAGGAAATGATTGATCGTAGGCATAATAAGTATGATATGTATGTATTTACAAACAAAAAATAAAAGTAGTATATCAACTTTCCGGTGTCCACGACATACGCCTCGTTGCGTAGTTATCATGAGTAGTCCAATAGCGCTAGGTTTTGAGGTTTCAAAAATATTGTGCACAGCCAAGGCAACACCATCAACAGACCTTGTTGTTTTTCTACGTTCTGAAGTACAGTTGTAATGTAGCCACTGTCACGATCGTTTCCTTAAAATGCGATCAAATCATCCATCGCGGTTTACTATACGCATAATGTAGCCATACGCATAATTAGTATGGTGTTTCTCTACTAACTGGAAACTGCCCCATACAAGACTGTCCCAGGCATATTTTTTGGAAATGTTAAAAATGTGTTAGTAAATTGAAAGATATTTATAAAATAAATATAAAATCTTTAATAGCTCACACATTTTCCTTTTTAGTTGGGAGATATTGACGATTTTGTGAAATATGATGTCATTCTGTGTCATAAGATGGCAGGGGACTGTTTGCCAGGGGACTGTTTATTTCAGATAGAAAGTGTAGTATCATTGAATGATTTTAAGTATATCAAGTTTGAGAAGCATACGTAGTAACATACTTTCTAAATAACTATTCATAAAAATATATTGCAATTAGTCATTGAAAACAATCAAATAAATGCCTAGCAGTGGACTGTTTCAACGTTCAGCCAGGACGCGTGGTTTCACCTTAGATGCAATGTTGACACTAAGCAAAATGGCGACGGCGCGCTTCGTTTGCAACCGAACGAACATCACAGCGGTTGCATTTCGTTCCACCGACTTAATTTCCGCACCAATACGTAATAAGATTTCAGAGCATTTTTCAATTTGTAACAGGGGACTGTTTGAAAATATTGAGGACAACATTTATCATACCGAATTAAGTTTTAAATTTTTGCTTAAAAATATAACTATGTTTTACAAAGATACTTCATGTATTCTAGTATTATTAGAATGTTTTATGCTTTTGAAATAACAATAAATAAAATATTTTTTGGACACGAAACTTTTTATTTCGGAAATGGGACACTACAGGGGACTGTGTTTTCAAGTGGTTAAAGTGCATTTGTTATTAATATTACAATATTATATTACAAAATAAGCTATAGCGTACTAAGAATAACTAGTACACTATCGTTTTAAATACACAGAACTCAGTAAAATAAACATCTTGTACGTAAATATGCCGCGGACTGCGATTTTCCAGTTAGTAGAGAAACGCCCAAAGAACTAGTCGTGCAAATGAGACATTTTCTAATAAATTCGCTTCAATTTATTCGTAGGTCGTTTATTCAACTACCCTCACTTGATCTTCATTTATGAAGATCAAGTGAGGGTAGCAAAGTAAATAGTAAAGTAGTAAAGCCTTCGCTTTGCTGTCGCGGTACCTCCAATACTTCAGTCTCCCCGCGACCACGGCTGGTGCAATCCGGTCGAAACGTCGGGCTTAAATTAAAGGTAAATTCGCGATAAATACCCGTTTTCATATGTTTTATAATGTGTACTGATCGTGAAAGTTTAAAAAAGACAATTGATGGTAAAAGTTTTAAAGAAAAAGTTTATTTTAGTCTTTCTAGCGCATTTAAATAAAAGCTTGTTTTAAAAAAAAAAACCTTTTAAATTTCATTTTCCACTTTTTAGTATTTGTGATTCGAGATTTACTCAAAACTCAAACTCTTTACTG
Source organism: Xestia ashworthii (assembly GCA_950022955.1). Taxonomy (NCBI): domain Eukaryota; kingdom Metazoa; phylum Arthropoda; class Insecta; order Lepidoptera; family Noctuidae; genus Xestia; species Xestia ashworthii. Next base: position 2,420,092 of record OX465555.1, on the reverse strand, counting down.
CGTTCATGTGTACATTCAGTTGTTACATATACACCGTGTTCCTGAGGAAATACATTAATTTTGAATAATACTTCTACAGCTCTTGTTAAACATATCGTACAAAGGAAGTAGTAGTTTAAATGGCATTGTTTTTAAGTTATTGGTAATTTAAGTTTAACCAATTTAATTATGTTGTGCTGTGATAAAGACTCTATTTGTGAGATGTTGCCACTTTGTGCAACCAAAACTATCAAACTGAATTTAGAAGACTGAAACTGATTTTTGATTTTTTTTTTTGAAGTAGAGGCATTTTGTGTTGTGTTGTGATAAAATGAGTTTGTAATCTAAGATGAACACGATATGTTTTACTTATTGCCACTAAAAGTGAAAAAAATGATAAAAAGTAAAAAAACAAAAAGTACTTAAGTAAAAAAAATGGTAAAAAAATGGTCAATTTAATGGTCTGAATAACATGCCGAAGTTAATGTATAACCTCAGGAACACGGTGTATATATAAAAGTAAGTAAGTTCCAACATGAAACCCGGTTAGGGCACGGCAACATAATATATTGAACAAAACAAGCATCCAGTGAGTAGGTATACTGGATTGCGAGTTTGCTAAACAAATATAATAAAACTAAATTAATTAGTATCGAAAATATTCCTAGTACCTATTAGGTTTATGTAGTTATTTTAATTAATATCATGAGGTTATTAAATTGTTTTATTTACGTGTATTCATTGTTATATTTTATTGATTTGTATCAGTTATTAAAATTAAATAAATAAATAATGTCATTGATTTGTATGATATGTTATTAATTTATATTCTCTATTATATTTATATTTTATTAATTTGTATGAATTATTATATTTTATTAATTTATATTATCTATTATACTTTCATTTTATTAATTTGTTTCGTCATGTTCTGTGTAAGTGAATGTATGTGTGTTTTTTTGTAATTATCTATTTTTCATATTCCCTAACTATTTTATTCTAAGTATTCTGCGACCGAGTAAAAGCATTTTTGTGTTAGATATTCTTTTAATTTTCTGTTAAATGTTTTGAATTCGGGTTCTTCTTTAATTTGTTCCGGTAATTTGTTGAAAATTTTACTGCCATGTAGTTTTACTACGGCATAGTTCGTTAAGCGTAGCATCGTGTTTCCGTAGCCCGTAGTAATTCGTAGTACGCACAATGTAATGTTTTGAGCACACATTATCTAGAGAAAAGAGAAAGTAACAAAAAGTATTTATCAGATTTATCTAAGACCAAAGTACTCATCAAGATTAATCAAACGAGCCAAAACTCGATATGGTAACGTCGTTTTATGACGGAGATCCTATGTCCACCGTCCAGCTTCATCATCAAACTCTGGTTACTATTTGGGACCGAATTACTCTTCAAGACGACTCAATCGAGCCCAAACTCGATGGGATTATGTTGTTGTATTACGGACAACCTATGGCCATCTTCCAGCTCCATCATCAAACCCTAGATACCACCTAGAGACTAAGTACTCGTCAAGACGAATCATACGAGCTCAAACTCGGTGGTGGTATGTTGTTTTATAACGGAATTCCTAAGGCCACGTTCCAGCTCCGTCATCAGACCCTAGACACCATCTAAATATGAAGTACTCATCAAGACGAATCAAACAAGCCCAAATTTATCTAAGTATACCACCGCATTTTGGTAGTATATAGTGTCATATCAATGGTGCAGTTTAGACCATACCCAATCCACGGTTTAACTAATTTTTAAACTAATTTGTCTCATCTGCACCATTGATGGTGCAGGTCAATGGTGCATACGGTACGACGCGAATTTTATGGGGTTGCATCGTTTCATTACAGAGTTCTTATGGCCACCTGCCAGTTCCGTCATCAGATCATATCCATGTTATCTATTATCTATTACAAAATAATAAATCTAATCTAATCTATTAATAAATCTGTAGAAAACTAATTTTTGTACATTGAAGAAATTGAAACAAAAAATAGCTAGCGTGTGAAAAGATAAGTAACAGAACCCATTTCCATCATTTTTGAAATTTTTGTCTGTTTGTCTGTTTGTTTGTGCGCACATCACGTAAAATCTACGAATTCAATGCTGACAATGTTTATATACAAAAATTATACGCAACTTGAGGTTTAACTTAGTTTTTGTTTCATCGAAATCGGTTCACTCTATCAAAAGATATGATTAATTTAGTGAGTTCAAGAAGTAAAATATTACGTTACGCAATTCAGTATAGTACTTGCAACGACATCTTAAGACTAAAAATAGAACTAATGTTGATAGTTGAAATCTAAATCCGATAGATGGCGTTGTGCAAATGACGTCATTTTCTGAATCGCGGTGTTAAGATTTTCCGCGCGAGGATGACTTCCACCGTGTTTACTAGGCCAATTGGGTTTCGTTAGGTGTCTTAAAAAGTTAAAAGTTTTTGCGTGTGTCGTAAAAGTTCTGGCGAGCGGTGCCAGCGGCGCGCTCGCCAAGGCCAAGGCCTATATGGCCGCCCCATGGACGGCACCCGTAAGCCTACGGGTGCAAAGGATCCCGCGGGACCAAGGGCAATGCCCATAACCCGCCTGCCGCACCCCCCTGCGGGGATGCAGCGAACTCTCACGAGTAAAATTTCTTTGGTTGCTTGGTTTATCGATTTTCTAAATTGGTCGAAAAAAGTATTTCTTATCTTATTGGTTTCGTTTGGTCAACTTTGGTCATTGGTTTGAAGTACGAAGTAAAGATTGTATTTTAATTACTTCGTAGTTTGAATCCAATAGTGCCAATCGTTATACAGTAAGTTAGTGTTGCCAATTCGTTGAGTCACGACCACGAACAGACGATACATTGTGTCACACTAGACTGTTCGACGCACCGTTCTTTTAAGTTTGTAGGCTATTCAGTCATAAGTGTTGTTGGTTTTGTTTATTGCTTTAATTTTCCTTGAAAATGCCTCAAAGAAAAAAAACTAACCTTTCGCTGCGTAGCCGAAATGCGAAAAGGATGAGACTTTGTAGGTCTCAGGAATCGGAAGAAGATCGTGAAGCACGGTTATCTGCTAACCGAGAGCACATCGCTCTTTCACGTGAATTGGAAACGTTCACCGAAAGGGAGTCACGTTTAAGTTCACAAAGAACACGGACCGCGACTTTGCGGTCTCAAGAGAGTATCCAGGAACGCGAAGACCGGCTGTCTGCTGATCGGGAGCGCCACTCTCTCTCACGTGAGTCAGAGACATTCACAGAAAGGGAGTCGCGCTTAAGTTCGCAAAGAACTCGGACTGCGACTTTGCGTTCTCAAGAGAATATCCAGGAACGCGAAGTTCGGCTGTCTGCTGATCGGGAAGGCCAGTCTCTCACGCGAGTCAGAGACTTTCACAGAAAGGGAGTCGCGCTTAAGTTCGCAAAGAACTCGGACCGCGACTTTGCGTTCTCAAGAGAGTATCGAGGAACGCCAAGCACGTCTGTCATCTGACCGAGAGCGACACGCTCTCTCGCGCGAGTCTGAATCTCTCTCCCAAAGAGAAGAACGATTACAAATAGCTAGACATAACTATGTAGGTGTACAAAGAAACAATGAAAGTTATCTTGCATCTGAAAGGGAAAGAATAGATGAACTAAGACGAGCAGAAACAGCAGAACAACGTCAATCTCGCCTAGAAATAGAACGAGCTCGATACCATATGAATAGAGAAACAAATAGCGGAGCTGATGAGTCCATGGAAAACGACGATGCAAATATTTTATTACCTTGGGACAATAGGGAAAAATCAGGGTTCACATACAGGGTGAATTTGAATAAATGCGACAAAATGAAATGGGAGCTTCAGTTACAGTAACATAGTAATTATAAACTGTTTTTTCTACTATCTAAATCGTTAAAAAAAATTACGCGATTATCGTTTTCAAAAGGTCCATTGATGTTATTATCTTTATTTAAGTACGAATTATCGGTATTCCCGTTCATAGCGGTCATTTACCTAATTTAGCTTAGTTTCTAATGTAAGTATCGCGCGACGTTGCCAAACCTCGCATGTGCGCCAGCGCTGACATCCCTTCCCGGCGACCGCGCGCCGCCCACTACCCTTCCTTCGTTCATTACAATTTTACATTTGATATTTTATACATTTTCTTGACAACAAGTATTATTGTATATTTAAATTTGTCGCATCTATTCAATTTCACCCTGTATTCGTCTAGAATTAATTATGCTGGCTTTACTTTCGTGGGTGACATGAGAGAAATTTGTAATTTTTGTCATGCTTTGAAATGGAGGAAAGAGACAGATGGAATGTGCTGCTCAAATGGAAAAATTGTTCTTCCAAATTTCCAAGATCCACCACACTTACTTAAAAGTCTCTTGAATGGCGATCATCCCCAGTCGAAACATTTTTTGGATAATATTCGTTTATATAACAGTGCTTTCCAAATGACTTCCTTTGGGGCAAAACAAATAACGGAAGGACCGTTCATGCCAACCTTCAAAGTACAAGGTCAAGTTTATCACCTTATTTGATCTTTGCTGCCAGAAAATGAACCCAAATTTCTCCAAATTTATTTTGTATCCGATTACACGCAACAGCTCAATGTTAGAAATCACAATTTTCCCCAGCTCAATGCTGAGCTTTTGGGTCAGCTTCAAGAATTGCTGCATCACGTTAACCAGTACGTTCGTGAATTCAAAGCTGCATTGGAGTCAATTCCACAAGGCAGCAATGATTTCAAAATTGTTATAAGTGCCGATAGACTTCCTGTGGGTAAACACCGTGGAAGACACAATGCACCCGTCGCAGATGAAGTTGCAGTTGTTTTAGTCGACCAGGAGTGTGAGAGACGTGATATCGTGTTGCGTACACGCGACGATCGCCTTCAACGCATTTTGGAAACCCACCGAGCTTACGACGCCCTGCAATATCCACTAATTTATTGTCATGATGAAGATGGGTACAATTTAGGGCTGTACCAAGTGAACCCTACTACGAGAGTCACTAATTATCAAAAAAAAATATCTGCTCAACAATACTATTCCTACCTTTTACAAATAAGGCAAAACAGTTTCGTATATTTGCAACGATTTCGTGGTTTGTTCAGCCAATTTATTGTGGACATGTACGCAAAAATAGAAACTGAACGTTTAGTGTATATTCGCACTAACCAGCGACGGTTACGCGCTGAAGAATACGTGCACTTGCGGGACGCCATGCAATCAGATAATAACGTCGAAGACTTGGGTCGATTGGTTATTTTGCCATCCAGTTTCACACACAGGCGGTCCGCGGTATATGCACGAACGAACGCAAGATGCTTTTTGTTACGTCCGTAAATACGGCCGGCCGGACCTTTTTATAACATCTACAACAAATCCAAAGTGGACGGAGATTTGCCAGGCACTTCTCACAGGACAGGCGTCATACGACAGACATGACATTATTGCTAGGATTTTTCATTTAAAACTCAAAGTCTTGATTAATCTACTTACAAAAGAGAAAGTTTTCGGTTCAACTCTTTGTTTTATGTATAGCGTCGAGTGGCAAAAGCGTGGTTTACCCCACGCGCACATTCTTCTGTGGCTGGAAGAAAAAATTCGTCCCGATGCTATAGACAGTGTCATAAGTGCAGAATTTCCGGACTATAATGCAGATCCGATTTTGCATGACATAGTAAAAACACATATGGTTCACGGCCATGTGGCGTCTTAAACAGGGAATCACCGTGCATGAAAGATGGTCAATGCTCAAAAAAATACCCCAGAGCACTGAAAGAACTAACTATGGCTGGGGAAAATGGGTATCCGCAATACCGGCGAAGATCACCGTCACAAGGTGGTTTCACAGCTACTGTCAGATTCCGTAGACAAGAAATAATTCTAAATAATAGTTGGGTGGTACCGTATTCTCCAGTTTTGTCAAACGCTATTATCTAAATCATCAAAAAGGTGATATACTCTTATCTAAAAGACGTTGTTTTGTTCTCGACAACCACGCGAACGAAGTCGCGGGCACAGCTAGTCATAATATTGCATTGCCCCGTGATACTCGTATACACATGTGTGCAAAATTTCAGCTCAATCGGTAACCGGGAAGTGGATGAAATTTAACTTGCAAGATTCCATTACAGACAAACATCGGGACGGGTAATAAAAAAAGGTTTCTTTCTATCTTTATACTATGTAAAACTCGATTTCTTCATTATAAATCTTAAGAATAGTAAAGAATCAACTTATCTTATAAACAGCAGCTCAATTAAATCAAAATAAACTAGCGACGTTCACTGAATGGTAGTTTTCACGTGGACACATAATTTCAGAAAGTCGAATAGCTCTTGAACGAAAACTCGAAAATACCTACGTCTTTCGTTTATTCCCGTACGGGACAAGAAAAGCCAACTATTGGTATTGGCACGGAACGAAGTAGACACAGATGCCTTAGATGCATCACATTTACAAGGACAACGTATTATTTGAAAGATTGTACATGTTACTGGCCAATCCCGACTTCAGGAGAAACTAGTTTGGCCATGCCTGCTGCATGTTGCTTGCTCGTTTGCATGCTTGCTTGCATACTATATGCATGTTTGCATGCTGTATACTTGCGTGCATACTATATGCATGCTTTGATTGATATTTTTTTTACCTTTTAGTGCCAAAAGAAGATATAAATTGTGAATTTTCTGCAATATGATGGTTCTACTTTTTAGTAGAACCATCATATCGCAGAAAATTCACAATTTTTACTATCATAACAGCAATATTGTTTATAAATGTGTTGTGTTGAGAGAAGTTCATAGCAAAAGCTTAGTAATAAAATTTCTTTTAAAAATAATATTAGGATCAAAACATTAAATAATTTTAATTTAGGATTTATAACTACTATTGATAACGGTTTTAAGTATTCTGTATATTATTGATTGTAATAGTTATGACAAACGGGTTTGGGGCAAATTGTATTTAGAGATTTTAATTTTATGGCATGTGATATTATGGGATATAAAGTTCGGTTAAAATATCCTTCGGACATTATGATGATCAGGCCAAAAAAGTTAGGAAACACCCACCAAAAGGCACTCAACGTGCACAATTTCATGCCTCCAGTGGAGCAGAATAGGACTATCAATGAATTTATGATTGACCTAGGATGATCGTCAGATCACCCTATGTCAACAAAAAAAAACATTACTTAGATAATGTTTGTGATTTAAATCACAACAATTACTTAACTGTTTTTTGTGGGTTATTGCACTATACAATACAATACTATCACTGTTTATGATCTGTGTTATATGAATAACAATATTAAACTAAATCACAGCGAATTGTGGTTAATAACAAGGTTTTGAGTTTAGCAATAATAAAATTGTGCATTTATATTTATGAAGTAACGACTTATAATTAACTAAAGCAGTTATTTAATGCTTTGTGGATATTAACTTTTAATAGTAGTTTTGCTCATGGCTCTGTTGGCGTGGTTTAATAGAAAAGGTATATAAAACCAAGCTGAAAAAAAACAAACGAACAAGATATTACAAAACTGTTTCCCAGGAATAAAACTGAATAGGCTAATATAAAAAAAATAGGAATACAAGAGCACTTACGTTTAGGCAAACAGAATAATGTGATTACGTAATAATCATTATTATACACTAACATAGTTCTGTAAGTTTTTGTTGTTACTAACACGTGGATCCTTGTTGTCTGAACAAATAAATAAATTAAAAAAAAAAAAAATTAAATTAAAATTATTATTTTTCTGTCTCTTCTCTCTTCTTCCTGGCTATTATCCCAATTTATTTGGGGTCAGCCCTCCAAGTACTTCTGCGCCACACCGCACGGGTGTGGGTTGTCTCTGTTGTTGTGTTGCTCGCTGTCATGTCCTTCGCTAATGTTCGTAGCCAGGTTATTGGTGCGTCCACGGCCTCTTTTTCCGTCTTGTATGTTCATGACTATTTTTGTCTCTTTTTGTCTTTTTTTTTTTTGTAATCTGTTTTCTGTGGTTATTATTTTTTGTAATGAAAATACAACTAAGCAGTTTTAAAAATGCGGTACTAACAACTTGAGTTAAAGCAGGTTCTGCAACTAAAATTACCTCTTACTATTCCGCCATTCCATCGTAATAGTAAATCACGTAATTAATTGAATCCGGAAATCACGTAATTGTACTGTTTATATTTTATTTGCGATCCGCCCCACGTTCGCATGGGGTGACATATACTCACATCTGTCTTGTATACCTTTTGTTAGTTGTCTTTCACTCATCCTCTTCACATGACCAAACCATTTAACCATATACTATTTTTAATTTTGGATCTACTTTTAAACCTCAACATTCCTTAATTAAAGGGATATTATAAATCAAAACTAAATTTAAGAACTTTTTCCAATCAAAAAGTATAATTTGATATTAATGTACTTAATTACGTCTCATTCATATTCCGGAATAGTGGCGACATTCGCATCAAAATCGGTTTCAATGAACTACGCAGTCAGATAGCTTCACGCGTCATTTTTTGTAAAATAACAACCATCACATCCCAGCCAAAGCCTAGCAGGACGTAGGCATCCCCAAGAATCAGTACAAAATCCGGTCATGCGCTACCCACATCCGGTAACCATCACTAGGCCGTACCTTGTGTAAGGAGTCGATATCCCCACCGCTGTTTTGCGTACTTATTTGTTCTATTATAAGGCACATTTTAGTGCTCACGCAAATAGGAGCAAATACATATGAAATGCACCTCCGAATTTGAACATCCCGATTTTATTAAGCACATGTCTCACATTATTTACAGTGGAGTCGGTGATCCCGGCCAACGGTATACGCCTCCGACTCGAGAACGTATTTACCAAAAGCGTATTCATATTAGATTTCCGAGCTTCCAATGCCAGTCGGCCGTATCGAGAATGTCACCGATACATTCGATACTTTATTCGAGTGAGCTCGAGAACGCCCGTCGCTACACGGAAGAGTGTCAAATAAATACAGGTTGAAATATATCTCCTGTCGCGTACTGTGATCCTGGTATATACGTGCCATTTAAACGATGAATTTTTGTTTGGTTTTCGTGTTTTTCTGCTGTTTTTTCACATGGAGTGCTGGTATGCTGTACAGACGGGACTCCGACAATGTTTTGAAACCTGGTGGGTATTATTTTTTGTTTTTTAAATCGCTTCCAAGCAGTTTGGTATTGAAAATTCAGTTCGCTTTAATTAAATAGAATTATTTTTACTAAATACGTTGTTTTTTCACCAGTCAGTCAGTTTAATTACAGATTATTAGGTTTAATATTTGTGATTTAAATGAAACATTCAACGTTAATTATTTACTTGGTCACTGATTCAAATCATTTATAAAGTAAGCGATTTAATATTATTTATTTTAAACCAAATTCTATGAAGTGCTAAAGAATTTATATTGGACACCGCTAACAAAATAAACGGGAATATTCCATTAAATAAACTAGTGTTAGCTTTCAATTCCAAAATGTGAAAAAAATATACAATGTCAATTTAATACAAAAAGTCAAATAATAATTAATCAGTAAACATTTCAAGTATTATTGTTAAATCTAGGTTTATAACATTAAGTAGGAAATAGGTACCGTTCTTTTGGTAAATATAATAATGCAGCATACAGGTGCAGTACGGGGGCAGATTACGTCATGTTGTGTTGCTCATGATGCACTTTCGGTGCACTACAATCACTTCACTTTACTATTGCGCATCTTCCAACACACAGGGCAAACGGCCCTAGACAGTCACGCAATGACGTTGGTCCATACAACGTCATTTACATTTGTTTGTAAGACATAATCTATTTCTACCCTCTCCAGCAAACATAACATCTGGCAGGATAGATCCAGAAATTGTTTATCCATTTTCGAATTTATCTGATTGACAGTTCCAATCCGGAAACTGTCCTACACTGACATGTAACCAAACACATGCCACAAAATTAGAGCGAAATCTCAAAGATAGATAAGGACTTCCATCTCTATCACCACGTGTATTAACCAGTAGGATGGAAAGAGACGAAAACAGAAGGTCAAACAAAAATTTGTAAATGTGTTGATAGTGCGACGCGGGCGCAGGTTGCACTGCGTTACCTTGATCAGTCAACTGCGCACGATACGAGAATGGTGCACTTTCGAATGGTATTTTTGTGGTGCTGTCCTGTCTTGGACGTTCGCTATTGGTTCTAGGCATTTTACATGATTTATTTGATATTTGACTCATACTTACTTTAAGCACAGAAAACACTAACACGCCAGTGATAAGTTTGTAGGTTCGAACTCAAGTGCCTACCTGAGTTCGAACTTACAAACTCAAACCTGCAAAACGGGCCATAATGTCCACATTACGGCCCGATTTTGTATGTAGATAATGTCCCTGCCTTTTTTTCGGATGGTAAATCATCAAATAACTTCTCCCACTCTGGGCGGAGCGGGAGGGAGTGTCAGACTTTTACTGACTAAAACCTATCCATGTTCCTTCCTCGCCCTTTATGTTCCGGGGCCACGGTATCTCTTTCGAACAGTTCCACAGCCCCGGCAGGCTTCGGCACTTGCGGGGCCCCCCTTCCTTTACTTTAATCCGCGCTGGTCTTTAATTGGCGAAGAAAAACCGTCGTATGGACACCCGGCATGTCTTTCGAAGACAATCTATTTACCCGCCTGGACACGTGCGATAGAGGACCCCTTCCCCTCTCTCGGAAATGGTCCCAGCAATAGCAATGGAAAGGCTGATTATACTGTTAACTTTTTACGATAACTAATCTACAGCTATGTTTAGACTCAACCTAAATACCACCTATAAACATATTCGCACAAAATTACACTCATACACGTGTATGTTATTGAAAATATCAGGGGTCAATGTAGTTCGTCCGATTTGGTAGCAAGCCTTGCTTCACACAAAGCTACTATGTTTGCAAGGCACTTGAATGTTTAATAAAAGTGCGCAACACATGCTTTTAAAGCAAGGATTCACAACTTTTATAACCACAGCATAGATAATATAATACTAGCGTACCACAGGTTTTACACTTTAATTTCGAAATATACCTAGTGATGACCGCAGACTTTGTTTGTCCTAGTATTTCTATTGTTGTATGCTGTCTCCCCCTTCCCTCTCATTTAGAGGAGGTCATGTCCCAGCAGTGGGAACATTATAAGCTGATGATGATGATGCTGTCTTTACTGGGCATGCCTATTTTCAAACCTAAATCCTATATTCATAAACACACACCTTTTTCCGTGCGAGTAGTCAGAAATTACATGATGACACTCTCCTAAAAATGGAGGTATATCTGGTCATACATACACGCGACACGGTTGTGTCTTACTCACCTGGACCTTCAAACATGCTGCCTATCTGTATTAAACAATACGGTAATTAGCAACGTTGCGAGAGCCGCTTTCAATATTGCAAATGGTGATTATAACTTTCTCTTGCATAATTCATCCGTTTAGCTGCAGAAACCGCAACATATATTTTTTTAAATAAGCATATGGCGAATCCATCTGTTAACAATTTGCATCCAATATTTTTAACACATTTCACTATTAGATGAGCAGTGATAGTTTGAAAGTCTCATGCGATCATCTTCAAACATGTTTTAGATAAATATCGGCAAGTGTTACATAAGCACAATGCATATTCAAGCAGGTCCATATAGCGGAGTAAGCGGTCGCGAAGTGAACGGCCTTGCGCCGGCGCCGGGCCACGGTCAAGAGTTTAACTTGTGAGATAACGATATAGTTAACTTGTTAATGGTTGAGAGTTAACTGTGCTGTACCAATTTATCAATCGACAATCCCCGTTCCCAATGGCACAGCTTTTGTGAAAAATCTAGTTAGAGAATCTAGCTGAAGGAGTGAATGGAAAAAGGTTTAGGCCCGAAGAACTAACAATCATTCTATCAGTGACTACGAAGATAGAAGAAAATTCACAAATGTATTAGACTGACATAAGCTACCGAAAAGCTTCTGTCAATCTGGTTGAAAGATGTCATAGAAGCGCGAAATGATGTGACGACCTTCGTCACTTGCCTAGACCCACAAGTATTAAGATTTTTTATATGATAAAGGGTTTGCCGCATGCCGGAAAAACTGTGGGTTAAAATAGCAGGAAACTGATGAGAGGCGGGGTCGCGGCAGGCCACGAAGGAGATGGCGGGACGAACTAGACAAGTTCCGTCCAAACTGGAAGGATGACGCGCGGGTTCGCGAGAGGTGGAAAGGGTGGAGGGAGGCCTTTGCCCAGGAGTGGGTAATTATTTTTTTTTTCTTAGCGTGCTCTGTGCACGCTAAGAAAAAAAAAAAGAACAGATTTTTACTTAGGTCCTATCTAGGCTAAATTACAAGAATATGTAAAAGTAAACCAAAGTAAAACAATGTTTGCTACTAAATATAACCTCAAACACGAAATATAAGGTAACCTTTGTTGCAATTTGGACCCTCTTTATACCTAAAATGTGAGAGTACCATGCAGAAAGGTACCCCGATTTTATTTCTATGGGGAGATAACGAACATCCTCCACGATCGGATGATGGAGATAAGACTTGACTTAGGACAAACCTTTTGCTAAGAAAATTACTACGTAAAAATATATTTGTAAGTCATCATCTTTCTCATGCCCTAAACCTAATTTGTTTGGAGATGTTTTCTTTTTCTTTACTTCTCAATGAAAAATCCCTCATTAAGAAGTAAAGAACTCAACTCTTCCCTAGTCGCTGGATAGATGGCGCTGATCTCGGTACGTTACTGCAAGGAACAGAACGTCACATCATTTCGCTTGGATGTAATTAATGGTTATATTCGGCAGCTTATGCTAACGAAAGTGTCAGTCAACGTGTTTATGTGACATGGCGCAATTTACAAGCGTTTTGGCCGAGTTTTGGCTTTGGCACCTAGTAACGTAGTCAGATCAACGCCATCTACAGAATTCTTGGAAACATTGCAGTAGAATAGTAGAATTTCACAGGCTGGAAATATATAAAATTCTAAAACACTTGGATGCACAGCTTTAATAATATGAGTAAGAGGAACTCGTGGCTAAATAATAACAGCCGCTCGGGTCAATCTGTAGGTTAAGCTGTTGTTGTTGAGGAGAGATGGCGCTGCCGTCACGTAAACATTGGCTCCGTGTTTAAAAATATTTTAAAATAGTATTACCGAGTATTTAACGTTGAAAGTGGTGTTTAAGTGATAATATCGCTTGAAATAAGCTGTACTATCGTTATCTGGACTCCAACTTTACCCAGAAAAGTGAAAAAGTGAAATAATAGTGACGTGTAATGAGTGCTATAAAACAAGACTTTTACGTACAACAAATCCTATACAAAACAGTTTAAAACTTTCAAAACATTATCTTAACTGAAGAGGATCGGGAACTGTTAATTAATGAATAAAACATTGTGTCTAAAACGTGCAGCAAATCCTGTTTGACAGTGTGAACATTTTTGCAGCATGAGTCACATAACGGCTGTTTAATGTTTTAAAACTTAATAGAAATAACATCAGACACACTATTTCAAGTAATATGACTAACGTTTAGTTAGTGAAGTACGAGCAGAGCCGACATTGGAAATCGTGTGAACGAAGTGTCGCGGGGTCGATCCCACTATCTCACATTTCTTTTTGGCCATCATTACATTTGTCAAAATATTTTGTTGGATTCGATTAGGCATAAGTTCGATTCTGACATATTTATATTTTGATTATAAAATTATTATTGTTGTCTTATTTTTTTACTATCAATGATGGCGAGTGGAGACACTAGTAATATAACAATGAGGAAAATACGGAGAACGAACTCTCATAATAATGTGTCAACTATGAACACTTCAGACTCGTCACTCTTTGATACCACGATGCAAAGTCTTCCTGACCAATGCGGAACTTTAGAGGTACATGAATTACAAGAAAAATTATTATCTGTCCAGTAGGAATTATTGATTGCAAATAATGAAATAGACAATCTAAACACAGAAAATTTAAGATTGAAATCGGAGTTGGAAAAGAGTCATAAAATCATTGATTTATATAAAAATGTCGGGTATGGGGAGTCTTCTTCCACCCCACCATCTTCAATACGGAAAAAGAAAAAGAATGAGACTAACACCCCGTCTAAGAAAAATAAATATCAACATATTATTGTCCCTGAAAAGCCCATAAGTTTAATTGTAGAACAACCGAAGCAAGATAAATGTTCTAAAGGAAATTCTACAGCTGTCCAGGGTTTTTTTGAAGAAGATACCACCCCATGTGTGCGCAAGGAAAGCCAGTTGCCAGCCGCCAGCTCTGCCCACAAAAACAAACTATGCATACTGAGCACGAATACTACGAATAAAATACTATCCATAGCGCAAAATACCTTCGCAAACAAATTTCACTGTTGTCACTATTTAATACGTAGCGGGAAAACTGAAAATCTCTTGGAAGGTTTAAAAGAAAAACTGGTAAAATTCACCATGAATGACTTTTGTGTAATTCTTTTAGGTGATGAAGACTTCAAAAATACTAATAATTACTTTGAAATTATATTCCGTATAAGAGAAGTTATTCAAAACATGACTCATACGAATGTGATCATGTGTTTACCGACGTATAAAAATGGATACTATGCTAATTTATTTAACAGTAGAATAGAAACATTCAACAACCTTTTGTATCTAGATGTACTGACATATGAACATTTATATTTGCTAGACAGTAATTTGAATTTATCCTTTGACTACCAATTTTATAATAAACGAACTGGCTTAGTAAGTAACCATGGAATGTATATAATATTCAAGGACATAGATAGTTTAATAATTGACATACAATATAACAATAGTATAAGTGCTACGAGTACAATAGACATAACCGTTGATAATAATAGTTTAACAAATAGGGACACTTTTTTTCTTGACTAAACATTTATGTATATTGCATCAGAACATTGCCGGTCTCGTTAATAAATCTGACACTCTCTCAGTCTGTGTATGCGAACTTTCAGAACGAGATGTTGATGTAGATGTAATATGCATTTCAGAGCATTTTATGATGGCGGGCTGTGAGAATCAGTTACTCCTACCTAATTATAGTTTAGCTGCTTGTTATAGTAGACAAACAAGTAAACGAGGCGGTGCATGTATACTTGTTAAGCATGGAATTCAATGGAAGGGATTGGCCAATGTAGCAAACATGTCCTCGCAAAGTATATTCGAGTGTTGTGCAGTTAAATTGACGGACTCTAACATTATAATTGTGTGTATTTATAGAGTACCTAACTCAAATAATATCAATGAGTTTTTTGACAAACTGGAAACTCTTTTAAATTATTTATCCAAACAACGATGTAGGAATATAGTTTTAGCTGGTGATTACAACATTGACATTTTGAAGAGAACTAAATTGTCAGCCGAATTTGAGTGTATTCTTTTAAATTTTAATTTACAACTTGCTTTGAGACAACCTACTCGGGCTGCGAGCCAAACATGCATAGATAATTTTGCCCATAATTTTAATAAGCGTCGTTGTAGATCAGAAGTATTGGAGTTCGCGCTATCCGATCACACAGCACAACTGTTAAAGTGCCCCGTTAACAATATGGATGCTCTTAAGTATTACCGCAAAAGTACACGAGACTATAGTCAGGTAAATATAGAAAAGTTCAGGACTTGTCTAAGCAGTCTATCCTTCTCAGATGTGTACGAGATGGACGATCCTAATGCAGCCTACAACTGTTTTATTGAAACGTTCCAATTGCTGTATGAATTGTGTTTCCCCAGAAAAATGATTACCATTAGAACTACTAAGAAACTTACTTGGATATCACGTGGGATAAAGTTGTGTAGTAAAAACAAACGGAAGCTTCTATGGCAATATAGATTAAAACCAAGTCAAGCTAATAGAGATAAATTCAAAAGTTACTCGAAATTACTCAAAAGAATTATGAATCTAACTCAGAAAGCACAAAACGATCACAATATTAAAACCTCTAATAACAAGTCTAAGACTACGTGGCAAATAATTAATAAGAGTAAATACAATGCCCCGAAAAACTCAATTGCTTGCATCAAATTTGACAGTAAAGCTATCACACAACCAAAGGACATTGCCAATACATTTAATAATTATTTTATAGATAAAATACAACCAACGATTAATGCGGGAACAAACTCAACGTCATTAATTCTTGGCAGAGCACAGTCTATGTTTATGGCTCCGTCTACACCCTATGACATACTAAATATTATAAGGAAGCTAAAAAATACGAACAGCGTTGGCTACGATGGTATTGCCACAAAAATATTGAAAGCAGTTGCATTTGAAATATGTACTCATTTGTGTTTCATTGTTAATCTTTGCATAAGTACAGGTACATTTCCAGATGCATTAAAGAAGTCTATAGTGAAACCGCTATATAAGAAAGATAATCACGAATTAATGGTAAATTACAGACCGGTCGCGCTCATACCAGTTATGTCTAAGGTGTTCGAAAAATATATATGCGGTGAAATTAATAATTATTTAGAAAAACATAATATATTAAGTGACGAACAAAAGGGATTTCGTAAAAATAAAAGTATAAATTTGGCTATTTATGAGTTTTTATATAACGTCATGCTAAATGTAGATAAGAGAACACCAGTCTGTGCCATATTCTGCGACATGACACAGGCCTTTGACTGCGTCCATTATAAGGCACTGGCAGAAAAACTTGAAGCTTATGGTATCAGAGGCAACGTTTTAAAATTAATTCAATCGTATCTTCATAACCGTAAACAAGTTACAGAAATTACCTCAATCAATAAAAAAAGTAAACGTGAAGAAACTTCAAGATCAGAGGAACGCGAAGTTATGTACGGAGTACCTCAAGGCAGTGTATTGGGACCTCCGTTGTTTACTCTGTATATTAATGACTTGCCTAAAGTAACTCAACAACCGATGACCCTTTTTGCTGACGATTGCACTATGACAATATCTTGTAATGACATAAACACATATGAACATGACATTAATGATTCACTAATATCTATTATAAATTGGTTAAATGATAATAATTTAATAATTAATTTAAAAAAGACTAACGTAATGCATTTTAGACAACGTACACAAACAATCAATAATCTTAAAATTCAATTTAATGATATAAATATCAATGAAGCTGACACGACTAAATTTCTAGGATTAATAATAGATTCTAAATTGAATTGGAAACCTCAAATAGAGGCACTTGGTAAAAGATTGAGTAGTGCAGCCTACGCTCTGAAACAGCTTGCTGTGGTTCTCAACACAGATGCGCTAATTACTGCTTATTATGGGTTAGCCGAATCAATTCTTAGATATGGAGTCATCTTTTGGGGGAATAGTACGGACAATGAAATAGCGTTTCGGGCACAAAAAAGGTGCATTCGATCGATGTTTGGACTGCAAACAACGGACAGCTGTAAATCTTATTTTATAGAACGTAAGATATTGACATTGCCCTCATTATATATCCTGGAAACAGTAATGTTCGTTAAATCAAATGCTAACTTATTTCAGCTTTTGTCTGATGCTATCCCAAGGAATAGACGTGATAATTTCAAACTCTGTGTTCACGGCGCTAAAACAAGTCTTATGCGTAAGACCATCTTTTGCATGGCTCCGACTATTTATAATAAATTGCCCAAATCATGGAGAACATTAAGTATATCTGCTCTTAAAAGTAAATTGAAGAGTTTTATAAATAAAAGAGCATATTACAGTATAGCAGAGTTTATGAAAGAAGACAATTTTGATCGTTTTTAGGATGACGATGTTGTATTTATGACATGTTATAGGAATCTTGTGATTTTACTCTCTTTATTTTGGAATGGATGTAATTTTGAATTGAAATTTTAATTATATTATTGTATTGTATTTATATTTTATTGACTATTTTATTAATGACCAAGTACTTTGACATTTAATTTTATCTAAAAAACATGCTTTTTGAATTGTAATATTATACCTAATCCTTAATGAATAATGATGATTTAATATGTAATAATTCCTATAATGTAATGATGATTTATAATATTGTCACGGTTTATGCACCATCTCTTCCTACCAATTTGTACGCCACGATATGCGGTTGAACATGTTAGAACTTTTCTGTATAACATTATTATCTTGCATGCAATGTATCATGTACACCATGTTTAAACAAATAAATTTTTACTTACTTACTTACTTACTGTGCTAGCCTAGGTTGGTCTGTGGATGGGTGACCACCATTTTTTTTTTTCGTATGGGAAATCATCAAATGACTTCTCCCACTCTGGGCGGAGCGGGAGGGAGTGTCAGACTTTTACTGACTAAAACCCATCCATGTTCCTTCCTCGCCCTTTGTGTTCCGGGGCCGCGGTATCTCTTTCGAGCAGGCCCGCAACCCCGGCAGGCTTCGGCCCTTGCGGGCCCCTCCCCTTATGCTGACATCTCTTTGAGGCGCGCGTGGAACACGAACGCGCCGTCGACACGGCCTGTCGTCGTTAGACGGACGGACGGCTAGCTAGCCCATAGCTAACCGTCCACAGGCCCGATGGGTGACCACCCTTACATATAAAGTTTCCTCTGTGCCTCGGAAAGCACGTTAAGCTGTTGGTCCCGGCTGTCATTTGTCCATCATTGGCAGTCGTAGATAGTCAGTGGCCCAGAAAAAAAAAGAAAAGTCTAGGCAGATGATGCACAGATATAAAATACCCTATACTCATATTAATTTACCATAAAAGAAAACTAACAGCACAGCTCTAAGTTAAAGTTGTACGAGAATAAGTACCTATAAGCAGTAACCGCTTTATTCCCAGCAACAGGACATAAGTAGACCCATTTATGTGTTTTAATTTTATGGTTAAAATGGTATTTTTATTTTTATTGTACTCTATTACACACAATACTGTCCTATTTGGCTCAAAGGTTGACTGTTAGAGGATGCCTTGTGGCATTAAGTCCGCCTATGTACCACCTTGTACATGAAGTTTAAATAAATAAATAAGTACCAATCTAGTCTCAGTATAGTGTTGTGATTTCCGATATTTGATTTAAGAAGTATTAGTTTTGACTGTAGAATTATCTTATTCACAGTGGCAACACTGTCAGAATTTGAATTATAACTGTAACTTTTTAAACTAATTCTTAAATGCAATTTCAATTAAGACAATATATTTTTACTTTGACAACACTTTGAACGGACATCATCGTTATTTAAGAGTGGGGTGAATGTCACTTGAATTTGTAAGCTCCAATGCAGAGGCAGTTGTTGTTCGATCGTCAAACAGTGCAGTTGTGCGAATAAAACGTACCTACAAGCAAGCAAAAGGTGTTTTCTTCATACATCAGAAGTGACAAAGACCACGAGCCATGTCTCGGCAAAAAGTTAAGTAAATCGTTTCTTTTTATCTTATTATGATGTATACTTTCTGCAGTAAGATTAAATGTGCACAAGCATTTCTAGAATAGCATTTCTATGTCTAAATAGACTTACAAGTGCGTACAGTGTTTTACACTATAGAGCTTTGTTTGTAATAACGTGAAATAGAGAAAGATGTGTACTCTGTTGAGAACTCCACGTAAGTCAGGTGTGCAGAAAGAATACATATGGCATATGACTTCTATTATAATGATTTATGAGTTTTGACTGTAATGCAGCCATACCCAAGTGACACGGTGTGATGTTAGTAGACGTCAACGTTAAATAGTAGATGTACTCGTATATATTTATAAATAAAACTAGTGAATGAGGGAAAAGAATAGCTATATTGCTTAATAAAAAAATACACTATGTAGCAAAAAAAAAAACCGGGTCGCGGGTACGTAAATTTTTCTGAGTTCATTCGGAGCGTTTTAAAAGGTAACCACTTCCCTGGCGGTTGTAGTGGTTGTCCGAGGCAATCGTTGAGGTGGATGACGTCACGGTCTTTCAGTAATGGTAGGGTCCGCTGCAGGGACGTAGGCAGCATGCAGGATAAAACAATTAGGGGTCGAGCGTAGTCTCGTACCGGGACCCTGAAATTCCGGGAAATTGGACATTTTAGAAAAAGTCCGATTTCATGTATGTGACTACAACATCAATTCCCGCCCGGGAACGAAAGCGTCG